>OX608073.1:232021442-232665160 GCA_951509635.1 Eupeodes luniger | reverse complement strand
ATTTCCTGGGCGATGTCACGAGATGCCACATGTCGGTCTAAAGTGCCTTGCACATGAGCAACGAACTGCGAATGGACGAACAAACGTGATTTTACACATTTCAAAAAGTCAATTCCACACAAAAACACATTTAAATTATAAGAAACCAATTGACACTAATGTTAGGATAATAAAATTTTAATTTTGTTCTCTAAAACAAGAAAATTTTGTAAAAACAATTTGGTAGTAACGAATTGCAGTGTGGTTGCTACGAACTGTCAAATTCTATTCGCCTTCCACATACCATCCACACTGCAACGAATAAATTGTTCGCGCGCAACTTAACCTAAAAATTATACCACTCTTGTTTTGTTTTTGTGTGAAAGATGATGGCTGAGGAAAATATGGAGAAAAGGGTTGACAATTCGTCGCTACCTGCGAATAGAAATAAAAGCTCATGTGAAAGAAAAGTCAAAATATGCGAACATCCACAGTTCGCAGTTCGTTGCTCATGTGCAAGATGCTTAACTCGTTGTCACCGGTCTTCCCCCGGCTGGCTTTTTTTTTTTATATTGTACGCGCACTCAAGGGGGTATGAATACCCTTATAATGATTATACACAGTGCGAGTAATCAGGAAGGGAGGATAGGATTTGAAAGGAGATACCGATGCACATTGGTTTTGAATGCCTGCACATTGTAATGAGTGGGAAATATTGAGTCTGGTAAAGCATTCCACATTCGTGTAGTGCGGCTAAAAAAAGAATCTCTGTACTTTAAAGTACGTCCGAAATTGGGCTCAAGGGTAAACTGATGGGCATTCCTAAAAAAACGAGTATTACGGTTGAATTGTTTGAGGGGAGGAATGCAACTGGCTATTTCATTAGAGCATTGCTTATGGAAGTAGCGATAAAATAATGAGAGACATGAAACCTTGCGACGGTGCTCAAGAGATGCAAAAGTTTCAGTTAGACAACGGTCACCTATCATTTTTAGAGCTCTCTTTTGAATTCTGTCCAGGAGACTCAAGTGGGTTATAGGAGCACCTGCCCAAATATGGGAATTGTACTCAAGTTTTGGACGAATATAGGCTTTATAAATTATAGCCAGATGAGAAGGGGTAAAAAACTTCTTGCATCGGCGGAGAAAACCTAAACACTTAGCAGCATTTTTGGCGATGTCAAATATGTGATCACTCCACAACAAGTGGTTTGTAATGCACATACCAAGGACTGATAGCTGTTCAGTCTCCTCGATGCAAGTACCACTCATGGATAGTGGCATTGGGGGAGGGTTACGCTTTTGAGACAGTAGACAGCATTGAGTTTTATCTTATCTTATCCATGGTGTCGTTTTCACTGGCTATGAATCGTGGACACCATTCCTCTGCGGTATGAAATGATAGAGTACTATCCCCCAAAATAATTAATCTCACGGAACGTTCATCTAGCGGACTTGTCTTTAACGAGGGAAAACTTTAAAATAGCGCGAATTTCGGAGTTAGTAAACTCCATGTTTACACGTCTATAACTGTTGAACGAAGAATCCAAACTAATAATGCATAGCGTTCTTTTGTAGGTTATGACAAGACCTTTCAAATGATGTATAGTATTGCTAGATATGAGCTCTGTAGCACTTTTTACATAGCCGCGAAATTCAAAAGACAAAAAGGCGGAAAGGAGATATTTTCCAGAGATATATTAACATAGTGGAAATACAGATAGCTAGTGCAAATAAATAAGCCTACTTGGAGCAACTTGCATTTTGTTTTGTTACGCTTGACATCTCAAAAAATACAACTTACTTGCTAAAACGTTTGTTCTTTACATCTACTTATACAATATACAGTCATTATAAAATATAAACTTTTCGGACTTACCGCGATTATAAATGAAAAATCAAATTTGTATTTGATAAAATATCCCGACGTTTCGATCAGATTTCACTGATCGTGGTCACGGGTTGACTGATGGCTTGTGGGTGGATGTTGTTTTGTCATTGTTTTGTTCTTGTTCGTAGGTTATACCGTTTCGGTAGTTCTTGCATTTCAGATGGTACATTATGCTGCAACTGCACTGGATGTTGTTGTTGTGAGCTTATGTACTCTTGTGAGCATGCAAAACTAATTGCATCAGTTAGCTGGTTGTTTTTATTTGTGTGTTTGTTGTCATCATTAGCTTTGATTTTAATAAGCTTTAATATGTTAATCAGAGGATCCCACGACGACGAAAGATTAAAACTTTGGTCTCTGTTGAAGTTTGAGTGCATTTTTATTTCGATTGCTTCTCTCACCAACCTAGGGACATAAAATCTTTCGGTGGAAATAGATTTAGCCTGATCGAAACGTATAAAATGATCTTCATTATACGCTAAATGCTCACATATTGCCGATTTTGTTACTTCGTTGTTTTGTATGGCTTTAATATGTTCCTTTAGTCTTGTTGATATTGCTGTTTAGTCTCACCTATATAAGATGAGCCACAACTACATGGAACCGAGTAGACTCCTGGATTTTGAAAGGGAATTTTATCTTTTGGAGATCTTAATAATTGGCGGGTTTTTTCTGGTGGCTTAAATATTGATTTTATGCCCTGCTTTAATAAGATTCGTCCTATTGCTTCAGAAACGCCTTTTCTATAGGGCAAAAAAGCCCTTTTTTCTTGTTCTTTGTCTTTTTCTTGAATTGGGTTTTCTGAGACTGTTTTTTCTTTCGGTTTCCACGAGCGTTGTTTGGAATTATAACCATTTTTCAAAAGAGCTGCGTCAACGTGTTTTAATTCCTCTTCACGGTGGTCATTGTCACACAAAGCAAATGCTCTATTAACGAGAGCTGACACAACGGATGTAAAATTTGATGGGTGGTGATGTGAAGTCGCATTCAAATATCTGTCGGTGTGGGTGGGCTTCCTGTATACCGTGTGTCCAATAGTTCCATCTTGTTTTTTAATAAGTTTTACGTCTAAGAATGCCAACGAATTGTCTTCTTCAACTTCCATTGTGAATTTGATTTTTGGATGCACCGAATTTATGTGGTTAAGAAAAGTACCAACATCATTTTTGTTGAGAATACAAAATGTGTCATCAACATATCTTTTCCAAATAAGCGGTTTTACTGGAGATGTCTCTATAGCCTTTTCCTCAAAATGCGTCATCCAAATATCTGCAATAACAGGGGCAAGCGGGGAACCCATAGCTACTCCGTCAACTTGTAAGTAAATTTTCCATTATAAAGAAAATATCCGGATGTAAGGCACAAATGAAGAAGTTCTACTAATTTTGAGTCATCATCGGAAGAAGACAAATTAGTACGTATTACATCAAGGCACTCCAAGACAGGAACATTCGTGAACAATGATGTGACATCGAAACTCACCATGATTTCATTTTCATTTACGTGTAAATCTTTAATTATTGATATGAAATGCTAAGAGTTTCTTTCAGATGAAGAGCAATTATTTACCATCGGCTTTAGTAGTATAGCTAGTTCTTTAGCAACAAGGTAAGTAGGGGAATCAATTTGGCTAACAATAGGCCTCAAGGGGACATTTTCTTTATGAACCTTAGGCAGACCATACAGTTTTGGCGGTTGAATACATGAAGGTATACAATTCTTTTTATTAATAAGTGATTTATATTCGGCCAATTTTTGCCTCACTTTTCTTGTCACCCTTGCTGTTGGATCATAATTCACTTCTTTATATGTATCCCTATCACTAAGAAGAATTTCTATTTTAGAACAATAATCCACTGTATCTAGAACTACAGTGCAGTTACCCTTATCTGCAGGGAGGACAATCAACTCTTTGTCTGCTCTTAGTTTTTTGAGGGCAACCCGTGACCACGATCAGTGAAATCTGATCGAAACGTCGGGATATTTTATCAAATACAAATTTGATTTTTCATTTATAATCGCGGTAAGTCCGAAAAGTTTATATTTTATAATGTCTCAGTACCGCGAAAAAAGTTTAAAATTTACCAATATACAGTCATTCGATACTTACTTCTTTTGAAAGCCAAACATACTCAAACGCGTCTGGTTTGGAGGTTGTTTTCGGTCGTTTTTGGAAGTGTTTGTTTTTTTCACTTTCGATAATCCCAAAGATCGAGATTTCTATAGAAAACAGGAAATATAATTGCAGAAAATCTTGTAAATAACATTATTTCAAATGAATTACCACAATTGGTGTCTTTTTTGGAGTTACTTTTTGAAGCCTGGGCTTCTCTTCCTCATTCGATAGATCTATCACATCATTCGCGACCTTTTCAACTTTCAATCGACTCACTCCACTATCATTACAACTTATTTGTGTTGAAGATTCCGAAGCTGTTGGAATAATTGAACTGATACCACTATCAAAACTCTGTGGGATCTGACTTTGTGTCGTCGGCATAGTTATCGTCGTCGTTGAACACTCAGATTTAAATGGATTAATCGAGATCAAAGGAGACACTTTCGCCGTCGCTGATTTAGTAAAATTAGAACTCCTTACGGGGGAGGGTGAATTATAGTCGTATAAAGCTACAGTCTTTTTATTGTTCTCATTTGATAGCTCTTCAATTCGTGCCATTTCTTCAATTATTTCCTCGCTGGAGACTTTTTGAGGCAGTGTTTGTGATGACGGAGATGGAGTGAGTGTTTTATCACTTTCCTTTTCGCTAGCTTCACTCTCACCAGAAAGCGAGACATTCGATGCGAAAAATCTACTTCGAACCTCGGTTGTTGTTGTGAATATCGATCGTTTAGTTGAATTAATTGATGGCACATTTTGTGAGCTTCGATTATCATAGCTTGACTTTGGCTTCGGTGAAACTCGAGGAAAAGGATTGTAAGCTTTTTTAGTTGGGGTAACTTGGACGGGGGTTGTAATGCAATTGTCTGTATTACTACAGTGCCTCTTTGTCGCAGGTGGCCGAGTTCCGTTGTACATCGAAACTAATTCATCTTCTGCCAACCTGAAAGAGCAAAGAAACGAGCATACATTGAGAGTAAAAATAAATTATTGGGATTATCGACTTTTCTTCTGAATCCTCTTCTTCTTCTTGCATCTTGGAATAGCTGACTTTTTTGAATTGCAATGCAAACGGAAGAACTGATTGTTGCTGCTTCTTGTCTGCCTGAGTGTGTGGTTTGAAGTTCGATTGCCAGATGCTTTTGTGTTTTGTCCGTTTTACATTGCAGTTGCTGAAAGCCTGACTTTGGAAAAAGAAGACAAATAAATGAAATGTCGATTTTAAGACTTAATTCATAAGAAAACTTACATATGATCTGGACTCCAATTGTCAAGAGTTTTCAATGAAAACGGATTAAGATTGCCAAGGGCTAATTGGAAAGCAATCGCGGCGTCAAGTGGTTCCCCGGCATTCGTACAATAACGTTCTTTGGTGTTGTAGGTCGATAGATCATTCAAACGCTGCATGCGCCGTTCTAACGGATTAAAAACATACATGTGCTTGAATGTAGCATCAGCTTTTAGGAAGTTCTCAACATAATCGCCGTCGACGTCCAAATTTCGTTTGTTGAGGTATTGCGGAATTTTAAGCAGAGCACGACGCATGTCGTCCTCTTCAGTCATAAGCATGAATTTGCAGGCTTTGGCGAGTCCTATGCCCGGCAACGAATCTAAATAATCACAACCTGAGAGAATACACATGGCTCGGAACTTGTCGAACGTGTACTTTTCCTGCCGACAGCCCATCGACAAGTATAGCTTATCAGCCTCGACTAGGAGACCGGCACCGGTAAGATCCAGTTTGAAGATAATTTTCTTGCAACCGAAGAGCGTCAGATCTGAATCCTCTGTGATGACGTACTGAGCAATATCGAGCTTATTGAGGAAGGCCATTTGAGCGTCCGCTTCGTAGGGTGCCACAATGCAATCGACATTCCTTAAACGACACTCCTTGATGAGACGTAGAGCCATGTCATGGGTGACATCGATGCAACGTCTCATATGGGACTGTGCCTCGGCGGTTTTTCCCAGACGGAGCAGCTCGGCTGCTCGTTTCCGGGAAACATCTCGACTTTCTCGGCGACGTTTCTCCGTGAGAGCTTTGGCAGGCAAGTGGCGACCATCAAAAACCAGGATTGGTTTGATGTCATAGGACAGGAGCATAGAAACATATTTCAAACAATACGTCACATACCTGCGCAGATTGTGGGTTTTTATTTTCAAACAAAATATTCAAATAGTGAAGGAACAACCATGACACTCACAAATCAGTATCTTCACCACGACAGAGCTTGTCAGCACAGCAGAAAACTCCCTTGTGCAACCAACAATAGGTGTCCACTGCGACAGTGCATCCTCGCAAATCCTTAAAAGATAAAAACAGTTGTATATTAGGAGAATGATAAGGCTTAAGGTGTTTTGATACAAGACTTCGTTTACCTTAAGATGAACTTTCGAAGATGATTTTTCTAGGAATGGTATCAAACCTGTGATACCCATTTGGTTAAGTTCCCTAAAATTAAACTATTTACTTGTTTTACATATATTTAACACTTCTTAACTACCACTTCACTTGGTTTTGATTTCAATTATTTTATTTCATAAAATCAAATATACTGGCGCGAAACGGCGAAAGTGAAAACTGACGTTTGACAGCGAGACTCGATAAACAACTATTTTTCTTTTTCGAGCACTTCCAATGGTTGTCAAACTGTTATTTCTGCACAAAGAAATAAATAATTTTCTTCACCACATAAACATACATTTTGTTTTTAAGGTCTGTTTGCATGGAGGATTATTACAAGGTGTAGTGATTATTATCGTTTTGATACGAATTTCCGTCAATAATTTTGATACACGTCATATCCGGCACTGTTGCATCACGAATTTTGAATTTTCGTGCACAGAAAATAAAAGACAGCAAAAACATTTTACTCATGTTTGAATATTATTCTGAATTTCTATTATTTTCCGCATATATATTTGATTCAAAGTAATCAAAAATTTGGCAAATCGTTTCAAAACCCGACGCCCACGGGAGAGTATAAAAATGTCTCTGCCTGTGATTTCTGATGGAGACATATATATTGATAGAAATTTTCTATTCAGCAAAATGTCAGTATAAAGATTAAACCCTACAAACCTAATGTAACTTCAAAGGGTACTACCTCTTGCGAGGAATTGACAAATCCTCCAAGTGTAATTGTTATCTTGAAAAGTGACTCCCACACAGAAATGGTTGAGAGTTGTAAGTCACTAGGCCCTAGCTCTCTATGGACTGTTGCACCACCTGTCTTCGTCTCTGTCTTCTCTTGTTCCTCATCCATGCAACTTCTGTAAAAATCAGTTGCAGGAGCTCCAAGTCAAAAAGCAAGCCTACTCATTAAGCAGTGTTCTTTAACCGATATGAGTTGCTTAGAGTGTTTAGCATCAATCATTGGCCAAATTAATTTAGTTGACCGACAAGAAGTTGTAATAGTAGTTTGCTTTCTTTATGTTATTATGCTTTAGCATAAGTTTACAAGTAGCTATGTATACAGTATACAGATGTCGGAATTGTTGCCCATCAAAGGTAGAGTTTTTCATTTTTTGAAAGTTCGTTAGCTTTGCAATATCCTGGAAGGTTTTTATATAACTCGGCACCAAAATTGAGTGAATTTTGAACTGCTTTGCAATTTCCACAAGAGATGATTGACAGTTTCGGGCTGTTTGTGAGTTTATTGAGGCAGAGTCCAAAGATTTTATGGCAGCTTTGACTATCAGAGAGGATACGTATATCGGCAGTCGATATCACGTTTTTTCTGAACCAAAAGAGGGCATCTTTGATGGCCAGAAGTTCTGCCTGGAGCACCCTACAGTGATTGGAAAGTCGAAATGAGAGACATAGATTTACATTTAATGAACAAGTCTTCGTCCGCACACTAACCTGCCAAAACCCAATCATCAAAAACAGCATCGAAGACTTGAGGAATGCCGTTGGGAGTGACCATAACAACGATTTTATATAAATGGTAGTTAATATTCACATTTTAATGCAAACAATCTTTCTTTTTTTACTTTTGTTTATTTCTAGCTTTTTTTTGAATTTGACCTCAGCGATAGATTATCTTTTAAATAAACAATGTCCATTAAAAACTCGCTTTATGAAATCACAGACGTCATAACGTCGTTGGAGACGTTTTGGTTGTCCAGTAATGCTTCGCGAGTTTAAACGGTCACGTAATCATATTACGAGCTTGAAAAAATGTGCGAAATACAGTTTTTGTAATAATAAGTTTAACTCAAATAAATCCTCAACGTTTTTTTTTGGAAAGAAGTTAAGAACATTGACTTAAGAAAAGATGTTCAAGTGGAGGATATGAATTGTAAGTTTTCTACTTCCCAAACCCAATTAAGTTTTATGTCCTCAAGAATTGCAGAGAACGATAGTATAGGCGCATACTCGGTAAGTGCGGTAGATGAGTATCAAGTAGGAATAGCAATCTTTTCTATAAAATCAAAATGCTCTGGACTTGACAATATTCATCTTGACTTTATTAAAATTCTTCTACCTTCTCTTTTTCCTCACATAACTCACATCTTCAACACATTAATAATGACCTCTACATATCCCACTTCTTATAAAATGTCCAAAAATATCTCTATCCCAAAACAAGGAAAGAAAAAGGAGTACAGACTCATATCTATCTACTTTTTTATCTAAAGCTTATAAGTAACCAAGTCAGTCAGGATTCCCATCTGGACATTGTTGCGTTTTAGCTTTGTTTAATGTGTCCGATGACATAAGACAGGCTTTAGACCAAAAATTTACTACTTACTTGACTTGACTTTTCGAAGGCATTTGATTACGTGAATTATAATCTTCTCTGTAATAAACTGACTACTTATTTTAACTTCTCTAACAAAACTAAGAACTTATTCATATTTGACCAATCGTGTGCAAACCGTATCTTGTAATGGTAAACTATCTTCGTTCCTTTCTGTTCATGCTGGTGTTCCTCAAGGATCAATCATTGGGCCTTTACTGTTTTTGTTGTTCATTAATAATCTGTTTTGTCCTTCTATGTCAATACCATACCTACGCTGGTAATGTTCAGTTATATATGAGCTTTCCTGAGAGCATGACTAAGGATGCAATAGCTAAAATGAACATTGATCTACAGTCCATATATGATTGGTTGACCCGCAACTTGATTTTTGTCACAATATCAGCTTCGAGGTTGATTGTAACAAGTTACCCATTTTGCGGTTTCAAAAGTATAGGGCTGGAATTCGACATCTGTCAAACTAAGTTGTTAAACCAATTTTTGATTTCAGTTAAGTCTGAAATTTACGAAAATGGATCCCTTAACTATCGCACAACGCATACAAATTATTAAAACCTACTACAAAAAGGGTTATTCTGGCACAGCTACATATCGTGCTTTAAGATTAGATTATGGTTTACATAATCGTCCAACTATTCAATTAGCAAAATTGTAAAGAAAATTGAAGAGACTGGATTAGTTACAGATATTGTAAGGTCTGTGCATCATCGTTTCACTCGTACCACTGAAAATAACGTTGCTGCTAGTGAAAGTGTTGCCGAAGAACCGAAATTGTCGATTCTTCGCCGTTCTCAGGAATTAGGACTGTTTTACGGCACATTATGGCGTACTTAGCATTTGGACATACACCTACATTCATATAAACTCCAGTTTACAAAACAACTGAAGCCCCCTGACCATTCACAACGTCGTAGATACGTCGAATGGGTGCTTAAATAACAGGCGGTGGGCCGCGATTTTTCCATCAAAATTGTTGAGCAAATTTCTCGGTGGGTATGTTAAAAAATAAAATTGTCGTATTTGGAGTTCTGAAAATGCTCAAGTAATTGAAGAGGCCATAACATCCACAAAAAGTCACTGTTTGGTGTGCTTTTTGGTCTTTGGTTTGATTGGGCCTTACTTCTTTGAAAACGACGATGGAAAGACTGTCACCGTCAATTCAGAGCATTATGGTCATATATTAACCGGAGAATATGTGGTTTCAACAAGACTGTGCCACGTGCCATGCAACTCGAGCGAATATGGCTTTATTGCAAGATACATTTCCTCACCTGTCGTCGAAAATTACCTCTAAAGAACCGATGCTTGCAACGATTAGCGTGGTGGTAATTTAAATGATTTAGTGTTTCACACATAATGTCAACGTTTAAACTTTAAGCCTAGTACGCTGCTGATGCGAAACGAAATTTCCCATACAAAAATGACATGACGAAATCATAAACGAAAAATTTCGCTGTGCTTTTCGTTTTTCAGTACGCTGCTGAACGACGAAATGTGTCATTTTAGTGGATAGCTGTACTAGATTTCTTAGTACAATTCTCCACTCTTTTCGTTCTCAATTTAATTGCCCGGTATATTAATTGCTTGCGAAATTTTGACGTTTAATTTATTTATTGAAAAATTTGTCGAAATTTTTCGTTTATGATTTCGTCATGTCATTTTGGTATGGGAATTTTCCTTTCGCATCAGCAGCGTACTTGGCTTAAAATTGAAAAAAATTGTTTACTCGTGACTTTCGGTGTTTTGATTTGGATTTATCTTTGATTTAAAATTTAAAATAAAATGGATTTTTCTAATGTGTTCCAACATTGCATTGACAAGCAGTGAACTTCAACTTTCAGATAGAACTCTCCACAAATATTTTTCCGCTGTGGTTTTCGTTTTTATTTCGCTCTGCACTTGGAGACCACCCAAAAAATTCGTTTCACTTCAGCTGCGTACTAGGCTTTATGATAAAAAAGAAATATAAAAAAAAAAATATTGTATATGTGCTTTATTTACGTTTACTTTTGAAACTGCAAAATGGATAACCCTGTTTAAATTTCATGATTGTAGCGTCTCCGGAATCGTCCTTCCTCACATAAGAGCCAACCATGGTCCGCAAGATCTTCCTCAAATGTGCAAGTTCAAGTCCATTTGCTGATAATTCGAGGATTATTAAAAAAGTTTCCACTGAAAATCAACAAATTCAACCTCGTGGATTTGGGCTCCTACTCCATCAGCCTTTGGTGAAACCTAATAACAAAAACATAACTAAAACGCCTATTGTGAATTAAATCAGATCCACCACATGTTATGCCATAATGCAACTGCTCGAAAATCAAATCAAAAGTTTGAGAGCTACTGTTGGACAGCGCACTGCCGTTTAAATAAATCAAATGCTCTCGAAGAAACAAAAAAGAAAATAAAATTGCTTTTCTTGATTTGTTAGTTCTAAGTGAATTAATTTAGCTTAAAACAAAAACGAATTGTTTGCACAGAAAAAAGCAACAATAAAAGTCCATTTTCAAGCCAAAATTGAAAATAAATTTTATACAAAATGAGTAAAATATCAAAAGAGGAATTAAGAGCCAAGATAATTGGTAAATATAGATAAAACCACTCGAAGTTACAATTTTCCCAATCTCCGGAGAAAACTTTTGTTATTCATTAATTTTATACATTATTCAATTCATAATTCATACCAATTAATTAGGTGCACATTGTAAAGTAGTTAAATTCATTAAAAAACACGAGAAATTCAATAAATATCAAATAAAATGCCCAACACAAAAATGCATTGCTCTGGGCCTCGTACCGAGAAAACATAACCTGCAATTTGATTTTTTTTCATCTGCTTCGTCTTCCATCTCCATCCTCGCATTGAAATTGAAAACTAAACTGACAAAATATTTCGTTGTTATTTTTCTTCTTATTTGCAGACATTTTACAAAAATCCGATAAAGAACTTTTGTATACATTCACTCCAAAGAGTATACGAACGCAATTGGAACAAGATCTAGGATTATCACTTCTAAGTCAGAAAGCTGAAATCAAGGATATTGCACTTGAAGAGATCCATAAATTGAGCAAGGAGGAGGAATCAGAAGAATCCAAGGGCTCTGAGTCTTCTTCGGAAGAGGAGGAATTGGAGAAACCAAAACTAGCACGTGCATGTGCCCCAGCTAGAAAAGCCCCCGTCAAAAGAAAGAGAAAAGCTGCCAAAGACAGTAACTCAGATTCAGATAATGACAACGATGAGGATTACAAATCAAAGAAATCTGCTAAAAAGGTTGGTATTTTATGAAATATGAAAGTATGTATCTTAATCTTAACTTAACCGTGTGTTAACTTTACAGTCATCGAGTGGTCCCAAGAAACAAACTGGTTTCACGCGTCCCTACAATTTATCGCCGCAATTGTCGGCCTTGATGGGTGCCGACGCATTGCCACGCCATGAAGTTGTGAAGAAGGTGTGGGCCATCATCAAGGAACGTAATCTATACGATCCCAGGAATAAACAGTATGCGATTTGTGATGCCGAGCTTATGGAGGTTATGAAGATCAAACGGTTCCGCACCTTCGGAATGCTCAAATATTTGAAACCACATTTCTTAAATTAAGAACCATTAATTATGACTGGTGCTTAGAATTTAGAATCTATATTAAAAAAAAAAGAAGTTTGTTAACATAAGATAACACTGGAGAAGAGGAGAGTAGACGGGAGTGTAGTGGAGAGGAGAGAAGAGAAGATATTAAAACTAATGTTCGTCCCTGAGCCCCAAGCCCCGAGGCGTGGACTGATTGATACATACATACATACATACATTTTATATATTTTTTTATTTAAAAATAATTTCTTGTATTTTCCAGGAGCTACAGCATGAGAAAAATATGAAAGATAAGGATAATAATAAATTTTATTATTCTTGTGGTATTTTTGTAAAACAGTTGCAAGTTAATTTTGTATAAATTAAGATGTGTCCAAGTCTGATTGATACGCATCAATTATTCTAGCGTAGAATTAGTTTCAGATAGATTTTGTTTTATATAGGTATAAAACAAAAATAAAAAATGTATCACTTTATAATAATTAAAATTTGAGTTTTGAATAAATTGATTAATTTTTTAAGGTAATGCGTTTTCAAGACGAAGGAAAAAACTTTTTTTTTGTTTTGTTTGAAGATAACATTGACGACATGTCTGTCTTATGATTTCAAGAATTTTAACCTCGAGAAGTGTTAATATTGTTAGGAAGTAGGATAAAACAAATATGATGGTGGGGAAAATGTTTGATTCAAAGCTTATCAGCTCAATTTTGCTATCCGATTCAATGTATTCTTTTCTCAGATTATTATACGAATTGCGACTCGAACTTATACCTAACGTACATTTAATAAATTTAAGTTTTTTTATTTTATAATAAGCACACACTCGAGGGGATGTAACTTCCCTTAATATGTAAAAGCAAAGTGTGAACACTAGGAAAGGGAGAGAGGGGTTGAAAGTAGGTGTCGGTGTACATTGGTTTTGAATTCCTGAATATTGCAATGACTGGGAAAGACAAAGTGTAGCAAGGCATTCCACATTCGTCTAGTACGGCTGAAGAACGAATCTATGTACTTGATAGTACGACCGACGTTGGGCTGACGGGTATACTGTTGAGCATTCCTAGAAGCGCAAGTATTACGGTTGAACTGTTTAAAGGGAGGAATGCAGCTGGCTGGAGAATCTCTTGAGCATAAACTGTTAAAATAACGGTAAAAAAGGGTGAGAGAAGAAACTTTACGACGATATTTAAGCGACGTAAATGATCCTATGATGGTATTATCACTCATCAATCTAAATGCTGTAATGACGCATTACAAATCTACAACGAAAACACGAACAAATTACATGCGTTCTGTCACTACACCGAGCATTGAGTTAACACTCAGTTCAACTTGGCCAAAACTCGGTGACATTAATTTGCAAAGGTTATTTTGTCATTCGCAATTATATAATTCACACTAGGTTGTTACCAAAAGGTTGCCTAGTAGAACCGAACAAGACCAACAAAAAAAAGTAGAAGCAGGGAAACAGACCGCGCATATTATAAATACGCCTAAACTCACGGAGCAGAAACCAGCCCAGTTGGACTTCGATCGCCGCTAAGCAAGGATCAGTGGTAAGTAAGTTGGATATTAACAGAGGCTTCCCCCCACCAAGCTCTCGGCTTGTGCCACGGGTCCGAGGTAGTCTCCGCGTCTTCGGATGAGAAGAATTATTACGAAAATCAGAATTAGACAAAAAGAATGTTAACCGACAATATGAAATAAATTCGAAATAAAATAAAGTTCATTACAAATAAAGACTAAGACCTATTGATGTTAAATTTCGGTGTTTTATTTAACTAACCCTGGACACAGTGAGCATACCCCAGCTGAGAAATTTAAAACACCCTCACAATGCTCTGCGTTCAATGCTGTTCAAGAGGCTTAAGTAAGTTGCAGGAGCACCTGCCCAGAGATGGGAGTTATACTCAAGTTTGGACGTATATAAGTTTTGTGGATAACAGCCAGAGCAGAGGAAGGGGAGAAATAACTTCTTGCATCGCCTTAGAAAACCCAAACATCTTGCAGTAAGTAGTCGTAATATTTACAAAGTTGAACTTCGAAGATTAAAAAGAGTAACATTTCTTGTGAAAAACTTTGAAGTGAACATAGAAAGCACTTTAATATATAATAGATGTACTAAAAGCCAGTAAAAACTTTGCTAGTTTAATTTAAACGTCTGAATTTCATTAGAATTGAATTTTAAGGAGTGAAACCACAATTTACATCGTGGTTATCAATTATTTATTTATTTATTTATTCATTTCATCAATCAGAGAACACCTTTCCTTACAGACTAATACATTAGTTCTTAACAACTAAACTAGTAATGAAATAAAATTATCACTTATATTACATATAAATAATTGTAAAATTTCGTTATCTAAATTAAGGCAGATTTAATAAGTTAGATACAAATAACTTAAAAGTATCTCTATTGCACTACCAAAAAAGTCTAATCTGTTGCAAACCAAATTAGCTTCTCTGATGCAACGCGAGATTGGTTCATTACGACCATAGTTCGTTCTATGAAAACGCTCATGAAACAAAATGAAATCACGAGAATTACTTCTAGGAACGCGTATACATATTGAAGAAAGTAATGGAGGACATTTAATATGGTATGAGACTATGTCCCTGATAAACATTATTCCAGGGTATGTACGACGACTTTCCAGACTTTGTATTCCAAATAACTGGCACCTGGTTTTATAAGGTGGAGTATCAATCCTCCAGTTTAATTTAAAAAATGCATATCTTGTAAATTTCCTTTGTACTTTTTCGATTAACTCACACGAATTTTTATAAGTTGGATTCCAAACCGTACTGCAGTACTCAAGAACTGATCTTACCAAAGAATTAAAAAGGGACTTAAGTGTGTATGGGTCATTAAAATCTTCAGTGTTTCTCTTAATGAACCCTAGCATTTGATTGGATTTATTGATTATGTAATCTATGTGCGGTAAGAAAGAAAGTTTTGTATCGAGTACAACTCCTAGATCTTTTTTCTGAACCACCAGTTCTAGTTCTGAATCGTGTATAGGTGAACTGATACGGAAACAGGACATAACTTGACACGTAGAGAAAGTGTAGAAAATTTGTGTCACACCAATCAGCCAATCTATTTAAATCATAATTCAACAAAGTACAATCTTGAATTGATTTAGTGGTGCGATATAGTTTAAGATCATCCGCAAATAGGAGACATGATGAATTTTTGAATATACCTATCAGGAATATCATTGATAAATAATAGGAATAATAGTGGCCCCAAATGGCTGCCCTGAGGGACACCAAATGGCACTAAAATCCGTTCCGAAAGATGATCATCAATTTTAAAAATTTGAACCCTTCGAGTTACATAAGATTTTAACCAATCGAAAAGGTTAGAGTGAAAACCAAACTGCAAAAGTTTATTCAAAAGAACCCGGTAATTTACGCGATTGAAAGCTTTGGCGAAATCGGTAAATATAATATCCGTTTGAAAATTTGATTCAAAGTTGTTTATTAGTTACCGTAGATCTTCCAGATATAAAACCATGTTGGTATACTGAAACAATGTCTTTTGTTTGAAAAGATAGGTTATCAAAGACTATCTTTTCAAATAACTTTGGCAAAGCTGACATTTTACAGATTGGTCTATAATTAGTAACATCCTGTTTAGATCCTGACTTAAATACAGGTGTTATGTAAGACAATTTCCAACACTCTAGGAACTGACCCTGAGAAAGAGACGAATTAAAGATGGTCGTCAAAGGCCTAGCTAAGGAAATGCACATTTAAATAATAAAATGGGTGGAATCCCACCAGGACCTTCTTTTTTGGTTGTATCTAAGTCAAGCAGGGCTGTCGTTACTTCTGAAACCTGTAATACTATTGAACCAATATTAAGAGATACTGGGATTTGTTTCAATTCAAGATTGGAAGGTGAGTTTGGCGAATAAACAGACTGAAAGTAGACAGCAAAAAGATTACAAATCTCATTCAAGTCACTTGTTGATGTATTTAAGTACTTCATACAGCTTGGATAACCGTTTGTTTTCCTCCTACCAGAGGAACGGGATGGGGGAAGGTTTGGAGATGAGCAGCGAAATTTTGATTTGTTGGAACTTGAGGTCGAAAGAGACAGAGAGATCAACTGTGCAGTACTTATTACACTTATATGAAAAGTTTTTAATTGATTTAACAACTTTAGAGTCAGATTTTTTAATTTTTGCACAATGTAGGTGCAGTGATGATTTACAGATTTCACACGAGATAGAGTCCGTGGTTTCCACCATATTACAGATTATACAATTTTTGTTTATGATTAGCTTTAACAAAAGAACGACCGTCACGATTGAAAGCAGATTGCAGATGATTACAAAGGTGTCATGTATAAATTCGTAATCAGTTAGTCCAAGGCGGGTGGTTTTCAAAGCGTCTAAAAGCTGCAAAAAACGCGTTTTCTGCAACATCACTATTTAAGTCGCAGGCGTTAAGATACATTGCATTTGAATTGGTTTATCTCCCTATTTAAAATTATGCTGCTGGCAGACGAGCTTTTCTGCTATCACCTTTACTAAGACTACCTGTTACTTCAATATCAACTGGTTTTCTTTCCAAAAATTTTCACTCAGCTTAGACAATTTGTGCTTAAGTTAAAGCGGAGTGTATGAAAATGACAAAGTATGTACATACATACATACATATGCTCTAGATCTAGAAGCCGAGTAATTTCAAATTGGACAACGAATACATTTTGAAGTTGCGAACTTTTAATGTCACATTCTCGTACGTAGGTACTCAACTCAAACAAACGCTCTCTTAAAAATAAAAAATATGTGAATATTAACGCTTCCATTATATCATCAAATTGAAAAATGCGTGTTCCATTTGGCAAATAATTTTATTGGGATAACATATTCAAGAGTGGCTTGAAAAAAGAAACATACAGAATTTTATGCAACAGAGTGTACAATATTTTTTGTGATCCCATCTTTCGGCAATACAAGCAAACTGGATGGTTTGCCCACTGGAGAGCACGCCACTCTAAGCCGCAGATAGACATCGTTTGGGCTTGAGACTTATTGATAGTCATTGCAAATGCCAATCTAATTGGAAATTGAAGGCGTTTAAATTGACATCGTAGAATAACGTTGTTCTGATTGCGTCTAATCATCTACCGATACGCATAAAAATCCTTCGAGCTGACATTCTTGTTTGTTTCGGCACTTTTTGCGGGATCTCGACAGCGTCATATGAATCACGATTTCTCGCGTAGCTGTACGATCGCCAACCATGATTGCAACAACATCGTCAAGAACAGGTGCAATAAATCTACGAATATGCTCTCCAACAGGTGTTTTATCTGGATTGATGACAATACCGTGATTATCAATTTGTAATTTGTGCATGTGTGATTTGAATATTTTCAACAATTCATTGTGCTCATTCAATAGAGCATCCAGGTCGCTGACGATGCGTCTGGCAAAAAGTGATTATAGCCACAACGTGCATCCACACGTTTATCTTCACCGTCCATTAAGTCAATTTTTAAAAATGTACATAGGCGCTTCGTTCGGCATTGGCAGCAATGAGTCCATTTTGTGGTAAATTTGGCCTTTGATTTTGAATGTTGAATTGAATTGTTGACCATTGTTGATAGCATTATTCCTAACTGTTTCTGTTGCTCCAAACAATGTCATTTGGAAACACCAATTAAATGTTCGAATTGACTTTAGGAACAGATTAGAATCTAGATCTGCGTTTTGCGGGCATTATGTCTGAAATTCAATAAGTGAAAAGCAGTACATTAAATAATTATTCGTGTATTTTCGTTTATTATTTCACTTACCATTCACAATAATTCTCTTTTATAAGGATTTTCACAAATTTTTGCACACACTGGCTTTAACGTTATTATTATAGTGTCTTTTAATAATAAAGAAATTGATAAATAAATGAAATATAATGAAATATAATGGAATAAATGAAATATAATACGTTTAAAACAATAGCCGTTGTTCACGGGAGCTTGCGACACGTGTTAAGTATTTTTGAGGTTATATTAATTAAGTAAAAGTGAGAACTAAACTTATAAAATTATGAATAAGACAAAAATGAATAATAAACAATTATAACCCCTGCAAAGGATAACTGATCAATTATCACTTGCGCAGTTATCGACCGAGTTTAAAATTAGTTAATTAACAATATTTTTTAAACAATAGCACTTAGGAATATAAAAAATAGACAAAAACCTATTCTCAGACCCAGTGTTACCGCTGGGATTTTTGAAAAGGTCGCAAAAAAGGGTCAAATGAAAAAAAAAGTCGCATTTAGATTTTTTTTTAATACATACCTAAATCAAACGAAATCTGTATAAATTGTAAAAAAAAACGAGTTGTTTTTTAGTTTTTTATTAGGTATACCTTCTAAAGAAAAATAAATTCTTATACTAGTATTCAATACATTCGATTTATATCACACACGTTCCTTTTTTTAATAAATACGTTAAAGTGTTTAAATAACAATAACAGTCAATTTAGTCGATTTAAGTTATATTAACTCAAGTTTTAAAGTTAAACTACAAAATAAATAAATTCATATTCTATTCAGTTCTTTTGAAATACAAAAATTAAGGTACATTTTAGGATTTGGTATTATTTAATATTTGACTTTTATATTTACATTATTTGTAAAATAGGAGTTATTATTTTTTTGTGATTAATTTACGGTAGCTTTTTATATGCTCCTCTGAAAGTTTCCATTCATCAAGAGTTTGCTTTTCTAAAAATTTGCTGCAGAGAGCATTGCATTACATGTTTCCACACACAGGCGGTTCGTTAATCTATTTTTTAGAATTGTTAACTTAGAAAAAATCCTTGAAATTATGTGTGACAGTGTTAGTTATGTTCTTTTTTCAATGGAAGTTTGGAAATTTTGTATGAATTAAGAAAATAACTTATCTTTTCAATGAGATGGGGTCCAAAAAGTTGCATAATTTTTTAAAAAGGGTCAAAATAGACAATTTTTTGAAAAGTCGTATCATGGTCGCATGGGGCACAAAAAGGGTCAAAATGAGACTAAAGTCGCATAGCGGTAACACTGCTCAGACCTACCGAATGTATATGCAAAATTTCATTGAAATTGGTTAAGCTGTTTCGGAGGAGTATGGCAACTAACACTGGCTGCGTTCAATCTCGTGTTGGGTAGGGTATCTTGGATAGGTGGATTTTTAGATACCTTGTTGAACGAGTTGGATAGCTGTATTGAGATAGCTGTCAAAAAATAAAAACACTTTCAGCTGTTCACAAAAAGCAGAGAAACATTTAAGCTTCGAAGTCAAAATTGTAGTAAGATAAAACATTTAATGGATAATTTAACTGATTCGTCGGACGATGATGAATTGATAGATGCGTAACAATTTAATAAATAAGAGATAACCTTAATCTGTAATCTATGTTAAATTTCCTCTTAGCTCAATTGGAATTATATACGATTAATAATTTACTTGCGAAATCTCCAGAAACGAGGACTCAATAGAAACGAGGACTATTATGAAGTGACAATACCGAGATATAGTTTGGAAGAGCAGAAGTTGCTTTGCGGTAAGATTTTGAGTTAGTTTGTTCACAGTAGATAAAGTTTTAGCTTAATGGTGGGACCAACGCAAGAACTTTTTTTGCATGATATATCCGTTTGGTTATCCAACGCTTCTTTAAAAACCATTCAAGGGGCACCAACTAGAATAGCCAATAAAATGTGAACAAACTAGTCTTGATATCTATAATGAATTGCTTATTAACGATTTCATATTATTAGGATCTCTTGCACAAAGTGCAGCAAAATAAAAGAACTTTTAACTTGGAGAAAAAACTGTTGTTTTTTGTTTGGATCTTGAGTAAGCAAGAAAGTTTCTTATTAGCTGGAGACAGGTTCAATTTAGCAAAGAGTTCTGCTCATTTTGCATTCAGCGAAATTCTCCAAGTTGTATGTTCATTGCTCGGAGAGTATATTAAATGGCCAACTGTTCAAAATTACAACAATATTTCTCAAGTAAAATCCCACCATCAATATCACTTAATCAAATTGTTAAGTCTGAAGATATTATTTTCCAAAATAGGCATTCCGAGAAAAATCTGGAGGCTATATTCCAGGTTCCAGGAGTTGTTGGTGCAATTGACGGTTGCCATATACAAATAAAACAACCTTTACGAAACCCTATTGATTATTATAACCGAAAAAATACTCACTCTATTATTTTGCAAGGTAAGGTTCTATCAATTTGCTTTCCATCCGCTTGTCAATAGCCTAACATAGCGAGGTTTTTGACAATTTTGTTTTTAAGCTAAATGTTTGAAAAATGCATATAATTTTCATTTTCCATTTTTGAAGGTGTTTGTGATGACCGTTGTTGTTTCACCGATGTTCACATTGGAGCCCCAGGGAGACAACACGACGCAAGAGTTTTTCGAAACAGTCCCCTTTATCATCAGATGAATGAAATTATATTTGGCGAATATCATTTACTAGGCGACGCAGCTTATCCTCTAAAAAATAATTTGATTACACCATTTCGTGACAATGGACACTTGACACCGAAACAAGTCCATTTCAATACTCGCCTCAGTAGTGCTCGAGTAACCATTGAAAGAACATTTGGTTTATTAAAAGCACGATTTCGCCGTCTAAAATATTTAGATGTTGCGGAGCCATTGATGGCAAATAAAATAATTGCGTCGTGTTGTATTTTGCATAACCATATACAAAGACATAGTCCGGATGATATGCACGATGTTGTGCTTGATATATCAGAAAGCGATGAATTCGAAAATATTATCATCGAAAATGATAGAGCGGTTCCATCCAATACAAACGAAAAGAGGAATTATTTGTTAACTCTTTTTTAAGTAATATATTTTAATACAAAATAAATTAGGTACATCCATTCGATAAAAAAAAAAAACAATAAATAAAAAACAAAATTATCACTTCATTAACTTAACTTAACTTAACCTAAGAAAAAAAAATAATATGTATTACCTACTTAACTTACTTAACTTATACTATTTAAATTAATAAAAAACTTCACTTTATTCATAAAAAAAAAATCAGGCACATTGTTCTGTCAGTCTTCTGAAAAATTTAACGTTAGAGACTTTTAATTAACTCTAGTATTGCGAATTTAAAGAAAAACTTACTGTCAGCTTTATTGCTTATATTTATCTTTTCTAAGCTTTCGGAGTTCCTGCAACTCAGCAAGTATACCCTCAGCTACTTTTAATTTTTTTTCCTCAATTTCGAGAATTTTTTGTTTGAAGTCAGACATTCCACTGCTTCTTTTCCTTGGATGTAGACAAGCGCTCTCAACCGAAGATGAGGTCGAGGGCAAACTCGGATAGACCCCAGAGGATGGCACAAGGGAACTTATTGTTTCGGTGTCACTAACTTGTGCCTCGTTGAGGTAAACTTCAGCCATCATCTCAAAGTATGGCCAATTCATTCGCCCTCGACCAGTCGACGTTTTCTTGTTGTTGTCTACGATAATGTTGTATCGCTTTTCGAATTTTTTAATTTTGTTTCCAACTCCTTCTCATCAAAAATTGACCCGTGTTCTTGAAGAACTTTAGCAATTTCTTGAAAAATTGTTCTTCGCCGGGTTTTTGGGTCTCGAAGCTGGTCCTTTCGCCTTCTGCACTCCTCCAAGAAGAGCAGAATGGATTTATGTTCCCAACCTTAAAAAAAGGGAATAGATTGGTTCTTCTTTGGAGTTTTGAATCATCTGAAAGAATAACTTACCTTTCCTTTCAGCGACCACATTTGCTTGTAGCTCCACAAGCTTTCCGCCTCTATCTGCTTTTATACATCCAAAAATTTAGATTTATTTATTTTCACAAGATTAATATATATTTACCTGTATTTTGTTCTACCTCTGGAACAGGATGAGGTTCTTCAACTTCAGTATGCTGGACACTAGACTGGAGGTAAGACCTAGCAAATTGGTCATCTACAAAACGACAACAAAATAAGTCAATTTAGAAGTTTAAAAAAATAGATCATAATTACCTTCTAAAATTCGGAGGCAAAAAGCTTCTTCATCGTCTATTATGTACAGAACATCCTCAAATACAACTTCAACTAACATTTTGTATCTTTTTGTTTACCAACAAATACAAAAAGCCGAAAACAATTTTCAAGTTTCTTGAAATTCAACCATGCGTTGAATCAGCTGTTCTGTCAGATACCTATGTACATACCCCAGAAATTCTTGGATACCTTTGGATTCCTATTTTGACATATCAGTTGTTTTTGATCAGTTGTTATTTTACACGTAAAACACTAACAAAAAGGTATTCGGATACCCTATCTGTCCGAGATTGAACGCAGCCACTGTGACAGGAGAATTTTATATATTAGATTATTATAATGGGTGATTTTTTTGAGGTTAGGATTTTCATGCATTAGTATTTGACAGATCACGCGGGATTTCAGACATGGTGTCAAAGAGAAAGATGCTCAGTATGCTTTGACATTTCATCATGAATAGACTTACTAACGAGCAACGCTTGCAAATCATTGAATTTTATTACCAAAATCAGTGTTCGGTTCGAGATGTGTTTCGCGCTTTATTTTTTTCAGCGATGAGGCTCATTTCTGGTTGAATGGCTACGTAAATAAGCAAAATTGCCGCATTTGGAGTGAAGAGCAACCAGAAGCCGTTCAAGAACTGCCCATGCATCCCGAAAAATGCACTGTTTGGTGTGGTTTGTACGCTGGTGGAATCATTGGACCGTATTTTTTCAAAGATGCTGTTGGACGCAACGTTACGGTGAATGGCGATCGCTATCGTTCAATGCTAACAAACTTTTTGTTGCCAAAAATGGAAGAACTGAACTTGGTTGACATGTGGTTTCAACAAGATGGCGCTACATGCCACACAGCTCGCGATTCTATGGCCATTTTGAGGGAAAACTTCGGAGAACAATTCATCTCAAGGAATGGACCGGTAAGTTGGCCACCAAGATCATGCGATTTGACGCCTTTAGACTATTTTTTGTGGGGCTACGTCAAGTCTAAAGTCTACACAAATAAGCCAGCAACTATTCCAGCTTTGGAAGACAACATTTCCGAAGAAATTCGGGCTATTCCGGCCGAAATGCTCGAAAAAGTTACCCAAAATTGGACTTTCCGAATGGACCACCTAAGACGCAGCCGCGGTCAACATTTAAATGAAATTATCTTCAAAAAGTAAATGTCATGGACCAATCTAACGTTTCAAATAAAGAATCGATGAGATTTTGCAAATTTTATGCGTTTTTTTTTTTAAAAAAGTTCTCAAGCTCTTAAAAAATCACCCGATATTATTATATTTTTTTTTTTTTGATATTGAGTATACATATTAGCCTCTATAGCTATTGATTGAGCGCTTTTTATAGAAAGGAGCTAGGAATAAGTTGTCATCTTTTCGGATTTGAAGAGTAAGGTTGGAACCCTCATTCAAAATGCAAATTGGTAATGAATAGAATCTATCATTAATAGAGAAATCTATGTTTATATGTCCCGGAGGATAGCTGCAATTCTTCTTTTAGCCAGCTGGATAAGATAAATTAATAGAGGAAGAATTCCAGAGGTATCATAAATTGATTTGTTTCTATACCATATCCCAGATGGCTTACGCCGTTTAAAAATGCAGATTCTGATTATTTTTCTTTCAAATTTCTGCAGTTCGGCAGCTACACTAGGTGTTATTTGATACCATAATAGAAAGCCATAGGCCATCAGTGGGCGGATTAAGGTTTTATACATTAAGTTTTTAGTTTTGTTTTCGACGTGTTTAGAATTCAAAAGTAGTTTGAGCATTGCTGTAGCTGTTTTGCTTTTAACCAAGGCCATCCTAGCGTGGAAGTTCATTTTGAGTCTTTCGTGCAGATGTGTGTACTCCTAGGTATTTGATATTTTGCTTCAAAGGGATTAGGTTTCCTTCAATGTTAAGTCTGAGGTTTTTTCTTTCGCGCACTGCAAGATGGTGGCCTCTGCCAGAGGCATTTCTAAAGCAGATTAATTCGCATTTGTTATAATTCCCCATTTCTTGGAAAAAGCAATCACAGTACTTAGATGACATTTTAGGTTATTGAGGGCTTCATGAGGCCTTTCATAGGAGCTGAATAGTACAGTATCGTCTGCATAAAGTAAAGATTCAGAATTGTTGAAAGTGTTTGGGAAATCGTATAGGTAGAGATTGAAGAGGAATGGTCCAAGGATCGAACCTTGAGGGACTCCCTACAGCGACAGTATTGGAACAGGTGATGATTTTAAATTGCCAAAGTTAACGGAGTGATATCTATTTGAAAGAAAGCTTTGTATAATTTGATAATTTTGATAAAACAGGGCGGGAAATTAAGTAAGTTTAATTTATATAGTAGACCGTTGTGGCAAACTGTATCGAAAGCTTTCGCAAGGTCTAGAAAGCATGCAACAGTGCATCTTTTCTCTCTTAAGTTGTTGAAAATACGCTCATGAATTTGCAAGAAGGGCGTGCTCCGTGGAGTGACCTCGTTTAAAGCCAAATTGTTGTGCTTGTGTAAGCTCTACATTTAAGAAAGTCTGAATTTTTGAAAGAATTACTTTTTCTAGGATCTTACCTAGGTTTGAAAGGAGAGATATTGGTCGAAAGTTGGAAAGAGTATTGGCACTATTATTTTTTTTAATGGGGATTAGATTTGCATTTTTCCAGGACACAGGGAAGTAGCAGTTATTAATGCAGTTATTTATTAACGGAGTTATGAATTTAGCTAGAATGCTTTTAGATTTTCTCAAGATGAAGTTGGAGATTTGGTCAGGACCGGTTGACTTTTTTTGTTTAAGGCCGCTATTTAAGATTCGATAAGGTTAGTTGAACAAAAAAATTCATTGGCAACAGAGTTAGATTTAGACTCAGGAGAAAAGTTTGTGATTGCGAGGTTGTTATTTCAAGAGGAAAATGCATTACAAAAGGTGTTTAATTCAAGTAGATTCACCTCATATGCTTCAGATGATACTTTGAGCGAGTAGGGTTCAGTGTAGAAAGTTTTAAACGCCTCTAGCTTTTCACTATCTGTGGAGAAGATCGTGTCATCAGGGCCGTCGAGAGGAATTCCGGGCCCGGGACGGAAAAATCTTTACCATTTTTTTCAAAGTTCATGCCTACTAATATGGTACATTCTAATTTCAATTACGAATAGCATGAAATTGGTTGGAATTAACGGAAATAATAATTTTTTGTTTAAGTGAACCGAAAAAAAAGTGTCAATCATCAAATCAATCTCACGGGTATAGTCCAGTTTAGTTGAAATAGAAGATGGATAGAAAATAATTCTACATGCGAGTAGATCAGAATCCGAACAGAATCATACATTCAATTCGATATTGCCAACGACATGTTGGTTGGTAGATTAACTGCTAAAAAAAAAAAATAGCATGAAGATCTATTATATTTAGTAAACCTTTGAAATACATACAAAAAGACAAATTTCAAATACTTTTACTTCGCTCTATTTTATTTTCATAATAGGTAGGTACTCTTTATTGTTTTTCTTTATATTAAAATATTATCACAATGTTTTCATTAGAATTAGTTTACATTCAATGAAATATTTCTTTTTGCAAACGAGCTTTCCTAGCTTTCTGAGCAGCAAAACAACTACTAATTACATCGAAATTCAATTTCATTGCCAAAGGTGCTTCGATACATAGTGTAGCAAGTCCAGAAACACGATCTTGTGATGAGCCACGAACGATGAAAATTCTTTTTCTGGCAAGGATGCTAAATGAACGTTCGGTACTAGCTACGGTTACAGGTACGGAGAACAACACAAATGTTGGGGAAAATCGTCTCCAAGTTCTGGGAATAAATAGTATTGAACAAACACAATGGCGGAAGCTCTGCTTCAAAACTGTTTTTTCAGATGAATTATTTCTTCTTTCAACTCTTGAGACACATGCGAGTTATACTTTTGGATGAACTTTGTAGCGGAGTTTTTAATCCCAATTTCGTCCATTGTTGAAAACTGCCATAAAAATGAAAATGTAGCATTCAAATTCTTCATCGTATCGAACCGACGAGAAATTCCAGATATAATTGAATCAACTATGACGTAAAAGGTGTTTTTCTTGAAATTTATTTCTTCGTCTGTTTCAATTTGTTCTCCAGCTCCTCGATTTTCTCCAAAATGTCTCTTTAATTGCCTTTTTCGGTTCGATGGGAATTTCAACGTCAATAGTCATGTTTCTGGCTTGAAGAATGATACTTCTACCGTTTATAGCGCTAAGAACCTTGCACCAAATCGAAGATATCAGGACGCATTCAAATTTGTGCATATATTTTAAAACGCCATTTACATCTCTTCGAGTTTTTCAGTTAAATTAATATCACTTAAGCCTTCTAAAGATATTCTAAGGTTTTTCAGATGGTTTCACTGCCTCAATTCTAGCTGACCATCTTTTATTGGAAAGTTTGTGAAGGGATCCGGGCACATTTTTCTTAAGAATTTCCCAACGTTGGGCACTGCTGCTAAACAATTTGAAACACTTTTCAACAACTCCAAAAAATGTTATTGCGGCAGTACAACATTTCGCTGAATCGACTCCACACAAGTTAAGGCTGTGAGCTGCACATGGTGAATACACGGCATTCGGATTTTTGTTTAATATATGCCTTTGTGCACCATTATACTGTTCTTTCATATTGCTTCCATTTTCATAGTCTTGTGCACAACAGTCTTCTAAAGGGATTTCGTTCTTTGCCAATGTTTCGCAGATCAATTCAGCTATTGCGGTGCCAGTTTTTTTGTTGCAATCGACAAATTCCAAAAACCGTTCTTAGATGGTGAACACATTTAATTCCAATCGCAGATATCGCAAAATAAATGTGTTTTGTTCCACATCACTTGAATCGGGTGTTGCATCGACAATTATAGCGTATTTGGCGTTTTCAATCTCCTTTAAAATAGCTGAATTCACATGTTGGGCACAAATTTTGATGAACCATTATTACCATTATTTGGCTCTCCAATAAGGTTGCCATCGCCTCGTATTCCTAGTCCCCTGGTGGGATTTTCCGGTCCCCCGAAACCGAATCAAACATTTCGTTTACAGCAGAAACAAAAATAGAAGAAAAGAAACTTTATATAAACAGAAACTGAAATAAATATTTGTGTTTTGTTTTAATTTTCCGGGCCCCTTATTTCGTTTTTAAAAATTTTCAAAATAAAATAAATTTGAAATTTACGTTAAATTAAATAAGAAAAGCGAAACAATTTATTATCACTTTCTTTCAATAGTTCAGAGTTGCCCAATTTTCCATTGAATATTAACAAAAATGTACGCCAATAATAATCAGGGGCCCAGATCGTCAAACTTGTGACTGATAGATTGGCAGATAACATGTAAACAGGGGCCCGAATGCGAAAGCATGAATGATTTTAAATTTTCGGGCCTCTAAAAATAAGTGGAAATAGGTATGTTGATGATAAATATAGAGTATATTCTCATTGCTTTCAATTTTACGGGCCCTAGAAAATCCCGGGCCCGGGGGGGGGGGGTTTCCCCCCTTCCCCCCTCTCGACGGGGCTGCGTGTCATCATGGGATAAATTGGGAAGGGAGGAACCTTTGTTTTTGCGACCAGTGGTCTGATTTATCACTCTGAAGACATTAGATGAAGGCTTAAGGTTACTGAGTTTGAGTCTAAACAACTCGTTGATTTCCAATCTAACCCTTTCTCTTTAAATTTTGCTGAGACAGCTTACACGTGACGATAACTCAGCGGGATGGATGTATGTAAATGGAAACGAGAGCAAGCTGTTTACAAGAATTATGTGAATAAAGGGGTATGGCAGCTATTGTGGCGGAGATAACTTGACAAGAAAAGTATATTTGTGAAGATTGGAAGGAATTCTTCAAAAAGAACATTTATAGGTTTATTTTTGTTTAAAAAAGTTTCCTGAACTAGTATAGCAGACGGTAAAGTATCTTTTAGAAGAAGATCGATTTCTAGATATTTGTCGTATGAAATAAAAGAGTTTATATTGGCTGTTATTAAATTTAAATTCATTGTGAAGGGGGGTAGAGGGAGGCAATAAAACACAGGTAAGCACCTGGTTTCTTGTGTTCATCTAGCTTTACGTAATTAGGCCGGAATTCTCTTATTTTGTAAATTAATTGGTGAATGGGTACACCAAACAGTTTTTGAGATTCTTCAAGGAAATCAGACATCTAACTTCTATTACAAGCGCTTAAATCATTCTGCACCTGCACAACCGGAGCAGAAGCCTCACCACCTCTTATTGCGTCAGCATAAGAGAAAGAATGTTTGGGCACTTTGTTAATCATGCTCACAATCGCATTTTTAAAACCTTCTTTTCGGGTTTTGGCTGCATAAACCGTGGCTTCTTTCTTTTTAAACATCTCTAATCTTTTTGGGCAGCCTTTATAGCTAGCCGGATGACCCGAAAAACCATAATTAACGCAAGCTACCGTTTCGTTTTCTTTTTTGGCGTCTAACTCACACTTTCAACGTTCGTGGTCGTTCAAACACTTTACGCATTTAGTTTCGAACGAGCAGTACTTAGATACGTGCCCGTAACGTTGATACTTGTAGCATTGGCTTGTGCCCGAGTTTCTAATTTGATGCTATGCCTAAACAACATCCTGAAAGATTTTATTTTTACCAAACTCTCCCTATCCCCCAGGACACATTGGAAAAGGTCAAGAGGAAAGTCATTTTCTTTTACCCATTTGGTCTCGAATTTTTTGACAAGTAGCTTAAGTGAGGGGTCCAACCTTAGGAACTCTTCTTGAACTGAAAGAGGAGAGGAATTCCCTGATAACCCTCTCAAAATTACGTTGTGTTTTTTTAATTGCTTAGGCGTGAAGGAGAAAGCTTCAATCTTACACTCTGTAAAGTGTCTTATAAAAAAGGAATGTTACTCAACATCCCTTACAAACATTTTTAATTTACCAAAACCCGTTGAAATAAATTTAATATTATTTAAAATAAACTTAGACTTACTTATAAATTCCATTAGAGTTTTTGATGAGACCCCTTTTGTGAAGATTGGTGGACACCAGGTCTTGCTGTCGTCTTTTTTGTTGCTTTCCTCCTTGGATGCGTCCGCCGTGAAATCCTTGGCCGTTGGGTTACCCAAGGAACTTTTCTTCTTTTCATCGTTCTCCTCCTCCATGTCCAGAAGCGCAAAGTGATTTGAGGTGTTTGGCTCAACAGCAATTTTCTTCGCACCCTTATCTCGAGAAGCATGACTTCTCTTTCGAGCCATGATGCTCGAGTACATGTCCTTGTCGCTTGAGAGAAGCTCCTTGAGCACATTTTCATTTGTTGATTTAGTATCAGTTTTTCTCGGAGCCGTTAAAGCTCCGTTAGACATAAAAATATGAACGCAGTTGAAGCGCGGCATTGGTATTGTCACATTGGAGACTATTTTTTTGGTCATACCCATGCCATAGATATTGGATGCCGAGTCTCTCTCGCTCACACTTACTGCAGCGGTACTTGATTGGTGTGTTTTGTGGTTTTTCATCGATGGCGGCGTCGCCATCGTAGTCATCATAAGACCAGCTAACGGAACTTTGAATTGCAGAAATTTCATCTTTATTTAGCAATTGCGATGGTAGCACTAAATTTGTCCGAATAAATTTATCTGGAGGCACAGATGGCCTCAAAGAAGGAATGTTATCCTCCTCCATTACGAGAATACACTCGGACTTTTTGTTCTTTTTCCTCTATAGAATAAAAATCAAAAACTTAAATTTTTTTTTTTTAGAATCACACTCTTGATACGTCTTTACACGACGAGAACACAAACCCACATCCTTTTCATCAGCAACTTCAATCACAATTCAAATGGTCGGATATAAATTTGTTCTCATAGTAAAAATTGTATTTTCTTATTCTATTCATCTTTAAAATAATGAAAAATCTTTAAATTTCTCTTTAAGCAATAGAAAACAAGTAATTGAAGTAAATAATTTCCGTTCGAAATGAGTTCAATCGAATACAACCAGGCAGTCAAGTCCATACAATTTGGAATCTTGTCGCCCGAAAAAATCAGGCGGATGTCGGTGACCGATGGCGGAATAGAATTGTCAGCAACAATGGAATCCGGAAAGCCGGCAATGGATAGCCTAATCTACAACAAGGAGCTATCGATCGAAATTCACGGTGCATGACCTGCACCAATAATCTCATCGATTGTCCTGGTCATTTCGGCCACCTTGAACTTGTGAAGCCAGTCTTCCATGTTGGATTCATTCTGAAAACCATAAAAATAATTCGTTGCGTTTGTTTCAACTGCTCTCGCTTACTGGTTTCTCCCTTAAATCCCAAGATAAAACAGATTCTCCATAGAACCAAGGACAAGCCAAAGGTCAGACTCCGAATGACCTGTGAGGCTTTCCATGACAAGGTAATATGTGAAGGTGGCGAACAAATAGACTTGCACAAACGCATTGGCGATCGCGCTGTTCACGGGGGCTGTGGCCATTATCACCCAAAAATAAGACGTTTGACTCTGACCGCACACTGGAAGCAAATCGATAAGTACCAACAAGAACAAATATAAATCTGACTGCCGAGAGGGTTTCGATTTGCGTTTCCATCCCAATCCCAGTGATTTGCACATCAAGTATGGCTACATTGTGGAGAGACACATCCGCGACGGCGATTTGGTCATCTTCAATCGACAGCCAACCCTACATAAGATGAGTATGATCATAGAGTGAAGATGCTGCCATGGTCAACATTCCGAATGAACCTTTCCTGCACCTCGCCCTACAACGCTGATTTCGACGGCGATGAGATGAATCTACACGTACCCCAGAGTATTGAAACTTGTGCTGAGATCAACAACATTCATGTGACTCCACGACAAATTCTCACTCGGCAGTCGAATAAGCCAGTCATGGGGATCGGGCAGGACACCCTGATCGGCGTTTCCAAGATGACAAAGCGTGACGTATTTCTAGACAAAGAGCAGATGATGAACATTCTGATGTATTTGCCGACTTAGGACGGAAGACTCCCCTTGCCGGCGATTTTTAGACCAACGCCAATGTGGACTGGTAAGCAACTCTTTTCTCTGATTATTCCAGGCAATCTTAACATGAACAGGACGCACTCTGCACATCCCGACCGACGAGGAGGATGAAGGTCCTTATAATTGGATATCAGTAGGTGATACTAAAGTTGTAGTCGAGTTCGGAAACTTACTCATGGGAATGTTGTGCAAAAAGTAGCTTGGCGCGTCATCTGGCTCTCTGCTGCACATCTGCTTCATTGAACTTGGCTTTGAAATAGCCGCCAAATTCTATGCCAATATCCAGAAGGGTGTCAACGCCTGGTTGCTGTTCGAAGGACATACAATTGGCATATCCGACACCATTACTGACCCGGATAGATATTGTGAAATCCAATCGGTGATTCACAATGCCAAAGTTAAAGTGGAACAAGTTATAAGCGATGCCCATAACATGAAGCTCGAGGCCATGCCAGGCAACACACTCCGCCAGACATTCGAGAATCGAGTGAATCGCATACTGAACGATGCACGCGACAAGACCGGAGGGTCAGTCGAAAAATCCCTAACAGAGTACAATAACCTGAAGTCGATGGTGGTCGCAGGTTCGAAGGGTTCCGTTATAAATATATAGCAGGTTATTGCGTGCGTGGGCCAGCAAAATGTTGAAGGAAAACGGATACCCTATGAGCTCTTTCACACATGACGATTTTCTCCGTACGGAAAAAAAACGTACGGTTTTTATCCGTGAGCCATTAATAGTAGGTAAACTAATAAAAAACTAAAGCTTTCACACTGGACGGAGATTGGTTTTTTCCGTACGGACGATTTAAAACAGCCGTCTCAACGACTGAAATATACGGCGACCGTGCCGTCGCCGTCTTATCAGTGGTGTACGTGACTACGCGATCGCATTCCCATAAGACGATTTTTATTCGTCTGCCGTCCGTTTTTGTGGTCACTTGTACTAAAGAAAAATATCTAAAATATAACCAAACGTAGACGATTCACGGGTAAAATACGTTATGTGTGAAAACAAAGTCCATACGGAAAAAAAGCGTACGGATTTTAACCGTACGGACGAAACCGTCTCGTGTGAAAGAGGCCTAACCAAACGTAGGCGATTCACGGGAAAAATACGTTATGTGTGAACACAAAGTCCGTACGGATTTTAACCGTACGGACGAAACCGTCTCATGTGAAAGAGGTCTATGACCGTCCGCAACCCTGAGAGTGATATAATCCAATATTGCTACAGTAAAGATGGCCTGGCTGGAGAATCTGTGAATTCCAGCACCTCGCCACAATAAAACTTTCCAATCATGCGTTTGAAAAACAATTCAGGTTTGACTACTCCCAGAGGCAACCTTCTATTTAGGTAATTTTTATTGATTTTCATAATTTTACATGGCTAAAAAGCTGTCGAATTCGAGAACTCTTTACTTGCCTCCTCTGTACTGTGGGATGTGGTACAAGACCCAAGCAGGGATGATGACTACTGAGCCGGCGATCAATGATCCAAGAGCATAGAGTTCCTGAAAATAGAAATATGGCAAAAAGTTAGTACAAATATTCGTTCCATAAGATCCCCAAAACCACGGTCATAGCTTGTCATCAACGAGAACGATTTACGTAATCATGATGAAAAGAAAATTATGGTTTCAAAAACTTACTAACTTTGGAACATGCTTGGTGGGTGGACCGCAAACAACAGGTCTAACTAACTTAAATTAAATAAATGCGAAAGTATTTAAGATCAATCGAAATTTGGAACACTAATAAATCGATCGATTTCTAATACTGATATGCACAGTGGTTCCGTTTGTATGGGAGAGGTGGTCAAAACCCTATAAAATCTGAACTACTAAACGGATTTGAATGAAATTTGGTACAGATGTTGAAATTGTATTTTTACATATTTGCTGAAAATTTGGTTAAGAAAACATGATAAAAAAAAAGTTATTGACATTTTTCAAAATTTTCTGGGTTTTTATATTTGAAGTTTTTTCAATGAAATCTGTATTATTGAACGAATTTTGATAAAACTTGGCACACAGATTGAGATTAGTTTTAAACATATTAATTAAGAATTAGGTAAAGAAAAAAATTATCAGAAAAAGAAGTTATTGACATTGTTTCATACTCTCTACAACATAGAATCTGAAGTGTAGAAAAAAAAAACTCAAATTTGCATTTAGAATGATTGAAAATAAAAGAAAAACACTACTAAAAATCTTTATTTTTTATTTTTATCAAATTTAATCAAAGTTTATTGCAATACATTTAAAACATCTGTGGGTAATTTTGATTTTTCAGTTTTTTTTAAATTTCTTTCGTTAGAAAGCAACGGATCTGACGTTAAAAGCAATCTATTAAACAAATCGGTATTTGTTAAGACTCTAGACGTTTTTCGTGTATTGTGGGACCTGAAAAATTTGACATCCTTGTTTTTTGCCTCTGCTGCCTCTTCCGTTAATTGGCCTATAGGCAAAATTGCATGTTTTACAATTTGTCCTCCATGAATGAGAACTTTATGTACCGAAGCTGGCAGTGGATACCACGGATATTCTTCTACAATTTCACGTGCAGTATCTTGGGCATACTTTTCGAAAACGTCCGGATTTATTGAAAAACAACTAGCCAAAGTTTTTAAAATGACTGCACATCTTTCGATTATGATTTTTTTACACCCGTTATTTGGGAAGATACAGTAGGATTAGCAAAAAATCTACGCGCAGTATTCCCGTCATTTGAATTTCCACCTCCTTGTTTTGGTTTATCAACTATCAGTCCAGTTTTTTTGAATTCTTCTTGAATTCTTCTTGAATTCTTTTTTTTTGTGCAGCAAGAAGAGGTTTCTCACTATTTCCAGTGCGCCATTTTTTGAAATCTAGTCGGTATGCTAGATGAATGAAGAATTCGAAAAACCTTATCCACGCATGCAGTGGAGATATGCCAAAATCCAAAGAGTCTTCGTTAATACTTTTTTGTAAGGATCCTTGAATATCGTTCATATTTGTTGGCTTTGCTCCACAAATGTAGCACACCTGTTGCGAAGCAGTGTGTGTCAAAGCGTTGCACACCTTTCCGTCAACCATTGTTAACTTGAGGACATGTTTAATGTTTAAAGTATGGTCATTTATTTTAACTAATGTTTCAGATAAATCATTAATCTGGTTCTTAATGTAGCTCTGCTCAGCTCTACTCAACTCTGCCGTTTCTTTTTTGAACTGAAACCGTATTGGGCGACAGTATCGAGTCGATCCTGGACGAGGATTTTGCCATAAAATTTGGTTTTCAGAGTCAGAACTTTTTTGTGAAAATAGTTGGATTGGAACATATGAAGTAATAAACATGTCGGCATCACTGACTCCTTCAGAAATTTGCTGTTTATATTCTCCTTGTCCACTGCTACCATCAAACCCCCATTTTCCAATAAGGGTAAGATTACCTAAATCAAAAATGTATTATTTTAAGTCACACTGAAATTAAAGTTTTCAATGACATAACTCGTATCTCGTACATTACATTTATTCTACTCCCCCTTGTGCTGTTAATTTCAGACTAGACATTGTATCACTGGCTACTTTATTAAGGTTATCGACTTTAAAACGAATACGATACACAATTACCATACCTATACAGACATCACAGAAAGCACAAGTCTTACAATGAAACAGAGAGCTTTGTTGGCAAAAGATTTTTATTTGATGGTATTACCTAAATCAATCTCCAAATTTTCAAAAACTTCTTTTTGGGATTCTACGATTCTTTGGGCTGTATGGTTTAGAAGACCTTGAAGGGAAACTTCAGCCGAAGTATCGGATATTGATATTTTTTCAGGCTCCGGGTAACAATCTTTTTTCGCTTTTATAACCTTAGCATAGCTTGGAAAAACGTCAACTTCGGTCTTTTCGTTTACCAAGTTCCTAATGACTTGGTACTGGTGTTTTGTTAACTTTGCCTCAACCAAAATTTTCAAAGCATCGTTTGAATTCAATTGCTTGGCTTTAAGGCTGTCTGTTGATTGGCAATGCTTCAAAGCACAAGCAATGTCTTCATCTATTGCAGCAATTGTGGCAATTCGTCTCCGCTTAGTTCGAGAAGAGCTATCTGAAAATGACTTCTTTGGCCTACCTCCTAGATTATCTGGTGAATAAATTAATTCTTCTTCTTCTTCTTGGTAAGGCCCGAAGTCTTCTTCAAGCCAAGCACTATATGTTGATAGAAAGGCATCATCTCTTCGAGAACATAAATTCCATTTTTTTATGAAGAGCTTGCATAGCAAAACAATCTTTTTTCGTGCATCTAAGCTTTCAATGTTATATTTTTCCTTAAAAAGTACCCATGTCTCATCAATTTTTCCAGCATTGCGACCTTTCTTCGCCTTCCGCCACAAATGAAAAATATCAATGCGTTTGATCATATTACTTGAATCTACAAAAAAAAGGAAAATATGGTTTCACTTAGAAAAAAAAGGAAAATATGGTTTCACTTAGAGTCAAAATTTTAATATTTCCACAAATTTCCGCAAAAAAAACCGTATATATCCTTAAACAGGGAAGATAAGCCTACGTTAATCCACTAAAATTATTGAGTGCAAATGGGTGCCCTAAAAGTTCTGGCTTATCAAAAAAACACAAAATTTTAAAAATCACTAAAATTCATTTCTTTCAACAGCAGTTATAATAAAATAATAGCATGTAAAAAAAAAATATATATGTAATAATCATATTTATACATTGTTCTTTTATGTTTACCACTTTTTTTCAGAAAAAAACCTTAAAAACACACAAAAAATAGCTAAAATGCAATGTCCGATTTTCAAATGAACGTTTTTATTTAAATTGCGAAAAACACTCAACTTTGCCACGTGCCTGACTGTCAACAACTAATTTTAGAAAAAAAAATTTAGTCCCACTTAGTTGCCCCGTTATCAAAGATAATAACTGCATTAAAAAAAATTACTTTTACGACTTGAGGTTTTGGCCTATGGGGCGGAACCACTGATTTATTAAAGGTCCATACTTATGAAAGCATGAAGAGCCCATGTTTGTAAGTGTACATAAATAATTGTGTGCATGAATACAAACAAAACTACATGAAACACATTTTGCCAAAAATTAAAAGTTCAAACTCTCGCATGAAACATTTACATAACTGGCTTTTATTACTTATTACTCTTTGAGGATTCATGCATTGTACATATATTTAAATATGTACTATCATGAATAGAAACTAACGGCATGACGCATGCTTCCAGATTTCTATACTTTCCAGATCTTTCTGGGAGGATAGGGCATTCCTGAAAGACGATTTCGTCCACTTTTACATAGATGGATCAAAAAGAAATGAAGGGGTTGGTGGAGGTGTGTACTCTTAACGACTGAAATTAAGTCTCTCATTTCGTCTTCCCAATCATTGTTGCGTGTTCCAGGCGGAACTTTTGGTGATAAAATATTTAAGTCTTGCCCTAGCTTAAAGAAAACGCGATATCAACATCTGATATCCGTATTTCCTCAGATATTCAGGTCGCTATCAAATCTGCCTTTACAAACTCTATAACTGTTGATCATATCTAATGGAGATGGCACAACAGCTTAATATTTGCCTTTGCTGGGTGCTGGGCCATAGAGGCCAGGAAATTGCAAGGCAGATGAACTCACCAAAAATGGTACAATACAACCCATTCTTCACGTTTGGCTAATGCCGGCCGGCGTACCAATCGCCAGTCGCTACATGAAAACTATTGCAAATGCAAGACGATATGAAAAAAACAAACATCAGGTAAAATAACATCACCACGTGTCAGGTCACAAGAAACATCTGACCTACACTAGATAAAAAGCGCTCAAGGTGTTTGCTTTCTCTAAACAAATCGCATATAAGCTCGATAGTCGGTGTCATAACGCCACGCGGCTAGGCGTATTCTCAAATGACTTTCGCAGAAGCTGTACGAATGAGGAAGAGGAGGAAACAGTTCTTCACCTACTCTGTACATGCCCTGCTCTAGCTCAAAAATGCAAGAATTCTTCTATAACGATATAAACGATCTCTATCAAATTAACATAATCAGTATGTGCGTTTTGTTCGCATTCCATTATATAGCAAAGTGAGAAATTCTCAACAAAACGATCCGCAGTGGTCCGGTTTTTATATTTGAAAGTTGATGCAGTTGAATATTTGCCAAAATAATTTATCAAAAAATTCCACAAAAAAATAGCGAAATTCAGACCAGGGGTGAAATCGTGTAAGCTGATTTTTGATAGTTGACTATCAAAATCAAGAAAATACGTCTGTGTAATGTGAAAGTCGATTTAAAAGTTTTAACCAAACAATTTGACATCAAATAAAAACTTCAAGAAGGGGGTTTGTTCGTAGACGACTACATTAACATGTGGTGTTGAAGCGAGCTTGAAGCTCGCCTAAATTCTTTATATACCTGAATCGAGTTGAAATGAGCTTGATTTGCTCGATTCCGGTCGGGGATCGGAAATTTGTGAAGAAAAACTTGTGTGGAGGAGTTGGTTTTACAGATAATGCGTTATGGTTTATTTGCATGTTTGTGTACAAAAAATATAGTTTTGTTTTAATCAAATTAAAACAAAAATTGCACATGGAGTAGGTAGCATATTCCTATATGGTGCTGAACTATTCAGTTTTTCATTGTTTAACACGAATCAAACTATCTCACTTTCACTTCATAAGAAACATCGAAACACCATTTGCATTTTAGAAAGTGCTGTCAAACTTAATCATTTTTAAATCTTCTTGTGCGGTGGAAACACAAAAAAGATTTATTTAATCTAAACTGAGATAAACCTTTGGTGGAAACATAGCAAAACTTAATTATCTTTTCTATTGTTTTCTCTTGCAAAATAAGCCCAGTTAGTCCATTTTCACTAACAAAACTTAATAATATCAACAGTAATAGATTGATTTTTCCCCAATGGAAAACACACATGATTCCAAATGCACAACTACTCAACCAACACAGCCATCGAGATACAAATGCAATATCAATCGTACCAACATTTGAAAACGAAATCACATAAGATCCATTCGAGACTCGTATAAATGTCAAAAACCTATCCATAGTGAGATTCTACTCTAACTTTTATCGGTGTTATTCTCACTATGGATATTGTTTTTGTTATTCGTGTAAAATTCTAGTTCACTATGGATAGATTTCCCAACAAAACACGGTTAGTCTTTCACGTTTTGTAAGAAGCTCAAATTAGTTTCATTGACCTTAGGAAAAAGCCTCAAGATTCATGTAGTATCACAATGGGATGGACGCCATGGACCATTAAACTGGCCTGATGATGGTGTGTCCTGCTCCATCATCAGTCACTTGAACCTTACCTAAACTATCCTTTACGGGACACCCTTTATGTAGGGTTGGGTTTTCCAATAAGACGTTTTATTTTAAAAGACTGCTTTTTGGGAAATTTAAAATGGGACTATACAAAATTTAACGCATTGAAATTTTTAAAATTCATTACAAAAATGGGTTACGCCAACATCGAAAAAAACGCAAATTTGCATGAAATATTTCCAGACCTTGTTTTCTTAAAGCGTTTATCAGAATTGGCCTCCGAAATCTTGTGATTTAACACCTTAAGAGATATAATTTTTAAAGTTATCGAGGAGCAAAAGGTTCGAATTGGTCATGGAAAATTTCATGGAGCTGCGTAGGCGTGTTGGTCATTTGGTTGATATCGTTTTTGTTAATGGCATTTCTTCCTCTTTACAATAAAATAAATCTCCATTGATTTCTTTTTTTCTATATATCAAAATAAAACCTTTTATTAAAAACCTTATGCACGTTACATATGTCTATATATAATGGAGTACATATACTTTATGTACACATAAAAATTATCCATTATGTGTTTATGAAACTTTGAATTGAAGTCAGATGAACTTCGACAGGAAATTGAATAAAAATAAAACAAAAATAATATATGTATACCGTTATACTTGTATCTGCAAAAATACTCTCTAGATAGATACTTTCTACATATATTCAATATAAAAGGACATTCACACACCACCTTGGTCTTTGAAAATTGCCTTCTTGTCGACTTCCTTATGCAGTCTATCAATAAATTCATGGTGTGGAAAAGCGTTACAATTTTTTCACTTATTCTTGCAAATTCTCCATTCCGCTGACAAGAAAATTCCAAAATCTATATATATGTACTGTGTACATATGTATACCTATCTACTTATATATATATACAAAAGTTCTGATAGAGTTTTTGCCACCCTTGAATAATTTTAAAACAAAACTTTTGAATAAAAAAGAACCGGAAGCGTAAGGAGATATCCAAAAAAACAACAACAACAAACAATATAAGAACTCAATGGTCGTTATATATGTATGTAAAATTATATATGTACATCCATAGAGTACATGTATAGTAAAATAAAGAAGACAACGCCAAATAATAATAAAAAGAAGAATTCTATAAAAACATAAAACATGCTCCAAGGAATGGAATGGATGACTGCACTTTTTCCGACTTTTTCAAACTACTCTGACGACTCTGATGTATACTAGTTTATATGATGTACATAAGGATCTATTATAAACACCACATATCTCATATCCATTTGTACATATGTATATAAAGCTTGATATAAACCTGCTCTTTTAGTTATCCTATATAGCACCTTTGACCTTATGGTCAGACAAAGCATATTTCCAGTTACTAAAAGAACTGAATTAAGTAAAATATTTGAAATTCGACCAACTCGAATATGGCATTTTTATGAAATTCCTTTCTTTACTCAAAAGTACTCGTATGGATACGTTTTATGCCCTGGAAGTGGTTTTTTAAGTTTCATTTGAAACGAGGTCAAAAGCAAGAGAGAGGGAGGTTTGAAGTGATGGTTCTTGATGGTCACTGAAATAGTTGTCTAGTTTTTAATGGTTGTAAGGGGTTTTCCAATTAGAACTTAAGCCAATGAGAGAACTGTGTCAATGTCAAAGAATTGGGTAAATGACTTCAAAGTATAAATAATATTGTTGTAAAATTCCCCCAAAAACTTGAATTTTTGGAGAGATTGTGAACCGGTGATCATCAAAACTAAAACTGCGTTTGTGACTTTGAAAACTAAAGTTGTCACATTAAGAGATGTCATTGGGCAGGTTCAGACAACATAAGGGACTTCATTTGCAGTTAACTGTGTTCTCTGAATATAAATTTAGACCAGGGCAACTAGTTAGTTTTTCAATTGTCAAAAACTTATAACTGGGAACTTAACTTCAACAACCTCTACGTTCAGTTGACCGTGCAAAAACTACCAAAAACATAATTGTCTACAAAAAGCACTTTTAAGGCAAGCTATAATTGTATGTATTTTAACAAAAATAATACTTATTCCTTCTCGAATTTGACAAAGAACCCTTTTACATAAAACATCAAATGGAATTGTGCAGAAAATAAATAAATCACAGAGTAATAAAGTTCAGCTTTATTTATATTTTCTGCACAACTTCATTTAATACTTTCTGTAAAAGGGTTCCTTGTCAATTTGGATAAGTAATAAGAATAACTAATATTTCTTTACAATACAAAATACAAATCGTGATGGACTTGTAGTTTGCCTGTGGATTGTTATGTAGACAATAATTTTGTTGGTACTTTTTGTACTATGAACTTAAAGTAGAGGTGTTTACCAGTCTACATTTAAAATTTTCATTGCGTTATTTACTTAAATTTACCTATCCTTATTGTGAATTAATTTTTTATTATTCTGTTAACGACTTAACTTGTAACCAAAAATACTCCATTACCAAGATCGGAATCTCAGACTGACATTTCGGTTTGCCTACAAGCTAACTACACACTAAATGTGAGAAACTGTGCGTGAAATGATGCAAAAACCAAACACATTCTCACATTTAGTGTTTCGGCCCATCAAAATGCTTCATTATCATTATAGTCCTCAGCCCCATCTAAATGCTTCATTTTGAATGTTTCATGGCCTCGTTCAAAAACTAAACAATCCTTACCAACAGAATCTGAAGTGCTGACATGGTCTTAAATTGGAAGATTTGTATAGCTTTTTAATTTCAGTCCAAATAAATGTTGTTAATGTATGTATATTAAATAAAATAAAATTGACCAAATACATATTTAATGATTTATTAGTGCTGTATTTTGTTTACTTAAATTATTTGCGAATGCAATTTGCGCTGCAACTGGTTAAACAAAATTGGAAATGGACAAAAGTGTAACTCAATACTTTGTAAAACAACAAAACAGACAATTTTTTCAGCTGTAGTTTGCTTAGAGTATTTTTTTGACGACGTTAGAAGTTCAGGTGGAAACAATAGGCGGGTGCCTCCGTATTTTTTTGTACAGAAAATGCTACGAGAAGCATACTTGTGCAGTTTCATTGCCAACTTTAGCTTGTTCAGATTCCTCAATTAGATTAGTATTTTCATCATTTATGCAGTTCGATGATTGCAAGATCAAATATTAATTTTGTTTGTTGCAGAAATATTCCTGAAAATTTCTTTTTAAGGGACTATGTTAGAGTTAGAATTTAGTTTGTAGTTAGATTTTGGAATAGAGATTTGAGGGAACCATGTTTTAAAAATAAGTGGCTTTGTGCAAAGCATCTTTAAGGAAAATAAATAGGCAATATGGTTACATACAATACCAACTAAACGAGTGCAATAAATAGATTTAAGCAACTTTTTTTATTCCAATATGGGTTGGGTAAACCGAACACCCAATAGAAAAAAACCGGTAAACGCGCCAAAATCCATACTTCTTGACTAAATAATGCTATCTTCTATATTTACTCATAAAATTACGAATTTTGTAGCATATGAACATTTCTAGACATTTTACAATGTGAACAATTAAATATGCTATGAAATAATTGGCTGCTATTAATGCTTAAGTTTTTGTCAAAAGTAATTCAATATTTTAAACTAGCAACACCGTATCCTTAAATGTCATTGACGTTTTGTGCTTTTTTTAGTCGGCTTTCAGATTTATATGTGGAAGGTTGTTGGTTGCGTTATTTTTAGTTGTAAGGGTGTGTACAAATTTTAGTGCGCGATATAAAACCGGAAAATAAATTTTGTTAACAGTAAATAAATTTGGAACCAAATCACGGTGGCTTTGAAACAGTTGGGCAGATTTGAACAAGTGTGTTGGGGCACGATTAAACATGTTCAAAACTGCCCGATCAGTTTCTTTTACATATTTTTAGACCTTTCACTGTATTTTAGTCAATAAATGGGTTCAATGTTTCATTTTCTTGTCTTAAAGGGAATAATGGTGTGCACTTACATATGAGAGAAAAAAATCTGCCATAGCAGCAGTTTTGGATAAAACAATGTCGTTAAGAGGGGCTGCTGCTGCCTTCGGAATATTGCCAACTACATTGTATTGCCGTATTAAAAAGTTAACAAGTAATAAGGAGCCTAAAAACTTAAAATTTTCAGCAAATATTCAACACAGCAAGTTTTTACTAATGTTTAAGAAAACATGCTTGAAAAATATTTGATACGAAGCTCGAATATGAATTACGGACTGACCAAAATTCAAGCTGGAGTATTAGCTTTTGAACACGCCACATTGTTGCAAAAATGTCCCGAAGCATGGAGAGAAAATCAAATGGCTGGAATTGAATGGATTTATGGCTTTATGAAGCGTCACTCAACGCTTTCAATACGAAAACCAGAGAATACAAGTTTGTCAAGGGCTACTAGTTTTAACCAGAAGAATCTAGAAGAATTTCATTCAAATTATGAGAGAGCACTCGGTAAGTTTAACTTTACTGCTGATCGGATTTTCAATTTGGATGAAACCGGGGTCACTACTGCATAAAAAGGGCAAAAACAGGTTGGACAGTCTGTTTCTGCTGAGAGGGGCAAATTAATTACTGTGTGCTATTGTAAGTGCAATTGGTAATACTATACCTCCCGTGTTCATACTTCCGCGGGCTAGATTTCATGACACAATGCTTAATGGAGCACCAACTGGTAGCGTTGGTTACGCTAACAGCCCAACGAGTGGTAGGACTTTTTATTTAAGCTCTTGAGCCTATTCAGAAATCCACAAGATGCACTAAATCAGACATGATATTACTTTCAATGGACAATCATGAAAGCCATTGCACAATTGGTGCCATTAACTTTTCCCGTGATCAAGGTATAGTCCTAGTAACTTTTCCTCTCCATTGCACTCATCACCTTCAGCCTCTTGATGTGGATGTTTTGGGACTCTTCAAGCAAAAACTATCGATAGCACAAAACGACTGGCTTCTTAACAATCCCGGCCAAAAAAAATAAGAATACACGATCTTCCGTCTATTGCAAACACTGCGTACATGGCTTCGCGGATACTTAACGAAACCCCTGAAAAAAAAAGGAAATTGAAGATGCTTATTTAAAAAGCCAAAAGAATTTGAAAAAACACAAATTCTGCCTTTAATTAAACGCCTTAAAATCCAATTAATGCCCTGGTACATCAAGAACATCCGCATTTTTATCGTTGTATTTGATTTTTCAAAATACCGGTTGGGTTGAAGATAAATTATTCTACTCTAAATAATATACTATAGGTATTTGTTATTTTGAATTATAAATACTTTTAATTCTAATTTAATTTAGCACTAATTGGTACACAATTGGTTAACCTGTCTTTCGCTAACACAAATAGGTTCGACGGTTTTCCTACACGTGAGAAAAACATGGATTTTCCAAATCTTAACCATAAATGGACATTTTTAGGCATTGAGACTTTTTTTTTATAGACATGGCAAAAGCTAAACGAATTGAAAACTGTAACCTTCTGAAGGGTATGGTAGAATCTGACAGTTAAATGGTTGCTTCAACAATATTTCCAGTGATCTTTTTTATGATCAAACGTGTACCGTTGATTAATTGAGGTGGATTCAAATTACGCAGGAAAAAATTGGTGAACCGGGGCCGGCCATGAAAACACCAAAAATTGAAAAAGTACAAATTTGATTAAAATCGGTTAAGTAGTTTAGGAGTCCATCGCGGACAAACAACGTGAAACGTAATTTATATATAAATTAAGATCACTAATTTAAAATTTAAGTGAGGGGGTGAAATAATATAAGTGAAATAATACGAAAATAAAAAAAAAATACTCTCCCCTTGATCCACCATTGTTAGAAGATGATTTCAAAATGTCAAACTGTCAAAGTCAATTGTTTTTGAAAAAATTAAAATTAAATTAAAGAATTTAAAAAAAAGTAGAAACATTTGTCGGGTGGATTTGATTGGTTTTGCAGTTAAATTAAAAAAACAATTATTTTTAATTTCATTTTATTTTAGTGGGGCCTTAACCCCCATTTATTTAATTCAAGCTATAAATATAACTTAAAAACTAACTTCAATGTAAACTTATAACTATGAGTGGGGGTGGGTCAAAAGAAGTTTGAGGTTATAGGTGTGGTGCTGTTAAAATCAAATGATTTTGGATTCGAATTGACCGACGAAGCATACGGATCAGAGGTTCGTTAAGGCCATAGGAGGTGTACATTATGTAAATAGGTAAATAGAAAAGGTAAGATTTTCTCAGGTTGCGGGTGTTAGTGTTTGAAGAAAAAAAGAAATAAAGAGAGAAGCAGAGAGAAGTACCCGTGGCATGATGGTTAGTGCGTTGGGCTGCAATTTAGACCATAATGGGCGCGCTGCCGGAGACGCGCCTAAAAGTCCTAGCTGTGAATGTAAATTCACTGATTAGGATTGAACGAAGAGTCAATATGTTCCAATTGTTGAAAGACTACAGTCCCGATGTGTTTATGGCTAGCGAAACTAAGCTAAACCACAAACACAAATTGACTCATAAAAATTACAATATCGTAAGAAGAGACCGGCCCGACTCCACTCAAGGGGGCGGTGTCGCTCTCTTTATACGAAAAGGCATTAATTATAAAGTCATATACAACAATGAATTGCGAAAGCTCAAGACGCTAGAAGTTTGCGTTGTATGCATCTCTCTCACTCAAGGGAAGCGGATGTATATGATTGCGGCTTATGCGGCTGGAGCTCCGCAGGTTACTTACTTTGCTTCAGAACTCGAGATTCTTTTTAGGGAACTGAAACTGAGCTTGGAAGAAAACTATTTCATCTTGGCCGGTGATTTGAACGCAAAACATGAAGATTGGGGAAATCAACATAGTAATCCCAGAGGTAACCATCTTTTTAATTTGATGAATCTTTACAGCGTTGAATATGGCGTCGACCTGCTGGCTACTGAAAAGCCATCGTATCCAAGAAGCGGCTCCTTTCTGGATCTTTTGCTGTACGACACAAGACTGACAGTTACGGACAAAGTGGGTAATCACCCTCGAAACTGCTTACAGACAGTCGAGTACGACAGTGATCACTGCGGACTGGCTGCTGTAATTCAGATTCCGAATGAACGCGTGGAGTTGGAGGAATACGTTGCAACGCATTCTTACAATTACAGTAAGATGCGCTGGCCTCGTTTCACCAACGCCCTAGCGAGAGAACTTCGTTCGAGTGACATAGCCCCACCAAACAACAGAAACCTGACAAATACAGAAATTGACCAACATTTACAACAGATGGACGAAACAATAAAACGAACAATGGAACGGACAATACCAAAGTACAAAGAACGGGACCAAATAGACGCTTACAGAAACGCGACTATTGACGCACTACGTAAGCACAAGAGTGGCTTACTGACAAGACTCAAAAACTTGTACAGACGACTTACAGACCCACACGACTTGGAGGTTAGGACACTGAAGTCGTCAATAAAAAATGTCAATCTGTTGATTAAGGAGAACTACAGGATATCAATTAACAAGTACTGGGACCGCAAGATCCGGTCAGTTAATTCCAGTGACCCTAGTATGTTCCCCAAAATCAACAAGATATTTAGGAAAAAGAACGACAATGACCTTCCGTGTCTGAAACTCCAAAGAACTGAAGAGAACAGAGACGTACTCATGACAGCGCAAATAGATCCAGAAGAAGCCATCTTTGACGATGACTTTTATATAATTGAAGATCCGAAGGAAAAAGTGGAGGCGGTGGGAGCTGCTTTCCAGCAAGTGTACAAGGTGAATGTTAGCATTCGCCCCAACCACGACCTGGAAAACAGAGCCCTACTTAATCACTTTTATCTTCGAAATGATATAACACATTGGCGATCTGAGAATCGCGGTTTTATGCGGTTCGATGACGATACCTTGGCAAATGCCATAATCGCCGAGCAAACGGGACCAAGTCCCTTGTTAGTGACGAAGGTTGAGCTTCAGCTCATCTTCAACTCAATAAAAAATAAAAAGTCAGCAGGTGTCGATGGTATATCCAACGTTGTACTAAGACATTTACCGATGGAGGCAATTGACATTTACACCACACTTTTCAATAATGCACTGAATAATGCATATTATCCAGTGCATTGGAAGACCGCTGTGGTTCATCCTCTCCCGAAAAAGGGAAAGGACAACTCCAACCCGTCAAATCTTCGGTCGATAAGTCTTCTTCCGAGCATCAGCAAAGTTTTCGAAAAAATCATTAATAGGGCTCTGACTAAGTGGGCTGCGGACAATAAAATAATTCCGGATAAACAGTTCGGGTTCAAGGCGGGTCATGACACAATTCATGCTGCGTCTAAACTCGTTTCTGATATCCAATGGAATAAAACAAAACAACAATGCACAGGTGCTGTTCTGGTCGATTTGGAAAAGGCCTTTGACACCGTATGGTTAGAGGGTCTTTACCTAAAACTGAGCAGGCTTGACATAAGCAAGCCATTGTTGTATATACTTTATGATATGCTTAACGGTAGAAAGTTTGTTGTCAAAAGTGGCAATGTAACTTCTACCACAACATTCTTAATTAAAAATGGTCTTCAACAGGGAGCGGTGAATTCGCCGATTCTCTTCAGCATTTACACCAGCGATCTGATAGGTAGTCTTACAAAGGCAATTGCGTACGCCGACGATCTTATTGCCTACAGAACGGCCCGAAAGGTTGAGGTTATTAGAATTCTCTTGCAGTGTGATTTCGACAAGATTCAGCGATATTGCGACGACTGGAAACTGAAAATAAATGTCCATAAGTCGGAGACAATTCTATTCCGGACTCCGTTGGCTAGGGCCACGAGGGATACGTGCAAGAATTGGCGCAAGATGGTTATCGTTGATCTTCACGGGCAGCCATTAGCGAGCAAAAGTGTAGTGAAGTACCTCGGTATCTGGTTAGATCAGTATTTATATTTCGATAGACATATAAATGCTGCTCTGACCAGGGCCAGAGGAGCCTTCGCTCTGACGAAACGGCTGTTTTTTAGCAGTCGGCTTGACCCCAGAGTGAAGGTAATTTGCTACATGGCCCTCATACGGCCGATGATCGTTTATGGTTGTCCTGTGTGGTTCAACGTTGCCCCTTCCCAGATGGAGAGGTTTCGGGTGTTCGAGCGGCAGTGTTAACGACGCTGAACCGGCTTATATCGAACAGCTGAATCTTCTTACGTGCACTACTATTCCAACGAGGTCCTATACAACGGGGCTCGAATCAACAGAATTGACAATTTCGTGATAAAACTCGTTCGAGGTCACATTGCAAGAGCTATGTCTTCGACCAACAATTTAATTTTCGGGGCGTTCTACCCGAACGACGAATATTTTGAAAGTGCACGCTTGAGCGGCTTCATTCCACCAGAGGCATTCCTCTTTTTAGATAGATGCGGTCTGATACAGGATAGATTGGCAGTTCCGTTAATCTACCACGTCAGACGACGAACCGTAGATAGGCGACTCCTGTACAATCGGGACGTCATGGCACAAGGTGGAGCAGAGCTCCTTCGGTTCAGTAGGGCTGTGTCCGAACGGGACCGAACTGATAGGGTGAAGCAGGAGAACCAGTTTTGGTGGCTTCAATCGGCACTTGATAGTGAGTAGTCGGGATGGGGTTTTAAGCCTTGGCCGGCTTACATACTTGTTTTATAGTTTTAGGGTTTAGTTTTAAGTAGAATAGGCATGGTGGCACAAAAAAAAAACATACAAAAAAAAAATACAAAAAATACAAAAAATACAAAAAAAAAAAATAAATAAATAAAAAATAAAAAAACATGGAATAATAAAAAAAAATACAAAAAAAGACAAAATATGAAAAACAAAAACCTTAGATAGTTAGATGTGCTGCTGTGGTTGTTCTAGTTTTAAGTAGGTTATAGGTAGAATAGGTAATTTTAGTTAGATTTAAGTTTTATATTAAGGACCTTATTTTAAGTAGTTTTTAAGTAAAAATAAAAAAGGATATTGACATTAGTTTTTTTAAATTTTCTAATGAATACAAAAATAAATAAAATTGAATTGAAGTTAAAATAGATCTTAGGGCCGAAATTCATTAGCATTAAGTATTATTGTTTAACTTAGAGTGTCCGTATGGGACCAGTAAGTTAGTTGTAAGTTATGGTTGATTAGGCTAGTTTTATGAATTTTTGTCTAGCTTTAAGATAGATTTAAGATTGAATTAATAAAAATGAATTGGAAAAAAAAAAAAAAAAAAAGTGCGTTGGACTGTCATGCCAGAGGTCTTGGGTTCAATCCCTGCCTGTGTCATCTAAAGTTTTTTTCACGGGTACTGCCTCTTGCGAGGAATTGACAAATTCTCCAAGAGTAATTCTTGTCATGAAAAGTGCTTTCTCAAATTTGTATTTGTATTTGTATTTATTTTAATTTGTTTAACAATATACAACAAGATAATGAATCTTTTAGATGTATTAAAATGAACAATTACCAGGTTTACATGTTTGACTAATACTTAAAATAGAAATATTACAGTAGAATTTAGATTTACTTATTTTAAATATAAGTTAAATAAAAGACAATGTAAATTAAACATTAAAACAAACAAAAAAAAAAAAAAAGCTAAGTTTTATTTTAAATTAGTTTAATGAAGCTGAGAAAAACAAAGATACCTTTCCCCTGAACAAAGTTGATGAGGTTAATGTCTGCAATTCGACTGGTAGACTATTCCACAGTCGAACAACGGACACGAAGAATGATCTCTCTGCAATCGCATGTGTGTAGCGCGGCAATATTAATTTCAGGCCTCTCCTTGATTGGGCGAAACGAAGTAGTTCTTCTAAGTAGCTCGGACTATTTTTATGGATTATGTTGTGAAGTAAAATCACATTCTTACGTTTAAGATAGTTTTCAAGGCTTAAGCCTAGAAGTGAGGTTTGAATATTGGAAACACTTAGGAATCGCGGAATGTTATAAATGAAGCGAAGGCAGTCATTGACCGTTCGGATTCAGCTTAAAACTGTAGGTCCCCTCCATCCCTGACAACAGTATACTCGCACACAGGAATGGTTGAGAGTTGTAAGTCACTAGGCCCTAGTTCTCAACGGACTGTTGCGCCACCCGATTTATTTATTTAGAGAGAAGTAACTCAAAGTAAAAATTGAACGAAAAATATACATAGGCATTTCCTTCACAATGTTTGACCAATCGGGTTTAACGAACTGACTGTTGCAAACTTGCCTATGGTATAGGCATATTTATATTAATGACGTCGAATTCTAAACAAATTTGTTTTGTTTAAATGATGCTTGAAAAAAATAATTAAAGTTTCAAAATTTGTGCTTCATTTCAAAACCGATTTCCAAGTTTCAAAAAGTAAAATCGACAAGCATAAGTTTTTAAAGAGTAGAAAAGTTAAAAATGTGAGTTAATTGTAGGGTACATCCCAAGGCATAATCGAAATTACTTTCAAATTAAAAACTAGCCCATTTTCCTCATACAAAGTTACATCAATATTAAAATGCGTTTAAATTTAATTCATTCAATATCCCATCTCGAACGTTTGTGCTATATTGTACTGTTCATATATACATATATAAATATATATGTACATATAATTTAATCCTTTTTAAAATGAATGAACATTTTTAAATAATAAAACAAAATTAAATAAACGATATTCTTATTTAATGTTTAACATTTAACTATTTAGATATGTATGTATATACTTATTTAAAAATGTATACATATGTACTGAATGTTCATATGTATACGATGTCCTGAATAGTCTAAAAATTCGACGCGACTTTCGTCGACACAATACGCAATTGCAATCTATGTAAAAGGATTACAAATTTTAAAAAAGCGACACTATTGGAAAAAATATTCTTTCTATATTTTATGCTTGGACAGAGAAAAAAAAGATACTTTTTTAAATATTAATTTAGCTACAAGCAAAGTGGTAACAACCATAATCCTGCTCGTTGCACAAAGTCATGTTTGACATTATCCTCTCGTTAGTTCAATCAGTGAAAAAGGATTATCTACAAATATTGGGAGGTTAGGTTAGTTGTTAGAGTAGATGTATACATATATGAATCTTTTCAGCACAATGGGTATTATTTTGAATTTTAATTCTTGCTAATAAATCGAATGTATTTTAATGCTTTTATATTATGATATAATGTGTTTTTGTATAGAATTTTAAATTTTCACTATCTTCGATGCAAAACAATTTTATTTTAAGTACAAAATTGATTTAAATTAGTCTCTCAGCTACATGAATGTAATCTGTTTGAATGGATTCTCCTTAGAATTTCAAAGATACAAAAGTTTTGATAAATTGAATTTAATGTTTCGATCAAATCGGATACAAGAATTTTGGGCGATGACCGTGGCGTGGTGGTTAGTGCGTGGAGCTGTCATGCCGGAGGTCTTAATACAAAAATATGAAGTTTTTTTTTCACAGGTACTGCCTCTTACCGGGAAAAGTGCTTTTTTAAATTAGCCATTCGGATTCGGCATATTAACTGTAGGTTAATATAATATAACATAATTTGCACACATGAATGGTTGAGAGTGTTAAGCCAGTAGGCCTTGGTTGTCTATAGACTGTTGCGCCACCTAATACACAAAGAAGAATGCGCGTTCTTTAAAATTATATCAAAATTTTAAGAGAACCACTTAATAAAAAAGTGAGGTATGAGGTTAGGTTAGGTTTGGTTAAAGTGGCTGTCCGTGATGGAGTGGGACACACTTAGGCCAGTTTAATGGCACCCTGTGATCCCACATGAATCTTGAGGCTCTCTTCAAAGCTCAATGAAACCAGTTTAATTATCTTACGAAACGTGAGAGACTGATTATGTTAATATTATTGAGATTGTTTAGATCCTTACAGAAGAATTATCCTAGGTAATTCTTGCGTTTTGGAGCTAGGAGGAGGAGGTGAAGAACTGTTTCCTCCTCTTTTTCATCCATAGAGCTTCTACCATTTGAGTATACGCCTACACCCGTGGCTTGCTTTCCTATTAGACTCAATGGTGGATCCAGGGTGATCCATTCAACATAGACGACGAAAGCCAACAATCCCGTCCTCCCGACTTAGACGAAGTAAAAATTGCTATATCTAAGATAAAGTCTAACAAAGCCGCTGGAGCGGATGGCTTGAATGCCGAGCTCTTTAAAGCAGCTGGAGATAAGTTGGTTAGGAGCATGCACCAACTTATCTGTAAGATATGGTCGGAAGAAAGAATGCCCGATGAATGGAACCTCAGTATTGTTTGCCCGATCCTGAGAACCTCTAAACTGCACCAATTATAGAGGAATCAGTCTACTTAACATCGCCTACAAAATCTTCTCTGCCGTAATATGTGAACGTCTAAAGCCCATCGTCAACAACCTGATAGGTCCTTATCAGTGTGGTTTTAGACAAGGAAAGTCCACAGTCGATCAATTATTCACATTACGGCAGATCCTGGAAAAAACCCAAGAACACCAAATCGACACCCACCATCTTTTCATCGATTTCAAGGCCGCATATGACAGTATATACAGGGACGAGCTGTATAGAGCCATGTCTAGTTTTGGCATCCCTGCCAAACTCGTCCGTTTGTGCAGGATGACCATGGAGAATTCACGCTGCTCCATAAAGGTTGGAAACAACTTAACAGATGCGCTGTCATGTGATTTTTTTAACATCGTACTTGAAAGAATAGTGCAAAGCTCACACGTCAACACTAGAGGCACTATCTTTCAAAAGTCTGTCCAATTACTAGCATATGCTGATGAATTGACATAATCGGAAGAACTCAGCGTGATGTCAATGGGGCTTTTGTGAGTATTGAGGCAGAGGCTGCAAAAATGGTTTAACGGTTAATGAGGGCAAAACAAAGTACATGCTGTCATCAAGAAAGGACCTACAACACCGACGACGTCTTGGTCAAAACGTCACCATCGACAGACGTAACTTTGAGGTAGTCAAGGACTTCGTCTACCTAGGCTCCGCCGTACACGCAGAAAACAACACCAGCGCTGAGATCAAACGAAGAATAACTCTTGCTAGGTTAGGTTAGGTTGAGGGGCTGACAGTTGATGTCTTAACCGTCACACTTAGATCAATACAGATCCCTTGTGATACCCATGAGTATTGATACTCAAGCTAATAAGAAAAACCTATGTGATCAGTTAGTCAAGCCATTTAGAGGCTTTGACGAAGTTCAGAATGTTAGTACCTGGCGTACTAGAGAGTTCTTTTAAATCCCTAAAGAAAAAGTTGCCAAGCAGTTTCTTCCTTTGATGGGAGAGTGCGGGACAGTGACACAGAAAGTGCGAAGTGTCTTCATGCACCTCCTCGTCACCGCATCCTCTGCATAGATCATCTGAACTGATTCTCATCTTTTTCATATGAAAACCTAACAGATTATGTCCGGTGATTATGCTTACGAGAGATCGGAGTGATCCCTTTTGTAGCTACATAATTCTTTCCGTTCTTTGTTTGTTAAAACAGGGCCAGATCTTTCTTGTAGTACCGCAGGTGTCAAGAAGGTTCCACCTTTCATCGGCCTTAATAGTTATTCTTTTTGAGATTCCCTGTTTTAAGTAACAGGTAGGGGTGCTAACTAGCTGAGCTTGGTTTTCGTCAAGCATTGACCCTAATCTTGCTAATTCATCGGCTTTCTCGTTGCCTAGTATATCGCTGTGGCCTGGGACCCAGCAGAGTCTAATATTGTGCTGTGCGCCAAGAACCTTAAGCTCTTCGCGGCAGCATGAAACAAGCTTTGATTTTACCTCAGTTGCAGTAATCGCTTTTATTGCCGCTTGGCTATCAATGTAAAAGGTGATATCAGCTCGTGGTATCGCCATCATTGATACCTTTTTAGCAGCTGTTGTCACTGCCAGGACCTCCGTTTGGAAGACGCTGCTGTAGTTTGGAAGCCTAAGCGAGGCGGTCAACTTGAGAGATTCAGAATAGAAGCCTGCCCCTACACCAGTGTCCATTTTAGACCCATCAGTATAGATAGCTATTGACGACTCACTGGATTATGGTATATTATCTATCCATTCCTCTCTGCTTGGGATGGCAGCCTGGAATGGTTTGTGAAAATCAAGTTCGGGTATTTTATAGTCTGCTGTAGTACTATGACCCATAACTTTATGAAGGATCTGGGCATGTCCTGTGGAACTGTTTATCCAGACTTTAGTTTGACTAAGTCTCAGGGCACTTTTGGTTTGAGTATAACTTCCAGTCCCGCAGTTGGAGTGGATCTCATTGCTCCCGTAATTCCAGTGCACGCAAGTCTTTGAATTTTTGTCAAAGTTTTTAGGTTCGTGCTCTTTTCTAAAGCTTTCCACCATACTAAATTACCATAGGTTGGTATTGGTCTAATTATTGCCGAATACATCCATCTGATAATTCTAGGGTTTGGTCCCCAGGTTTTCCCGAAAATTCTATTGCAGGAGTAAAAGGCAATCGATGCCTTTTTGAATCTATCTTTCGTGTTCAGGCCCCAATTTAGTTTTTTATCTAAGATCACACCGAGGTACTTTGCGTGATCAGAGATTTTAAGAGGGCAGCCTTCGATTGAAGGAATTTTAAAATCAGGTATTTTACGCTTGTTAGTAAATAGCACTAGTTCTGTTTTAGCTGGATTAACTGTCAGCCCACAGTTCCTAGTCCATTTGCTTACCAACGAGAGGGCGTATTCGGTTTGTTCACTGATAGTGGGTAGGAACTTGCCAGTCGCAAGCACATTGGTCTGGATCACTGTAATTTTCTAAAAGAAAGAGATTAAACTTCTTCCTGGCTAAAATACAGGATCTGATATTACTATTAGCTACTTGTGTGGCTTTGTATAGTATAAAGTCTGATGTGTGTAGTCCTCTAATTCTGCCACCTGAAATCCAGGGTTCTTGAATTAGGGCAATGTCTATTTGTCTACTTCCCAAAATGTAGACAAGATTGGAGCTGGCGGCTTTACTATGATGAAGATTAATTTGAATCAATTTCATGCTGACCCGTGCTTGCGTTGCTTCGCAAATTGTAACCACGAACATTTTTTGGATATTAGTATTAGCATATGAAAAAATTTCTCAATGGGACTGAGCATATTTTCTACAATAATATTAATTTTTTTATGCGTGTGTAAATATCCATAGACACATTTTTTTATTCATCTGCTCATGTTCAGTGCAGTGCAACTGACTTAACCTACCCACATTTGTGTGCTCTTTTTATCGACGTCATTGTAAGTACCTTCTTCGAGTTATTTATTTGTAAAGAAAATTTTAACTAAATTTCAGTTTTATTGTTCGAGGAAGTGATACAAAATTGGTAATTCAAACTATTATAATAGAACTTTTTTTATTTTTAAATTGGAAGAATTATAATCTATTCACTTCCTCGAACTAAAAAAGTAAAAAAGAGGCTGGGATGCGACCCACACTGATAACTTCCCATCCCGTCTGTCGATTTGTCTTGCTTAAAAGTTTGTGTATATGTATCAATTTTTACTAAATTTGCGTACTATTTTTTGTAGATTGTATTTTATTGAATATCGAAAATAATATTTTCTGTGAAATAAAATAAGTTTGAAGCCAATATTTTTAATTTTTGAAAAGCTATTTGAGTCGAAAGTAAATTTTTACCAAGTTTTAGAGTTGTTGTTTTTTTAGGTTTTTAATTTTTTGTAAAAAAAACTATCAATTCAATTTTTTTCAAAATTGTACTGAATGTTGAAAACAATATATTTTGAAAGATAAAAGAAGTTTAAAGTCAATATCTCAAAGTTATGAAAAGATATTTGTGTCGAAATTCAATTTTTACCAAGTTTTATTAATTTTTTTTTTAGGGTTTCTCAAAATTTTATCAGATGACAAAAACATCATTCTTCGCTGCACAAAATTGTTTTGGAAATAAAATCATATTTTAGTCGTAAAATTTTCGAGGTGACAAATTTTTTTTAGTTTTTTTGATTTATAAAAAAACAGTTAATTGGATTTTTTGCCTAAAATGTACTTATTTTGTATCACGTTACAATGTATAATATAAAATTTAATTCAAGTCTCTAGCGTCACTGGTTCATGAGATATTTAGGGTTAACCAAAATGTTCACCTTTTTTAAAATGCTATGGTAAAAAAACCACCAACGCAATTTTCTTGAGAGCCCTTTCTGCATCTTTCTGCCTTATTATCTGTATAACAAAATTTATTTGAAGTCGATATCTCTTCTGGTTCTTGAGCTATGGACGACGAAAAAAACGTCGTGAACGTACGGACATACGGACATACGGACGTTCGGACGTACGGGCGTACGGACGTACGGACGTACGGACGCACGAATGTACGTACACACGCACGCACGGACATCTTTCTAAGAATCTTTTATTTCGACTCTAGGGACCTTGAAACGTCGAGAAATGTCAAAATTTTCAATTTGACAAATCGGACCCATTACAATAACTTCCTATGGGAAGTTAATAAGATCTAATTTTTCTTTAGATAAATCGGCATTTCATTTAATTAAATGTCCATAGTAACTTAAAGAAAAGAGCCCACAGCCACACTGCTCAGCGATGTGACAATAGAATTATTAGAGAAACAAAAAAATAATGTGTGTGTAGGTTAGTTGATGAACAATACAGACAAATTGTAGGTAAGAGAAAAAACGTAACTATTAAAAATAAAACACATATTAAGAGAGAAAGAACATGGGAAGAAAAGAAAATTAAAAATGTTGGAATGATAATAAAATGAAACAAAGCAGCGACCTCGCGATTGTGATTGAATCTAATTTCCTGGATAAAATAAATTCAAAAAGTTTTAATTTTATAATTTGTTTTTATTTATTTCTCAGGTTGTATGTTTAACTTTGAAGTGATTTTAGGCTTAAAATTTGCGCAACAATATTGACTTTATGAAGCAATGCTAATCTTTATCGATTATTATATAAGTTTTAAGATATGAGTGGTTGTATAAGTCAACTAATGAAAAAAAAAAAATGGACAAAAAATGTAAAATTAATAATATTTAAGTTTGACAAATAATTAATCAAACAAAATTGAAGCCATAAACACTCTTATAACAATATATAAAATAATAAAATATATTTCAAATAAATCGGTTGACTACTTTCTGAGATCATGCGTTACAAACTTTAAAATGGTTTCGCTTTTATATAATAGTATAGATGAGCCGCAATTTGCATCGGTTTATGCTGATGCGTACTTTAAATCCATTTTTCCGCAAGAGGGGTATAGATTTGTGGCTAAGTTGCACCACCACTTCCGTACCTTCCTCCGTTCTTTCTCCAATCTCTTGCTAACCGCTGTTTCTTTGGGTTAAGAAAGCAATTGAGTGGAAAAATCCTCTCTCGAAGGACCAAAGTGTCGCTATATAAGACCCTTATCATCCCCGTCCTGCTATATGGTGCAGAAGCATGGACTATGACAAAAGCGGATGAAAGCACCTTGGGTCGTTTCGAGAGAAAGGTTCTTCGTGTGATCTACGGTCCCGTATGCATCGAAGGGGAGTGGAGGAGAAGATGGAACGACGAGCTGTACGGGCTGTACAGCGACGTAGACTTAGCCAGAAGGGTAAAAGTCCAACGACTAAGATGGCTGGGTCACGTAGAGCGCATGGAAACCAATGCTCCGGCCCGGAAAGTCTTCGAATCCACACCTACAGGACAGCGCAGTAGAGGAAGACCGCGAATCAGGTGGCGCGCACAAGTGGAAGGTGACCTCACCCAACTCGGAGCGCGAAACTGGAGACTAGGGACCGAGCTAGATGGAGAAGTTTGTTGGGTGAGGCCCTAGTTCACACAGGACTGTAGCGCCACCTTAAGCAAGTAAATAAGTGGATCCAGGGGGGGGGGGTGGTCGTAGGGGTCATGACCCCCCTGGGAGATAATTTGTTTGTATTTTAGTAGGAATTCCCTCTAATTCAAAACTAATATAAATGACCCCCATTATAATTTGAATTATTTATTATATTTATATGAAAATAAAATGTGTTTTTTACTTCCCTTAACTTTGTTGCTAATAGTATTACTACTTTTAACTGAGGACTGGACAAAAAACATAATATTAATCGGAAACTAAGTCCTATTTCAAAAACACAGCACAAATTCATCAACTTTTGACCAGGGAGGGTCATATGAGCCATAAAGCTAATACAGTTAAGTTGTTTAAGTAAAGATTTCATCTAAAGATTTGACATTCACAAAAAAGTGGTTTGCTGTCAAAAACAACTAACATTTTTCACGCAATTTAGAATTTTAAAAAACTTCTATTTCAATGCTTTAAATTATTTTCATAAAATTTGTTTCTAAGAAAAAGAGCAAATATTCAGGTTCTTAAGAAGAGATAGTCAATTTTGTACTGTATCTTATTTTTTTTGACACACACAATTAGTGGACATTGCGACACATAAGTACTATATGGCAAGTACTCGTATTTCGTTCATAAAAAAATTCGACCACGAGCTTTTAATCAAACATGACATTACGATGGTAGAAAAGTCGAAAAAAGTTGGTCCCCCGATTCTATCTATCTGTCTGTCCTGGACCCTACAGCCCAAGCCCATGTGTCGATTGAATAACAAGGTTTTCAGCCGATTAGCGTGAGGCGTTTTTTTCATTTTTTTAATACAAAAAATAACAGAAACTTTTGGTTAAAAATCAAAAATACGAACTTTTTCAAAAATAAACCGATAGATGTTTTTAAAACTTTCTCTAAATTTGTTGTTCTTAATAATTAATTAAAATTATTTGGTTTCTTTCTAAAAGAAAAAATATTTTGGTATTGCTCCAGAAGATGCTCCTAATCCTTATAAAACCGTTATTTTGTTTTTAAGTTTTCTCAAGAACTAATGGAACGATTTCAATAATCTTCTCTGCAAGCTCTTGTTGATGATCAAATTGGTCAAAAAATGAAGTTATTCTAGGTTTTTTGAGAAATAAAATGGGATTTAAATTTTTGAGAAAAACTTATTTTGCAGGTACATTTTCAAATCTTAAAATATATTTAATATTTTGAAACAGAATTTTTGGAAGAAATTAGCAAGTTTTAGCGACCCAGTCGTGCATTTTATTTCTTTCAAAATTGATTTTCTGTTAAATACAAAAACTTTTAAAATCTTAAAAATTAAAGAAATCTACTTTTTAAAGTGAGTTTGCTTTAGATGCAAATAGACTCCCGAAAAATGAGTTCGAAAAAACTACGTTAAAAAAGCCAGACAATTCTTAATATCAGATTCTTTCTTATTTTCTGGGTTTTTGAATTTTTGATTTTGAATTTAATAGAAATGGCAACAAAAAAAGAATATATTATTTTTGGAAAAAATCATCCGCATAAACAATCAATCTGATATTCCGCACCCAGACAAGAATGGATATAACACCACCTTGCGGTGTCCCTCTACTAACGAATCTTCAGCAGAAGAGTTTTGAGTTAATTATTCTGCTGGTCAGCATTAAATGAATAAACTTTCCAAGCCAACCCTTTACGTTCCACGTTGTTAAAAGCGCCTTCGAAGTCAAGGAAGCAATCTTAGTGAACACTCTATGATGGAGGGACCATTCGACGATGCGTACTAGTGTGTGTAACGCTGTTTCCAACACTTTGCCTTACCTTAGGTATGTTAATACAAAGACAGAATTCGTTTATTAATACTTGCCCTTAAACGGATATCAATCAATCTTTGTAAGGTCTTAAGAAGGAATGATGATAGACTTATAGGTCGTAGACCTTTAGGGTTGACTTGCAAGCATTTTTTTGCTTTGGGTATAGAAACAACTTTCACTTCTCCCCATGCTGAGGAAATATGGACTAGATATAAACAGCTGTTAAAAATTGCTTAAGGATTAGTGCAATTATGTGTGACGCTTTTTGTAGTTCGGCTGGTATAATGCCATCTGGTCCTGCAGATTTAAATGGCTCGAAGGTGTTGAGAGCCCACTGTAGCTTGGTCCTTGTGATCAGACCTTGTTGGTATGTTAAATTGGAACTTTAACGATTTTGATTGTTACAAGTTGCTGTTAGAGAGCTACCAGGAAAGTGAGTATCCAGCAGTAAGTTCAGCGATTCTTTACTTGAAATTGTCTAGGAGATAATGACTTCGCTGAATTAGTTGAAAGAGTTTTCCGTAAACTGGAGGTATTAACATTCTTTTTATTTTTTAGACAAATTTATTAATAATTATTTGATTAATATTTTAAAAAACTAATGATTTATCAATTTATAATAGTTGTAAAGCTTTAAACATTTTTTGACATCAAAAGAATCGATATGTGTTGTCTATGGTTCGAAATTTTTGAATTTCAAACATTTTTATTCAGTGACGTTTGGCAATCTATCTAATTCATTTAATGCCACTACAATAATCGCAAATGGAGTGAAGACAATTCCCAAGTTATCATCGATTAGATGATCAGTTTTCTATCTGGAAATACTTTTTTGGAGTTTGTCTTTTGACAGCTGTCACTTAATTTATGCTTAGTTTGGTTTGCTATTTAATAATAAATAAACTTCCTCCTGAATAACGTTTGCAAATCGTGCAAGTGTGGCGTGGCCTCCAAGAGTTAATAAAGCCGACTTACCTATCATAAATTGTGAATATTTAATCTCAAGCACATCATTTTTTAATTGATATTTGCTTAAATGTTTTCCTTATAAGGGAATGAACAAATTTGAACTCTTATTCATTTAAAAGATAAAACAACATTGACTTATTATTGTTCTTTCTACCAAGTAGTGGCCTCGTTCTTCTATACAATTTTAACACATGCGCAAACTTAAATGATCCAAAGAAATTTCATTCATTTACACCAAAAACTTAAAGATCCTTAGAAATCACCGAAAGAGTTAAAATTTTAGTTACCAAGTACCCAGAGCTTTCATAAATCCCAATCCCAATACCAACAAGAAACTCTTAAAAGGACCCCTTAACAAATTGCTATAGAGATATGTCGTAGCGTACCATACTTAAACCCTCTCTTCAAAGATCCAGCCAAAAATAAGGACACACAAACAAAAAAGAAACAGCTATGACGAGCACTAAATCAAATTTCACCGGTCCATCAGTTCGCCTTCGTTGGAGTTATAAAATCTCCACATTCCGGGAAGGAAACTTCTTCAGAAAACAAAATTAAGTTACAGCTTTCTCTCTAATAAGTTTGTCATTGAAGTTCTTCATTAGATTTTTGCTCCTGCTCCTGGTGTTGCTCCCCCGCCTCAAGCGCCGCATCGCCACCGCGCCGGCTGCCCCGGAGCCACCTTTATACATACCTCAAACCGTCGTCGTCATCTCGCACCCTTTTCTTCTCTTTAAATTTGTAAGGATATATGTATTCCTTCGACGACGATGATGACGAAGACCGACCGACGAACAACGATGAAGATTGCTTCTATTCGAATCTATTTCTATATGCTTGTCAAGTTTTCAGTTTTCACCATCATATCCTTTATAGCTACATATAGTCTGATGGTCTTTCATATAAAATAGACCAACAACTCAACTTCCATCCGTTTACTTTGGGTTTCGAGTATGAATCAACTTTAATGGAGCATCTTTTGAAAAGGTGGCGGTGCGGTGCTGTGGGTCTGATGATGCGATGGGCTTGGTTGTGTAGTGCGGTGCGTTAGGAGCTGGAGAGATTGTGGTTTGTTCATCTTTTGTATATTATTTGAACGGGTTATGGGAGTGATAATATGTGTCCTGATTTCATGGGTTGAGGATATTGGAAAATATTTGTTTGGTAAACCATTCTGTAAGTTTTGAGCATTTGATTAAGTATAATTTGAGGAGTGGTATGAGGTTTTAATAAGTTGCAAAAGATTTCAAAATTTACCTCTATACATACCACATGTGCACGTATACGTATTATAAATTGAATATACTGTTTTGTACAATTTAAATACAACTACAAACCGTTGCGATGATTATTGACAATTTTATGAGAATTTTTATATTGGGAAGCTTGGTGGGAACGTTTTATTTACTTATCAAATAAAAATAGAATTGGGCATTCCTCTAAAACCCATGAATTTAAAACTTAAGGAACTTTCACCTTTTTGAAATGTCAAAACTTTTGAATTTGACAAATCGGAACGATTACAATAGCTACCAAAACGGGAAGTTTTTAAGGACCGATGATCCCACCAGGCTTTTAGCCGCATCAAACAAAACAAATAAGAGTGTTTTTTTGGAAAGGCCATCCGTAGTACAGTAGAAATTGTTATTTATATGAATATTCATATGAATAACAGATACAACATTGGCAGTAGAACTGATGATAAAAGTTAAATGCTGCGGATAGAGATTTTACTTTTCAGTTTTCGAGTTTTTCATTTTAAGACGTTTTGGTACGTTTGAAACATCTAAAAATATAATTCTCACCTCGAATATTTTACGAATAAGAACTGATTTTACATCCAAAAGAATTGTATGCAACGAAGAATAACTTTGTTGACATCTGGTAAAACTTTCAGAAAAATCGAATTGACAGTTTTCTTTACAAGAAATAAAAACCTAAAACAACATTACTAAAACGTGTTGTTTTCAAAAAGTAAAGATATTTCCCTCCGACAAATTTCATTTTATAAAAAATATTTTTATTCGACATTCAGTTAATTTTTTATAAGAATCAAGGATCAGTTTCTTCATAAAAATTAAAATCTTCAAAAAATACTACACAAAATTTGTATTATTTGTAGTTCGATTCTCGATATTTCGTGAATGAATGAAGGTATTGACTTCAAAATAGGATTTATTTCGGTACTAAATTTTTTTATCAATGTAAGATAAAATTCTTAGAAGAATCCAACCCGTATTTATTTTCAAAAAATGTTACTAAAATTGGTAAAAATAAGTTTTCGACAAATAATTAAATACATTTTATTTTATAATATAAAATATAAATATTGTTGCTAAATTTTATGTAATTTTTTAGAAAAATTTAATTGCCAACTTTTTTTCAAAGCACGAAAACCTACAAAATCAACCAAAAACTGATAAGAAATGCTTTTCGATTCAAGTACTATGGGAAGTCATAAGGATTACTTTATCTCTTACAAAATATTTTAATTAACATTTTGTTAAAGTCTTAGATAAATCGACAGACGGGATGAGAAGTTATCAGCGTAGGTCTTTATGCTTTATTTTTTCGTAAAATATAATACTTTAATACTAGTAAATAAAACATTGGCTACTTTGTACAAAATCGATTGTCACAGTGTTGGCAAAAAAAAGCAACTTTAATTGCCTCGATTATTTAATAATTAAAAATTAAATTTAGAATTCAGTCTATATATATAAAAACCAATGCCACTTTTCGTTGTAATGTTATAACTCAACAATGCCTTTACCGATTAGGCTTGAATTATTCTTGAGCCAATGCCTAATTAGTTAAGACACAGAACCAATAAACAAAAATATATTAAAGACACAAACCAGTTTTGTAACAATCCTGATACACTAAAACTGATACGAAATTAGAGTTCAACAAAAATTCACAGAATTTTTTTTTCTACAACAGTTCCAAACGATACAAAATGAATTCAGAAAAAAATCAAGAAAACTCAAAACATGAGGACGTGAGTAACTCAGAACTCAAAGATATGATGGCTTTGCTATATAAAAGTATAACTGACTCTAAAACGTCACTTGAGTCAGATATAAGAAGCTTGTCCAATACTCTAACAGGGGTGGAATCAAAAATAGACAAGATAAGTCCCAAAATGTCTATTTTAGAATCGAAAGTTGAAAAACATGAAGCAAAAATAAATATTTTGGAATGCCAAATCAGAAGGAAAAATGTCATCATTTTTGGTATCGACGAAGACGAAAATAGTATCTCCGAACTTGAAACCACAATTATACGTCTTTTGAATACAATCTTTGATTTAGAAATTTCGATTAGAGATCTAGACTTTGTGTATAGGCTAGGAAGCAAAAATGAACAAAAAGTTCGACCTATAAAGATAGGATTCCTTGCCCAAAGAATAAAAAATCATATCATGAGTAAGTTAAGCGCTCTTAAACAATACAACAACAAAAACAAAACAAAATATTCCATATTTGAGGACCTACCCAAAGAGAATGTAGAGAAGAGAAAAATTTTAAAACAAAAGGCTGATGCCATTCAAAACCAGGAAAGGAATGCAAAGATTCAAATCAAACATAACACTCTATGGGTTAACGGCAAACAACTTTCAGACCAAGAAATAGAGGAGATACCTGCTCCTTCACAATCAAATGAGAAACAAAACAAACGAAAGCTGTCTGATGAGGATCCACAACAAGAAGAAAAATCAACGCATCCTCGAACGGGAACAATAAAAAAGAACAAAACAACTCCAAATCGAAAAACACAAACATTATCTTCAAATTCTCCACTAAGAAAATACGTTCTTCAAAAAACTGTATCTCAGGAGAACCTCAATACTTACAATAGCTCCGGTCAAGATTTTTTATCCGAAAAAGAACTAACACAGAACTAGCAGAATCTAAGTTAAGAAACAATTTAAGAAGCCAACCTTTGCACGAAAATGAAACGAATAATAACACAAACGAATTGTATAATTTTCAAATTATGCCTCCAACCCGGTTGGCCACCGTGGAGGTACATGGCCAAAACCCCCCTTCTAATGAATACAAAAATCAACCACATTATATCAAAAATAATATAAACAATAATTTAAACTCAAACAGAATCAAGCAATTACATATTGCAACGCTAAACACTAGAACTTTACTATCCGAAGAAAAATTTATAGAACTCGAAAATGCCCTCTTAAAGATAAACTGGGATGTTATAGGTCTAGCTGAAGTAAGAAGACATGGAGAAAGCATTAGAGAACTAGACAACGGCAACATTTTTGCATACTTTGGTACCAAAAAAGGATCCTTTGGCGTTGGAATCATGATAAACAAAAAACTAAAAACGAACATTCTAGAAATAAAAGGATTTAGCGACAGAGTGATAGGTGTAAGATTCAAAATTGACAAATGTAATATATCCATTATTCAAGTATATGCACCAACTAAGAAGGCAACAGAGGAAGAAATAGATACTTTTTATGATACACTTGAAAGAGCAACAACCCATCTCAAATCTGAAATTATCTTAACAATTGGCGACTTTAATGCAAAAATTGGATTAAGGGAGAGAGGAGAAGAACCAATTATGGGTGAATTTGGATATGGAGAAAGAAACGCAAGAGGAAGCCGCCTCATCCAGCATATTTGGCAAACCAAGCTAGTGGTGGGCAACTCCTTATTTAAAAAGAAACCACAAAACCAGTGGACTTGGATATCGCCAGACAGGAACTACAAAAACCAATACGATTATATCCTATCAAATAAACGATCTGTTTTAGAAGATGTAAGCGTTTTGAATAATTTCGAGTTTGATTCGGATCACCGACTAGTACGAGCCAAACTGAGAATTAGTCACAACAACAGACAACTCCACAGAACAACAAAGAAGAATGTACCAAAGACCCTCACCGATGAAGCCATAAGAAATTACAATATTGATCTACAACAAAGATACCAAATACTTGCATCTAGACATGAGCCATTTCAAAACCAATATAACATCTTAGAACGAACAATCAAGCAATCTGCAGATAGACACATTTTGACAGCATCAGCAATGAAACCGCAAAAACTCTCAAACGAAACATTAAAGCTTATTGAAGAACGTGAGAGTCTACGCCTAAAGGTCAGTCTTAATCGATCCGAAAAACATAATCTTGCAAATCTAAGGAAAAAAATTAAGAAAAAATCACAAGAAGACATCCAAACTTTTAACGACAACTTTTTACAAAATATAATTGAAAAAACAAAATCAATTAAAAAAGCAAATGCTTCATTAAAAACTAATAAAGAATGGATCGTTGCCTTATCCAAAAATGCTAGCAAGACTCATAACAGGAAAGATATCAACAACATAGCAACAAACTTCTACAGCAATTTATACAAAACCCAACTAAGCAATTCTGACTCTCATTCACTTTTAAATGCTGACACAAGCACTGATTGGCAAGAAGAGCAACAGTTTCCAATTTTACTTAAAAGCGAAGTCGAGTAAAAGCGAAACGAGAAATGCAATGGAAGTGATGGAATTGCTGCAGAGTATTTAAAATACGCAAAATGTTCATTGGCCAACTGGTTGAAAGATATTTTCAATCAGGTTTTGGTCACCGAGGAAATCCCAGAACAATGGAAGAAATCCGAAATAATCCTCATCCACAAAAAAGGCAAGACGGACGACATAAACAATTATAGGCCCATTAGTATAATATCTTGCATTTATAAAGTATTTGCGAAATGCCTTTTCAATAGAATGAAAACAAGCCTAGAATTCAATCAACCTTTTGAGCAAGCTGGGTTCAGATCTGGATTCTCAACAATGGACCATCTTCAAACAATGAGCCAAATCATAGAAAAGAGCAAGGAATATAAAATAACGCTATATATTGCATTTATTGATTTCGCCAAAGCGTTCGATACAGTTGAGCAAATATTTATCTGGCAAGCGCTAATTAAACAAGGTGTGGAACCGAAAATTGTTCGTGTTCTTCAAAACATGTACAAAGATAATGTTGCGCGCATTAAAACGGAAAGTACAGGACCAATATTTCAGACGACACGTGGAGTACGGCAAGGTGATCCACTTTCACCAGCACTTTTTTCCGCAACTTTGGAAGAGATTTTTCGTAACTTGGAATTGGAAAACAAGGGATTGAATATAAACGGTAAATTTCTATCAAATCTTAGATTTGCAGATGATATTGTTTTAATCGCCACGTCAAAACATGAATTACAAACTATGCTAAACGAGCTTTGTATAGAATGCAAAAAAGTCGGTTTATCCACTAATCGACAAAAAACCAAAATAATGTCAAATGGCAACCATTCCATAATAAAAATTGATGATATCGCTTTAGACTACGTAGAAGACTACAATTATTTGGGTCAAACTATATCATTCATCGATAAAGACGTTAAAAATGTTAACCATAGAATAGCAAGCGCTTGGAGACAATTTTGGAATGTGAAGAATCTGCTGGATCTTAATATCTCAACCCAAACAAGAAAATGTGTTTTTGACTCGACGGTTCTTCCAGTCTTGACATATGGTTGCCAAACATGGCAATCTACGAAAGCCCTCGAAAATAAGCTCCAATCTTGCCGAAGAGCGGTGGAAAGATCGATTCTTAAAGTGAGGTTATTCCAACGGATTAACCACGAAAACATAAGAAACCAAACGAAATTTGAAGATGTTCTTCAAAGAACAAGAAGACTTAAATGGGATTGGGCTGGACACATATTCCGAACCTCAGACGATCGATGGACCAAAATAACAACAGAGTGGACCCCGCGAGACAAGAAAAGAAATGTAGGAAGACAACTCAAAAGGTGGAGAGACGAAATACAGCATTTTTGCCGAAACTATTGGAGAGAAGCTTTAGACCGACAATTGTGGAAGACGAAGGGGGAGGCTTATACTCATCAAACTTATTGAATAAAAATGTAAAAAAAAAAAAAAAAAAATGTATACTTTTAAGAGTGAATAAAGCATGAATAATAAGAATTATTATAATAATAATAATAATTCTTGAATTATTCGTGGAAGTCCAGAGAAGTTTTGTACGCAGAGAAAATTAAAAAAAAAAATTTGAAAAAGTGTAAAATCAACATCTTTCTATACTGCCATATACAAACAATTTGTACTAATACTTAAAAGCCAATTTAAACCTTTGGCAAAACAATCGAAGACAAAAAAAGTGACGTTAGTCCTGTCAAACAAATTTAATATCATCATATGTCATTTCATTTTGTCAGCGATAATTATTGCTTTGTTGTGCTTATATTTTCCAAAATATTGTTGAGTTATTGCTTTGTGTTTATATTTTCCAAAATATTGTTGAGTTGTTGAGTGAAGGTAAAATGCCATGAGCAAGACGACCAAACGTAGGCCGGCGAACGCGTAATGCAAATCAAGTGGCATTATTAAGACGATCTCAGACTAAAGATGAACGCGCACAAGCTAATGATCGCAGCGTGAACGTACTGCACAAAATAGATCTGTTGACCCTGTACCTGTACCTACTTAATCTTGCACGGCGATCACGAATACGTCGTGCTGTTTTGGATGAAGTGCTGCGTGCTGCTTTTAATTACAATAGTCAGATTGATTATAGTATGTACGGATACATTGGAATGATGGACGCAATATGGCCACATTGTGATGCGGCTAATTTTCCAGGTGAAATGCCCGGCATGTGTTGTGCTAATGGTAAAGTGAGATCGAAAACATTAGAAATTCCACCCGAACCATTGTATTCATTTATTTTTGGGACATCTCAAACGTCGAAGCAGTTTTTGAGTAATATTCAACAATACAATTCGGCATTTCAAATGACTTCTTTTGGTGCTACTAAAATTATTAGAGATAATTTTATGCCGATTTTTAAGGTAAATACCCATGTTTATATCAATCTGAATCATAAAGTCTTAAAAATTCTGATTCAACATCTACCTAAAATTGCATACATGTTACAGATTCAGGGCCAGATTTATCATTCGTTATTGCCATATCCCTTAGCTGATCACCAATTTTTGCAAATTTATTTTATTGTTGATGAAAATCGTGAATTGGATCAACGTTGTGCAATTGTTTCAAATACAAGAAGAGAAATTATTCGTGAGCTACAAAGGTTTTTCCATCAGCATAACGCAATAGTTCAATTGTTCAAAATTGCTCTTGATCGTATGCCATCTGATAATCACAAAATTGTAATAGCACCAAATTCAATATTCAACAAAAATATGTACATATATGACACAATCATGCAAGCCGTTTCCAATAATGCAGGTGGATTATATTTCTTGGATGCACCTGGTGGTACAGGCAAAACTTTCGTTGTGTCATTGATTTTAGCGACTATTCGATCGGAACAGAAATTTGCATTGGCACTTGCATCTTCGGAAATTGCTGCTACAATATTAGAAGGTGTTCGGACCGCACACTCTGCATTAAAATTGCCATTGAATGTACAGGTGATTGAAACTCCAACTTGCAATATTTCGAGAAATTCTGCTATGGCAAAAGTTCTGCGATTAACGTCAATTATTTTATGGGATGAGTGCACAATGGCGAATAAAAAATCAATAGAAGCATTTAATCGAACAATGCAAGATTTACCCGGTAATCAACAGCATTTTGGTGGTGCTCTGATATTGCTGTCAGGGGACTTTCGTCAAACATTGCCTGTCATTTCTCGATCAGCTCCTGTTGATGAAATAAACGCCTGTTTGAAGTCATCAGTTCTTTGAAAATATGTACGAAAATTGACACTGAACAATAATATGCGTATTCACCTACATAATGATGCAACAGCCCATGAGTTTTCAAAACAATTGTTAGAAATTGGTGTTGGCAAAATACCAATCGACAGTACCAACGGATTGATCACTTTACCGAACAATTTTTGTACAATTGCGCAATCTATAGATGAGTTGATTGAATGTTTTTTTCCGAATATTCTTCAGAATTACAGAAATCATGATTGGTTGAGAGAACGCGCCGTTTTAGCACCGATGAACATTCATATCAATGCCATTAATATTCAAATTCAAGCGAAACTGCTAGGTGTATTCACGACATATAAATCAATTGACAGTGTTATGAATCAAGATGAGGCAAAGAATTATCCAATTGAATTTTTAAATTCATTTGAACCGGCTGGTATACCACCGCATTGCTTGAATCTGAAAATTGGTTCTTTGATTATATTATTGCGAAATATTAATCCACCAAAAGTGTGTAATGGCACCAGATTGGCAGTGAAAAAGTTATTGCCAAATTTGATTGAACTACAATCTTAACTGGTAAATCAAAACGAGAAGCGGCAACTGATATGCCATTTGAATTCAAAAGATTACAATATCCTGTGCGTTTATCATTTGCGATATCCATAAATAAGGACCAAGGGCACACACTTCACGTTTGTGGTATCAATTTGGAGGAATCATGTTTTTCACATGGACAACTTTATGTTGCCTGTTTCAGAGTCGGTACCCCCAACTGTTTATTTATTCATGTTCAAAATGGAAAAACAAAAAATATTGTTTATCCAACTGTTTTAGACTAACCCATATAGACCAACCATAGTAAGAGTACCCAATTCTTTTTTATTTTTTAGTTTTTACTCTTTGCTGATAAATATAATGTAAACAATATATCATTTGGGCTGTTAAATAGCTAGCAATTTAAAATATTTCTTTGTTTGAATAAATGAACTTAATAATCATTTTTTTTATTACTATGCCTTATACGTAGCGAAGCACGTACGGGGCCGCTAGTTTTTATATATTTTTGTTTTTAAGATTTAAATAAATATTTTCAGTTTCAAAATGGTAGCAAACCCCTTGTTTTACTTCAGCACATCTTCGAGGCATGGAGCCAATTGATTTGCTAATAATGCTGTTTGGGATACTTTCCTAAGCCAATTTAATTTTGCCAAACAGATCGTTTTTATTTTTGAAATTAGTCCTTACAATTGGTCGATTTACAATCTCCTATATAGATTTTCTTTGGGGTTGAGATCTGGGGACTGTGCTGGTCATTTTAACACGTCAATACGGATTTCTTGAAACCGCGTCTTAGTCGTATTAGACGTGTGCTTTGGGTCGTTATCCTGCTGAAATATCTATTTCACAGGCAACTGATCCTCAGCGTGTGGCAGCATTATATTTTGCAAAATGTCACAGTACATAAAACGAATCTTTTTGATGAATCGGTACGTCCATGCCCGGAAAAACCTTGTTTCACGTGTAACGTGGACTTAGTGACTCTTTGGCTGGTCTGCAAACACGATGGAAAACATCGGAATTTGGACTCGTAAAAAAAGAGTACGTTCCTACATTTAACTCACTGGTTTTGGAATGGAATATTTTTCCGATATTTTAATTTGACTAATTCTAATTTTATATTCTTTTATAATTTTTTCTTTTATTTCGTTAGAATATTTTGTTTCCGGCCATTTTACAAAAGTTAGTTAAGAACACTGATTAACTTTCCAGTGAACTGAATAACACCCAATAAATAGATTCAACTGCACTTGTGTGCCAACACCTTTAATATGAGCAATGGCTTTTGTAGTTAACGGACTAACTTTCCTCTATTAATAAGAAAAAGAGTGATAGCAATAAAAAGTTGCTTTTGTTTTGACAACGAAATTTTTTTACAGACAATCGCATTCTTTGTACTATTTACCCGTGGAGTGATGTTTATTGCGTTGGACTGTCATGCCAAAAGTCTTGAGTTCAATCCCTGCCTGTACCTTTTCACGGGTACGGCCTCTTGCGGGGAATTGACAAATTCTCCAAATATAATTCTTTACTTGAAAAGTTCTTTCTTAAATTAGCCGTTCGAATTCAGCATATACAACTGTAGGTCCCTTCCATCCCTGAAATTTCTGGTTCAAGGGATTGGTTGAGAGTTGTAAGTCACTAGGCTCTGGTACTCTACGAGCAGTTGCTCCAATTAAATTATAAAACCGATCGCATATTTAGCGACATTTTCAAAAACGGCATTTTAATCGTGTCATATTATCTCTATGACACGATTAAAATGCCGTTTTCGAAAAGGTCTCAGTTTATGAAAATTCTTTTAACAGTTATTTGCTAAACTTTAATGGGGAGGGTTTTCTTTGGAACCCGGCATTTCTTATTAAATATGTGTCGTTAGGGCGCTGAATTAATTCGAAAATGCCTTTAAAATCTATGGGAGCAGCAAACAACAAATTTTCCATCATGAAAGTTCTTAAAAACGAATTAAAGGATTTTACGAATTCTTCGTGTTTTCTAAATCCTCTTTTTTATAAATACTCGTATCTTTTCCAAACAAAATTCATCAAACAACAAAACCTCCGCGCGCCTTCGAAAATAAAAGAATAAAATTTGTTTCTACGTATGCATGCACTGCATAACCGACCGACAGCTATTTGTCTGCAAAATAATCATACATTACTTTTGAGAAAGCGACGACGAGGACGAAGACGACGACGACGACGAGGACGACGACGACGTTAAGCTTAAAATGAAGACTATTCGCTGTTGGTGTCTGGCGCCTTTTTGGCGCCATAGCAACTTTCTCAGAAACTAATGGCAATTGAAGGAAATGCATTTCCTAATTACAAAAGTTCATGTCCTTCGTGCTGAGATGTATTTGCCTTGTTTTTGTCCCCCTTATGATGCTCTGTCTTTCTTTTTTTCTCTTTCCCCATATCTATCTCTCTCTCTATTATTCTTTTACTATACTTTATTTGATCCTATGAAATTTCACGCGAGCCTTTTTTAGTACATTTACAGTTAGCAATGCATTCAATATATGCTTTGTTGTTGTTCCTACGACCCCTGTCGTCGTTGTGGTGGTGGAGCTGGAGCCATCCTCCCTGAGCTCCAATTAGGTAGAGTAGTAAATCTGCCCGCCTTGGGGCTTGGGGGTAATATTCTTTTATTCTATTTTGTCCTATGTTTAAATGTATCCCAGTTAAGTACACACCCCTTCACATGAAAGAGAAAAAGGACTACGAGTAAGCACAATTATAATATCTTCATCTTGTAGGTACCTACAACAAAAATATCTCCGATTTAAGCAGAGTGCATCAAATAAGGATTCGCGCGGCTTGACAAGCCAACAATGAATAACTGCATTAGCATTAGTGTGTAATTGCGAATGCTAATGCAGCAGTGAAATTGTCTACCATCCTCGTAAGGATATATTTTAAGCGCGACAAGAAAAGTTGTGCGTCTACTCCTCCTATAAATTAAGTTCTAAATTGTTATCACTATGGTAAGGAATAAATAACTTGATCTTCACATAATATACACAAATATACATATGCATATATTTTATACATATTTTAAATGTAATTCCCAAGATAAAATTAGGTAAATCACAACAGCAATAAATTTACTTTTTAGTTATACGAAACGAAGACGATTGTAAACGGAAGACATATCGAAGACAAAATTTGCGTTGGCAGCTTTTTTTTTTGTTTAATTTTAATACAAAGCGGAAAATGTCAAGGAAGTTTAATTAAAGGTTTTTACCATGAATTTTGAAATGCAGGATGCCATATACAAGTACTTAACGAATACCGACTTCCTATCTTAATTCGATGCATTACTTCATAAAGAAACAAGGTACAAGGTAAGTGCAGTGAGAGGCTTAGATTGTAATCAGACCAAAATAACTTAACGAAACATAACGTTCTTAGATAATTTATTTATTAATTTCCTTTTTTTTATGGATTAAGTAATTTTGTTTTCAAATTTGGGAACAGGGGGTCTAACACCTTCTTGGTGTGTTCGTTTTCTAAATATTATTAATTACACTTGTCGACAAAGTTTTCTTACTGGCAATAAAATTGGACTTTTTAAATGTATTTTGATGGCCTTAATTTTAAATCGACTTGAAAAGATAATTGAGTCGAAAATCTATTATTTGTTACGAACTTTTAGTAATGCTTTTTTTGGGTTTTTATTTTTTGTTAGAAAACTGTCAATTCGATTTTCCTCAAAATTTTATCGAATGTTCAGAACAATATTTCTTATAAGATAAAATTACTTTTTAAGCTAATATTTTTAATTTTTGAAAAGATATTTAAGTCGAAAATCAATTTTTACCAACTTTTAGTAATGTTTTTTTTTTAGGTTTTTATTTTTTGTAAAAAAAACTGTCAATTCGATTTTTCTCAAAATTTTACTTAATGTTAACAACAATAAATTAAAAAAAAATAAAATTAGTTTAAAGCGAATGTCTCAAAGTTTTGAAAAGTTTTTTGAGTCGAAAATCAATTTTTACCAACTTTTATAATTTTTACTTGCGACATATAGGAACTATATGGCAAGTTTTGCATTCGTGCAAAATTTTGTCTGTCTGTCCACGCTCCTACAGCCTTAACCATTGGGTCGATTGAGTTCAAACTTGGAAGTTAAGGTTTTGAGCAGATTCGCGTTAGGCGTTTTTTTCATTTTTTTTTTAAGATCAAAACTAACAGTGGCCCCCATACAATTTTTTTGGTCAAAAAACGATAATTCGAATTTTCTCAAAAACAAACCGATAGATTTTTTTTTAATTTTCTCTAAAATTTTATTTTTTAACTTGGCTTCTTTTAATAAGAAAAACATATTTTTGTATTGCTCAGGAAAGGTACCGCTCATAGAACCGTTATTTTGTTTTTTATTTTCCTCAGCAACTTATGTACTGATTTCAATCATTTTTTTTTGTGAATAAGCTCTTATATTGCTTTAACAATATTTGATTATCAAAAGTGCAATTTTTTTTTGTTTGGATTTTTAAAACAATATTGAATTTTTTTTTTTCAAAATTCTATATCTCAAAAACGGGTTAATATTTTTTTACGAAATTCAAATGTAGAGCGTATATTTACAATCACTAAACAACTGCATACCAAAAATATTTTTAGAACAAAATTGAAAAATTTTATATATACAAAATTAATTAAAAAAAAACCGCTCTAACGATTTTCAAAAAAAAAATTGAAAAATCAAAGATTTTTTCATTTATAAAATGGCATTTAAATTTTTGAAGACAAACTTATTTTTCAGGTAAAATTTTGAATCTTAAAATAGTTTTTTTTTTTTAATTATTTTAACTGTATTAAATGTAACCTCCTCCCATCTCACCAGATCAAATCCTATGCATGAGCCCGAAAGAGCGCATTATTTTGACAAAATTTTAATTACATTCCTATCATTTATCCAAATTAATGCATTTGGTACATATTTATGTATTTTATACTATAACTATTGTAAATACCAACGATGGCCGTGTAGCGCCACTGCGCATCGGATTAACGAATATGATATATTAAATCAACAATCTATTTTAAAGAATCTATCAAGAAGTAATATCTTGGTACCTTTGTATATATGATTTTAAAATATTATTCTTTTACTTGCCTTCGACTAAATAGAAGAATAAATACTTAGTACAAGTTAAAGAAACGGGGCAGAAAGAGTATATGTATTTTTTAAACAGACTCTTTGCATACAGGAGCAAGTTCGTGCGACCCAGTCGTGCATTTTATTTTTTTAGGTTTTTATTTTGTATAACAAAAAAATGTCAATTCGATTTTTCTCAAAATTTTAACAGATGTTGAAAACGTTATTCTTCGTTGCACAAAATTGTTTTGGAGATAAAATCATTTTTTCTTCGTAAAGTTTTCGAGGTGACAAATATTTGTTTTCAGTTTTTTTGAACATATATATATGTATATGTATATGGGAATTTTGAATAAGAAATATTTGACTGTTAACAGTCGAATTGTTTTTTTCCTGAACACCGTTTATTTTAATAAATACTAGCTGACCCGGCAGACTTTGTACTGCCTCAATCGATAAGTAAAAGACCTAAACTTTTGTATAAATTAATTTCAAAACAAACAGAACGTATTGAATAAAAAACCATTTTTTTAATGAAGCATGCATTTTTATTATAATTTTTTTTCTGAAATACTGGCTATTTATAAGGTTTAATTTTTTATTAATAGACACACACTGTTATGATACAGTTTGTTAATCAATTTAAAGCTTTCTCATAAACTATATTTTTTGTTTTGTTTTGTGGTTTGTTAATAAACAAAGAAGACGGTTTTCCAACGCGCGAACACGCGACGTATAATTGTCCATGCGTGAAACAGGGAAACTACAAGTTGATTCCGCAAACTTCTAAAGACTGTCCGTGCGATTTATTTACTGTCATTGCAAAGGCCAGACGTACTGAAAATTGTAAGCATTTAAAATCGAATGGTAAATCCGTTGGAATCATCGGTATTCTCGGGATCAAGACATCCTCTCCTTTGTATTTTCCTTTTATGATTGTTGCCTCAATGACGTTATTCATCAGCTTTTTCACAGCCAGTCTTGTTCCATTGCATAGTCGAGGTTGATTAATGTTATGCAGTATGATGACAACTGATCCTACTTTTAACTGCAAATTGTGAGGTGGTAATCCAGGCAATTTCAGTGAATTTAAAAACTCCGTGAGATAGTTGACTACGTCATTCTGGTTCATAACGGTGTCGACTGATTTGAAGGAAACCAACTGTCCTGGAAGAAAATTCTGAATGGTCGCATTGAGATCCTTGACATATTTATTTTTCGCTGCCAATATTGCCCGTTCACCCAACCAATTATGGTTATTGAACTTTTGCGCTAAATCTGGGAAAACACGCTGAATAAGCTCCTCTTTTTAATCTGTGATGTGACAGAAATCTGTGGGTAATGTGATGAATCCGGTCGAGGTGTCCACTGTCCATTGCAACTTTATTATTTCCAATATCTAACAACTGCTTCGCAAACACATTTGCAGTTTCATCATGTTGCAAAAATACTCGCATGTTAGTTGTTAATTGGAGTGTCTTTACGTACTGCCACTAATTCGATGATTTTAGGCATGCATTTAGTTCATCAGCAACAGTTGATCGGGGAATAACTATGGAAGAGTCTGACGAAAATCATCTGACAACAGAATCATGGCCCCACCAAAAATATTTTGGTTGTTACAAAGATCTTTCAATGTTCTGTCCAGCGCCCTCAGTGACCTCTTATGGGCCATTGTGCATTCATCCCAAACAATTAATTTGCATACCTGTAGTATCTTGGCCATTGCACTATTTTTGGCGATGTTGCAAATTGGTGTTTCGGTGATTTGCATGTTTAATGGTAATTTCAAGGCAGAATACGCAGTTCTTTCGCCTTCTAGCAGAGTCTCAGCTATTCCAGATGAAGCCAACGCTAGAGCAACAACATTTCGCGATCTGATCCTCGCCAAGAGCAATGAAATTAAGAAGTTTTTTCCGGTTCCTCCGGGAGCATCAAGGAAATAAATTCCACCAGATCACAGCTTCTATCAAAGTGTCGTACGCAATTCTTTGTTGTTGATTTAATTGTGGAATATTTGTACGAACTGTTTCGACCAATGCTTCAATGTCGTACTGTTGTTCCCTTTGCAGCTCGTGGTTTAATGCATCGTGCATATGACGATTGGGTGCTGTCATTCCCAAACACGACAATACTTTATTTGCTATCAATAAACACATATATCTTCTATCATGATCAATGTCTCATTGTAAATTTCTTCAGTCATTTGTAGTGTAGGACTCAAAGTTTCACGGCGCATACGATGCAAAACATCCTCAGACATGTCATATCTATACTTAACCCACAAATCTTTTGGATTCGAGGGGAAACATGTCGATATGATAATCGTAAACAATGTACGAATTTGATGCGGTGATGAAGATATTACGGAATCCTTGAGCATATCATCCCAGTGCGAGTCGTTTTCAAGTAAATTTAATAGTTGGCATGCCTCACGGTAAATCGCACACAGCTGTCCATTAACTGTTCTCAGTTGTTTGAACGATGTTGGACCACGAATATTCACCAACAACAATCGCAAGACTATTTTAATAGCTATGATTGAATTTGAACTTTATGCAGCGGTAATAAATTGCAAATTGACTCTTTGACGTTAGGATTTAGGAACACACCTAAATTGCTTAGACAACAGTGAGTGATTATAATTTAATATGAACTTTATTGAATAGCAATAAAGTTCAAATTGACTCTAGAAAACGTTTGTATGGGAAATAGAAAAGGGCTGTTTTTAGGGTTTTCCCGGAAATTATTCGATTTTTTCTCCCCTTTTAAACCTTCCCTAGACCTCCACGAACATTTCAAGACTAAGATAAGATAAATCCGTTCAGCCGTTCTCGAGTTTTAGTGAGACTAACGAACAGCAATTCATTTTTATATATATAGATGATTTGAAATCACGAAAATAAATATAAACCAGCATAACAGTGTTCATATATGCGTTTCGCCCCGATGTAATGGTTGGGCTCATCAGAAGATGACCATTACACCTTGTATTGAAGCATATTTCCCCTATTTTTCCATAGCAAGGCAATAAAAATAGCTAGAATTTATCTTCTTTGAAGACTTGTAGCAAATATATAATTCGCAGTTGCTGTTTGTAGCTCGGATTATATGGAATCTCGATTTATTCGGGAAAATATGCGTCAAGACAAGGTGTAATGGTCATCTTCTGATGAGCCCAACCATTACATCGGGGCGAATCGCATATTTGAACACTTTTATGCTGGTTTATATTTATTTTCGTGATTTTAAATCATATTTATTAAAACGGTTGTGTTTGTAATGTACCGATTACAATAACTTCCAATGTCATTTACATACTCGTATATCTAAATACAAAAGTTATGATATACACAATGGAAATGCACCTGGATCAATGCATGCTATTCAAAATAGAGATTATAATAGCTGTTATTCCCTTGACATGACATTAACAGTCATCAGAGTCCATAAAACTACCCATGACACTAATATATACATTTTTACAGTAAAATTTTTGCTAAAATCGTGTAAATAAATTACTTCAATTCCAAAGCATTTTTTCTAAAATTCGTTGACACCGTTTCCATGTCATGATCTATGACTTATATAATTTAATGCACCGCTCAAATTCCATTGGGCTTTATATTTATGCTTACTGAATTACCTATAGTTTAAAATACCATATGACCATAAAAAGTAAATCAAACTTGACAATTAATTCAATTTGGTAAATATAATTAACATTAGGCACCTAAATAGTTAACATTTAAGCTTAAATATTTAACACCAAAAAAAGCTCCATCACTGTCGGTATATTTTATATGAGTTGCCAGGATTTGGCAGGTTATATACATATTTGTAAAAGACCTAATGGGGATATTCATTGCATACGAAATATTATTGTTAAAAACTCAAATTCTGATGTGCAGCTATAATAATTAGGCAGGTATACATAATATGTCAAATGGAATTTGTGCTGTCATCCATGAAAACAACATTCATTAGAAAAGCAGGACATAATAATTAAACACTCATAATGTGAACATTAATGAATAGACATTTTGTATAATGAATCGAAACAGATTTATGAAAATAATGTTATGGTTTGTAAATTAATCAATATATATTAAGTGTTTACGGATTGAGTTTTAATTTTTTTTTGACACTTGTACATGGTATCGCTTGAAATATCTTGAAAACTTAACGAACAGATTTAAATGAGTTATTGAGTTATCACCTTCTATTGCTGCCCTCATTTAAATAAACAATATAATCGTAAACGTTATGAGGGGCTCAAATGGGCTTCAGATGACGTAAGAGATTGTCTAGCTGTCAAAATCCTTAAAATCAAGGTAGCTTTTTTGGAGAGTGGACTGAAAAGTTAATCAAGAAAAATCTCTTTTTTAATATTAAATCAAGCTTACTTTCGTCATAATATCAGTTGTCATATTTTCAATTTCATTATTAAAAGCTTATCTTTATTGTAATGTGAATAATTTAATAACAAAGTTTGAACAAGGAACCCTTCCTTCTGAAATATGGCAACTCATAATGGATTTTAAGCTTGTGTGTAATATTTTTTTGTAAGTTCCAAGAATAAAATAATGACATCTGACAAATTAACTATAGGTTTATAACCTTGGTCTAAATTAACGTTAAAAGCTGACTGCATATGAATTCTCTGAACGTGCCCAATGTTTCTTGTTTTTAACTGGATAGCTGTCAAAAATTTATTTTCCAATCAAGAAACTATGTAGGGAACGTGGTCTAATCACGGTCAATGGGCAATGGCGGTCAATGCATTTTTGCCCTAACTAACGCGAAGTTAGTTGCGATTTTGATTGCATATAATAGAGAAGAATAAGGAAAATATTTTGACGTTCGAAAAGTTCAAATTCATGGCAAACTGTTATTAAAAATCAAAAATAACGAAATTCACTACTGCTGATCTTATTATCAGCCGAACAAAAATCAGTGTGAGAAACAAATTTTTTTTAGTTTTTATTAAGTGCTCCATACGTTTGTGTGTAAGTTCACTAATATTTCAAAAAAAAATATTTATGCATTTTTCTGAAAAAAATTTGTTTGTGGTGACACATGATATTGGGAAATAACGGTCAAGTGACCGTCATTAAAATTATAATTTTATTTTCAATTTTTTTTATTTCAGTATGACAAGAAATCGCAAAAGAACGTCCAATAAGGCTCTTTGGACAGATAACGATTTACAGAATGCCATCAGAGCCCATTCAAATGGCCTAACAATGAGGGCCGCGGCAAAAAAATACAAAATTCCCTTCTCCAGTCTGCAACAACGCATTAAAAATGGCATTTTAAAGCCACCTTCTATGGGAAGAAACCCAATTTTTACACAGCAACAAGAAAAAGAAATTGTTGACCAGGTTGTTCTTCTTGGCAAGCTGTTTTACGGCGTTAGCGCTTTGCAGCTCCGAAAACATGTTTACGAATACGCACAACAAAACAGCGTGCCAAACAATTTTAACAGTGAAGACAAATTATGGTTTCGTTGCCCTTTGTGTGGGAGGTGGGCCCACGCAGAATGCTCAGGGTGGGAGTCTGCAAAGGGATATAAATGTGACATGTGTATATAATATTTTCCCATAATTATATGTATTTTTATCTTTAATTAAAGTAAAAATTGAATTATTTTTGTAGTTTTTCTTATATTTGAAGACAATAATTGTCTGACTGTGATTACCCGTGTTCATGACCGTAATTTCCCACTATGATGGGCAATGACGGTCAGATTGGACTTTTTTTAAAACTTCGCTTTTTATGAAAGTGTATGTCATTGATGATTTGTTCCTTCTGAGAAACTTAAAGAATTGAATAATTTATGTTTTTTGATCAAAATAAAAAAAATTGTGCGACATTTTAACTGAGTTTTCATATTTTCCCCTTAAGTGACCGTCATTCGACCACCTTCCCCTATATTGGAAAGTTGATTGGAATATTTACTAAGAAAATGCAAAAACAATGAAGTCGAGAGGATTTTCGTCAAAATATTAGTTGATCATGTTAATTGAACTTCATTACTTTGTAATTTGATTATTTAAAAAGAACATTTTCAAGGAAATAGGAACTAGAGATGAAAGTATGTGACAAAGAGCAGAGAAGAAAGAATTGTAAAGCTGAAGTTCAAGAACAAGTATTATGTAATCAAAGACACCCCATATGAACACCGGAATCCTATCTGTCATTCTTGTTTACCTACAAGCTGAAATGTCAATTTACATGCATACATCTGCATTTCTACAGCTAAAATCAATATACCGTACACGCTCACACCTAATATCAATTTTCAATGAATTCACAATAGATTCATGGCAGAGTTCAAAAAGTATGAAAACGAATTTTAGAATTATCTAAAATTACATATAATAAAATACGTTTTTATTATGACGGGTAGATGGCTGTTTTGTGTTTTAAATGGTAACGTAGTGTGAACTGTAGTTGAAAGAAATGATTTCACGTAAGTAGCCACCGCGGGTGGCTCACATAAAATCTACACTTTGGAGCCGTATATCAGCAATAATGTGACGAATATTCTCTTCTCAATTGTCTCGAACTTATCTAGGGGGGTCATTTCGTAAAACGATTATCGTCAGATGATAGTGTTTCGACAGTAGTCTCACTTCACGTAAGATGATAATCTTCGAAGTGAAAACGACAAAACGATTGGTTAAGATTTGGTATAACTTTCGAGGCTTTGGGTGGTGGAGAGTACCAATGGTTGACAGGCAACGATTTTTGACTCGTTCTTACACAAAACACATTATCCAAAATAGTTTCCAAAACAACAAACATTTTGGAAGCCAAGCTACTTATGTCTCCTGTGGATAAAATGGAGTCTATCTAGGGAAAACTTAAAGACCGAAATAAAGCAATGGTTTTATTAAAAATTTGTAATACCAGTAGGTTTATTATAGAAACAATAATGACAAAAATCATAAATTACAAATAGTTGTTCATTGCTAATGTTGGGTGCATAGATGGCACAAATTTTTATTTACGAAAACCACGGGAAGACGAACAAATATTTTTAAACAGGAAGGGAAAACATAGCATAAATGCAATGGGTGTTAGTAATACTGAAAGTTCGATTTGAAAACCTTTTAATCGATTTCATTTTAAGATATTTGATCATAAACTAAGAATAATGCCAATTAATGATAAATAATGAAAATGAATGAAAGATACGGTGAATCTGCAAACAACTTATTTGTTAGGAAACATTCAAATGAAAGACAATATTTCGAAAACACTTTAAATGTACGAGAACAAAACATTGGCTTTTGGGTCAATAACAGCACTTCGTTATAAATAACTCACTATATAACTAAAATTTGTTAGGTACTAGTGGATATCCACTAGAACCTTGGTTGCTTTCGGCATATAGAGCTCATCCAAAGTTACGAAAAGTCATTTTAATAATATTCATGCAAAAGCTAGAAATTTAAGTGAACGTTGAATCGGTATTTTCAAAGGTAAGCAATATGAGAAATTATAAATTAACTTATTTCAAGACTTAAATACACATTTTTGGTACCCTCAGGTCGATGGAGAATGCTCTTGGAAGAATGAAAGAATTGATACGAGTCGATAAATGTTTGTGCTGCTCTACATAACAATTACACATCACTTTTAACATGAATATTTATAAATTAATATAAAATATAACTTAAAAATATCCTTTAATTAAATGTTATTCTGCAATGTCATTTAGGTTTTTCGAGGCGGTCAATGACTCTTGTTTTTAACATTGCATCCAGCTGAATACGTCCTGTCAAAATGTTCAACAATCTGTCTTGAAAAATTAAATTCCTTTACATTTAAGCATGAAGTAATTCCACTGTATCCTTTTTCTTTCGGCGTTTAGAGGTACTTACTGACATGAACGGGGTTGAATTTCTATATTTCATAGGAAGAATAATATGTATTTTACCAAACTTTAAGAAACTAATATTTGTCTAGTTTGGAAAGGATCGGAGGAAGATGGGGCTATCGATGGTGATGCTGTTGGAGACGAACGATGTAACTCATAGAGTTGTTGCGGCTGTGGATGGTTTTGGGGATGAAGCACCAAAAGAAGGCTTTTCAGTCAGGATACTGCCTTCCGAATTGATTTCAACTGAATGATTTTCTCCTCATCCTCCGTAATTTTAACTTCTTCGAATGTGCCTTTCTGGTTTTTTTGCATGGAGAACACATTTTGGCTTAGTTTTCTCTTCGCTCGATGTATGTATGTATGTACGTAAAATGTTTATAAAATAAGTTATTTACACAATCACTATTATTTTTACCTTTCTCCATCCAGCAATGTTTTCCATAAGTGGGCCATTCGAATTTTAAATTTCAGCCGAATCGCGCCACAACTTATATTAATGTCAACCTCATCCATAAATTGTATGCACATTTGCAGCTGGTTTTGTGTTATTGAACTGTGTATAAACAAAATTATAATAACATGGATTTATAATTTTACAATAATATCAAACAACATAAATAACTTACATTTTTAAATTACAGTTTTATCGTTGGCGGTAACAAATAAAAACACAAAATAGTTGGCATGTTTGGTAACATGACATTTTTTGCCAACTTTCAAAAAACCAAGTTTAATAACATTGGGCAGGTTCAGGCGACATAAGGGACTTGAAAGTAAGGCAAGTGTCTAGTATCTAATTGGCCAGCTGCCAAAAAATTGCCAATTAATACAACTTTATTGGAAAGTTGACTGGAAAGTTAGTCAAGAAAAATCTTCCTAACTATCAAATCAAGTCAACTTATGTCACAATGACAATTCAATTCAATTCAATTTATTAAATACAAATGTACAGTAAGACTTTGTCTTTTAATAGTACTTAACAGTTGTATGAGAAACAATTATTTTACTATGTTATATAAAAAAACCTAAATATTATGTGTATAAAGTACGCAAATTGTAATGTATGGGTATAAATAAATTCACTTAAATTTTATTTAAATTATTTATATGTATTATGTAGAAAAGAACCTGTTTAATTTTCCTTCGTTTACCTATAATTTATTTAAAAAAGCATTGAAGAGTTTAGCGAAATTCAGAAGTAATTGCATTTCTGAAATTAGAAACACTTATAATTTTCTTAATAGCCACTGGGAGAGAGTTCCATAGCTTCGTTGCATAGATCATGAAGAGCCGCGAGGAGTTCAAATAGTTATAATACGGTACCAAAATCTTTAAAGTTCTGAGAGATTAAGCAAATGTAAGTTTGTCATAAATGTATAAAGGTGTTTTACTTTGAATAATTTTGTGTAGGAATATACAGCAAGATATTGCTGAAGGGAACATCCAAGGACAAGTCGATGATAATGCGATATGTGCTCGTGTCTCCGAAGTCCATACACATATCTAATCATGTCATTAAATGCGACAAGGAGCTTGTGTTGGGAATGCGAATCAGGTTTACAATACACAGTATAACCATAGGTTATTAAAGGCAAAAGCAAAGTTTTTATGAGCCTGAGTTTAGTATTAACAGGGGTTAGGGAAGAAAATAACCAGAGCTTTCGGAGTCCAGCGTAAATTCTACTGACTATATAATTTGTGTGGTTTTCAGCTGAAAGCGACTTATTCACCTTAATACCAAGACTGGTTACACTGTCAAAAAAGTCAAGCTGAGATTGACGTATCAAACTGCTTTTTGGATATCGCGATGAGTTGGGTCTTTTTTGGATTAAGCGTAAGACCATTTTTAAGTGACCAATTGGATATTGCAGTGAGATCCTCATTTAATCTACATACATATCAAATCTTCTTGCAAGCCAATTGGACGGGATATATACATTTGTACATCATCTGCGTATAGATGTAGCAGTACATTCGAACAAGCTTTTGGAAGGTCATTTATGTAAATACAGAACAATACTGGTCCTAAAATAGAACCTTGCGGTACACCCATTAGCAAGTTCAAAGACTCTGATTGTAATTGTCCAAAATGCACTTTTTGGCTTCGGTTACAAAGATAATCTTTAATAAGACGTACAGCTCTATCGTGAAACCCAAAGAAGTGCTTCAGTTTTTTGCACAGTATATCATGGTTAACTCTGTCAAGTTCTTTCATTCAACTGAAAGGTGAACTTTATTACTCTATGATTTATTTATTTTCTGCAAATTACCATTCAATGTTTTGTGTTAAGGGTTCCTCGTGAAATTTAGAAAGAAATGAGTAATATTTCCTTACAATACAAAATACAAATAGTTATGGACTTGTAGCTTGCCTGAGGAGCGTTTTGTAGACAGTAATCTTTTTGGTTGCTTTTGTACTATGAACTTAAAATAGAGGTTTGTGACATGACATGTGACATGACACTTGAAGAACTCATTTGTTGCCTTGGTCAAAATTTACGTTCATAGAATGAAGTTGACTGCAAATGAAGTCCCTTATGTTGTCTGTACCTGTCCATTTTCAAGTTATCGAACAAGCATTATCTTTCGTTAAATTCATTTTGAAATTTCAGTTATGGTATAGAAGTTTCTAAAATATACTGATCTTATACTTAAAACTATTGAAGGATTGAGACGATAGTGAAAAAGTTACGTGATGCAAATTGTTGACGATATCGTTAATGAAAATTGTTTTGACGATTATCGTTTTGGAAATTACGGAATGCTTTCCCTGACTTCACATAACCCCACCAACGATGCTCAATTGGTTGATTGTTTCGTTGCGTCGCACGAACCGAAACATTATGTTATTATTACATTTACACCACTTGCAAACGCTTTTAAGAAGTAAGTCTATTCACTATAATATGACAAATCAAACAGAGCACATATATCAAGTGACAGCTGTCAAAAAGACCAACTCCAAAAAAAAGTATTGCCAAATTGAAAAGCACAGAAAAATTAAACAGAAATCGGTTGAGTCATTCTGTTTCTCATGGCTGATTAGGTAGAAATTAGAAATATCGAAGGACCTATTCAAACACGTGTATTTCCTTTTCAAATTTCTAGCAATTTTTGATTACTTTGATATTTAATTAAAACGCATTTAGTTATTTTGTTTGTATTGCATTCACTTATTTTAAGTACATAGAATAAAACTTCTAAAAACTGATGAATGGTCAATTTATTGTAAAAGCTAATTCTGATAAAATCATCGAATTTTTATTTCATAAAATCAATACTAACCCAATTCAACAAGTGAAAAATGAAAAAAATTCAACAAAAACAAAAAGTATTCCCCGTTTTTCTTATATTTAAAAATGATTAAATATAATCGAATGCCTGAAGCACTTTTGAGAGTTTATAAGAATTAACTTCTATAACGAGCTATTTTATCAAAGAATTCATAATAATAATCCTTAACGTCAACATCCCTCCATAACAATTTCATAAAGAATCAATATTTACTTTGGCTCCAAACTCAAACTCAAACTTTCACTACAAATGCACATAAAACTTAATTAGGATCAAATGCGAATTCAATGTGATTCAGTTTCATAATCAAACAATGCCCCAAATCAAATATCATTATTATTTGTTGTCCTTATATTCTATACATGTTGTACAACATTCGAAGGTATATCTACTCGTATATCTAACAATTGTATCGCGATAATAATTAGAAATTACGGCACAGTTAAGTAAGAATTGTAAATATATCTTCAAATACAAATCCAAATCCATAACGGGCCGGGCTGGGCCGAGCTGGGCCGGGTCGGGTCAGGACACGAAACCAAATCTATATAGGGGCAAAGACAACGATGCCGCATGTCCTGAGGATTATTGCATATTTAATTTAATAAATAGCTGAAGAATCCTGAATGGCCGAATTGCCTGTGGCCTGTAGCTATTCGTTGGCTATGTCGATGTCGATGTAGTGTCGTCATTGGCAAGTTGTATACTTCGCATTTTCAGGTAATAAAATATTCCACAACCACGTTTATACAAACTAAATTAGACAACAATGATTGATATTCAATTTTCATGGTATGAAAAGCCTTGATAAACCCATAGTGAGTTGAGTTATTCAACCTTTCAGGCGATTGCCATTTCCAAGTTTCCCATTCTCATCACTTAGAAATAGGGTTTGGGAACCATCCGGAACCATCACCCGGATTCGATGAGTGCGTTGTGGAAAAATCATCGAACATTTACACGTTTCGCATGCGGAAAAATTTGACGGTTGTGCGAGCAACGTTCCCGAAATCGCACCCGCACCCGCACCCACATCCACACTCGCTCCCGCTCCATGCCCACACATGTGAATCCTGTATTGTGTGTGATGAAAATCTGATCACATCCTTGCAACAAACATTCACAACAAGTAAAATAAATTTAGGCATTCTCAAACTAACGACTCTATCCGTTTGGCTTCGGATTTGGATTGGGATTCGGATTGGAAACCTTATTCGAAAGAAGGACCTCATATACATTTTAGGTTAAAGTAGGAGCATATTTGCTTGGTCTTAACGTGACCGGAGTGCGAAAGCAACATCATTACCGCAAAACATTATCATCATCAAGGTCGGTCACAATAAGAGAATGTCGATATGCCCAATGCCCATTCCATCCCAAAAACCCGGGCGGACGGGCCAATATGAGAATTAAAAATGCTGCCCGATTTATCCGCACGCACGTAATGGAAATGAATGTGGCCAATTTGAGATGCCGATGCCGAAACATACACAAATCTATTTTGCCTAGTCTTTTGAAGTGGGGGAGTGAGGGCGTTAGTATATCCTGCCAATATCCGCATCAACATCCTTTTTGGCAGTCGATTTGTAAAGACATTGGCATGCCGTTTTGAAGATGAGACAGAGACCTTTCAAGGATATTTTTATTGACAAAGAAAAATATAGCACGTTCATAGGTACCTAGTCATTTTTATATTTGTTCAGTCTTTAAGTTTGTTATCCTTGTAGTGCTGCATGAACTGTAAGAGAAGGGGGATTAAATTGATGTGGTGTGTATAGTTTGTGTTTGTAAGTTAAAGGTTTTCTTTTTTTTTTATTAATTAAAGATAAAAATGTGATAGAAAAATGTTGATAGTTGTTTAACTGATTTTGAAATATTTTAAAAAGACGTTTTAAAGAGAGGAGACACGAAGGATTATTGGAAAAAATAATGGGTTTTAAGGATCTTTTTTATGCCAAGGAAATAGTGCGTGCATTAGAAAAGGGGGAGAGGATTTGGAAGGAGTTGTCGGTGCACATTGAGTTTGAATACCTGATTATTTCACTGACATGGTAAGACAAAGTGGGGTTAAGTATTCTACATTCACTAAGTACGGCTTAAGAACAAGTCTCTGTACTTAATAATACAACGAACGAAGTTGGGACCGAGAATATAGTAATAAGAATTCTTAGTGGTACGATTATTACGGTTGAATACTCCAGGGGTAGGAATGTAACTAGAAATTTAGCTTGAGCTTAATCCGTTAAAATAACGGTAAGAAAATCACCAATCAATTTGAATGCTCTTTGTTAATTAACGGCACTATGCAGCATTGAGTTTTCGACGTTTCGATGATTTTTTATTTCCATGTAATAATCATTTCAAGGTCAGAATTTAATGAACTTATTATACATTTCCAATGAAGAACCACAACGAAAGATTAGGGTTGTGAATCTATTCAATACGAAAAGCTGAGGGTACTCTCGTCAGCGAAGCAGGTAAGCGAATAAGAAGTTTCAGGCAGGAGATTCAGAATTAGTAAAAATGAGAAAGAGTAAAAAATAAATAAATTACTTACAACTCTCAACCATTCCTTTGTGCAAATACTATTGTCAGGGATGGAGGGGACCTACAGTCTTAAGCCGAATCCAAACGGCTAATTTGAGAAATCACTTTTCATGACAAGAATTACTTCTGAAGGATTTGTCAGTTCCTCGTTGGAGGCAGTACCCGTGAAAAAAATAATTTAGATGGCAAAGGCAGGGATCGAATCCAAGACTTCTGGCATGAAAGTCCAACGCATTAACCATTATGCCACGGGTATACTACTAAAATGATTGAGAAAACACTTCATTATAAAGAATTTACTCTTTGTTACCTTCCTAGACGTAGAAGGTGCTTTCAATACCGTCCTTACTGAATCGATTCACAAATCACTTACTCACTTCGGGGCAGAGGTTTTGGTTTAAGAATAGATGATTTCTATGCTAAGTGATAGAAGGATTCAAGCTTCGTTAGGTAACACAATCTCCTCCAAACGTGTGAGTAGTAGGGTAGTGTTCTCTCCCCGCTCTTAAGGATTTCAATCATGAATGAATTAAAAAGTTGTGGGGTGAAGGCGGTAGCTTATGCTGATGATTTGGTTTTACTGGTGTAGGGAAAGTTCGTCATCGTTAAGCGAAATCACGGAGATGGCTTATCAGAGCAAAACTGAGCTTATGCTTTTTACGTCCAAAACTAAAATACCTGCCTTCACCCTTCCCCGACTGAACGGTCAAATCCTGTCTTTATACTCCAGTACAAAATATCTAGGAATTATTCTAGATCACAAACTAAACTGGAAAGTAAGCAGAAATGGGTTAAGATGACCTGCATTGCCTTGTACGCCTGTAGACAAACTTTTGTAAAAAGTGGGGCCTTCAATCGAAGATGATTTTATGGACGCCGTACACAGCCGTTTTACATCCTATTTTGTCATAAGGATCGATTTTGTGGTGGCCGGCCTTCGCTTAACAAGAAATAAAATATCGAGAAACAAAGGAAGGTTCAAAGAAAAGCTATTGTCGGCACTACAGGAATCCTCCGATCCAGCATAACAAATGCCTTGAATGTTATTCTGCACCTCCCATTAGTAGACCTACACATTAAATATTTAGTATTGTGCAATGGGTTAAGGCTTAAAGAATCAAACTGTCGGTTTTCCAGAGCTTATGGGCATGACAACACTAACCAACTGATTCTAGCGGAAATTTTTGCGACGGAAACCGACTACTCCTGCACCCCTGCCTTGAACCTCAGTAAAGATTCTAAATTCATCTTTCCTGCCAGAAAGGATTGGGAAGATGGCATGGTTTCGAAAGACTTCGATACCACTATCTTTTCTGATGGGTCTAAGATGGAGTCTGGATGTGGGTCGGGAATCTTTTCTGATTTCTTAAATGGCTCTGAGTCTTTTTGGCTACCTGATTGTGCCAGTGTATTTCAAGTAGAAATACTAGCAATCAGATATGCATTCAACATACTCAAATAAAACTGAAATAGAAACACGGCTATCTGCACTGACAGCCTTATGGCTATCAAATCAGCCACAACATCCTCCATATTGGTCCAAAAATGTCGGGGTGAGCTATCCAGCTTCAACTTCCGTGTCACTCTTATTTGGGCTCCAGGTCATAGTGGCGTTTATGGAAATGAATTATATAGCTCAATTCTGAGAGAATCCAACCGCAAGTGGAACAGTCTAACGGACTGTACTATATCCAGTAAAATACCCAGACCCAGACATGATAAAGCCAGGGTCACTCTAATATGTGCCTGACATTGGCCGATAGGAGAGCATGCAGCAAAGCAGGGTATCCCTCACCTGCAGTAGCTAAAGGAGACCAGTTCTAGAATATTAAGCTTCGGAAGGGCACTCCCAATGAACTTTCTGAGATGAAAATCAAAGACCTGATTTCATTTCCTGAATACGACGAACGCTAATTTTGACAGTATAAATCCGTCATAATATTATCTATATGATAATCATAAATCGGAGCCCAATTCTTTTAAATACTTTTGAAATATCAAGCGCTAAACAACAGTGCTGTTCGAAAAAATTTGGTCAAACATTTTATTACCCGTTTCGAGATCAGTTCTTGGAATTTAGGAACGTTACGGGTTTTTTTTGCACTAGGTAGGAACGTGTCATTGAAACACTCATCAATAAAAGGTGAATTCGGCTCGTGATAGTAGTCCAATACCAACCGAAGTGAATTTGTGCACAAAAATGGGAAAAATCAGTTCGGAACATAAAGCCAATATTTTGTGCCTGTCACGTCTCAATTTGACAACACGTGAAATTCCTAAGAAACTGAATATTGCTCAACAAACTGTGGCATGGAATTTGAAAAAATATTGTGAGTTCGGGACTATACTAGCAGAAATAAAAGACTCAGGGAGGCCAAAGAGGACGACCCCAGTGAAAGATCATTTTTATGGTGTTGTACAGTCGTCGGCAGCGGTTCAGGACTTCGGTGGACCTTAAAAACGATCTATGTCGAGCTATTGGACAAAGAGCAGTCAAGCCGGTACTGAAGCCGGATTTTCCAAAAAAAGTCAATGAAAATCTATTGCTTTGGGCTCAAGAGCACCTTAATTGGACTCAAGACATGTGGAACGATGTAATATTTTCGGACTAATCAAAATTCAAGCTCCATGTTGGAGATGGGAGGATCCTTGCGCGAAGAGAACCGAAAGAAAGATTAAGCTCTGATTGCATTTTGCGGATGCACCCCAAAACCGAAGGTGTGATAGTGTGGGGATGGTTCTCTGTAGATGAAAAGGGTAGAATGAGCTTTCTAAAATCCAAAGTCAATGCAAAGGTTTATCTTCGAGTCCTGGAAAACGTATTGGAGCCCACGGTGTTAGAGCTTTTTGGGGACACTTGCTGTTTCATTTTTCAACAGGACAGTGCTCCTTGTCATACAGCCAAAATTGTAAGTATGAACTTGTTTTTATTTTTATCATGACTGACTAACATTAAGCTTTAAAAAAAGCTGAAACTTTTATGACTAAAAATAATTTTTGAATTTTTTTTTGTATTTCTAAGGTTAACAAGTACTTCGAAGAAAATAATATCGATGTACTAAGTTGGCCTCCCTACAGTCTAGATCTCAATCCAATTGAGAATATTTGGTTTATAATGAAACTTGAGGTTGCGAAGAAGCGCCCAGAGTCAGTTGATGAATTAAAACAACTACTTAACCGGACAAAAAAGGAGGTCCAACAAAGTACTAATTAGATACAAAATGTTTTCTTAAATACAAAAAAAAAACATTAAAAAAATGAGGCAGATAACTAAAAAACTCATTTTCGGAATAATCACTTTTTGCTCCCGTGACCATTTTAAAAAAATCTCAAAATTATTATTGTATCATAAAACGATTTGAACCGCATAATAAAACAAAACCTCATTAAAAAACATGTTGTTATTTCAACACATTTGACAAAATTCGAAAAAAAAAAGTTTGACACTGGCACTGTATGTAAAGATATGTATGTTCCACTGTACTGCCGGTTATTTAAATACGCTCGATCTTCGATGTTTCTTGAGCTGATAACACTCTGCTTGAAAATGTAACTTCGGGCAAAACATTTAGAAACTTTAATGTTAAAACAACTGTACGTAACACTTATAAGAAACTCAAAATTTGCACAATATTTGTTTCTTTTAACCGAGTTTTTCTTATATCCTCACAACGGATATAAAAAACAAGTTTCTTACACGGATATAAGAAACAAGTTTCTTATACTGATATAAGAAACAAGTTTCTTATACGGATATATAAGAAACAAGTTTCTTATACGGATATACCCCGGAGTGTCAAACATTTATCCTAAGCGACATTTTCAACGAGGACGAGGAACACAACAGAAAGAAGAGAAACACAAAAAATAACAAATTTAATGTCAAAATGAACACTGAACTGAAATTCATTGGTCGCATTCGGAAAGCTAGTGGCTACGTAGTCGAAATTCAACTAGATTTGTGAATGCAAAACTTCACTACAAAGCTAGTCAATCCGGAACTGTCATATAAATGACAAATGCAAATATATAATATAGGAAACATTTGTGTTTTCAGTACTTTAAATAGTTTGTTTTGTTTTCAAATTCAATAAAACCGAATGTAAGATATAATATGAGTGATTTTTATATGTATTTAAATACTAAACGATTAATTTCATTTTGAATTCTTGTGTCCTTACCAAGCAGCTGATTGTGAAACGTCAAAACCAGTGTGCACTAACTTTGTAGCCGAAAATTTTACACTACGTTGGAGGGGAAATTTCAACTACTTTTGTAGTTAGATTTAGCCAATCAGAATCCCTTGACTACGTAGCCACTAGCTTTCCGAATGCGACCATTCAATCATTTATTCATTCAAATGTCAAATTACATCATATGAACATAAATGACATTTGCGTTGTTTGTTTTGAATTTTTCTTAAGGGTCTGTTCATGTTTTTTGAATTTCGTGATTAACGTGTTAACTTTTTGAAGGGACATCGGATCGTATTGATATTGGTCTCCTTTTATTCATAAATAACTTTCTTCAGAAAGTGAAAGTGAACTGATAAAAACAGTATATTATAATTTGTTGATGGGAACAAATTGATTTTTCTAACGTTATACATATGTATGTATGTATGTATTAACGTTGTTTGATAAGAAAGACAGATTTGTCATTTGTTTTGTATATAAAACAATCTGATATTGAAAAATATGTACATCTTATTTGAACTATCCTAAACAAATTTTTAAAATTAACGTGATCAGCACCTTCAAATTATCTTTAGGAGCTATATGCGTAGTGTCTGTTAATTTGAAGAACTAGCACAATATGTAATTAATCAGCGTTTCCATGACTTTGGAAAGAACGATCATTCCGATTTTAGTACACCTCTAATAAAAAATTAAAATAAAGATATTTTAGGCCATTTATTGAAATTATATATGTATTTAAGAAATAGAAGACTGCTCTGTTGAATTAATACACATCTGAAGTTGAAGAATCTAAAACTTGCTTTTATCGTAAATAAAATTACAGACGATAAAGAAACCACCCTATGGATAATCATAGAGTATCATTATTATACAATGTATATCATAACCAAACTTTTACTTTCAAAAACAAAATATATCAACTACACTACAAAAGCTCAAAAAATTATCAGGTAAATCCTTGGGTGTGAGAAGTTATGCAAGCAGCCAAAAAACAAACTTCTCGCGTTGTTTGGTTTCTCGGGAAAAGTATTACAACCTTCGAACTATGAGGGAATAACTGAGAAACTTTCAATTTTCGCGAAAACAAATTGAAAATGGTTTAAAAAATTCAACTCACCCACTTTTCAATGGAAACGCACACAAAACCTATAGAAAAACGTATTAAATGTTTATATTGTGACAACAGAGTAATCCTCTATTCACGCTAGACAAGTTGATGCCCTTGTAAATCACTCCTCTATGCTTACGCTAAGGAGTAGCAAAATAGTAGATTTACATTATATTTATATTGTATGCGGAAATCCCATTTTAACATTATCTTCAACAAAGTAAAGTGTCAAATTCTTAAAATTTCAAGGATTTTTATTTCGAAATTTGTGCGTTTTCTTGTAACTTCTTTCTTTATATTTGTCACATTCATATCCTTTTTTATTTAATGTTTTTTAATATGGTGGGGGAAATGGATGAAAACATCATGATAGGAACGGAAGTGCAGACAGTTTATTTTGCAACGTTTAATGCGTCAACGTGTGTATCTTTACTTTTCAAGTGAGCTAGCTTTTTATTTAGTTAAGTTTCTGTACAAGTAATGGGATTTCAAAACTCAGAATTTATCACAGATTAGAAAAACCTTTTTCAAATGTCTTTTAGATGCTTTTGTTTAAAAATTTTACATACATTATGTAGATTTTGGAGTTTCAATCGGTTATCAAATCGAATATTTTTTTAGTTTCAACCGTTTCCTTAGAGCTCGATATTGCATACATTTATAATTGACTTTTGGCTTTTTGAGTCACTCTGTTGGATTCTTTGGCACATATTTCGAATAATTTATCCACAAAATATAGTAACCGGTTTAGTTATTTTGACAAACCATCCACAATATTTGAATGTTCGGAATAATTCCTTAAATTTTAATAAATAGATTACAAAAAAAATGTCATTAAAAATTCTTCTGTCTCAAGTGTATTCGAAAATCTCGAATAAAAATTTGGTAATTTCGAAGAAAGGAAAACACGATTGTGATCAAAAAATAAGAAACAGCCTCGGATGAATGAACTGATAATGTTGACAATACCGCCAACGAAAAGCTTCGACAAATTCATTTGGTTGATGATCTGGAGTTCCACCATGTCGAGTTTTGGCATTCCTGCCAAATTGATACGACTTATCAGGATGACGTTAGAGAATTTTCGTTGCTGTGTCAAAATTGGTAGAGACTCAACCGAAATCTTTGAAACCACCAGAGGACTGTGAAAAGGCGATGCACTGTCATGTAGCTGCTTCAATATAGTTCTTGAAAGAGTGGTGCGAAACACCAATGGCACCATCTTTCAAAAATCCACACAATATTTTGGATATGCAGATGACTTCGACATTGTGGGAGAATGCAATGAGCAGTTACGGGAGCCTTTTCCGATATCGAGTCTGAAGCGAACAAAATAGATCTTTTGATTAACGAGGACAAAATGAAGTATTTATTGTCATCAAGTAGAGGCGATTCCCACCGTGGACTCGGTCAGAACGTGACCATTGAACAGGTACTTGCCACTGGTAAAAAACTAAGTGTTCAGCGAATGGCTAGGGCATGTAGAGCGAATGAACATCGAAGCTCCAGCCCGTAGGTAATTAAACGCTAAGCCGACATACTCCGGCTTGGTATTCGAAAATGGAGACATCAAACTAGAGATCGAGTAAGCTGGCGGGATCTATTACTTGAGGCCCAGGTGCACGATCCGCTGTAGCGCCAACTAAGACAAAAAATAAATTCGATCGATTCGATCTAAATAAGAGTTCTAACTCCTTAGAACTTGAATAAGGAAATGAGTAACTTAATTGATTTATAAGTTTTGGATAAACCGAGTTTTACGTGGCCAATTTCATGTCTAGATTTTAAGAGCTTTAATATCTACAATTGTTTTTGTTTTAATATTCTCTTTTGGTTTTTTTTTAAAACCCATCTCTCAACTCTAAATATAAAGTCTTGTTAAATTTTAGGGGCCGATGCTGATTTTAAATAAACAACAAATTATTTAGGAATTGTAATTTTTTTTATTATGATAAAATTGGTTTGGTTCAATTATGTATGGAACAAAATATCGGCCGAATGGTTGAAACCACATATCGTCCACATTCATATCTTCCAATTCGGGAAATTAAAAGTTCGACATCATCTCACGATAGCGAACACCTTTCACAGTTACTGCTTGACCAGAATCATTTTGGAAAAAATACGGCCCGATGATGCAGCGAGCCCATAAGCCGCACCAGTGACTCTTTGTGGATGCATCGGGTTTTCGAATCTCACTCTTGGATTATCATTCGTCCAAATGCTGCAATTCAGCTTATTTGCAAATTTACTAAGGTAAAAATGTGCCCCATTACTGAAGATGATTTTTTTCGAAAATTGATCATCCATTATTGACATTTCTTGCCATCATTCTGACCATTAACGATGCTTGAAATGATCAAGAGGCTTTAGCCCTGTAAATGCAAGTCTTTATGAATAATTTTTATCAATGACGATGAGCGTGACAGGTACCTACTCAGCATTCAATGCGGTTCCACTAAGATGTTTCGACTTTCGTCTTTGCAGCAGCCGTGCTTCGGTTTATGTACTTTTGAATTTTGTTTCACCTGCTCATAAGACTTTCGAACTTCATTTCTGCTTTTTAACTTCTCACCATCTTTAAGCACAAGCTTCTCAAACTATTTCTTTTTTCTTGTAAGAAGTCTGTGTTTCTCTTTCCTCTTCTGCTCATAGAGCTCGTGAGCGGTTCTTGTCCTTCTATGCAGCGCCGCTTTGCGTGCCTGTTGTTTGGCTGCACTTACCTGCGGTCCTCCTCATCAAACCAGAGGTTTCTAAACATCTGATTGCATCTTGGCAATGTTGCCACTGGTTCTCGATACATTGTGTTGGCGGCAGAGAACTTCGAAAAAGGTTACTTGTGACTCGGTCGGAGAAAGATTTAGCGATCACTTGTGGTTGTAGCCGTTCGACGTTGTATCTTCTAAAAGCATCTCCCTGTTTTGCATTGGGTCTAAAACCCCGAAATGCTACCTTGGCTGCAACGAGTTAGTGGTCCGAGTCGATGTTATTCCCTCGGAAAGTTCGGAAATCTATGATGCTGGAGGCGTGTCTATCGTCAATCGTAATATGGTCAATCTGGTTGACGTTAGATTGATCTGAAAAAGTTCCAAGTTCCTTTGTGGGTGTTGAGGTGTGGAAAAACCGCCCCGCAGCAAAATCGAGCAATTGCATATCTAAATAAATATATAAATTAGGTGGCGCAACAGTCCGTTGAGATCTAGGGCCTAGTGTCTACAAGACTTCAGTCAGATTGACGCATGTACTAAATTTAACATTGCTTACGTTTACAGGAAATAATTTAAGAGCTTTAATTGTTCACATTTTTCTTTATTTGGAAAATATACAAAAATCGGTCATAACATAAAATTAAAAATTCTAGTGCAATACAAAATATTGGCGTCAGTTTTAAGGAAGGACTCACTTTCTGCCAAAAGATTCTTAAAATATTATAAAGCCGTCGAGAAAATAGAAACATTTTGTTTCCATAAAATAATATTTTATTTAACTCAAATCTCTTTATGTTCATATTTTCGGTTCAATAGAAAACAGATTACGAAACTTTCACTCTAATAAGTAGATACTTTGTGTTTTCAACGAATTACAAATAATAAAGCTTTAATAATTAAAGACTATGTAGAATGAAAATTATTCCGTGTGGTTATAATGTTCATTTTGTCAGACTTACCGTAGCCAATTCCATTAAGTTTTTCAAAAACAAAAACTAAAAACTAAAAAACACCCCTTTAGTGTGTTTCCGATGACCATGAACATTTTGTATACCACTGATTTACTAGCTCATAGTGTAATTGGTTTTAGTCTGAATTTAAATGCTCACCTTAAATCCAAATAATCGCGTAAAGCTTTGCGCCAAATGAAAATGAATTACCGAAAGTTAAAAAAGGAAAATGTTCAAATCAATGAAGTGGGCAAAATGCAGTTTTTGATTTAACATTGGAATGAGACTTAAAATTATTCCAACACCATTCACTTAATGAGCTTGTAATTTTTAAAAATCAATTAATTGATTTCAATCTTTTGAAAATGTATAACATACTTTTGTATATTTCTAATTAAATTTATTTAATTATCTTTAAGGATTATATTGACATTTGATCGCATTGTCTTACAAAAACCGGGTTGCTTCTAAGCTACAGGGTTTTCCGCCACGGCTATGGATGCAGACCCACAATCTTTTCATGAAATCTTCCATGGCCAATTCGCACATTGTCGACAGTATCTCGAATGAACTCAATCTTTAAGGACTTAAATTGACTTTAAAGCATACACCTTACCTTACCTTTCAGGTGACTCCAAGTAAGATTTTTTTCGTTGCTCGTTGGTGTGGCACGTTACTACTGTCCGTATTGTTGAAAGCACATGTCGTCCACATGACATGAACAATCATAAATCATAGTTCGGTAGAGCGGATTATTCCCCGTTACAGTTGTGCTAGCCTCATTTTCGAATAAGGTCCAATCACTCCACCAGCCCAAAAATCCCACCAAATATTGACACATTGGAAATGGAAAGGCTCTTTAACAATCATCATTGGATTTTCTGAGCCGCAAATAATGCATATCGCTTACCCAATTCGTTAAGATACGACGCACGTTTCTGCTGATTGACCGGCTAAATTTTTTGTATTAACTGAACTTTAAAAGCCGTAGGATCTACATTCATAAGTCTTATTATAAGCCTATAATTTTCACGATGGACCGATAATCGAATAACCTGGGATTTCAACAGTTCGAATTTTTCAACCAGTCTAACTATTGCCAATCGAGGAGGTGCTTCACAGCTTCCAAAAAGTGCTTTAGTTTAAGTGCACAATCTTGATAGTGAATTCTAACTATTTCAATATATGTATTTCTGAAGTTTATGTGCACGGAGCAGTTCTTACTCGTCAAAAGTCAAAAAATGACAGCTTCAATTCAAAATCAAACGTGTTTTTTCAAAACCTTTTACATACTTTTAGTTATTTTGACTTGCTTGTCAATTATCGACTATCAAAAAAATTGACAATCAAGTAAATTTCACCCAGAAGCTAAAAGAAAAATAAACAAATGTTTCATTTATAAAAAAAAGATATTATATGCATGTAATTTAACAAAAGAAAACTAAAAACTATGACATAAAAGTCTTAACATTAATATAAATAGTAGCCAATTTCTTAAATGTTTACCAATCTTATTACTTTTTCAAAATTTCAAACCTTTTGAAATCTGTAGTAAAAAACTGATTACCATGAAAACGATGCATCTGAATACAACATAACAGTGACAGTTCGTGACATTTCGTACCAAGCAAACAAATTTTACTCTAAGGAACGAAATTATTATATTTTTTAAAATGTCAGGAAATCAGAAGTCATATGGATTTAGAAAATAATTAAAAGCAATATACAAATACACACTTTTTAATTTTGACTGTAGTAAAGTCCTAAAATTCTAAATCGTTCATCCTCAAAATCATCTTCCCACATGAAGTTATTGTAATCGGTCGGATTTATAGAATTGATAATTTTGACATTTCTCGACGTTTAAAGGTCCCTAGAATCTAACAAAAAGATTTTTAGAGAAATGTCTGTGCGTTCGTGAGTACGTATGTTCGTAAGTCCGTTCGGGAAGCTTTTATCGTCGTCCATATCTCAAGAGCCAGTAGAGATATCGACTTCAAATAAATTTTGTTATACAGATAATAACACTAAAAGATGTAGAAAGGAAAATTGAGTCCATGATTTATTTACCAAAGCAATCCAAAATATCTCACTCACCAATGACGCTAGCGGCTAAACTTATATAATTTTGAAAAAAAAAATCAAATAAAGATTTTTTATAAATAAAAAAAAAACTGGAAAAAAATTATTTTCACTTCGAATATTTTCGAATTTTATGCAACGTAGAAAATAGTGTTTGCCATCTGTTTGATTTTCGACTCAAATGTCTTTTCAAAACTTAAAAATATTGGCTTCAAACTAATTTCATCTTATAGAAAGTATTATTTTCGACGTTCAGTAAATTTTTTGTATACAAATCCAACAAACAGTTTCATAAAAATTATAATCAACATACATTAATAAGTACCAAAAAATGGTGGAAATTGATGTTCGATCTTCGATGTCTCTTGAATAAGTTATGGTATTGATTTCATTCTATGCTAATTTTTTTTAGAAAATTCCAATCTTCTTCAAATAATTTATGTCATACAAAATATGTTAAAGTTTTAAGCATGACTGCCTCTTTTCTATTTTATATGATATGTTTTAAAGGAAGGGTGTATTTATTTTTGGTTAACTGATACTTCTATAAAGCATAATGAAGAGCGAGAGGATTTGTGATAAATTGATTTTTATAGTTTTACGCTTTCTATAATTGTATCTCTTTTCTTACAAACATTACAAAAAATTACATAAAACTAAATGTATACTGTTACAACAATTAAATGTTTCTTGAATGCCATATGAACACATGGTTTATGAAGCATGAGTATACCTTTTTCCTAAATGTTTAATAAAACGAATACTTTTATTTTATTGGAAGTTTGAAAAAATAGAAAATAATTGTTAATTTTGAAACTTAAACAGAGACTTAAACGTAAAGGAGTCTATCATAGAGAAAGACCCATGCAAACAAAAATATTGGGCTACCATATGGAAACCCTTTTGATAAAATTAGCTGCGTTTTATTATCGCCAATGACCCATATAGGTGATCCTACGAAAACAAAACAAAGTAGATCCAAGACATTGAATGTTAATTCATCTATCTCGGTCTTTCTTATTTTTGTTTACTTTCCAAAAAAGTTGTGCCTCTTTTCTACCAACAACAGTTCACACTACTCACACTACCTTAAAATGTATGCATAATAGCCACCTACCCGTCATAATTAAAACTATTTTGTAGGTTTTTGAAATTAACCCAGATAGAAATCAGGATCACAAATTATTGTTATGCTACGTGTTAAAAAATTATTGTAATTTTTTTTGTAACAGTTATTGAATTTATACATTCATTATTGGTAATTCCGAATTAAACGATTTGTTCAACAAACTTTAACTGAACGAGCCTAAAACTGTTCACAAACAAATCTATTCCGATTGTGTGTTATTACACTCAGACTTTTTTGGAAAGACTTAAATAAGTGCGAAAGAGAAAGTAGGTGAAATAGAAATACTTTAAAAAGTCTCTACCCGCAGAGTTCTGGGTTCGGGATTCTTGGATTGTTTTTGACGTTTCTCTTTCTTGCCTTTCTTTGTTTCTTGGCGTTGCTTTATTATTCTTTCTATTGTTACCGAGTAAACAAGAAATATTCCGCCGGACAAATTCAAGTGGAGCAAAGACCTTATAATGAAATTAAATGAAGGAATGATTGAAAACCCGTTGAAACAAAGTGATAGCCAACTTTTCTGGCCCTCAAAATGGTTTTTTTTCTGTCGTTTTCAATGAAAAGCAGGTTAAAAGTGTCTTCATTCATCATTTGATTTTAGTTCTTTTGTCAAGAAAATGAAGGATTCTCTCCCGATTTCAATCCAATTCCTATTTTTACATTATTCGGAATTATTATCCGTATTCATAATGTCAATAATCATTGCTGTAGTAAAAAGTGCAGCTTTCTTTAATTATTTTCACACTTTGACTTTGTGGATGAGAACAAAAAATGAAAGAGAAGTGTCAAAAACACGCAACCTAAAACAATCCGAGTGTAATAATGCGAGATTGACGGAATGAGTGTTCAAAAGAAAATATATATTATTCAAGGGGGAGCTATTTCATTTTGAGTGGGAGTTATTTCATTTGAAGTAAATTTTTAAATCATTTCATTTTGGTGAGACTTATTTCGTTTTCAAAAGTGGGACTTATTTCGTGGGAGTTATTTCATTTTTTAAGCAATATTTGGTGGGACTTATTTCGTTTTTAAAAGTGGGACTTATTTCGTGGGAGTTATTTCATAGACCCGATAAACCATCGTTTTTAAATTATAAAAGGATGAATGAAGAAACGTTTAACCTGCTTTTCATTGAAAATGACATAAAAAAATACAATTTTGAGGGCCAGAAAAGTTGGCTATCACTTTGTTTCAACGGGTGAAACATTCCAAAGCTTAAACTACCAGGCTAGACTCTTTCAGTCATTCCTTCATTTAATTTCATTATAAGGTCTTTGCTCCACTTGAATTTGTCCGGCGGAATATTTCTTGTTTACTCGGTAACAATAGAAAGAATAATAAAGCAACGCCAAGAAACAAAGAAAGGCAAGAAAGAGAAACGTCAAAAACAATCCAAGAATCCCGAACCCAGAACTCTGCGGGTAGAGGCTTTTTAAAGTATTTCTATTTCACCTACTTTCTCTTTCGCACTTATTTGAGTCTTTCCAAAAAAGTCTGAGTGTAATAACACACATATCTATAAATTTCAAAATATCATATATGTAGAGTGATGTGGTTTCAACATTTTAATTAAACTGGCCCATCCAGTATCTCTTAAAATTCAGTTTGTAAAGATTGACTCATTTGGCCTACTTTAGAACCTGTTTCGGTTTCGGTGGCTTTTAGTTCTAGACGCGCGTTATGTTAATGTATGTTAATATTTTTTTTTGGTAGTCCCTTGCCCTCTTGAACACTCATTGATGTACAAAATTTTTAATGATATTATCTACACAATTCCTAGAATATTGTTCTGGCTTTTTTTTTGTTTATAATAATATATTCGATTAATTTGGTATAGAACAGAAACTTGATATTTAATATATTCCAATTGTATTCAAATAAAAGTACTAATTTTTAATGTATAGGGTGTTTTTTTTGAAATACACCAAATATTGATGATACTTTGTTCCAACCAGACAGCGAGGCGTCAAAAAAGTTTGTATGTTTAATGGTCCTCACGTTTGTTCGATTTACCGTCTATCGTTCACCTCTAAATAAGGAGCTTTGTTAAGTCATTATTTTATGCAGAAAAACCAGCAACTCTTCGCCAGCATTTTTTTTGGAAATAATAGTAACAAATTAGTCTAACTAGCCAGAAATGAACTACCATGGCACCAGATTATAATAATAGAAAATTAATTACAACCACATTAATTGTTCTTGCTTTATTATTTAAATTTCTCAAGCTCTTAAGAAAACACCCTATACATGTTTATGAATATTTATATGTTTCCCATAATCATATTATAATTAAAACGCTTGCCATAAGATAAAAGCATTATATTTATCACAATCCATTTTTTTGGCAAGTGTTTATAGATATATTGCTAGTTCATAAAAAAAGTATAAAAAGTGGTAAATTTTTTAGAATTTCATCAGTTTATTTTCAATTGACATTTCATTTAGAATGTTTAAGTTGAAATTCACACTCGTACTCGCTTTGTTTTCAATAATAACTATTGTTTGTATCGAAAAAACACACGGTAAAATTTTTAAAAAATGTGAACTTGCTCGGGCTATGCATCGTCTAGGCGTGCCAAAGTCTGAGCTTCGGGATTGGGTTTGTTTGGCAAAGGGAGAAAGCAGTTACAATACTAAAGCTACCAATCACGATTCAGATGGCAGTACTGATTGGGGAATTTTCCAAATAAACGATCGTTATTGGTGTAAACCCTCAGACAGACGACAGCAATCGGAGAATATTTGTAAGGTTTCTTGCAATGATTTATTGCAAGATAATATTACCAAGGCAGTTAAATGTGCTCGTGTAATTAAAAAGGAACAAGGCTTCGAAGCATGGGTTGCATGGACAGGAAAATGTCGAACTAATAAACCTTCAATCAAAGAATGTTTTTAAAAGAAACGAAAACGAAGTGTTAACCTTTTACAATAAAACCAGTGTTGATGAAAACGGCTAGCTAATCAAATATTTGTTCAGCAAATTTCACAATTTAATCCACCTTGTTGCAAACGGCTATTATTGTGGTTTGAAAATATATGCTTTCAAAAAGAGCAAACGCTGAATCGAAAGATATAACACCAATTTCATATAAAAATGAACAAAATTACGAAAAATAAATTATTCTTTTATACAACTTATCCTTCTTTTTGTTTTTGTCACCGACCAGTTTTATATTGGCACGATATTACTTCCAGCTTTAATGGTCCACGTAACGTATGTAATGTTTCAGTAATCCGTTGTTTACTTAAGAGAAAAACTATCTGAATTGAAATTGAAAACTGTGCAATAATGTGACGGTCTACAAACGTATGTGCGTGCGAACGTTCAAACGTACGTACACACACGCACAGACATATCTCTAAAATGGTTTATTTAGATTCTAGGAACCTGTCAAAAAATGTCAACATTTTCAATTCGACAAATCCGACCGATTACAATAACTTCCTATGGGAAGTTAAAAATACAAAATATAAAACATATAAAACATATTAAAATATAATTGCCTTTTTTATGTTTTTTCAAGTGTACCATTGACACATTGGCATACAAAATTTGTCAAAATCTGTCAAAGACAACCATTTTTGATGACAGAATTGACATTATTCAGAGATAGAAATAAATAATAAATTAAAAATTAGCAATGGACAAAGCTGCAATATGAATTAAATTTTATTAGCAAAGGGACCACGGCGTATAATAACTCTTACTCCTGAAACATTACAAGCCAGTCGGTTACAAAATGAAAAATTATATGCAAATTATGACGATAATATTTGACATTCATAAGATTTTGAAATACATTAATCTGTTAATTATCTAATGTACTCTGAACCATTGTCAGCTCAATGGCTGATCCAGGGGGAAGGGCGTCGTAGGGATCATGATTTATCTACACATTTGTTAGTAATTTAACGATATTCACGACACTCAGTCAAAAACAACAAAAATCTTTAAGACTTGGAAACAATTTAGTAATGCTTTAAATTATTTTAAGAAGATCTTTTCTGAGAGAAAAAGCAAATATTTGTAGATTTTTAAGAAAAAAACTGAATAAGACATCTGTACAATTATTCCTATAAGAGCAGTTTATGGAATAGTAGGTCCGTTTAAGCGTATTTGCTTTGTTTATTTTCACGAACTGTTATTTTTTAGACATGCTTGGATGTCCTTTTTTAATAAAAGCCAATTAGACATTTACTAGTTAGCTAGCAAAACGAAAAGAAGGGTTTAACATTTTAGAGTCGCTAAGCAAATTTCTAAATATTTAGAAAATGTTTACTCAGTAATACATTAAGCCTTTAACAAAAGGTTATTTAAAAATTGGCACCATTTTCTTTAAATAAAGGGTTTTTCAATAAGGGCGGGTAGATGTTGAATGGAATAAAACAAGCTGTGTGTGAGGTTGTGATGCTTCTTTATCTTAGGCTGAGGTAAGCTCGCCGGACTCCAGGGTCGTCTCGAGAAAGCACGAAACTCGAGTATAGAGAGTTGACCAGACTACTCCTTTCCAAATAAAAAGAATTAGGTTTTATATTTTTTTTGGTTTTATTTTTTTCTAATCCAATAAAGCGGCTTAAACAATAGGATACCTATCGATAAGAATACCTGGTATATACTTATCGGTATTACTTAATGATACGGCAAGTGCCCGTCGACACCGGAAGGGTGAAGGGGAATTACTTAATGATACGGCAAGTGCCCGTCGACACCGGAGGGGTGAAGGGGAATACTTAATGATACGGCAGGTGCCCGTCGACACCGGAAGGGTGAAGGGGAATAATATAATAATTTGTTGTTACTACACAGCACGCTATGGAGCAACGGCCCATCGACTCGTAATAGAGAAGGGGAATATCGGGGGAAACTTGCGCTTTAGAATATAAAGTCTAAAATCTTTGATAATCTTCGGCGAGCAAGCTTCCTCTTTTTTCGGATTTCTTGGGTCCATAAGGCAATTTCTCTGCAGGAACCAAATGCGAATTCTATAATGACGAACAACAATATCGCATGTATTTTGTTTTTGTATTTTGGCTGCGTGTTGGTGTCACTTATTTCACTTGGTTGATTGGTGTCGGTCGGTAGATGGAGGTTGATCGATGTCGGTCGGTAGTAGGAGTGTGACGCTTCGTTACAAGGTATTAACCGAATTATTTTTTATTTGAAAGGCACATGTATGCCATTAAGTGTGGAATATGACATAATTCAAATGCCCGCCTCGGCTTCTTACGGTGGCACTGATCCGAGTGGTCCAATTTTCAATGACTTTTCCGCATACATGTATGTAGATCCGGCTGCATTTGAGCGATTACGTATTGTGTTCACCTTTAGGGCATTTGTCGATTGTGGTTTATTTGCATAGAACTGCGACTTCAAGACCCACAAGAAAAAGTCTAGCAGGGTCAAATCGCATGACCTTGGTGGCCAATTCACATCACCCCTGCGAGAGATAACCTTACCCTCGAATCGTTGAAGCAAAATGTCAATCGTGGCGTTTGCTGTGCGGCACGCAGCGTCGTCTTGCTGGAACCACATGTCGTCTAGGTCCATATGGTTCAATTTGGGCCATAAGAAATTAGTTATCATCGTTATGTAGCGCTTTCTGTTGACGGTGACCGCCTCACTAACGTCGTTTTCAAAAAAGTACGGTCCAATTAGGCGCGCCGGCCAAAAATCCACACCAAACGGTAACTTTTTGAGGATGTATTATCACCTGGTGAAGCTCGCATGGGTTGGTGTTGTCCCATATAGGGCAATTTTGCTTGTTAACACTGCCATTCATTCAAAAATGCGCTTCGTCACTAAAGATGATGTTTCGGCCAAAATTGGGGTCCTCTCCCAAACGAGTCGAAGCACAGTCAGCGAACAAACGGCGTTGTCTATGGCCATGAACTTTGAGCTCTCGGGTCAGTTGGATCTTGAACGGGTGTAGGCCCAAGTCCCGACGCAAAATTCGCCAAGTTGAAGTCTGCTATAGTCATATATAGCTATCATTAAAAATTTCTCTCATTGAAAACAATTTCCTGATTGAAATCCACCGAAAAATGTGTAGGTACTGAAAAAAATCTGTCATTGGAATTGTGTGAAATTAGAACACAAATCAGTGGAACGATTTGTTTCACTTTTGAACATCAGCTGTTCAGGAAAATGAATTTCCGTCCGGAAAATAGAAAACTACATTTTTAAGGAAAAATAAATGCGCAATTAAACTTTTTTTTCTCAAAAAAAATCTTTGTGTGATTTTCGATCGATCAGTATATAATATTAATTTCTAATCAAAGGGAAACATAGTCAAATATCCATTAAAAAAATTTTCCGGGTTGATTTCAATGATAGCTACAACTGGCGCCCTAGGATCAGTAAATGGTATATTGTGAAATTTTTATGTTGAAGGGAAGCCATCGGATTTACGTTTAATGTTTATAAATTGGTAGAAGCGTCTGGGATCCGTAATTCTAGGATGTATTCTAGATATAGGAATTCACAAAGAGATAGAAATCTGCATTGAGCTAGATGATTGTTAAAGAAGTCAACACCGGATCTGGTTTTCAAATACATTTTCCACAATGAATTTCTGATATTTAAAACTTTAATACTTTGGAATATTCGTACATTATGTCATTTCTCTCACATGGATTTTATTCGTCATTACAGACGCACACTAAAGACTAGAATGAAATTTGTAGGTTAAGACACAAGAGAACCATTTATTCGGTGAAGTGTAGATCGTATGTGTCCAATTAAATTGGACAGTTTGTTACAATCAGATTGCAATTCTCGATTACAATTGTTTTCTTAAACTGCTCTTATTTTGGCTATGAAAAAGCTAATTTTATTACCTTAAGATTAAATTAAGTTATATGTCTAAATCACATTTATTTTTATCGGTTGTATGAATAGTCCTTTACTGCACTATTATTAAATTCCAAAATACAGTGGTATGTCACTTTAAATTTATTTTTGACATAACATTCATAATTGACTATGGTTAAAAAATGAACAGACCCCATGAGTTCAATTATAAAATGAGACAACTCACAAACACAAAGCCAGACATGATAAAGTTAAAATGGTGTAATTTCCGGTATGATGAAGCTTCAGTAAAGTGATGCATGCAAAAGTTCTGTTTCCTTTAAGTCACCAAGAGGAAACTAAAGTTCATTCACAATGGATTCCGAAATGTCCATTTTTGGAATTTGAGTAGTATTAATATAAAAAAAAAGAAACAAAAACAAAAATGCGAATGGAGTTAAAGAACAAAAACGTTCATGGTGTTTATAGTTTGCGATGTGAATGTGAATGCTTACCTCGCTTTTTCGATCTTTTTTTTTAGTGATTTGAAGGTTTTTTTTGTTCTATTTGACAGTTGTACGTTACGTATGTACATATACTGTGTAGTGTGCATGCGAAACATTTTCATTTAGAATGCGTATAGCTAGGATCCTTGCGACAAATTAAAAACAAAATAAAAAATAAAAGGACATGTGAAACAAATATATGTATGTACGGTATAGATACTAGAAAAAAATTCCTCAAAATATAGGTCAGTACGTGAAATGGCACCAACGAGATGTACTTCTTCCCCTTACTCGTCGTTTCCTACAAAGTACATATACATATACAATACCTCTACTCGTGTTTCGTGCACCTCATATATATTACGTTTCAATGGAGGAGCATCCTCCGAAAAATAATTTTGTTCTATTTTATGCATTTGTCCAAATGCATAATGGTCGAGGAGGGATTGGTATTTTTTTTGTCGCCTGACGTCTGCTTCGTCGTCGTTGCCGCCGCCGCGCCGCCGTCTCATTGGTGGACATAGCTCGTTGTGTATGCCTGACAGGATCTACGCGGATATACGCCATTTTGTTATATAAATACGGTCATAGTTACCTAAGGATTTAAATACAAATATTCACAATGTTCTGGGATGGCTGTTGGTTTGTCGTTTTCCACTCATCTTTTGTTTTTGTGTTCTTATTTTATTTTTGTTTATGATTAAAAATGGATTCGGTGTGATATTCTATTCAAAACGTTTTTAAAAAGGATATGATATGACCCTCTTATTTTAACCATTGTATCTGAAAATTCACCATTATTTTCCATCAGAGCTTGGTGCATTGTGTCGTATTTTCCGTATTTTAGTTAAAAGTTGTGTGTTTTATTTTTGTTAAATTTTAGCTAGCATTTTGAATTCTGGATTGATTGCAATGCCTTTTTTGGAATTGATGTGGATTGAATTTTTGAATTTGTGTATGCATGTGGTTTTGATTGTGATTTTGAAAAAGTGTTAAAAAATAAAATGACTATATAGGTTTATAGAAGGTGCTACAAATTTGAATCCGTTTTTGCATTTGTTCGATTTGAATTTGAATACCGAAGCAGAAGTGCACTTAAGCTGATTGGTTAAGAGGGTTTTGCTGACGCTTGCTGAGTTGTTGAATAATATTAGCTATATAGAATAAAGGTGTTTGGAATGTGTTATTTGCTATGACTTATGTATGTACAGTGGATCTTAGCTTAAATGACGCAGTTTTTTTATTTGCCTAAAAGCTTAAATTTTATAGACAAAATATGTCAAAAGTTTCCAAAAAACGAGTATAATACAGTCTTTAAAAAAGTAATATTCATATGCAACATATAGTCACCCATTATTCTTTTAACTCAAATCTCAGCTAAAATGATGCACTCAATTTGAACGATATCAATTGTGGCGTGAATTTAGTTAATATTTTCTTTTTTTCAAATTTGGGTCGGCGTAAGAGCTTAAAAAGTCGCGAGTTCGTTATCAAACACTACAAAGATAGGATTAGCCAAGGAAAAATTGCTGAAGTGGTTAAAATTAAATCTGCAACCGTTCAGCACATCATTGAACGATATGTATCTATCTACTCGAAAATCAAATCGTCATCAAAGGAAGAGAAGCCCCAAATAAAGATCCGAAACAATTTGAAAAAGTGCCCGTAAAAAGACATTCATCAGTCAAAAACACAAAATTTCAAAGATGTAATTTGCTCGAGACCATATTACCAATGATGAAACAGCCGTAAGTAAATTTAACCTTCATGGATCGGATGGGGAGGCATCCAAACACAAAACTCTTGACCAAAAATGTATGTGGCACTGTGAAGCACGGAGGAGGTTACGTTATAGTATGGGGTTCTATGTCTTCGTCAGGTCTTGGTAACCTAGAAGGAAACGTAGACAAAAATATGTACATATTTGGATATTTTGAAACGGAATTTAATACAAACTGCGGAAAAGTCAAACATAAAGCATATTTTCCGATTTTATCAAGACAACGATCCCAAACACAAATCTGGAATCGTTCAGTCTTGGTTGATTTGGACATGCCCTCATGTTATGCAACTGTCCGCTCAATCCCTAGACCTAGATGTAATTGAAAACTTGTGGACAAGACTTGGGCGGAAAATCAAGAAACATCAAATAAATAAAAAAGAAGCTTTTAAAAAAGTGCTTTTAGAGGAGTGGGAGAATATAAATCCCGTTTATACCAAGACGCTAGCGCTGGTTAGATCAGGCTTGAGTCTGTTATAAAACAAAAAAGATATTTGTTATTACTTATTTCAATCTACATACATACATCAATTAAACTGAGGCCTTAGTTTTGAATTAAAAGATGTCAGTCAAGTTTTCAATGGTAAAGTTGTGATAATTTGGTCTTTTTTTTTCATAAAAATTACCATAAAACAATTGAAAATTACCTAAAAACTTATGAAACAAAAAGTTTTCATTGATATGGTAGTTTTTTTTCTTATAAAAAATAACTTTTATAATTAAAAAGTAAGTGCACCATTTAAACTGGGAGCCCCTGTATATGTATATAAAGTGTATACTGTGGTAAAACTTTAAGGACCAATGATTAATATGAACCACAGCTTAACATCAATTTTGTCTGCTTTTTATTTGCCAAACAATTGAGCAAACCGCGTCTTTAAGAGATGTGAAAAAACCAGTGCATGCTCGTACAGCTCGTGTTGCAGAAAATATTGCTGCTTTTCGCGATAGTTTGGCTAAATAACTTCCACCTCAACTCGTCGTCGTTCCCCAAAATTAGTAATGGAAAGACCACTTCTGCAACGACGAACCGAAATCCACTGTCAGGTAGGATGATCCATTCAATATAGAGGGCGAAAGCCAATAATCCCGTTTTGCCGACTTGGACGAAGTAAAGAAAATTTATCTGTAAGATACGGTCGGAAAAAAGCATGCCCAATGAATGGAACCTCAGTATTGTTTGTCCTGTACGAAAAAATGGAGATCTTCTAAACTGCACCAACTATAAAGGAATCAGTCTTCTTAACATCGCTTGCAAAATCTTCTCTGCTTTAATATGTGAACGTCTAAAGCCCATCGTCAACAACCTGATAGGTCCTTATCAGTGTGGGTTTAGACCAGGAAAGTCCTCAGTCGATCAAATTCACATAACGGCAGATTCTATAAAAAAAACCCAAGAACTTCAAATCGACACCCAACATCTCTTCATCGATTTCAAGAATCTTTCGATGTCAAAAAAGGCGTTAGACAAGATGATGCGCTGCCATGCAATTTCTTTGACATCGTCCTAGAAAGAATAGTGCAAAGCTCCCACGTCAATACTAGTGGCACTATCTTTCAAAAGTGTGTCCAATTACTAGCATATGCTGATGACATTGACACAATCGTAAGAACTCAGCGTGATGTCAATGGACAGACGTAACTTTGAGGTAGTTAAGGACTTGTCTAGCTAGGGTCCGCTATGCACACAGAAAACAACACCAGCGCTAAGATCAAACGAAGCAAGAGTAATTACTCTTGCTAACCGCTGTTTCTGTGGACCAAGGAAGCAATTGAGTAGTAAGGCCCTCTTTCGGGTGACCAAAGTGTAGCTTTATAAGACCTTCATCATCCCCGTCCTGCTATACGGTGTAGTAGCATGGACTATGAAAAAAGCGGGTGAAAGCACCTTGGGTGGTGGACGAGCTCTTCGGGCTATACAGCGACGTTGACTTAGCCAGAAGGATAAAATTACAACGAATGATTTGGAATTTCTGCCAAACCTTAGGGGTTTCTTCATTTCGTCGGACCAAATTTTTACATGACCAAAAATTACGGCAAAAAATACTGCAATGTCCCAAAGGCAGTAAAAATGTTTGGTCATTTGAAAAAACATGAGGAATTCTTCCTCTTCATCGGTTCCTACGCTCGTTGTCAATGACACTCCTTTTGTTAGCTCTTTAAAGAAAGCTAATCTCTTTGCTAGGCAGTTCGCCGCCAAATCTACGCTGCCAGTGAGTGTTATGACTCCGCCTGTACTCAAGCAAGTTAGCGATTCTATGGGACCAATATTTTTTCGCACTCGTACTGTGGCAAGAGTCCTTAGAGATCTAAACACACATAAATCCGCTGGTCCGGATGGTATCCCCGCTATTGTTCTGAAGAGGTGTTCTTCAACGCTGGCAAAACCACTGCGTAAGCTTTTTCATCTGTCCTACTCCTCAGGTCTCGTTCCAAGAGGATGGGAAACTGCATTTGTCCAGCCGATCCCCAAAAAAGGCGAATCTTCCTCGCCCTCTAATTACCGACCGATTGCACTTACGTCCCTTCTTTCCAAGGTCATGGAAACGCTGATTAATTATCAGCCCAAGAAATATCTTGAAGATCGAAAGCTTCTTAATGACCGGCAGTACGGATTTCGAAGCAATAGGTCCACTGGTGATCTCATGGTTCATCTCACCGAACAGTGGAGCAAATCTTTACATCGCTTTGGAGAAAGTAAGATTATTGCACTTGATATTTCAAAAGCATTTGATAGGGTTTGGCATCAGGCTCTCTTATCGAAAATGCGTGCTTTCGGTTTGCATGAATCTCTGCTTCATTGGATTAGTAATTACCTTTCTGATCGTTCAATACAAGTAGTATTGGATGGATTCAAGTCTGAAAACCATAAAATAAATGCTGGTGTTCCTCAGGGCTCTGTTCTATCTCCAACAATCTTTCTCATTTTTATTAATGATCTCCTGTCTGCAACATCTAATCCAATACATTGTTTCGCTGACGATAGTACTCTTAGCTTTTCATATTCGTTTTCAGACTCACATCCCTCTTCTTCGGATGTGGAACTGCAACGACAAAATATGATAAGCTCATTAAATTCCGACCTAAACAGCATTGTTCAATGGGGATTAAAAACCGCGTGGAATTTAATGCTTCGAAAACGCAATGCTGTCTTGTATCGTTAAAGCGAGATATACCCCAATTGCCATTATCCATGGATGGCACTTGCATCAATGAGACTGAACACCTCGATATTCTCGGTATGTGTGTCACCAACCACCTCTTGTGGAATGATCACATACGCCATGTCACCAAAAATGCCGCAAGGTGTTTGGGTTTCTTTAGGCGATGCAAGAAATATTTCACCCCTTCTATCTGGCTGTTATCTACAAGACATATATACGATCAAAGCTTGAGTATAACTCCCATCTCTGGGCTGGTGCTCCTGCAACTTACTTAAGCCTCTTGGATAGTATTGAACGTAGAGCATTTAAATTGATAGAGGATAATATCATCATAAGTTCATTTACTTCGCTTGAACATCGTCGTAAGGTCTCTTGCCTGACCCTTTTTTACTGTTATTTTAACGGCTTATGCTCTAGTGAAATAGCCAGTTGCCCCTTAAACAGTTCAACCGTAATACTCGCGCTTCTAGGAATGCTCATCAGTATACCCTCGAGCCCAACTTCGGCCGTACTGTCAAATACAGAGATTCGTTCTTTAGCCGTACTACGCGAATGTAGAATGCCTTACCACACTCTGTCTTTCCTAGTCATTGCAATATTCAGGAATTCAAAACCAATGTGCGCTGACATCTCCTTTTAAACCCTCTCTTCTCTTCTTAGTGCTCACACTGTGCCTCTGCATAATAAGGGTAGTAATATACCCTAGAGTGTGTGCTTATTATAAAAAAAAAAAATAAGAACCGATAGTGATGCTAGGGTGTAAGCCATATCAAACAATCAATTTCAATGGATTTTATAGCGTTGTTCATTTGCATTAAACGGATCATAAAATCCAAAACCTTATATGTAGAACAGAGATGTCACCTTAATTTGAAATTCTTAACTGTCAAACCTTAGGCAACAACCATCGAAACTTCTCATGCACATAAAAAAACAACCTATATGTCGTATGTCGTGCTACTAATTTTTTTCCATACTTCGATCAAATTAGTTGTTAAAAAAGTTTATACAGAAAAAACTATTGTTTTCAAGATTAAAGTTGTTTGATAAAAAGAAAAAGTCTTAACTTCTCACAAGTTAAGGTGACAAAAACCCACTTTCTAAAACTTTACTTTCTTTCAACAGCAAAAGTCTCCAAGAATTCGTTAGGTATATCATAGCCACAGAGTTTTATATTTTATTTTTTTTTGTGAATCAATATATAAGAGAGTTAAGTTACAAATAACTAGAATAATACTTCTAGTTCAGATTTTTTCGGGGTAGTTTCATTTGATTTAATGCACTCCTGATACATTGCCAATCTGGCCGCCTATCTAAGAAACAAATCCAAAAACAAGGCGTCCTCAATAACACATCACTGAGTGAAAATATCCACCAGCTTAATAGTGCGAAAACTTAAATTGTCGCATATTATATTCGTAAGTATGTATATATTGTGTATAGGACTGTTATAGTATTGCCAAGTATTCAAAATAAAAAGAATTATTCAAGTTTCAAAATTTTATCAAAATCGGTTAACAACTTCTTGAGTTAATACAAGTCAAATTATTTTCTTTAGAAAAAGTTATATGTTTTTATCTGTACCAATCGTACCTTCAAACTCGTCAGACGTTTGTCCTATTTTGTGCGGTACCTTTCATAAACATAAAAATTACTAAGAGATCTCTATCCCCAGTTGGTGAAGACACCATGTCTTCCACCAGCAAACACCCAAAGATTAGCTCTACTGAGCATAATCGTTGGATTCCTTTACAAACTCATCCAGATACAGATATCGATATTGAAGTAGACGACGAAATTATTGAGCAACCAATTGTGTCAAATAAAAAATCCAAAATCCCATCGGTCTGTGTATTACAAAAAACAAGTGAATGTATTCATGCCTTACTTAATGAATTCAAAATAGAACACTACAGTGTAAAGAAAATGTCCATTGGGATAAAAGTGAATTGTGAAGACATTGAAACTCATGCCAAACTTTGCGATACACTTAAGGAAAAAAACTGGCAGTTTTTTACGCATGATTTGCCCTCAGTAAGGTCTTTCAAAGTCATTCTATATGGCCTACATGAATTAAGCATTGACGTGATTAAACAAGAGCTATTATCGCTTGGTTTAAAATGCCTTAATGTAAAAATTATTAAAAAAAACTATGAAAACTTTGTTGATATCTTCTATCTTGTGTACCTCGAGTGTGGCTCAATCAAGTTAAATGATTTGAAGAAACAATGCAAATCGATATTTAAAACCCAAGTGAAATGGGACTTTGCCCGAAGGCAGAGAAACAAACTCACACAGTGCTACAACTGCCAAATGTATGGGCACGGAGAGAAAAATTGCCATATTAAAACTCACTGTGCCAACTGTGCAGAAAATCACGAAACCAAAAATTGTAAATCAAACAAAATTAAGTGTGCAAATTGCAACGAAGTCCACAAGGCCAATGACCCAACCTGCATCAGCCGACAAAGCTTCTTTAAAATTCGCGAAAAGTTATCTATACGAAATAGAACACATGCTAAGGTGACATCAAGGGATGTTTACCAACAACATACTTCGTACATTCCCAATAAATCCGACTTTCCTGCGCTCACGCCATACAAGAAGTCCAAAGGTCCAAACATTACTGAGGTATTAATATCAAACGATAATGAAGCAACAAACAACAACTCCAATGTGTGGACTAACACCTCGCACAAAAACGGTTTTGCTGAGACCACGAACAGTGGGAACAACGTTCTATTTTCGATGGAAGAAATCAACTCACTCACAGCAGAGATGATAACATTACTTAGCCGATGCAATACTAAAGCAGATCAGTTTAATACGATTGCACAATTAGCAATTAAGTATCTATACTCAGGTAAATAAGTATGAATAGTAGTTTTAAGATAAATTGTTGGAATGCTAGAAGCATTCGGAATAAAAAATTAGAATATTTTGCTTTCTTAAGCAAACATAATATTGATGTTAGTTTAATAAATGAGACTTGGTTAGATGAAAATGTAAATATCTCAAATAAAGACTACAAATGTTATCGTGTAGATAGAGAAGAGAGAAGAGGGGGCGGTGTTGCCGTGGTAGTTAAAAAAACGATTAAGCATAAAATACTTCCTGTGATTAAAACTAAACTTGTTGAAAATATTGGCATTGAAGTACCATTTGAAAATGGGCGTTCTATACAAATTTTTTCAATTTATTTTCCGGGTGGTTCTACTTCCCCAGAAAAAAGGATTGATTTCCGTAACGATTTACGTAAATTGATTGCAATAAATGATACATATTTGATTGGTGGCGATTTCAATTGCAAGAACAGAAATTGGGGCTGTGTCAGAGCTAATGCATGGGGGAATATACTAGCTGATTTAGACTCAAGACACCCATTTAACATTTTGTATCCCCCTCAACCTACTTGTATGCCCCCAAACAATAGTTTAGTTTTTTTTTTTTTTAGTTTAGTTTTTTATTTCGTGATAATTTTTTCAAAAGCCTATGACCGCACGTTTTACATTCAGAGATATGAAATAAATTTTCTTACTACTGAAACATTATTTAACAAAAGAAAAAGAACAAAAAATAAAGTAAATTTTTTAATAGAAGGAAAACACGATTGAAAAACCTCCATATAGTTTAGAAAAAAAAAAAAAAAAACGTTAAATTAATAAAATAATATGTATGTATACGCTATATACATACTTGTATACGCTAGGATACATGATATTTAAAGAGTTTATAGCACAAAAGTATATATTATTATTATATAATAACAATAACAACGTAATACTAGTTAAATAAATAACAAGTAAATAAATAATAACTAAATAATAACAAAATAGTAACAATAAATAAATTAAAGATATTAATAAATACAAAAAGGAATACAAACCAAATAAATAATGTACATAAAAGCAAACAAAAATAAATAACGTGAATGAAAATCAATAAATAAATTAATAATTAAATAAACAAAAAAAATTAATAAATAAATAAATGAATAAATATATAAATAAATAAATAAATAAATAAATAAATAAATAAATAAATAAATAAATAAATAAATAAATAAATAAATAAATAAATAAATAAATAAATAAATAAACAAATAAATAAATAAATAAATAAATAAATAAATAAAAAAAAAATAAATAAATAAATAAATAAATAAATAAATAAATAAATAAATGAATAAATAATAAATTAATAGATAAATAAACAAATAAATGATACAAATAGATACAGAAAAATAAATATATGACATCAATTGAACATGTAGTACCTATAGTACAGAAATAAATAATATAGAAAGAGCAAAACGAAATAAGTTAATTGTTTATTATCACAGGGAAGTAAGCTGTTGTATGAGTGGATTTTCCGAAATCTCGCAACTGTTGTAAAAGTTATTCCTAAGTTTGCAAATCCTATCGGAAATCAATTCGACATTCGCTATATTATGCAAATCAAGGGTGGAATGATACCAAGGAAGATTTAACATCATCTTCAAAATCTTATTCTGTGAGATTTGTAGTTTTTTAATGTGAGATTTTGCTGCATTTCCCCAAATAGGGCACCCATATAGCAGTATTGATTGGAAAATAAGTTTATGAATTAGTATTTTATTTTTTTTAGATAGTGGTGATTTTCTATTGATAAATGGATAAAGCATATTAATAGCAAGATTAATTTTCTTTAATGTGGTGTGAATATGCACACTAAAGGTAAGTTTGGTATCTAGATGTACTCCAAGATACTTAACAGTCTGATTCCAGTCGATTATATTTCCATTAATATGGATTTGGCTACTGGGAAGGAAACAAGATTTTCTTTTTCGGGAGAAAAAGATGGCTTGCATTTTTCCAGCATTGAGTTTAATCTTCCATTTGTTATAATATATTTCTAAAATTTCAATCGCATTTTTTAGATTTGTCTCAATGTTGAGAGAAAATTCATGCGATGAAAAAATTGCGGTGTCATCAGCAAATAATGCTGATTTGCAAAAAGGAAGCACTGGGAAATCAGAAGTATATATATTGTACAGAGATGGTCCAAGGACGGATCCTTGTGGCACTCCGAAACAGAAAAAACGTACATTTGAAATACCACTATTGACATGCACTTGAAAACATCTACCAGACAGGAAACTTTGAACGATCTTACACAAGTACACTGGAAATTTAAAATTAATCATTTTGTATACAAGACCATCGTGCCAAACAGAATCAAAAGCTTTTTCTATATCTAACACTATCATTCCTGTTGACTGTCCATGTAAACGATGTTCTTTAACATGGTTACAAATTCTTTGTATTTGATGGGATGTGCTGTGACAACTTCTAAAACCAAATTGCTCGTCAGGAAGGAGATTTGAATTTGAAACAAACTTTGAAATTTGATCTTTTATGACTTTTTCATATATTTTGCTAATGCTGCTTAGTAGGCTAATGGGTCTGTAGCTTGACGAAATATCTGGAGGTTTACCAGCTTTCAAAATAGGCACAACTTTTGCTTTTTTCCAAACATTGGGGAAATATTGAAGTTTAAGACATGAATTAATTATAAATGTTAGGTACCTAATTCCGTTCTGCGATAGGTTTTTCAAATAAGCATTTTTGATACCATCTAAGCCTCCGACTTTCCGTGTTTCGAGGTTTTTAATAATACTCTTTATGTTTTCTTCGTTAACAAAAGCATTTAATGGTGTTGCCACGTTAAGAGCATTTGTATTATGAATTTGGACTTTGACGAGATCATTTGTCTCCCTGTCACCTAAGCTTTGTGAAACCAAATGGTTTTTTGAAAAATTCCTTGCAAGTTCTTCAGCCTTTTCGTTGTCGGTGAAGTATATTGACGTCGAGTTCTTTAGAAATGGAAGAGTTCTATTTTTATTTTTAACGATTTTGATGATATTCCAAAATGGTTTATCGTTTTTATCTAGAGAACTAAGCTTATTATTCCATTCATGGTTGCGATGTTTCATAAGCTCATTTGAAATCATCTTACTGAAATGAGAAACCATTCTTCTAGAGAAGGGTTGACGATAACGTTGCCAATTCCTTTGATGAAGATTTTTCAATTTAATCAGTTCTAGTATGTGAGATGGTAATTTTTTATGTAAAGTTTCTCTCTTTACTCTTTTAGGCACACTTTCATCTATTGCAGAGTTAATGTTTTCTGTAAAGTCATGAATCAGAAGATCCACATCATCTTTACAGTTAATATTTTCAAGCTGTGTAGGATAACTTTGGATTTTCCTATTGATTTTTCTTCTAAAGCAGAACCAGTTTGCTTTTTTTAAATCTTGAAAATATTGCACATTTTTTTCACCCGACCATAAAAGGTCACAAAAAACAGGATTATGGTCAGAACTGAGAGCTTGGAAACTAGTTGGTTGCGTTAAAAGACATGGTACATTTGACACAAACAAATCTAGAACGGAAGGACTACCACGTGAACCTGAAGGATAATATGTTGGACAAGGAGGGTAAGAAATATTAATTGGAATTGACAAGGGCAGACTTGCTAAGATATTTCCCCAAGCGTTAGCTCTTAAACATCCCCAATCTCTATGGCGACAGTTAAAGTCACCGCCTATCAAAAAACCACCGCTAATAGTAAAAAGCTTTTTTAGATCTTGGGTTAACCATTTTCTTTTGAGGTCAGAAGAAGTTCCACCAGGAAAATACACAGACAAAATTTTTATTGAAGTTTTGTTTTTAAGCATAATTTCAATACCAATACTTTCAACAACTCGTGTCGGAATTAAATTAATTTTTAAATTTAAATTTAAAATTGCAACCCCACCACCCATTTGGTCAACTCTATCCAACCGATAGTATTTGAAATTGGATGATGGAAGTTTGATTACAGAACTAAGCCAAGTTTCAGTTAGTAGAGCGACGTCAATGTCATTCTTATTCAAAAAATTTAAAAACTCTAGAAACTTATTTCGAATGCCTTTAGCATTCCAAGTTACAATTTTTATGTGTGTGTCTGTCATATTACTTAGCATTTGATTTTGAATATAAAAACTTACTTGCTAAACGTGCGATCGCATTAAATTGATCTACTCTAGTTTTACAAACAGATAAGCTATTAATCATTTCAAAACAGAGAGCGTTTAATTCATCCATAGAGAAGAGATTGGAATTCGTATCAACATTGTTGTTGTCAGCCATGTTGCTAGTTGTGGTTGCATTGAGAGTTGGAGTTGAGTGTTGAGTGAGTGATGAGTGAGAATCCCATGCGATATGAGTGGGAGAAGAGTTCGTGCAGCTTTTATTCGGAACATCAACACGTCGCTTGTGCGGGAGTGGGAGCATAGGGAAGTCATTCATTGATGAGAGTGAAACCGGTTTTAGAACAGAGTTCAATGTAGGCTCAGCTTGTGGTGGTGAAGCATGAGGTGATGAGTGACGATTGGATGTTCGAACAGCTGATTTCTCTCTTATTTGCAGGTATTTAATTCTACTGATGCATGATGAGTCAGTAGACTTATGATTCCCATTGCAGTTGGCACATTTAACAGCAGCAGCATTGTCGCATTCAGATGTGTTATGATGGCCAGCGCAATTGGCACAAAAAGTTCTAATGTGACAATTTCTTTGCCCGTGCCCAAACATTTGGCAATTATGGCATTGTGTGAGCTTACCTTTGATTTTTTTTTGGTAATTCCAATTAACTTGGGTATGAAGAATGGAACGAAAATTCTTTTTAAGATCACTCAATTTTATAGATCCATTCGCAAGAGAAACAAGATAAAAAGTGTCGATGTAAAGATTATAGTTCTTAGTTATTTTTTTTACTTCAATGCACTGAAGACCGAGTGAAATTAGTTCATTTTTGAGAGAATCTATCTCTAAATCTTCCAAGCCGTAAAGCACAACTTTAAATGATTTTGTTTCTTTCAAATCATGGGTGAAATACTGACAGTTTTCATCTTTAAGCTTATTAATCACTATATTAAAGGATGCAAGCGATTCACACACTATTTTTATTCCAATTGAAAGTTTTTTGATCGAATAATCGTTCACATTTAATGTTTTCATTAGCGCGTGAATATATTCTGACGATTTTCGCAGAACTTTAATTGGTGGCACGAATACATTTTTAGCGGGAGGTGGATCTGAGTCTTCCATATCTGAATTGTCAGTATCTGGATGACATTGGAGCGGTGTAAATCTATTTTTATAAACTGGATTCATCGTGGAACACAATTTTTTTTCCGAGGACAAGTGATTGTCCCCGGGAACCGGCGATCTTAAACGTTTGGGAATGGTGTCTAAAGAAAGCTCACGAACGGAAAAGAACACGTCTTATGCAATCGAGAGCACGGCTTAAACAATAGATCTAGTCCCTCTACTATAGACTTATTCCTAACAAATTCCCCCGAACTATTCAATCAACCTATTGTTGAAAATGATCTTAGTTCAAATCATCTCCCTGTAATAATAAACATAAATTCAACCCCTGTGGAAAATTGCAATCAATTTTTTGACTATGCAAATGCTGATTTGAAAAAATTTAAAAAAAGTATCCGCCTTAAATTGAGAAACATTACAGAGAGGAATCCAAATAATATCAGTATCGAACAAATTGACGGAGCAGTTAGAACGTTTACAGCATCAATTCTTGAGAGTGTTGAAGAAACCGTGCCCAAAAAAACTCTAAGTCGAAACAATAATAATTCACTTCCCTCCTATGTAGTAGAAGCAATTAAAGTAAGAAACAAAATTAGAACCCAATGGATAAGGACCAGGGACGAATACTTTCTCTCTGAAATGAATAGAATGAACCTGTTCATCAAAAATTCAATCTTTCTCTTCAGAAATCAGAGCTGGAGCAATAAATTACAGGGTTTAGATAAAGGTAGCAAGCCGTTTTGGAATATTATAAAAGTAATTAAAAAGAAAAAAGTTCATATTCCGTCATTTAAAATAGGAAATTCTATATTAATATCCAACGACGAAAAAGCCAACGCATTAGCCCGCACATTTTGTGCAAACAGTTTAGTTGCTGGCAACAGTGCAACTAATAATCACATTGAATGTATTGTTAATCAATCAATGCAATTACTCAACGAAAGTGTCCTTGAAGTAACCGAAGATATAGTATCTTCTGATGACGTTGAATTTGTTTTAAAATGTCTTAAGACCACAAAATCGCCCGGATTTGACGGAATTAAAAATCTTTTTTTAAAGAATCTTCCAAAAATAGGTATAAGATACCTGAAAAACTTGTTTAACAATTGTTTCAAAACAGGTTACTTCCCCACAGAGTGGAAAGCAGCCAAAGTCATTCCTATCCATAAGCCAGGAAAAAGTTTTAGTGATCCTTCTAGCTACAGACCAATTAGTTTGTTGAGCTCATTAAGCAAATGTTTAGAAAAACTTATAAAAAACAAACTCGTTTTGCATGTAGATCAATTTGATATCTTGCCACCAGAACAATTTGGCTTTAGAAGGTATCATAGTACAACTAACCAAATTGACAGAATAACAAAGTTTATTAAAAATAACTTGTCTTCAGGAAAGAGCACAGGAATGGTACTTCTTGATGTGGAAAAAGCTTTTGACACTGTCTGGCATGAGGGCTTGATTCATAAGCTCTTTACCTTGAGATTTCCCTTGTATATTGTAAAAATTATTTTGTCATTCCTCTCAAACCGAACATTTAAAGTCTGTGTGAACAACTGGTACACTGAAGAAAATAATATCACTTCAGGTGTACCCCAAGGGTCAGTTTTAGGCCCATTTTTATATAACATATATACTTACGATTTCCCTAAACTTCAAAATTGTGAAACTGCAATATTTGCTGATGACACATGCGTTTATTCATCAGATTCAACTGGTTTTTGCATTGAAACCAACTTGCAATCTGCTCTGAATACTATTCAGACTTATTTCAATAATTGGAAAATAAAAATAAATGCATCAAAGACACAGGCTCTTTTTTTTACGAAAAAAAGGAAACCTTGCTTACTGCCATACAATAGCCTCCAATTAAACGGAGCGCAAATTGAGTGGAAGTCAAGTGCTAAGTATCTTGGGGTACACCTGGATAAAACATTGACGTTTAAGTTGCACATTCAGCAAACATTAAATAAGCTAAATATTGTGATAAAAACACTTTATCCTTTTATAAATCGCAAGTCTAAAATGAGTGCAGAAAACAAATTAATGATATTTAAGTCTATTTTCCAAAGTATAATTTTCTATGGTTCCCCTGTCTGGGGAAAATGCGCCAAAACTCATATACAAAAATTACAAATAATGCAAAATAAAATATTAAAAATTATGCTTAATCTGCCCTGGTACTTTTCTACAGAAGAACTTCATAGAATAGCAAATATTGATAAGGTTACTGTAAGAATTTCGAAGTTACAAGACCGTTATATTTTATCATGTAATTGTTCGGATAACAATTTAATCTCAAACTTAGCTGCTTAAGGTGTTAGTAATTTTTTTTTTCTCTTGATTTATTTATTAATAAATGAAAGTTGTTATTTATTTATTTGTTTAGGTATTTTTTTTTTGCTAATTTATTTATTGTTTTTAATTTATTTATTTATTAATTTATTACAATATTTATTTATTAATCTCTGTATTTATTTGTTCACATGTTAATTTATTTATTAAAATTGTTCATTCGTGTTTAATTATTTGTTATTTATTTATTTATTTATTTATTTATTAATTAATTTATTATTTATTTGTCCATTTTGTCATTAATTTATTTACTTTCTCGTTTATATTTAATAAATATTTATTTATTTTTTATTTATTTATTTTTTTATTTATTTACTTGTTTATTTGTTTATTTGTTTATTTATTTATTTATTTATTCATTTATTTATTTATTTATTTATTTATTTATTTATTTATTTATTTATTTATTTATTTATTTATTTATTTATTTATTTATCTATTTATTTTTTAATTTATTTATTAATTTATTTATTTTTATTTATTAATATACTTTTTTTTCTGTGATACATAAATGTAAACAACATCTTAAGACAGTTTTCTGCTCCCCACTTCTCTCTTCCTATGAAAAAATGTCTAATATCTAATGAAGGTTTTTTTTAGTAACTTTTCCTTCAAAATGTAATAAATCTGTGATATAAATTGAATGCTTGTTATAATATTTTCAGTAGTAAGGTAGAATGTAAGACACCATATCTCTGTAAATTGTGCAATCTAGGTTAAAATTAAAAAAAAATGATTATACGAATTTCAGTTACAATAAAGATCTATCTATATGTTTTTATAAGAACATTGGAATCCAAAAAGGACAATTTCAATCATCTACTTGTTCTTTTTATGTGAAAGAAATATTTAAAATTTGACTATTTTACACAACTGTTACAATTTTAAAAATTAAGGCTTTTAGTTTAGCTAAAACAAAATTATATACGGTGTGTATTACTCAAGACATATTCAAATATTTATGTACATCTGTAATTATTTGCTTGAGAAATAAATCGAACCAGCAACTTCCATCCTTCCTCTCCTTTGAGGACACTGACAAATTCGTCATACGAAAGATAACTTTTATTGAGATAAAGTCTACGAATTTCTTGCTAAAAGGGACATATCGCTAAGAAATGTTAGATGTCTTCATTTTGATTAAAGTTACTCAAGCCACAAATAGTGTTAATATCGCTTGAAGGTCTAAAGGTCTAAAGTTAAGTTCAAAAATGTGTGTTCTGACTTTAAATATAAGTCTCATAACAGAAACAGAAGGTCCCTTCTTTTTACCTATGTTTAAATTTAAAGTTTTATTTAAAGCCCTAGAGATAGACTCCCTAGCCTTATCAATATGCAGGAGATACCTCTGTTCGTCTACTTTTGCAATGCACTAATACAAAATATGTATTTAACAATTCTGTCCAAGTGGACAGCAAGTTCTTGTCAATTTAATTAGACATCATGTCCATGTGGACAGCAAGTTCTTGTCAATTCTTAAAAGGAGTATAATCGCTTCGAAGAGAAACAAGGAGTATTCTTTTGTGTAAGTTGTTGTCAGTTCTTTTTATAACTTTAGTTAAAAAGTCAGCATCAGCCTTCGGGATTTGTATAAAAATTAGAGGTAACCCTGACTCAACGTTTCGTTCACAAAACACTTCGAAACAAATTGTATTAACTGCTAACTTGGCTACAGACAGTTTTTCAAGATATATGTGGCTTAAGTTCGGTACAGTATTGCAAAATGTATACAAGCGGAACACCTCGAAGCCAGACACAATGTTGATGCTAAGGAGCTCCAGCATTCTTTGTCCATTTTTGAAGCTGTATTAAAAAAAAAAGTGGTTAAAATGTAATCGAAACGAAATCGGATTCAAGAAAATAAACGAAACTTGGTTGCTCACACCAATAAGCTTTAAAATTTTTGATCCAGTAGCCCCATATAAAGTTGGTCGACCAAAGAAATCTTTCGAAGAAAGTACCGACAGAAGTAAAAGGATCAAGACGAAAAATATTCGAAAAGGGATGTCAACTTCTCAGCTAGGCTTCGCAACAAAACTCAATTTGAGAGCTGAAGGTTATCCAGCTGCTGCAAAATTAGTTAACGAAGTGGTACGTTCACCTGGGCGAGCGATTTATCAAAATGCTTTTCGTAAGGAACGGCAACGCACACGACAAATGTCAGGTGAGGAAGCACTTTCAGTTATGGTAGAGGCCAAGTTAACGAAGCATCAAAGAGCAAAAGACCCTGAAAGGTTTCCTTCCTACGAAGAAGTGCAAAATGCAAAAAAAATGTGCTATCCGGAAAGAAGAGATGCATGTGACTGATAGTTCAGCAGAGGTTACAGTGCAGGCATTAATGGATCATACTGCAGATCGTTTGATTTTGGCTCAAAAAGAAGTTATACTAACTTTAAATGAGGAACAACTTCGAAACTTGTGTTTGATCTGCAAGTGGGGATTCGATGGGAGTTCCGGCCATAATTCTTACAAGCAGAACTTTTTTGGAATGGAAGCTGATGATTCCAGTGTTTTTATAACTTCGGTCGTTCCCATCCAACTTGTTTGCGAATATTCCTCTAAAAAAATTGTAACGTTGTGTGGCAAAATCCGAGATCGTCATCAACCAGATATTGTCGCCCAATAAAATTCGAATATAAAAAGGAATCTACACAAGTATCGGAAGCTGCGAAGCATCGAGTTGATGCTCAAATTCAGGCTTTGTGTCGTTCTATTATTAACATCGAGGAAAAAGTTGTTGAAGTTTCCCACAAACTGATTTTTACCATGTTGGACGGAAAAGTGTGCAATGCCCTTACAAATACAACCTCTTCTCAGCTCTGTTATATTTGCGGTGCTAACTGCTAGTTCAAAGGACTTCAACGAAATCGAAAAGCTGTTGTTGAGACCTTACAATCCGAGTGCATTGCAGTTTGGATTGTCTGTACTGCATTGCTGGATTCGATCTTTTGAGTGTCTCTTACATGTTGCTTATAAGGCTTCTAATAAAAAAATGGAAAATCTGTAAGGAAGAAAAGGACATAGTTGCTGCCAATAAAGTTCAAATCCAACAAAAATTTAGAAATCAAATGGGTTTGATTGAAGATCAACCCAAGCCAGGTTTTGGAAATTCCAATGATGGCAACACTGCTAGGCGTTTTTTTTTAGCAACGAGGAAGTCGCATCTGAAATCTTGGGTGTCGATAAAATATTAATCGAGAAGATGCATTCCATATTAGTAAGCAATTTCAAGTGGCTATGATATCCATATTGAAAATTTCAGAGCTTTCACACTTGACACTGCCAAATATTTTGTGGACCTTTATCCATGGTATTATATGCCTCCTACAGTGCACAAGCTTTTAATCCACGGTCCTGATGTCGTTCATTCTGCACTTCTTCCAATAGGTATTATTTTAATAAAATTTGATTGTTACATAATCTTAAAGCTTTATCGATCTACATTTCTACAAATCTAGGTCAATTGACGGAAGAAGCACAGGAAGCAAGAAATAAAAAAAAAAAAAAAAATTGAGTGGCGCAACAGTCCGTTGAGAACTAGGGCCTAGTGACTTACAACTCTCAACCATTCCTGTGCGCGAGTACTGTTGTCAGGGATGGAGGGGACCTACAGTTTATATGCCGAATCCGAACGGCAAATTTGAGAAAGCACTTTTCATGACAAGAATTACTCTTGGAGAATTTGTCAATTCCTCGCAAGAGGCAGTACCCGTGAAAAAAACTTTAGGTGGCATAGGCAGGGATCGAACCTAAGACCTCTGGCATGACAGTCCAACGCACTAACCATCATGCCACGGGTACTACGGAAGCAAGAAATAAGGATTTTAAAACATATCGTGAACATTTTTCGAGGAAATGTTTTAGAAAAAAAAAAGTGCAATGAAGATGTTTTAAATGCTTAAGGCAAATGCCTAAAAAAAAACATCAGAACATTACCTAAAGAAGTATTTGACTTAATCATTGTTCCAAATGTTTTTAATGATGAAAACTCTAACATTGTTATCAGCGGCGATGAAATTGAGTCTGACGAAATTGACTTTTGGTTTAAATTAATATACTTAAAAAATTAAGCAACTTAAATAGAAGTGGTTTTCATGATTTTTGAAAAATTGTTTTAATTATTTCATTAAAAAATATGACAACAAAATATTAAATTTTTTTTTCAAGAATTTCATGTACTTAGTTTTCTTCGCGTCATCAAGACAAATCCAATGAGGTATAATTTTTAAAAATCGGCTTAACGGACAAACGAATACACATACATATCTAAAATAACTATTTACCGCCTAAGATCCGCCATTTTGACTTACAAAAAAATTCAAGTAATCCAATGCCGTATCACTTGTTAAAATCGGTTCAGTGGTTGAGAAGTTACATGCGCACAAAAAAAAGATACATAGATAGCAACAAAAACACCATTAAGCAGTCGGTAATAAGCATCAAAACATAATTCTAAAACTCAATTTTAGTTTTCCTATTAATTTGTATGGTACTTCAAATAAAAAGAATGTTTTCAGTAAAGCAGACCCATCTTCTGAATTAATTCCGGTTTTTGGGGTATCTTGCCCCAGTGTGGACCGGTTCAGTAAACAATCAGCTAACACCCGAACGTTCAGGGAACGCAAGATCGGCCGAGAACATCGCCGCGGCCGTGAAAGTGTACAAGTGCAGAACTCGAGGCAGTCTACTCCTCTCAGTGCCCAAGAACTCAGCATATTGCAGACTTCAACTTGGCGAATTTTCCGTCTTGACTTGGGCCTACACCCGTTCAAGATTCAATCCGTACAAGATTGAAAACCCCTTTATTATAAAGACCTTTTGTTTATAGTGTCAAATGCCGCCTTAAAATCAATGAAAACGGCTTTTCTTTTTTGTCTAAAAAACGTCTAGCCACTGTAGTTAAGGCAAATATTTGATCCAACGTCGAAAGGTTTGTCACTATGCCCAATTCGACAACCTATGGTATAGAATCTGAGTGAAAAGTTTTCTTAGAGAACTTAAAACAGAAATACCGCTATAGTTTATTAAATGTTGGTTTTGATCTGCTATTAAAAGATTTTTAGTACGCCCGCGCCAAGTCAAAAATGGACATACACAGCGGTTGTAAGACCGATACTGGTCTATGGTTCCATTGTGTGGTGGCCCGCTCTCACCAAAGCCTACATAGTAAACAAGCTTACAAAGGTGCAGAGAAATGCATGCGTAGGGATATCAGGGGCAATCAGGTCCTGTCCAATGGATGCCCTCAACGTCATCCTGGACCTTCTTCCGGTTGACCTCTTTATCAAATATCAGGTGTCCTGCAGTATCTTGAGACTCAAAGAAATAGGCTGCTGGAAACCTAGATCTTACGGGCACTGCAACCAAACAAGCCTGATACCATCAGACATCCTATCCACAACCACCGATTACTGCATCCCTACCCTAAACACCTCAAAGAAGTTTAGAGTCTTGCTCCCGTCAAGAACCGACTGGGAGGAACCATCTTCACGGATGGTTCGAAGATGGAATGCGGTGTTGGTGCAGGTGTCTTCTGTGAATCTCTTGAGATTTCAAAAACCTATAGACTTCCCGATTTTGCCAGCGTGTTCCAGGCAGAATTGTTGGCGATAAGGACAGCTTGTACAGCCCTTAAAAATATCCGTCAGAACCAAAATGTAGCTATACTAACAGACAGTCAGGCAGCTATTAAAGCCATTGATTCAGCTTTATCATCCTCTAAACTGGTCCAGCAATGTAAAGAGGCCCTGAAGGAACTGGATATGAGCGTCACTCTTATCTGGATACCGGGCCATAGGGGCTATGAGGGTAATGAGAAGGCAGATGAGCTAGCTAGGCAAGGATCAGCCCTTCACAACTCTCTGGCAGTGAGATTATATGCTCCTCTTGGAGTTGTGAAGGGCAATATCCTAACCAAATACACATCTGAAGCAAATCATAGGTGGAGTAGTTTAACGAGTTGCGTTATATCCAGGAAAATCTGGCCCGCCTATAACAAACCAAAATCAATCAATTTAATTTCCAAACCAAGGCATGACATAGCCAGGATTGTCGCTACCTGCACAGGGCATTGGCCTGTAGGGGAGCATGCGGCGAAATTGGGTATACCACATAACTCTTTCTGCCGTAGCTGTGAGAACCGGGATGAAAAAGAAACAGTCCCACACTTTCTATGCCATTGTCCGGCCCTGGCCAGGAAAAGAGCACTCCACTTGGGTAAGGAATTCTTCAACGGTATTGAGGAACTCTCAGAATTCAAGATCAAAGATTTGATCTCATACCTAAATAGCACAAAGTGGCTTTAATCCCCTCCCCCTTATTTCTCCCTCACTAAATGGTACTATGAGATAATAGGCCGTAGGGTAGGAGAATAAAACTACATTTTATATTTTACATAGGACTGCACGTGCGGAACGTGCACCATCCATAGCCCATTTTCAAATCCATTCAGAATCTCACGAGGTATGGTATCAAAACGGCGCATTCAGCGCTATTTGTGTCCTGCGCGAAGCAGGACAGCCATTTCTACCTACGCCCGCGCCATCCCAAGACCCTGACATTGCTCCAAAAGGATTTAGAGTTCTTACATTCAATGAGATTCTTAGCCGCTTTCCTCAGATAAAGTTCTTCTTTTTGCTTGCGTAAATCTTTATAGATTTTATTTTGCTGCAGGTAGAACTTCTTTAAGGCATTATAATTTGACTTTCTAAAAAGTTTTAAGAATTTAAAAGATTTATTTATACATTTTCTGCAGTCTTCATGGTGCAATTTCGATTTCAATTATAGACGAAATAAAACGTGTGGTATTTGCAGTTGGAGACTGTCGTATAAGCTCAAACGCAACATTTGTCCCTTTTTCTACTAAGGCGCCAGTTATAGCTATTATTGGTTTTCATCATTGAAAACAAACATTGGAATTTTTTTTGACAGGTCGTTTATAGCTTTCATTAAAGATTTCTGTCATTGAAAAATTTTTCCTGATTGAAAGCCACCGAAAAATTTTTACTGACAGAAATCTGTCATTGGAATTGTGTGAAATTAGAACACAAATCAGTGGAACGATTCGTTTCACTTTTGAACATAAAAGTATCAGCTGTTCAGGAAAATGAATTTCCGTCCGGAAAATAGAAAAATACATTTTTAGAGAAAAATCAATGTGCAACTAAACTTTTTTTTCCTAAAAAAAAAATTTTCGTGTGATTTCCGATCGATCGGTACATAATTTTTATTTCTAATCAAAGGGAAACACCGTCAAATATCGATTCAAAAATGTTTCCCCATCGATTTCAATAATAGCTATAACTGGTGCCTAAATCAGGGATTTAAACATTAGTACAAATTGTTTGGCGCCTTAAGTTTTGCTATATGGCCCATTTCCACCCAGTTCCACCCATTTAAGTTTTTTTTTTTTTTATTGATTGGAGATCTATTTTCAACATACGTTTTGGGCATTATTAGAAAAATATCCACAAGAGACTTCTATCCGAAGATGAGGTGAGATATTGGTTGGATAAACCTTTAAGTTCTGAGTAATATTTATCCAATCCCCTTTCACCATACAATAATAAATTGTGGAGCATCCTTTAGAGGAAATTAAAATATAGTTCCCTGTAGGATCTCCAATTGTTACTCCATTTTTTAACATCCAAAAATAAAATCTTCTATCATTTCTATAAAATTCCAATTACAATTCTTGGGCGTTAGGTAAAAAGGTCTTAATTCAAAAAATTGAGTCTGTATGATTAGTTTCTGACTTTTTACCTAACGTCAAAGTATAGTAAAGTCTTCATGAAAAAAAATTGTTGCTTTGGCAACCCTTTTCCACTATTTTGCCTGTGTACGATTCAAAAGGGTTAGGAAAAGTTTTGTTGCCAGGAATAAAAATATCTTCAACTAGCAAACTTGTCTGCACCTTATGTAGTGCCTACAAACAACAAAGAATCCCAAAATTCAGGACTTCTTTTCTTTTGCAATAGTTAGGTAGGTTTAGGTGTATGGTTTGAGAAGTCTTTGTTTTATTATTTTTTTTGTTGTTGTACGGAAGAAGCTTACCCCCAGAAGAAGAAACTTGCCATCATCTCGCGTGCGATATTGATTCCTTGCCTTGCTTGGTCGCCTACGAGAATATGCTTCTTAAGTTGTTTATTGGCTGCGACATAAGTTTTTCAAGTCTAACTATATAACGTATACTCATACTGAACGAACGTATGTACGTAAGATGGAAATGGGTAAAAAAGGATTCGCATTTTGCACTGGGACCATTAGTCAGTCCAGCAGAACGTAAAAATGGTTTCTTCTATAATTTATCGACGGAAGTCTTTAGTAAATTAAAAGCTTCCAAGTTTTTGGCCATATTGTTTTTTCTTTTTTCGTCCTTTCTTTGCTTCGAGGGTTTTGTATGGCTATGTGAAACATGTATGAGTTGTATTTTGTTCTTTTTGTGTTTTGTTTTGAGTTTTGACACAGTCCCCAAACATTGATTTGTGTTACTTCCGGTTGAAAGAATGCGTTTTGTCTGAAATTTTTCTTGGTTTGTGTTTCCAGTTTGCCAAAAAATTGTTTAGATATTAGACGTATAGAATATATATATACGTATATGTATGAGAACGTATTTCTCTCGATGATTGGTTTTGTTCAATGAACTTGAAAAATTGCTCTGAATCAGGTGAAGTTTTCTTTGGCATGTCATTCGGTTTGATAGAAATAACATGAACATCGATACTGTTAAGCGTTTTCAATGTTTACATAGAAGACCAATGTTTTGTATAGTGTAGTTCGTATAGCGAAGGTAAGAGTATTGGGAATGAGGATAACGTTGGCATATTATCTAAAGGTTAAGTTGCAGAGAATGTGTAGGTCAAATTGGAAATCAATTTTCGAAATTAAATTTTTGTATAACGAATGTTTTTCAGAATCAAGTACATATTTATGAACTAACAAAGGTACATAGTTATTGCAACAAACTGCATTTAGCTTTGCTCCTGTCAAATTCCAATCAAAGTACAGCTACGTTCTTTATAGATCTAAGATTAAACATTTCACCTATAGCGAGACAGGACAGACATTTTTCTCTATTTTCATAAGACCTAAACGAAACTAAGTAAATTTTAGGCCAAATTAGGAAGTCATTGATGTTGCAGACATGTGTTTTCCAAACGTTATGAATACTTTTTTGACGAAATAGAGCCCTGTTTTGATTTTCAACAAACATTCTTGGATTTTCCGAAGCACAAATGGAAGAATTCTGCTTTTTAATTTAGCTACTAAAATGAAAATGGAAATCATCATTGAAGATGAGTTTTCAACGTAAATTTCTATCATTGTGATGGTAGTCAAGGACCAAGATGGGTAAAGAGTGAATTTTTTCAGTGCTTTGTTGAGGCGTATGCCTGCCTATTTTTAATAATGAAAAAGTTCTTACCTGTCAAGTAATGATACATAGCTTTAAAATTAAGTGCTGCCCAAAATCGAACTATTCAAAATTTAACCTGATTTGAAAACCTTTTACATAAATCTCAACTGTTTGATAAGTTCGGTAATAATGTAATGGCTCTTGCCTAGCCCTTTCTTAACGTTTATTTTTACTGTCAAGTACTGAGAATAGTTATTTTGCCAAACTATGCGAATTTTAAGAAATAGAAATAAGATTAACTGAATCCAATCTCACTAGCACGTTAGGCATAGCTTGGAATCCTGTGGCTGACGAATTCAGCTTTTCTTACAAGCCAAATCGAAGGTATACAAAATACACTAAAAGATCCATTTTATCTCTTTCTTCGTCCCTTTTCGATCCAATGGGTTTGCTCAGCCCCATCATTATTCGAGCTAAGATCCTGCTACAACAGCTTTGGGTTGATAAAGTTGACTGGGATGCATCAATTCCACAAAACATCGACACTGAGTGGCGTCAATTTATGATCGATCTTCACTCTCTTCAAAATCTCTCTGTTCCTCGATTCGTGTTTGTAGAAAATAAAACAAGCTACCAAATACATGGCTTCGCCGACGCTTCTATGAAGGCATATGGTTGCTGTATATATCTGAGAAGCATAGATACTTTCGGGTAAGTAGAAGTGAAGCTTTTAGTAGCCAAATCTAGAGTTGCGCCAGCTAAGAAGAAACAACTTCCGCGCTTAGAGCTTTGTGCAGCACATCTTTTATCCAAACTCTGGGTAAAAATTCAAAGAGTGATCGACAAAAACTTCTCGGAAGCATTCTTTTGGACTGATTCGGCAATTGTTTTGCACTGGATATCCACACACTTATCAAGGCTCAACACATTTGTTGGAAATAGGGTAGCAGAAATTCAGGAGACAACGAAGCAGGTGGTTTGGAAACATGTTCCAACAGCCCATAATCCTGCAGATGTCGTTTCCCGAGGATGCTCCGTAGAAGAGCTACAAAACTCGATTTGGTTTAAGGGTCCAGCATTTTTAGTTGAACAGGAGGAAAATTGGCCATCCACGGTAGATATCTTTCCTTCTCCAGAGGACCTTTCGTTGGAAAAACGAAAAACGGCTTTAAATTGTCAACAACCAGACAAACACTATTATTTGGAAACAATAGAGAGAGTGAGTTCGTATACAAAACTCATCAGAATCTTTGCATTTGTTGCAAGGTACCTCAATTTGCATGTATGGAGAATCCCGTTTCCTAGTGAATTTCTGACAGCTAATGAACTGGAATATTCACTACAAATCGTCGTTAACGTGATTCAAATGAAGTACTTTGCTAAGGAAATTGAAGCTATACAATCAAACGCACCGCTTAAAGGATCCATAAATTCTCTAAGTCCCTTCGTCGAGGATAGGAATGGGCTTCTTTTGTTGAAAGTGGGTGGGCGATTGAAGCATGCAAACATGCCCAAGGAAAGTAAGCATCCATTGTTACTGCCCAAAGATTGCATCTTTAGCAAGACACTAGTCGAACATCTTCATTATTCGAACTACCATGCTGGTCCAAAAGCTCTTGTCGCATTGACCAGACAAAGATTTTGGGTAATAAATGTTCGAGAGGTAGCACGAAGGGAAGTAAGAAAGTGTCCCCATTGTGCAAGGTATAGGCCAAAACTTTATGAGCAGGTTATGGGAAACTTGCCTGCTGTAAGATTGACACCATCACGTCCATTTGTGTGTTGTGGGGTGGACTTTTGTGGTCCGATATACACCTACTATACAATTCGGGGCAAAGTTCCGTATAAGACTTATGTTGCAGTTTTTGTCTGCTTCTCGTCGAAGGCAGTTCACTTGGAAGCTGTGTCAGACCTTTCAGCTGATGCTTTTATAGGAGCATTGAAAAGGATGATAGGTCGTAGAGGTCTTCCAAGAGACATTCACTGTGACAATGCGACAAATTTCGTTGGCGCACAGTCAAAACATCTGCTTATTGGGTCATCACTAAAAGCAATTCCTGAGCCAATTGAAGACGTCTCCGACATCAGCTACCTACAACGATGGCGGCGAATAAATGCCGTCAAAACTCACTTTTGGAAGCAGTGGTCAGCAGAGTGCAAAGTGGGCGTCGTCCAGCCCAAACATCACAGTTGGTAGCCTCGTTATTATTCACGAGGACAACCTACCCCCTCAAAAGTGGCTCTTGGGGAGAGTCACGAAAATCATCGAAGGTCCAGATGGTCGAGTCAGAGTCGCCGATATAAAAACGTCAAGAGGAGAATTCAGGCGACCCATTCGCAAACTCGCAGCGATTCCATCTTGAAAGGAAGTCCTTTCAAAGGAGGCGGAATGTTGAAGCAGAAATCATCATTAACTTTATTTTTAAATTTTTGTAAATAATACTTAAATATCTTGGATTTGAATTCAAATTTGTAACTGTCAAAATTTACTTTTAAATTCAAATCTGGCACTCAAATTATACCATTCGCCATCTTTTTTATAATTATAAATTCCCCTTAAAACTTTAACTGCGAAAATGTAACGTAATCTCTCTTTCGAAATTACATGAATTTTTGTATAAATACCTACTAGCGAAATAAAATCTTTTGGACTCTTATTGTACAACCCTTAGGGGAAATCGCTGTCTTTTTACTTTGAAAATAAATCTCGTCGTTGTATTTCGCTCGCTTTGAAGTTCTTTGTTCGAAAGTCATTCAAAGTCCTCGTTGTAAAGACAAAGTCAGTAAGGTCAAATTAAAATAAAGTTGCTTTTTTCACTACCGTTGATAATCGATCAACGCATCAACCAGGGCCGGAGTATTGGTTTCCATGCGCTCTACGTGACACTGCCATCTTAGTCGTTGAAATTTTATCTTTCTGGTTAAGTCTACGTCGCTGTAGATACAGTCCGTACATCTCGTCGTTCCATCTTCTCCTCCACTTACCTTTAATGCATCACCCAATGTGCTTTCATCCGCTCTTGTCATAGTCCATGCTTCTGCACCGTATAGCAAGACGGGAATGATGAGGGTCTTTTATAGCGACACTTTGCTTGCTCGAGAAAGGGTTTACTACTCAATTTCTTTCTTAGTCCAAAGAAACAGAGGCAAGCATAAGCAAGAGTAATTATTCTTAGTTTGATCTCAGTGGTGGTGTTATTTTGTGTGTTCAGTGCGGAGCCTAGGTAGACAAAGTCCTTAATTATCTCAAAGTTACGTCTGTCGATGTAGACGCTTTGACCAAGAGTAGGACCTTGCTTGATGACAGCATGTACTTTGTTTTGATCTCATTAACCACTAAACCCAATTTTCATCATATCAGAAAATACTAGTAATTGGACAGACTCTTGATAGAAAGTGCCACGAGTGTTGACGTGGGAGCTCTGCACTATTCTTTCAATGATGATGATGTTAAGGAAATTGAATGGCAGCGCACCATCTTGTCTAAAGCCTTTTTTGACATCGAAAGGTTCTGTTAAGTTGTTTCCAACCTTTATGGAGCAGCGCAAATTCTCCTTGCTCATTTTGCACAAATGGACAAATTTGGCAGGGATGCCAAAACTAGACATGGCTATATACAGCTCGTCCCTGTAGATGACGTCATATGAGGCCTTAAAATCTATGAAAAGATGGTGGGTGTCAATTTGATGTTCTAAGGTTTTTTCTAGGATCTCCCGTAATGTGAATATTTGATGGACTGTGGACTTTCCAGGTCCAAAACCATACTGATAAGGACCTACCAGGTTGTTGACGATGGTCTTTAGACGTTCACATATTACGGTACAGAAGATTTTGTAAGCGATGTTAAGTAGGCTGATTCTTCTATAGTTCCAGCAGTATAGAGGGTCTCCTTTTTTTCAGTATCGCACAAACAATACTGAATTTCCATACATCGGACTTGCTTTCTTCCGAACATATCGGTCGGCATTCAAGCCATCTGGTATAGCGGCTTTGTTAGACTCCAGCTTAGATAAGGCAATCTTTTTCTTTACTTCGCCTAAGCCGGGAAGACGGTATTGTTGGCTTTCGTTGTCTATATTGAATTGATCATTCTGCCTGACAGCGGAATTCGGTTCTTCGTCGGTGTTAAACAGTCTGCAGAAGTGGCCCTTCCATATCCGCAGCATTGATTGCGGTTCTTCTATGATGTTTCCACTTTCTTCTTTGCAGCTTTTGGTTCAAACTTTATGTACTTGTAAATTTCGTTTGTTGCACCTGCTCATAAACCTGCTCGAACTGCATTGCTGCTTTAGAACCTCTCAACTTCTTTGATCCCACGCTTCTCATGCTTCCTCTTTTTCCTTCTAAGAAGTCGGCATTGCCCTCTCCTCTTCTTCTCATAGAACCATTGAACAGCTCTCGTCCTTCTATGCAGCGCCACTTTGCGTGCCTGTTGTTTAGCTGCATTTGCATGTTGACATTCCTCTAATTGCATCTTGGTAATGTTGCTACTGGTTCTCGATACATTGTGTTGGCGGCAGAGAACTTCGGGAGAGGTTACTTGTAACTCGGTCGGAGAAGAATTTGGCGATCTTTTGCGGTTGTAGCCGTTCAACGTTGTATCTTCTCCCAGTATCTTCCTTTTTGCCTTGAGTCTGGAAACCCGAAGTGCTACCTTGGCTACAACAAGGTTGTGGTCCAAGGCGATGTTCGGTAAGTTTGGACATCTATGTAGCTGGAAGTGTTTTTGCCGATTATTCCACCAAAGATGTCTTCCCTTCCTAGCTTGACATTAAAATCGCCCAAGACAGTTCGAAGATCGTAGCTAGGACACTGCTTATATGTTTTGTCCAAGAGATCGAAGAACATATCTTTGGTGTTGTCATCCTTCTCTTCTGTGGGGGCGTGTGTGCATATTAGTCTAATAAATAAATAAATAAGGTGGAGCAACTGTCCGTTGAGAACTAGGGCCTATTGACTTACAACTTTCAACCATTCCTGTGTGCGAGTAATGCTGTCAGGGATAGAGGGGACCTACAGTTTAAAGCCGCACGCGAATGGCTAATTTGAAAAAAAGCACTTTTCATGACAAGAATTACTGTTGAAGAGTTTGTCAATTCCTCGCAAGAGGCAGTACCCGTGAAAGAAAACTTTAGATGGGCAGGCAGGGATCGAACCCAAGACCTCTAGCATGACAGTCCAATGCACTAACCATTACGCCACGGCGTATAAGTCTATGTTGCCAAATTTAGCTCTGATGCGGACGGTTATGAGGCGCTTAATGTTGCACCTATAGCTCAACACAAAATAAAAGAACATTTGTCCCATGTGCGAGCACTTTAATGAGATTAATTTATGTGGATAGAGTTTATATGTGGTAAAGCATTTGATCCTTAAATTAAATCTAACTGGAACAAAATTAGAGACGTATTCATAAAGCACTAAATACTATTTGTAATGCATGATATTCCCATTAATTAATGCTCCCTATTCTTCCGTTTTCCTTTATAAATTAAGATCCCACTAAATCTTTGGTCATTAAATCAATGCTTCCCATTATTTCATTGAATATCTCAATATATTAAAATATTTGACCCTCTCAATGGAAATGGACATAACACTCCTCGTAAAGATTAGATGAAGTTTCGTTTCGAAAACTCCTTCCCCAATGTAATTAAATCGAGAGCCAATTTTGTGTAAGGGGTGTATTCCACTTCAAGGACATCACCATATCATTCCAATTCCTGTTTATTGCGAGGTAACATTTTATTTATTTCCCCACTGGTTATACCCTACGAGTATAGCCAATATATTTAAATAATGCCTGCAAATAAATAAACATATTATGAATTAGTTGACATTTCTAATCGAATTCAGACATAACGAACATTGGCAATTGCGTGCTTTATCATAACGTCCTGGCAGTTATTTCCATATTGGGAAATGAAATACACACACGCACATACATCAGTTTCGCTTACCGCAGTGTAAAAATTGTATGTTCGTCTATATGACGGGTTTGTAAAGGAGAGGACATTACACCCTAATATCTATATTAGAGCTCCCATCCCAGAATACATATCCAACCTACCAACATCCATTTATACATAAACTTCCTCGATGGATGTGATAAACTGATGTTCATTTATCTTCTCGACGCGTTTCCATTTCCGTTTTTCTCAATTTTTTCATTTAGTTGTTTTCTACTTTTTAAGTCTGGAGTTCAGTGCTGCCAGACAAAGTCCTGCATATGAGCTGAGCTGGTTAGAGATGGAGTTGGAGTTGGAGTTGAAGTTGGTGTTGGACCGCTCCTGTTTGCCATTGCCGTTGTTGCCGCAACCATTGAATTGCAATTAATCATTGCCAAATATATCCCCTTAAGAAAACATGGGTTTCGGTTTAGAAAATAAAAGTGTTCCGTTCATCTTTGTACGCGTCCATTACAAATGGAAGGAGGAAGTCCAAAATTGGCATTCGTTGTGAAAAACATTTTTCTCTTTTTCTTTCTTTTTTCCATCAATTTTCTATATATAGTGAAACTGGATAGGGGACCTACGTCCTACATGTTATGCTTTAGAGAACCTGGGTTACCAATATATTATATATCAAGAAGTTGTTTTCTATATCAGCTAAGAATTCTATACCCTTTCCCAACATTTCAAAATGCCGTCAGTGTGACTTTCACTAAGAAAATTTCACAAGGTAAATTTTCACAAAAACTAACCAATGTGGACATTGTGGAATGTGTAATTCATAGATTGATTTAGTTTTCTTTAAATTGTGCGCGAACTCAAGGAGATATGAATACCCATATTAAGATTTTACACAGTGCGAGCAATTAGGAAAGTAGGATAAGATAGGGTAACTCCCGATGCATAATGATTTAAAATGTCTGCACATTATAATGTGTGACAAATATTGATTTTTGAAATCATTTCATTCTGAAAAAAGGAGACCTTCTAAACTGCACCAACTATAGAGGCATCCATCCACTTAACATCGCTTACAAAATCTTCTCTGCTGTAATATGTGAACGTCTAAAGCCCATCTTCAACAACCTGATAGGTAGTTATCAGTGTGGTTTTAGACCAGAAAAGTCCACATTCTATTAAATATTCACATTACGGCAGATCATGGAAATAACCCTAGAACATAAAATCGAAACCACCATCTTTTGATCGATTTTAAGGCCGCATATGCCAGAATCTACAGGGACGAGCTGTATAGAACCATGTCTATTTTTGGCATCCCTGCCAAACTCGTCCGTTTGTGCAGGATGACCATGGATTCCTCTAACATCGTTTTTCAAAGAAAAGTATAGAGCCCCCACGTCAACACTGGAGGCACTATCTTTTAAAAGTCTGTCCAATTACTAGGGTACGCTGATGACATAATAAAAATAAGACCCTCGTTCTACTATACGGTGCAGAAGCATGAACTATGAGAGAAAAGTTCTACGTATGATCTACGGTGCCGTATGTATAGAAGGTGAGTGGAAGATAAAATGGAACGACGAGCTGTACGGGCTGTACACTACAGCGACGGAGACTTAACTAGGAGGATAAAAGTCCAACGACTGAGATGGTTGGTTCACGTAAAGCGCATGGAAACTAATGCTCTGGCTCATAAAGTCTTCGGATCCACACCCAGGGGATAGCATAGTAGCGGAAGACCGCGGATCGGGTGGTGCGCACAAATGGAAGTGGAAAGTGACCTCACTCAACTTGGAACGCGAAACTGTAGACATCTAGCTAGGGACCGAGCTAGATGGAGAAATTTGTTGGGCGGGGCCCTAGTTTACCCAGGACTGTAGCGCAATCTTAAGTGAGTAAGTAAGTAAATCATTCCACTTTCGTGTAGCGCGGCTAAAGAAAGAAACCCTGTACTTAACAGTCCGAAATTGGGCTCAAGGTTAAACTTATGAACATTCCTTGAAAAACGTGTATTACGGTTCTATTGTTTGAGGGGAGGAATAAGCTTGCTATTTCATTAGAGCATAGTTTATGAAAATAGTGATAAAATAATGAGAGACATGAAACGTTACGACGCACGGTGCTCAAGAGATACAAAAGTTTCAGTGAAGCAACGGTCACCTATCATTTTTGGAGCTCTCTTTTGAATTCTGATCAAAAGACTTAAGTGGGTTATCGAAGAACTTTCCCAGATATGTGAGTTGTACTCAAGTTTTGGACGAATATAGGCTTTATAAATTATAACCAGATCAAAAGCGGTAAAAACCTTCTTGCATCGGCGGAGAAAACTAAAAGCTCTTGAGTCTCCTCAATGCAAGTAAAACCCATGGATAGTGGCACGCTTTTGCGACAGTAGATAGAATTAAGTTATCAAAGCATTAATAATTCTACACGGTTTTTGATTCCCCATTGAACAATGCTTACAAGATCAGAATTTAATGAGCTTATGATTCGCTGACATTGGTAGTCTACATCCGAAAAACAAGGATGATAATCTAAAAACGAATATGGAAAGCTAAGAGTACTGTCATCAGCGGAACAATTTAGTGGGTTAGACGTTTCAGACAAAAGATCATTTATAAAAATAAGGAAGAGCGTCGGAGACAAAACGGAGCCCTGGGGCACACCAGCGTTTATTTTGTGGATATCAAATTTGAACCTAATACTACTTGAATTGAACCCTTCGAAAGGTAATTTCTAACTTTACAAAGAAGAGATTCATGAATACCAAATGCACACTTTTCGATAAGAGAGCTTGATGCCAAACTCTGTTTAATGCTTTTGAAATATCAAGTGCAATAATCTTACTTCAAAACGATGTAAGGATTCGTTCTATTGTTCGGTGAGATTAACCATGAGATCACCAGTGGACGTAATGCTACGAAAGCCATACTGCCAGTCATTAAGAAGCTTTCGTTCTTCAAGATGTTTCTTAAGCTGGAAATTAATCTGCTTTTCTATGATCTTGAAAACAAGGGACGTAAGTGCAATTGGACGATAGTTAGAGGGCGAGGTGGATTTGCCTTTTGAGAGACAGGCTGTTTTCCATCCACTCGAAAAAAGATTAGTTTAGAATAGCACAGATGGGATAGCTTACGCATAAGTTTTGTCAGCGTTGAAAAACACTTCTTCAAAACAAAAGCAGAGATACTATCCCGGCCAGTGAATTTTTGAATGTCGAGGTTTTTAAGTACTCTCGCAACTGAACGAGTGCGAAAGAAGGTTCGTCCCATAGAATAGTTTACGCTTTCAAGTACATTAGGAGTCATGTCACTCATTGGCAGCTTCAAATTTAAAGCAAACTGTGCTACAAGCAAATTGGCTTTGTCAATCGAACTTACATAAGGAGTGTGATTCATTATAATATATTATTATAATAATTTTAATATATTTAGTGGAACAAGAGTTAGTTGCTGGTAACTCTGAACATCTTAAAGTAACGGTATCTGTCAAAACAATTTTGCTGAATGACATTCCTGTCTGTCACATTATTACTTATACTTTCTTTATCTGACTATAGAGAAGAAAAATATGTGTAAATATGTCAATGAAGTCATAAGTTCAAGTTAAAGATATATGCGTTAATGTCAAAAACGGTTCCAAGAAGACGTCACCTGCAACGATTACAAAGATTTTGAGTAAAGCAGAAAGAACCTAGTAACGAATTTGAAAAGCTCCTGAACATCAGTTTAATGGATTAGAAGTTGCAGATTAGAGATCGTTTATGTGCATGAGGAAATTGACTACTTTCAATATCAACCCTGTTGACCACCAGCAACAGATCGGTTAGAAAGGTAGCTTCTACACCAACGAAGAAGATATTCATCGATACCAAAAGCAAGTGTTTTGGATAAGAGATATGAAGTGATTATTACCGGTCAATAAGAAGCTTTCGTTCTTCAAAAGATTCCTTAAATTGGGTGATGTAAAAGATGGAACGTAAGTGTGATTAGACAAAAGATATAGTTAAAAGGGAGCAAAATACTCATTTTTTTAGAAACAGGCTGGGCAAATACTGTTTTCCATCCTATCGCAAAGTAGAGTCGGATAGATGGAAAAGCTTAACGTAGAGGTTTTGACAGCATTTAGGAACACCTTTTCTGCATCATAGGATTGATACTCTCCAGGACAGGGAATTTGTGTTTGTCAAAGTCTTTCAGTATTCTTGAGTCCAAAAGAAGATTCGTCCCTTAAAATTGTTTAAGTACAGGAGGAGTCATGTCACTCTATGGTAGCGTCGTATTAACAGCAAACTGTTCTTCAAGCTTATTTCATGTATTTCAGATAGCAAAAGGAGTTTCATTGAAAACAAGCCTAGGTACCGACGATAACGTGGGGTATAAGCAAATGTTGTACAAATTACCAGCCAATTTTACTACCTTATTTCCTTTCTCCAACGAGATGTGATCAATTTTCTGCACTTCATGAAAACTTGAAATCTCAAATTAAGGCAACCCTCGGTTATGCCAACTTTTGGTTAGGCAACCTTATACTGTTGGAAAGAAAATTAAATTCTCTTTCATTTGACACCAAAACCGACTTCACCTCACATGACATCAATATTCTACACTTACCAAAGAATTAACACTTCAAATGCAGGCTACCCCGGGTTATGCCAGGTTTTGATAAGGCAATCCTATATTGTTCGAACCTGAGTTAAATTACCTTTAATTTGTCAGAAAAATCAAATAATTAACAGCAGACCCACCTCTTTTAGCCAGGCAAGCTTCCAATAGTGTCAGGGTATAAGTAGACAACCCTATAGTATTGTTCCTCTTTGGGTCATGGACTTTCGTCATATATCCGATTTTTGTTATTTTCTAATTGGTTTTGATAGATTTTTTATCGGGGATAAACATTCTCATTCCACAAAGAATTCAGTTTGTAATCATATAAATGCTAGAGTCATCGTCCCTGTGGAGGAATCATAGTGTCCAGTTAAAGTTCCTCAAAAAGTCATTGCGACCGTTAAAATCAGATTGAGCTTTAAAACTGTGGTCTGAAAGACCAAATTTCTTATTTTTTTGTCCTTAAGAAACTGGTGAAATTCAGGTTTGTTTTTCATGTCATGTGTTTGTATGTTTAGGTTTTCAAGAGTCATTTGCCAGTTGAATTTTGAGTGTCCTTGTAATGTACCTACCTACGATCCTACATATATTATCCTATACGTAAAGGTTCTGTTTTTCTTTTTTGTTTGTTGGGTCTGCTCTCTCTCTCTCTCTTGGAGGAATGTAGATGGTTGTGGTGTAGAGGGTTATGCTTTGCCAGAAATACCATAAATTTATGACAGCAGTTATAGCACCTTAGAGTCTTTTGAGAAGAAAGATCCAAAACACAAACAATACACTGTAGGTAAGTTGGTATAACTAGTTGTATATTAATATCAAAAAATCTTTTACAAATTCCATATGAATTGTATACAATATAGGAAGAGTTAAAAGGTACGGTTACCTACTTAACTGACTCCAACAGAAGTTGTCGAGTTAGGTAGGTTAGGTATAGCTATACAATACAAACATTGAGTTTAAAAGTAAACCAATATTGGAAATTCTATAAGGACTTTCTCATTTTTCGCGGTCGATAGCAAATTTGATAAGTTCAATAAAATAAGTAACCTTATTGGAGTGTGTCCTTACATACCCCTTGTTAGTTGCCAAAAAAGGGATACCAATTGAAATCAGAATCAATATAATACACGTATTATAACTCTTGTTGTTGACCTTGAATGGGTTTGTGTAGTGTACCTACATTATATTTATTTTGTTGAATAATTTTAGGACTATGGTTAGATACATTTTTGACTATAGAATAGATAAAAATGAGTACCCGAAAAAATAGACTAAATTTAAGCTGAAAAAACTGTGAAAGTTTTGAGTTCACAAACCTTAATAGATCCGTTTGTTTACTACTCAAAACAAAATATAAATAATTATGTAGATTTGATAAATAGCCTTTATTATTTAACTTATTCGGTTAAAATTGTATGTATAACTAATGAACTGTAAATCTGAAGTCATTGCTGAACGAAAAACAAGCACTGTCATTTTGTGGGATCTTAAAACAATGATGTTTAAACGTCATTAATTTTGACGTTTAAAAACATTGACAATATGTCTCAGCAACTGCAGCTGTCATTTCCATATTTTTAACATCTATTGTGGAATGAATGTCTAGAAAAACTTACTATTTATAAGAACTCTAAAGAATTTTGGAGTAATGTTCGAGAACTGGGTGGTTGTAATAGAATTATGGAGCTGAGACACTTGCTGCTCATTTTAAAACTCTTTTGTCGGCTGATGAGATTCACCATCCTTTCTCTTAATGAAATGTAAATTTATACAGACCTCAGTGGAATACTTGGGCCATATTTTAAGTCATAACATTGTTAAACCGAATCCGAAAAAAGTTGAGGCCGTTCAAAATGCGCCTGAACCTAAAAATTTAAAAGAATTTCAGTTCTACAGATGCCAGTGGTGTTCAGAAACCAGCCCTGATTGAGAGCAGCACATTATCTGATGCTGAAAAATGTTATTCTCAACCGCATCGCGAAGCCTTAGCGGTCATGTTTGCATTAAAAAAGTTTTTTAAATAACTTTACGGCAAAGAGTTTACAATTCAGACCGATAACCAAGCACTGAAGGAGATGTTCGACCCTTACAACTGTACCACAGCTATCGCAGCAGCTCGTTTACATACAATGATGGCCAGTTACATTGTCCATGTATCAATATAAAATAGTTCAGTGCGAGCAATAACGAAGGAGGATAGGATTAGAAAGGAGAAACCGATTTTTAATGTCTGCACATTGTAATGAGTGGGAAAAATTGAGTCAGGTAAAGCATTCCACATTCGCGTAGTGCGGCTAAAGAAAGAATCGCTCAAGGGTAAACTGGTTTGCATTCCTAGCAGTACGGGTATTACGGTTGAATTGTTTAAGGGGAGGAATGCAACTGGCTATTTCAATAGAGCATTGCTTATAAAAATAATAATAAAACAATGACAGGCATGAGACCTTACGGCGGTGTTCAAGAGAAGCAAATGTCTCGGTGAGAGAATGATCTCCTATCATTTTAAGAGCTCTTTTTTTTCAATTCTATCCAGAAGACTCAAGTACGTTATTGGGGCTCCAGCCCAAATATGAGAGTTATTCTCGAGTTTAGGACGAATAAAAGCTTTGTAAATTATAGCCAGATCAGAAGGGGTAGAAAACTTCTTGGATCGTCGGAGAAAACCTAAACACTTAGCAGCATTTTTGGCGATGTCAAATATGTGATCACTCAACAACAGGTGCTTTGTAATGCACATACCTAGGAATGATAGCTGTTGAGTCTCTTCGATGCAAGTACCACTCATGGATAGTGGCATTAAATTCTACACGGTTTTTGATTCCCCATTGAACAATGCTGTCAAGATCAGAATTTAATGAGCTTATCATACGCTTCCGTTGGTAGTCCACATCTGAAGAACAAGGAGGAGAATCTAAAAACGAATATGAAAAACTGAGGGTACTGTCGTCAGCGAAACAATAATTTAGTCGGTTAGAAGTTTCAGACAAAAGATCATTTATAAAAATAAGGAAGAGCGTCGGAGACAAAACGGAGCCCTGGGGCACACCAGCGTTTATTTTGTGGATATCAAATTTCAACCCGTCCAATACTATTTGAATTGAACGGTCCGAAAGGTAATTTTTAACCCAACGGAGAAGGGATTCATGAATACCAAATGCACGCATTTTCGATAAGAGAGCTTGGTGCCAAACTCTATCAAATGCCTTTGAGATATCAAGTGCAATAATCTTACTTTCTCCAAAACGATGTAAAGATTTGTTCCACTGTTCGGTTAGATAAACCATGAGATTACCAGTGGACGAAAGCCATACTGCCGGTCATTAAGAAGCTTCCGTTCTTCAAGATATTTCTTAAGCTGAAAATTGATCAGCGTTTCCATGACTTTGGAAAGAAGGGACGTAAGTGCAATTGGACGATAGTTAGAGGATGAGGAGGATTCGCCTTTTTTAGTGACAGGCTGGAAAAATGCTGTTTTCCATCCACTCGGAAGGAGACCAGTAGAATAGGACAGATGGAAAAGCTTACGCAGTGGTTTTGCCAGCGTTGTAGAACACCTCTTCAGAGCAATAGCAGGGATAATATCCGGGCCAGCGGATTTGTGATCTTTTAGTACTCTAGCAACTGTACGAGTGCAAAATAAAATTCGTCCCATGGAATAGTTTACGCTTTCAAGTACAGGAGGAGTCATATCACTCATTGGCAGCATCGAATTAACAGCAAACTGTGCTGCAAGCAAATTGGCTTTATCAATCGAGCTTACAAAAGGAGTGTCATTGAAAACGACACTTAAGTAAGGCTACAAGTGATTTTGAAAAGGTTAAAAACTAAACTAGATAAAGTCCTACGCTTCGTAAGGTACACATGTTAATTTTATTAAAAATGGCTGGCCAAATCAAGTTGATGATGAACTTAAGTCTTACCATAAATATAGAAATCGCCTTAGCATCGAAAATAAAGGATTTTTCAATTGACGCGTGTAAATTTTGGCGCCCCGTGGAGGCCATTTCGTTTGGTGACATCTGTCAAATCTTTTGTTTATTATTCAGTTGTTTAAGCCAAATCAACATGGCAAGTTACACGATTGAACAGCACGTTGACGTTCAAATGAAAAGACTTTATTATCAAAACAAGTGTTAACGCAAATGTTGCTAGCAATGTGGCCAATTTTACGGTTGACGTAATGGCCCTTCACAGTCGACTCTTTAACGTTTGGTAGCCAAATTTGAGACGACCGGTTTAGTAAACAAACAAACAAACATTTCTTCTTTTAGTATCTCGAGGTTGTTCAGATGAATTCAACGAATGCTAAAAGGCTAATAGAAAAGTTGCATGTATTTTTTTCGGCGTTTGGTTTGAGAAGAAAAACAGTTACTCAAATTTTGTGAAAAGTTTAAACAACATAAATGAATTAAAAAAGCTTTAAAAAAATTGCTTTCAAATTTCAAATGAAGAAAATAAATTTATTTTGAATATTTGTAATGATTCAAAACTAGACTTGGAATATTTTTGGATTTACTTTGAATATATTGAATATATAATTTCTTTTTTTCCTTGAAGTAATCTGGGAAGAATGTTGTATTCACAAATAAATATAAGTGACAGTTGCTGGATAAGCCAATCAACAAATATCCTGTGTGGTGAATTTAACTAAAACTTAAGTTATGTATTAGAATTAAGTAAAGTGAGACAACGAGTTGGTCGAAATGTCAAAAATACGGTTTCCGTTCAGACGTCCGTAGCAAACGATCCAAATCAGTGATCGGTCAGAAAAAAAATTTAAGGATCTTGGTTCAATACAAGATCAAGCTGACTCAAGAATTGAACCCAATCAACCAATTCAAGTGATGTACACTATCCGAATGGGCAAGTTGTCAAGTCCTTATTCTAAAACCTTTAGATATTGAACAAATTTGTCGATCCAAATAAGTTTCATCAAATCCCCATAAAATCATCTTAAATGTCTTAATCAATTCAACCAAAGACGAGCAAGAATTCTTTTACTCTCCGTTTGGATGACGACAAGCAAAGCAATCTATTTGCCCATTAGGCTTTGGAAGATAAAACAAATTGACTGATTCGAAACGGTTTTCGCTGTCATCGAAAAGCTTTGAAAACATACACAACAAGCAGTCAATTATACCAATACTCGATGAAAACTCCAGAGCAAGCCAAATATAGCTTTGATGAACCAACTTTGTTGTAATACCTTAAATAGTCTAATCCTGATTCTGTGATGTGTTGTGATGTGATGTGATGAGACTGACGTATTGCAGGTGGTTGGTTATACATACATGGCACATGTGATATGTACTTGAAACGTCTCCAACCTTTATGACTTTTGTGCAAACTCAATGCTGCGCTGCTGTCTGTTCCTTTTCAAAGTCCAAATGCATAGGTCAACTTAAAGTGCCCTCGACTAGCCAGTGAGTGCAAATAGGTATGTACGATGCAGAAACAGGTAGGTATAGTTCTCATTTTCAAGGATAGTCAACATTGCACTTCAAGTCTTGTTCTACATACTTGATGTTCACATGAATATCGCTTGACTGTTTTCGGAACTTGTTCGTGAATCGTGAGCTTGGATATAAACAAACTCTCTCACATGGCACATGAACTAAACATCCTTTTGATTTATATAACATGAAAAGTCCTTCTGTGTATGTCTACATGTCGGACTGTTAGTGTCCTGTGATGGTTGGAAAGTTGGCATAGGGTATAGCCTAGCCTGGCCTGGCTTCTTCGACTTTGTTCTATGCTCTATGCAACACTCTCATCATCATCATCAGGGTCTGCTATAAGCTCTCCTCGGGCATTATTTTCCTATCATTAGGAATCCTTTGTTATGTCCTTTGCCTTTTCCCATGAACATATGGTATAGCTGTGTGTTTGTCTTCCATTGAGTGTGTTTCAAGCATTCATATAGGTACATACATACATACATGTGAAAATCTATTTCAAGAGAGAAGCGAGAAGGAGGAGGGAATGTTGTTGTCAAGGACACCTTGAAATAATGAAAGGACTAATGAAAAAACAACAATAGTATTTATTTGTTAATGTCCTTATAAGACCACTTCATATGAATTGTTTTTCTGATTTTCAAAATACGTACCTACTCTCTTTTTCATATGTTTATTTTTGCATATTATTGTGATAGCTTTTTATCCTTTTTGTCATGTTTTCTACTATTTCTGTTTTTGTTTTTGTTTTTATTTATATTCAGGATTCAAAACACAGGACTGTTGCTGTTGGCGATTGTTGTTTTCATATTTTGTTTGAGCGCGAAAGCAACAATATGTACAGACGTCTGCGCCTCAAAAACACATAAGGGGCTTATATGACAGTTGGTATGTTAATAGATTATGAAATGGATACCTACAGAGGGTAGGGAAAGTATGTGGAGGGGATATGTTTTTTCCAACAAGGGAAATATGTTAGCTGATGGCAAACAAACAATACACACATACCATTGTATTTATCATGAGGGTTGAAGAAGAAAATTGAAATGGGTACAAAGTTTTTTACTGAACTTGTTTCCCTTATTGTGTCTTGGAATTTGAGAAGACTTTATAGCTTATTCAAAGTTGAAGGTTAATTATTAAAAACAACTTTGGGTACAATATTTTTGGATAGAAATTCGTTGAAAACGGCAACATTGTGTTCTAATCTGTCAGTTTTTGAAATTTTTCGCTATTTTCCTATCGAATTCATATAGGAATCCTAAAAACAAGCAATCTGCGACATCAGACTTAAAAGGGTTGGTAAAAATTATTAAAGTAAATCTGGAATATAAAATTTTGTTTGAACCTTTAAAACTTTTCAAACTTTGGTTAAGACTGTACTTTAACCAATCGATCAATCATTACCATTTTATGTCAACATTTCAAAACCGAACCTAATATTTAAAATTATATTTAAAAAAGTACGTATGCACCTCATTGAACCTACCTCGCTATATTTAGACATCTTAAAGCTGATAGATATAGCTTTTGGTTTCAAATAGTAAAAAGTTGTCATTAATACAGTTTTTAAAAATGGAGTGGTGTACAATTTACAAATATAGGGTGTTCTTTTAAGAGGCATACAAATTTTTTTTAAATACTTAAATCACAACAAATTCAATGGAATTATACAAATTTTGGATTTATTAGCTCAATAATTTTAAGGCATCGAATGTTCAAAAATAACTTCTGATGATACAGCTTTCGAGCATACCCATAATCTTATGTCGTAAAAAGTGCTTCCAATGTTATCTTCGCTAACTGATCAATAGCCATAGGAACTTAGTGAGCAAATCAGAGGTTCATTTGATGAGATGATTAAGATGATGACAGTGCGTGTTGCGTAGTCTTGTTAGAACCAAGTGAAGTCTTTTTTCTGTACGGTAAGGGTTAAAATTGAATGACACACTGCATTGGTATATGACAGCTGTTCCCTAGCAGAAGTTCTGTACGCGGATAGTGTTTCGAAAATGTATCAACAGATCAGTGACAAGAAGTAAGCAGAAAAAAATAAGTTCTTAAAGATATAGAAATGGAATCGACTGAGATGATCTTTGATTACTGACAATTAAAATAAAAGATTTTGATCTAAAAAGCTGTCACATTTTCCAACAAATATGTTGATTCTGAATAGATCAGGTGTATTTTTTTAAAAAAATATATTTTGTAAAAACTTGTTCAACAAACAAATTAAGCAAATTTTTAAATGCTGGACTTGTAAAGTTTGTTCTACCGATCTTTATTTTAATCATAACATCAGCTTCAGGGTAGATTGCATACAGTTCTTCATTGCAGCGTCTCCGGAATTGTCCACAGAGGAAAAAGATACTTAAGATTTGTTTAGGGAGATTCTGCACTCAAGATGTTATTAATACCCTTAAAATGTTTAATGTCTAAACACAATGCGAGGTTTACGAAAATGGGTAAGGATTAAAGAGGAGATACCGGTGCATATTGACCTTAAAGTTTTGATCAAATTAAAGGGGAAGGCAGAGTTGGGTAAATCATTGCACATTCTCAATGTGCGATTAAAAAAGAAACTATTTGCATTAAAATGCGTTCGTAATAGTCCAATTGCATTCACGTCCCTTCTTTCCAAGGCCATGGAAAAGCTGATTAATTATCAGCTTACGGCTTTCGGTGTAATAGGTCCACCGGTGATTTGATGGTTTATCTAACCGAAAAGTGAAACAAATCTTTGTATCGTTTTGGAGAAAGTAAGATTATTTCATTTCATATTTCAAAAGCACTTGATAGGATTTCAAGCTCTCTTATTGAAAATGCGTGCTTTTGGTATTGATGAATCCCTTTTTCGTTAGATTAGAACCTACCTTTCTTGCCATTTAATATAAGTTGTATTGGATGGCTTCAAGTCTGAAATTCATAAAATTAATGCTGGTGTGCCCCAGGGCTCCCTTTTGTCTCCGACTATCTTCCTGAAATTCATAAATGATCTCTTGTCTGCCACTTCTAATCCAATAAAATGTTTCGCTGACGAAAATACCCTCAGCTTTTCATATTCGTGTCTAAATTCACATCCTTGTCCTTCGGATGTGGAATTTAAACGCCATCGTATGATAAACTCATTAAATTCCGATCTAAACATCATTGTACGATGGGGAATTATTGGCCGTGTAAGATTTAAAGCTTCAAAAACTCAATGCTGTATCCTCGTTAAAGCGTAACCCACCCTCGATGCCACTATTTATGAGTGGCACTTGAATCCTGGAAACTAATCAACTTTCAGTACTCGGTATGTGTCTATCATAGATCACCTCTTATGGAATGATCACATATTTGATATTGCCAAAAATGCGTCTAGGTGCTTCAGATTTCTCGGGCGGTGCAAGAAATGTTGCACTCCTCCTGACCTAGCCTTCATTCGTCCAAAACTTGAATATATCTCACATATTTGGGAGTGTGCCCCTAAAACAAGTTTAAGTCTTTTAGATAGGATCCAAAAAAGAGCTTTAAAAAGAATAGTCGATAGAACTATAACCGAAACAATTACATCTTTCGAACACCGCTTCAGTGTTTTATGTTTTTCGTTGTTTTACCATTTTTGTTTTTACAAACAGTGTTCTGTCTAATTAGGCAAGTGCATTCCCCCCTCAAACAATTAAGCCCTTATACTCTTCTAGGAATGCTCATTAGTTTGAACTTAATTTTTGACTTATTGTTTTTCTTTTTTAACAGCACTTCAAGAATGTGGAATGCTTTACCCAACTCTGTTTTTCCTATCATTTTGATATCCAAAACTTTAAGGCCAATGTGCACCGGTAAACCCTCTTTAATCCTTCCTTACTTTTCCAAAGCTCGCACTGTGTTTAAAATTCAAACATGTATTAATAACCCTGTGGCATGATGGTTAGTGCGTTGGACTGTTATGCCATAGGTCTTGGGTTCGATCCCTGCCTATGCCATCTAAAGTTTCTTTCACTTGTACTGCCTCTTGCGAGGAATTGACAAATTCTCCAAAGCAATTCTTGTCATGGAAAGTGCTTTCTCAAATTAGCCGTTCGGATTCGGCTTAAAACTGTAGGTCCCCTCCATCCTTGACAACAGTACTTGCTCACAGGAATGGTTGAGAGTCTTAAGTCACTAGGTCCTTGTTCTCAACGGACTGTTGCGCCACCCAATTTATTTTATTTTTTAATAACCCCTTGAGTGCCCGTTAATTTTAAACAAAAACACAAATACTGTAGTCCTCTCCATCCCTGAGACACATGAATTCTTGAGAGTTGTAAGCCACTAAGCCCTGGTTCTATACGAGCTGTTGCCGCACCTTATTAGTTTATTTATAACCTATAAAGTAAAACGAAAGCACTAGATGGCACTCACTGTATAGAAACTAGATTTAAAATAAAGTGTTAAAAGCACCAAATTTTATAGAAAGGTCATTTATACATATATATTGAATTAAACTTATTTTGCCGTAGACTTAACTCAGAACCTACTTAACAGCTTGTGCATCAAATTTAAACTCAAGTAACAGATAATGTGAACTTTCATCACACTTTTCCATTCACTGCCTTGAAATAAGATATGACGTAAGTATTATAAAAACACAAGTGGTTTATTGCCTCTACCTCTAGTGAATCTTGTCAAATCCGTTAAAACATTATTCCACATTATCCCACAAAAATGGCCCATAAAAATGTCACTTTAAAAATACCACATCCAAACGAATTTAATCTGGCGCCGAAAATCTTTGTCAAAACAAAAATTCTATAGGTATCTAAATTTTCCAAAAAACATCCTTTAAAAAAAGGCATAGGATAGATCTGATGATTGACCATAGTCATAGAGAACCTTCTACAAACGTCAAAGTTGCAACCGCGCAGTGGTTAACCGTTGGCACTTAAACTTTTCATGTTTTTTTTTTCTTATTTGCCATCAAAAGGACACATTTATAGCTTGATCCTGGTTGACTTTCAAATGGATGTCCTCGCTCTCTCCATCTTTATTTCCTTTTTTCATTTTCGTTTTCGTTTCCGTTTCGTTTTTTATCGGATTGGAATGATTGGCTTGCCTGGGGGCCTAAAAGATGTGCTTGGGTGCAACAGGAGCAGCATATTTGCCATCACATCTTCATTTATATCTAAACGAGGACCGACATAAAGTGTTTCATATTTTTTATTTTTGTTTGATATGCTTTTGGTCTTATGATCGCATTCGCAATAAATGCGCATCCAAGCGGCAAGAGAAGGCAACAAAATAATAATAAAAAGAAAAAACATCATAACTCAAAAAGTCCACCATAGGATATTTGTTGAAAAGGAATACGGGCCGGGCTTTGGTTGCCGATGGCTGTGTGATGACAGAATGAAAGTTGATTCTATTCGCTTTGATTCCTCGGCTGGCTTGAGTTTGAGTTGAGAGTATCTATCTATATTGGATATACTCTTGAAGCGGTCGGTGCAGTAGCAGCAGCAGCAGCAGCGCGAAGGAGGCGGTTTTCGACGGAGGACTTCTATTTCTATGACGAGTCGACAGTCGACAGTCGAGAATCGAGTCGAGTCGAGGCCAAATATATCGAGTATTTGCATTTTATCAGGCTTCAGGCATATCTAGGAATAAGTATAGATTCCTACGTCCTCAATTCTGTCCTTATTTTTTTTAAAGGTAGGTTTATTCTACCAAGCATGCAAGAGTGTAAAGTGAGGGTGATACTGAAGAGGAGCTGAAGTGTCCTGCACTGCGAGCTTTATATGGATAACACGTTTTTTTCTCTATGATGGAGAAGTATCCAGCTATATATGTACAATTTACCATAGGTACCTATATAATATAGGTATGTCATATGTGTTCATTTTAATTCCTTCACAGAAGGATGGATCTTTATTGATGTGATGTGATGTGATGGAAGTGTCAAGTGTTATGACCATTTGGAAAGGAAATATTGATTGCAAACCATTCAATTCACTGATCCATGCATGAGTTAAGGAGGGAGGTAGGTCAGTTGAACATGTAGATTTAGCATATATTACACAAAGACTCCATTTACTCTTTATTATAGTAGTTACTTCTTCAAATAGTAAAGTTTTCTATCTTTCTTCTTTAAGCCCTATTTGAGAAATAGGCATTTCTGAGATTTAAAATTATCTTCTGCATATTTTAAATTCTATAGAATTTATCATTACAAACTATTTGTCGGTTAAAACTGAAGAGTTTTTGGTTAACAAGCTGTTTCAATTAAAACAAAAATTCAACTTAATGCAGGTTTGTAACCATTATGAAATTGATTATTAAGTTTTAGATTCAGCAAATTCAATTTTGTTATACAGGGTTATCCATTTTACGGTTTCAAAATTAAACGTAAATAAAACACCTAATAAATATTTTTGTTCGTGATATTTCTTTTTTATTATAAAACTAGCTGACCCGGCGAACTTCGTACCGCCTAACAGTCAATGAATGTCATGTTACTTTTTAGCTGAACTAATTTAGGATTTGATGAACGTAAGACAATGATACAAAATAATATATTAATATAGATAGAAACAAAAAAGTATTTTATTATGATGAATGATGATGACATACAGAATCAGAATGAGAATAAAAATAAAAAAAAAATAAAAAATAATAATTAAGTACTTCAAACTCATGTTAGAAAAAAATGATTGAAAACTATGTTGTGCAGATTGGGAAAAAAAATAAAACTCGGATTAATTAATTAATAGATTTTCATTCACTTTGTGGTAAACGACATTCTTTGTTTTTTGGTCAGGCGCAAGAACAAATAAAGCGGATGGTTTGCCGACACGTGAGCATGCCACGTACAATTGACCATGAGAAAAACATGCATTTGCTAGATTAAGGCCACAAATAGTCAAGGATTGGCCCTGTGATTTGTTGATCGTCATGGCGAAGGCAAGACGAATCGGGAATTGAATTCGTTTAAACTCAAAGGGCATATCCGTTGGGATCATCGGAATCCTTGGAATAAGAACTTCCTCATCTCTAAATTTTCCTTTAAGTATCGACGCGTGAATCACATTGCTCATCAGTTTTCTTATCACCAAACGCGTTCCATTACACAGTTTTGGTTGGTTTAAATTTCTAAGCATGATGACTACCGAGCCAACTTTAAGTTTTAAATTGTGCGGTGGAAAACCACGCACATCCAAGGAGTTTAAAAATTCAGTTGGATAATTAGTGGCTTCTTCTTCGTTTGTTACACAGTCGATAGATTTGAATGAATACAGAGTACCTACGATTTGATTTTGAATTATAAAATTTAGGTCATCTACATTTTTTTTTTTAGCGGCCAAAATTTCTCGCTCACTTAACCATTTATTACTTTTGTGGTTAGCAATGATATCCGGGAATACTTTGTTGATAAGCTCGTCTTTTGATGATACGAAATTGCAAAAATTTGGAGGAAATCAAATCAAACCGCTCGTCAACAGGAACACGGCCATTACCGATAGTCAGCAATTGCTTCGAGAAATCATTAGCAGATAGATCGTTCAACAATGCAACTCTCATATTTACAGACAGTTGAAGTTTCTTTACATATCGCCACAGATTTGATGCTTTGAGGCAAGCGTTTATTTCGTCGGCAGCAGTAGATCTTGAAATGACTGGTAGTGTTTGTCGGAAATCGCCAGATAATAAAATCATTGCACCACCAAAACATCTCGAGTCATTGCGCAGATCTTTTAATGTTCGGTCTAGTGCTTCCAATGCGCGTTTGTGCGCCATTGTGCATTCGTCCCATATGATGATTTTTGATGCTACTAAAACTTTGGCCATTGCGGAGTGTTTCGAAATGTCACATGTCGGTTGCTCAGTAGTTTGAAGGTTTAATGGCAATTTTAACGCTGAGTGAGCCGTACGGCATCCGTCTAAAAATGTGGCCGCTATTCCAGAAGAAGCAATTGGTACCGTAATTTCGGATCTCGCACGTACAGTGGCCAAAATCAATGACATGAGGAATGTCTTCCCAGTTCCACCGGGGGCATCCAAAAAATTAAGCCGCCATTTCCATCATCAATTGCATTAATCAGTGTATCATAGACTTCCCTCTGCTTAGGATTCAATAGAGGTACATTCGTTTGAACTGATTGGATTAGTTCATGTGGATCATATTCACGTTCACGTTCCAATTCTCTATTAAATGCTGACGCGAATTCGATGTAAAATATCTTCTGACATGTTATCTTTGTATTTGTTGCACAGGTCACGTGGGTTCGATGGGAAGCATGTTGAAATGATGATAGCAAATAATGTGCGTATCTGACTTGGAGATGCAGAAATAATTGCTTCAGCGATTGTCGTGTCCCAATGAGTATCGTTTTCAAGCAAATTTAGCTCTTGACATGCTGCTCGAAATGTGGGGCACACGACACCATTAACATTTCGTAGTGATTCAAATGATATTGGCCCTCGAACATGTACCAGCAACAACCGCAAATAGAAACATTCATCATTCTTCGGATGAACTGTGTAAATACGACCAAGAGCATCAGTCGAACGCATATCTTGATGACCAGGAACTGCATCGCCTTGCTTCCGACGTTGAAATTTCTTATATGTAGCGTTCCAAGTGTAATAACGTGGCATTTCTGAGTAAAGCAAATTTTGTGCTAACGGATCGCTTTGACAAATCGCAAAAAAACTGGTCAACGCACGCATGATGTCTTCAGAAAAAAATAAAGTTGTGGCTTTAAGGTCTCAGCAACCAGGCTATAAGCTCAAAAAAAAAATTGTTGTTACACTATTTGACAGGATTGGACAACAAATGTTTGACATGTAATAAATAAATCAGCATCTATTGAAATGATTAAGAATTCATTGCATATATCGAGTTTTTATTGTTTTTAAGATGTGTTCTGCTATTCGGGACGGAAACAAATCCAACAAATCAAAAACCATGGCAATCGGTCCAGCCGTTCTCGAGTTATAAGTGTTGTAACAAACACGACTTTCTTTTATATATGTATATAGATATAGAAGATATAGATATAGATATAGATATAGAAAATAGATAAGAAGATATATAGAATATAGATATAGATTTGAACGTCGACATTATGTGTGAAACACTACATCATTTAAATGACCACCACGCAAATTGTTGCTAGCATCGATTCTTTTGAGGTAATTTTCGACCACTTTTTGACACATATTGGGCGGTAGCTCAGCCATAACTTCACGAATGTTGGTTTTTAAGCTCTCAGGAGTTAAAGGTTTATCTGCATAAATACGGTCTTTCGTGTAGCTCCACAAATAAAGTCCAGCGGTGTCAAATCGCATGATCTTGGTGGGCAGTTGATATCGCCACGACGAGAAATTACGCGGCCACGAAATGTCTCTTGCAATAAAGCCATATTCGCTCGAGTTGTGTGGCATGTGGCACCGTCTTGTTGAAACCATATACTGTCTTAGTCGTATTCTTTAATAGCAGGCAAAAGAAAGTCGGTTATGATATGACCATAACGCTCCGAATTGACGGTAACAGTCGTTCCATCGTCGTTTTCGAAGAAGTAAGGACCAATCATTTTGTCTCCGACCCTTTTCCTTATTTTTATAAATGATCTCCTGTCTGCTACTTCTAATCCAATACATTGTTTCGCTGACGATAGCACTCTTAGCTTTTCATATTCGTTTCCTCTTTGCCACTATCTATGACTATGAGTGGCACTTGTATCAACGAAACTGAAAATCTTGACATCCTCGGAATGTGCTTCAGCAACCACCTTTCTTGGAGCGATCACATACGCAATGTCGCCAAAAATTCGGCAAGATGTCTAGGTTTTTTGAGAAAATGCAAGAAATGTTTCTCTCCGTCTAATCTGGCTACAATCTACAAAACCTATAAATGTACGTCCGAAACTTGAATATAACTCTCATCTCTGGGCTGGTGCTCCAGTAACTTATGTAAGCCTCCTGGACAGTATTCAAAGAAGAGCTTTTAAAATTATTTGTGACATTAACATCATCAACACGATTACCTCACTTGAACATCGTCGTAAAGTTTCTTGTCTTACCCTTTTTTCCGTTATTTTAACGGACTTTGCTCTAGTTAAATAGCCAGTTGAATTCTTCCCCTTGAAGAATTTGACCGTAATACCCACGCTTCTGGAAATGCCCATCAGTTTACCCTTGAGCCCAACTTCGGCCGTACTATGAAGTACATAGATCCATTTTTTAGCCTTACTACGCGAATGGGGAATGCCTTGCCACGCTCTATCTTTCCCTATCATTGCAATGTTCAGGAATTCAAAATAAATGTACACCGGGACCTCCTCTCTAACCCTTCCTTTTTTTCCTAATGCTCGCACTGTGTCTTTGCCAAAAGGTATACAAAACCTTTTTAGTGTTCGCTAATTATAAAAACAAATCACACTTCCGGACCAAAGAGGGCACCAAACAGTGAGTTTTTGTGGATGTAATGGCCTCTTTTCCATTACTTGAGGATTCTCAGAACCCCAAATACGACAATTTTGTTTATTAACATAACCACGGTGTGAGAAATGTGCTTCTTCGCTGTTTTTGTTCGAAAAATCGCCGCGCCGTCCACCGCCTGTTGTTCAAGCACCCATTCGACGTATCTACGACGCTCACGTTGTGAATGGTCAGCTGGCTTCAGTTGTTGTTTGAGCTGGACTTTATATGGATGTAGGTGTAGATCCAAGTGCAACATACGCCATAATGTGCCATAAGAAAGTCCAGCGATATTTTCAGTGGTACGAGCGAAAGACCTTTCAATACGTGCGTTTTGTTCGCATTCCATATATAGTAAAGTAAGAAATTGCCAACAAAACGATCCGCAGTGGTCCGGTTTTTATATTTGAAAGTTGATACAACTGAATATTTGCCAGAATAATTTATCAAAAAATTCCAAAAAAAAATAGCGAAATTCAGACCAGGGGTGAAATCGTGTAAGCTGATTTTTGATAGTTGACTATCAAAATAATGAAAATACGTCTGTGTAATGTGAAAGTCGATTTAAAAGTTTTAACCAAACAATTTGACATAAAATAAAAACTTCAAGAAAGTGGTTTGTTCGTAGACTACTACATTAACATGTGGTGTTGAAGCGAGCTTGGAGCTCGCCTAAATTCTTTATATACCTGAATCGAGTTGAAATGAGCTTGATTTGCTCGATTCCGGTCGGGGATCGGAAAGTTGTAAGAAAAACTTGTGTGGAGGAGTTGGTTAATGCGTTATGGTCTGTTTATTTGCATGTTTGTGTACAAAAAATATAGTTTTGTTTTAATCAAATTAAAAAAAAAATTGAATATGGAGTAGGTAGCATATTCCTATATGGTGCTGAACTTTTCATTGTTTAACACGAATCAAACTATCTCACTTGCACTTCATAAGAAACATCGAAACACCATTTGCATTTTAGAAAGTGCTGTCAAACTTAATCATTTTTAAATCTTCTTGTGCGGTGGAAACACCAAAAGAAACTGAGATAAACCTTTGGTGGAAACATAGCAAAACATAAATATCTTTTCTATTGTTTTCTCTTGCAAAATAAGCCCAGTTAGTCCATATTTACTAACAAAACTAAATAATATCAACAGTAATAGATTGGTTTTTTCCCCAATGGAAAACACACATGATTCCAAATGCACAACTACTCAATAAATACAGCCATCGAGATACAAATGCAATATCAATCGTACCAACATTTGAGAACAAAATCACATAAGATCTATTCGAGATCCATAGTGAGATTCTACTCTAACTTTTATCGGTGCTATTCTCACTATGGATATTGTTTTTGTTATTCGTGTAAAATCCTACTTTAGTATGGATAGATTTACCAACAAAACACGGGTAATATCTGTAACCAATCTAGTATCTTAAAATTTTTTCACAATTTTGCCAATTGCTTGCGTAGTTGTATGATTATGTAAACCATAATCTCCTCTTAAAGCACGATATGTGGCTGTGGAAGAATCACCATTTTTGTAAGAAGGTTTTAACAATTTGTATGCGTTGCGCGATAGATAAGCGATCCATTTTCGTAAATTTCAGACTTTCAACTAAAAAAAAAGGTTTAACAACTTAGTTTAACAGATGTCGAATTCCAGCCCTACACTTTTAAAACCATGAAGCGGATAACCCGTTATAAAAAAAGCCATGTCGTGGTTGGTAAACTTTAAAATGAAATAGAACGAAGAAAAGAAAATGATATGAGTTAACAATTCTGACATTTAGTTCGTAGACACTAGCGCCATTCACCTGTCAATCAAGTAACTACTTTCATAAAGGTACGTCAGCACTTCTTTCAACCCTATTAATTTACATTAATATATTTTTACCATGGTGAAATTTTTGATTTAACTCCTTTAGTTGTGAAGATATGGTTTCGGGAAAAAAATAGTGCTTCTTTATATGAGGTTTCATTCTGAATAGCCCGATGCTGTCACTTTTTGACATTTGAAAAGTAAATCCTTCACCATTACTAACAATAAAACGATACACACACTTTAATAACTTATATTCAGTTTTATGGGCTTAAATAAAAGGTGGTATATGGTCTTTAAAAGCAGGGGGGAAACCATAATTAGTTAAGTGCAGTTCTTTTCAAATTACTTGAAAACTTAACACTATACAATTATTCTCAAATGAAGACATATGAACAAGGTCAATTCTTCTTAACTCGTAGCAATCTAAAGTTAATTGTTGGAAAATTTGGACTTTTCCTGTGTTGTCATGAAAATGTTAGAACTGATTAAAAGTTTAATTCGTATTTTTATTTCGAATCCAAAACTTGCCATGAAGATTTATAAACATTGTAGGTTAAAATAGTAAATATGAATCTTACCTTTTTGTTGGTTGATATTTCTTGTGAATTGCCATAGTTTTTCAATTATTCTAAAAATTGAAAACCAAATTCTCGAAAAATCTAACTAAGAACATTTCTTAAGAAAGGAACCAACTTTATTGGAAATAAAATCAGAAACTTCAGTTATCAATAATTTCTAAGTAAAGAACTTCAGAATTCGTCAAAAAACCGTAATTGAGACTGCCTTGCTATATCAGATTATAAAACACTGAAACTCATTCTGAAAGGTAGTTTTCTGATTCTGACAAAGAAAACCATCAATAGATTTTGTTCCCAGTTCTTTAGAATTGTGATCAATTAAATGTATGTATGTACATATGTATATGGAGAATTTCCAATGATATTGTGATATATGTAAAAGCATTGAAAATATCTTCAGAATGTTCATATATAAATTCCACACACTTTTCTTTGAACAACAAAAGAAAAATGATGACGAACAAAAAGACCAACCTATGGACGGCAGGACATAACTCCCTTTTTTGAAAACATTTGAATTTCCGCTTAAACGGAGTTTCTACGCTATAGCCAACGTTTTTCATATGGAAAAACTCAATTTTAAATACCAGACAAATTTGTTGGAACTCGATGAAATCATTATTCATATTTTCTGAGTCAGAAACTTTTTCCTAGAGTTACTTTTTTAAAAGTTGCTTTGTTCATAGTCTCAAAAAAAAATAATAATTTTATACCTCAAAGTTAAAAATAACAGACAAATAATTTAAACAAATATTTTTGTTGTTATTGAATATCGCCGCTGGTTGTGAAAGTGTGCAGCTGAATTCGAGGCAGTCAATTCCGCGTCGCTCAGAAGAACTACAACATGGCGGCTTTTGAATCGTGATTTAGGCCTGCACCAAAAAAAAAATCCAACTGACCCAGGAGTTGAAACCAAATGATCATACAGCGTCAGGGCCGTCGAGAGGAATTCCGGGCCCGGGACGGAAAAATCTCGGGCCCCCCCATATTTACCATTTTTTTTCAAAGTTCATGCCTACTCATATGGTACGTTCTAGTTTCAATTACGAATAGCATGAAATTGGTTGGAATTAACGGAAATAATAATTTTTTGTTTGCAAAGTGAACCGAAAAAAAAGTGTTAATCATCAAATCAATCTCACGGGTATAGTCCAGTTTAGTTGAAATAGAAGATGGATAGAAAATAATTCTACATGCGAGTAGATCAGATTCCGAACAGAATCATACATTCAATTCGATATTGCCAACGACATGTTGGTTGGTCGATAAACTATTTAAAAAAAAAATTAGCATGAAGATCTATTACCTACTATGAAAATAAAATATAGCGAAGTAAAATTATTTGAAATTTGTCTTTTTGTATGTATTTAAAAGGTTTACATTAAATAATCTTTATTGTTTTTCTTTATATTAAAATATTATCACAATGTTTTCATTAGAATTAGTTTGCATTCAATGAAATATTTCTTTTTGCAAACGAGCTTTCCTAGCTTTCTGAGCAGCAAAACAACTTATAATTACATCGAAATTCAATTTCATTGCCAAAGGTGCTTCGATACATAGTGTAGCAAGTCCAGAAACACCATCTTGTGATGAGCCACGAACGATGAAAATTCTTTTTCTGGCAAGGATGCTAAATGAACGTTCGGTACTAGCTACGGTTACAGGTACGGAGAGCAACACAAATGTTGGGGAAAATCGTCTCCAAGTTCTGGGAATAAATAGTATTGAGCAAACACAATGGCGGAAGTTCTGCTTCAAAATTGTTTTTTCAGATGAATTATTTCTTCTTTCAACTCTTGAGACACATGTGAGTTATACTTTTGGATGAACCTTGTAGCGGAGTTTTTAATCTCAATTTCGTCCATTGTTGAAAACTGCCATAAAAATGAAAATGTAGCATTCAAATTCTTCATCGTATCGAACCGTCGAGAAATTCCCCATACAATTGAATGAACTATGACGTAAAAGGTGTTTCTCTTGAAATTTATTTCTTCGTCTGTTTCAATTTGTTCTACAGCTCCTCGATTTTCTCCAAAATGCCTCTTTAATTGCCTTTTTCGGTTCGATGGAAACGACTCTGGAAAATCCCCCAATCTAGTAGCAACTGCTTTGCATTCAGATAAATTTGATCCCATTCGTTTCGAATAAAGTTCAAATATGTAGGTTGTTGTCAAGATTTCGAATTTCAACGTCAATAGTCATGTTTCTGGCTTGAAGAATGATACTTCTTTTATTTATAGCGCTAAGAACCTTGCACCATATCGAAGACATCAGGACGCATTCAAATTTGTGCATATATTTTAAAACGCCATTTACATCTCTTCGAGTTTCAGTTTCAGTTAAATTAATATCACTTAAGGCTTCTAATGATGTTCTTAGGTTTTTCAGATGGTTTCACTGCCTCAATTCTAGCTGACCATCTTGTATCGGAAAGTTTGTGAAGGGATCCGGGCACATTTTTCTTAAGAATTTCGTAACATTAGGCACTACTGCTATACAATTTGAAACACTTTTGAACAACTCCAAAAAATGTTATTGAGGCAGTACAACATTTCGCTAAATCGACTCCACACAAGTTAAGGCTGTAAGCTGCACATGGTGAATACACGGCATTCGGATTTTTGTTTAAAATATGACTTTGTGCACCATTATACTGTCCTTTCATTGTCATAGCCTTGTGCACAACAGTCTTCTAAAGGGATTTCGTTCTCTTCCAATGTTTTGCAGATCAAATCAGCTATTGCGGTGCCAGTTTTTTTTGTTGCAATCGACAAATTCCAAAAACCGTTCTTGGATGGTGAACACATTTTCTTCCAAGCGCAGATATCGCAAAATAAATGTGTTTTGTCAAACATGACTTGAATCAGGTGTTGCATCGACAATTATAGCAAAGTATTTGGCGTTTTCAATCTCCTTTAAAATAGCTGAATTCACATGTTGGGCACAAATTTTAATGAACTCATTTTGAATCTCAACGGAAAGGTAGTGGACTTGCAAACGTTTGTGTTCTTGTTGTGAAATTCTTACTTTTTTCAAGTGGTCTTGAAGTAATGACTAATTAATCCCAAAAAAATTATCATTATTTGGTTCTCCAATAAGATTGCATTTCTGCAATTACAATTATTACAACTAATTAAAATGTACATTCTTTCAATTATAATAAAGTGTAATTGTAATTGAAAAAATGTCAATTACTAACTACTTGTGATTGAAATTAATGTTAAAGAAGTTATTATTTCTGAGCTCTCGTATTTAGACCCCTACCCAACTCCTTCATTTGTTTTTCATCCATCTATGCAAACGTGGACTGACTCGTCTTCCAGGAATACCCTTTTCTACCAGAAACTCCTGAAAGGTACAGAAATCTGCAAGTTTCTGTCGAATTGCAGTTGGGGGATGGTGTAGTCTGTGTGCTTTGGAATGATTCTAAATACTTAGGAAATATGGAGTGGTAAATGTTGTTGTTAGAGCTTGCAGCTATTTGTTTGCTAAGTATGCGAAGAGGTTTTAGGTAGATTAGGGTATCCAGTGCCGCAGATGGATACCTTTGAAGCGTCCCAGTTATACAAAGGCAAGCTGGACGTTAGAATTTCTTTAGTTTTTTCAAAGGCAATCCACCATACTGCCACATACTTTTTATATGAGGGGGACTAACATAATATGTTATTCCATATTATGGAATTTTATATCTCCTCGAAAATAGCACTTAATCGGTTTTGTGTGGGTTGACACCCAGCCCCACCGTTCAGCCCAAAGTATTACTTTGTCTGAGGCATTTTGTAAGAGTTCTTTTAGGGTGTTAAGATGCTTTCCTGAGACCGCTACCCTATATCAACTTCATCCGCATAGGCAATAACTCTCCGCGTGTGTGTAACATCGTTTCCACCGATTTGCCTTTACAGTAGGCATGTTGAGGCATAGACAGAAGTCTTGTGTCAATACTTGCCCTTAAATAGATATCAATCAATCTTTCTAAGGTCTTAAGAAGGAATGTTGATAGACTTAAAGGTCGTAGATCTAAACGGTTGATATGCGAGCATTTACCTGCTTTGGATATAAAAACAACTTTAAATTCTCTACATGCTGAGGGAATATGGACCAGATATAGAAAGCTGTTAAAAATTGCTTCGAGGATTGGTGCAATTATAACTGAGACTTTTTGTAGTTCCGCTGGTATTATGCCAAATGGTTTCAAGTCATTGTAGCTTGTCCCTTGTGATCACACCTTGTGGATATGTTACATTGAAACTTGAACGAGTTTGATTGTTGCAAGTTGCGGTTAAAAAGCTACCAGGAAAGTAAGTATCCAGTAGTGAGTTCCGCTATTCTTCACTTAAAATTGTCCTGGAGCCATCTGCATTTTTCAGGCAGCTTCGTATCGCTGGATTAGTTGAAAGAATTTTTAGTAGGCCTGGAGGCCTCGGAAGTTTCTTCTATCGGGCTACAGAAGGACCGCCAGGAAGACCGCTAAAGTTTTCTTAGTGCCTTCTTATAACTTCTTAGGAATTCTTTGTAGGAATCCCAGTGAGAAGCTAGTATAGCGGCTTTTTGCGAGTCGAGCTCTGAGGCCTACCATTGTGGTTTCCTTTTTCTGTTATGAGTAGAAGCGGACAATCAATTTCTAACGACCTATTTAAAGCTAAGGTGTGGTCATTGACTTTACTATCAAGTTCACTAGCTTTAAAGGAATGATTTAATAGTCCCGGTTTTTATTAAACTTTGCAGTATGGTTCTGACTGTAGCCCAATCAGTTTTCTAATAATGTGCTCTATGGTCAGAAAACGAGTGTTCTTTCGATACTTTCTAGTCCAAAATCATATGGTTAATAGTATCGGGGACAAGAGTTTTGCCTAGGACTTCTTGTCTAGTCTTAGAAATAAAGTCAAGTTCATTTCCAATATTACTTACTACGAGGTTAGTCCCAAGGATATAATCAAAAAGAGACTCACCTCTGTCATTAATATCTATACTGCCCCATACAGTGTGATGGGCGTTAACATCGCTTGAATGATTAGGCTGATCTTTTGCAGTTCTGTTTCAGTGATGATTTTCGCAATAATCTTACCAGGGAGAGGGACAAGGCAGTCATGGCCAAGATACGCCGACACTAGCTATTATTTTCCTTTGACAATTTCCAGCCTAGCTACGGCGGTGGTGGTATCTCTATCAGTGAAATTATGGAGTAAAAAAACATTTATGCTACTTTTCACTAATATGCAAGATCAAGGTCAACCTTTATCAGTTTCATACAGTGTGTAGTACCCAGCAGTCTTGTGTCTTTAAACAATGGATCTCACAATCCATATCCCTTGGATCAGGGCAATGTCTTCCCCGTTTCTGGCCAGACGAAGAAAACAGAGGCCGAGGCCTTTATGGAGTGTTGGATATTAATCTGTACTAACTGCAGCATTTTGGCTATAATTAAGCAGATCAGTAGTACCCGTGGCATGATGGTTAGTGCGTTGGACTGTCATGCCAGAGGTTTTGGGTTCGATCCCTGCCTTTTTCACGGGTACTGCCTCTTGCGAGGAATTGACAAATTCTCCAAGAGTAATTCTTGTCATGAAAAGTGCTTTCTCAAATTGGCCGTTCGGATTCGGCTTAAAATAGTAGGTCCCCTCCATCCCTGACAACAGTACTCGCACACAGGAATGGTTGAGAGTTGTAAGTCACTAGGCCCTAGTTCTCAACGGACTGTTGCGCCACCCGATTTATTTTATTTTAAGCAGATCAATTTTTACCACAGCGTTGTTTTAATCTTCTGAGTCTGAGGATGAACCCAAAATTTCGTCCTCGCTCAGAAGAACCATATTGATATAGTCCTCAGTCTCAATGGATGTACGACTGTTGTCGAAATTTGTAGAAAGTCGAGTCTTGATCGAAGAGGGCATGGGAACATCGTCAATCTCTGGTGGGAGTTAAGACGACGCGACGTCCCAGGCCTTCCAACCGCGAGTTCGCCCTCGAGTATTGCTGGAGGCCCGCTACCTGCGATAGCCTCATCTTTTTTGTAGATTCAAATCTTGATCGTTTCAAACCCATAGTTTAGAGGAGCTTGGAGATCTTCCAATTATGGCTAGACGAAGAAGTACAGAAGCCAAGGCCTTTATGGTGTGTTGGAGATTAATCTGTACTAACTGCAGCATTTTGACTACAATTAGGCAGATCAACCTTCACCACAGTGTTGTCTTGATCTCCTGAGTATGAGGGCGAAACCCCAGAGTTCGTCCTCACTCAGAAGAACCAAATCAGTCTCCATAGAGGTCTGACTGTTGTCGAAATTAGTAGAAGGATAAATTATTGTAAGACGTTATAATTTTAAAGGGCTGCAAGAGAAGTTTTTAGCTAAGGTCACAAGCTTTTAAATTTGAGAAAAAAAGACCTATTAAAATAAAAATATTTTAAATTGTTTTTCATTAAAAATACAGCAAAGTAGTTGTTCTCGATTTATTGCACGCTTAAAATATGAATATAAAATCATTTTTATTACCTATAGTAACATATACAGACAAATATTCTATAAATAAGTACGTACAATATAAATTTTTCTAATGATTATAAAATCTCAATAAAAGAAAGTTTTATTGACTTTCTTATTTCCATTGAAATAATAAAATTAAAAACGAAATAAAATTCTACACACAAAAGTAGAAAAGACGATGCGGCATGAATACGTGTCTAACGTGCACTTTGACCTCGGTATAGTTTCAAAAGCGTTTGTTCTATACATCGAAGTTTTGAGATTTAAATAATGGACTTTTTTTATTTGTAAATTATGTTCTTTTGCCAACAAAACACGTACCTGTCCTAACAATACTTCAACTACGCGTGTTTTATGGCAGGTGGATATACTTAATTTTTATATTGGTAGACTTTTCAAATTACATTACCTACCTTCTATACCCACAGAATTGTGCACTTAAGCTGTCTCTATCCAGGTTCCAGCAAAATTCCTTAAGAAATAAATATTCGCATGTTAAAAATAACAATTCAAAAACTCTCTATTCATCTTCTAATATATAAAATTTTCCACACCAACAAGACACCTTTTGGCGTTGGAAAAAATAAATAAATAAAAAAATATTTTTTCAAATCTAATTCCTTGATGAAAAATCTCACCACCTCAATAAAACCAAATGATTACTGCAGATTGCTCTAATTTTAGGAGGGGATGTTCAAAAATATAACAACAACAACACCAAAAATAAAAATAAAATTCTACTCTTATGAAAAAAGGTGCTGCAAAGTTTGTGAATGTAATTTATTTTTATTTTCACCAAAAGTTCCCATCCTGAGGCAACAATAAACGTTCGTCCCCGTACCATAAGCATCACCATCCTCATCACCATCATCGAGGATGAAAAGTACAATGTCATCATAAATGCTATTTTGCCAGCCGCAGAAAAAGGGCCTCAATAATACATACTCCAGAAAAAGTTGATATTTTTGTATTCTTTTTATATATGGCGACTAAATTTTGAGCCCTCTTCGAAAGGGTGTCGTTGTCGTCATCGTCATATTTTGCAACACGTTGATGTTGATGTTGATTTTGATGTTGAAGTTGAAGGGTGGATTTACTCTCAGAAATAACATAAAGAAATGACAAATGAAAGAAATAATAATTCTACCCAGAATTGAGGCAAATTGTCTTCTTCTTTTTTTTCCTTTTTTTGACTTTCAGAAATCGACTTTTGTTATAGTTACAGTTAAAGAAGTTTGGGGGGTTAAAATTGTTAAGAATTTTTCACGATAAAAAATGTAATTTTCATCAAAGGATCCACCGCAATAATAGCTGCCGTTTGTGTTGCAAATTTTGCTGTCGAAATGGGAAGGGTCCAGTCTATTTTGGGTAGATAATGACATATTTTTACTTTAAAAAAAAGGAGAAGAAAAGAAGTCTTCAGAGTGAAGAAGAAGAGGAGACAGGAAGAAAGTGTGAGGATAGATGAAATACTTTTTGTTTAAAATTTAGTTTATTTAAAGTGAAAGAAACATACGAAACGTATACCTAACATTCTATGGATGTTGAAATTTAATGTATTCAGGGCAACCTAAGAGAACCTTATGGACCTAGCCCAGTCGGAATGTTCATTTGAAATAATAGAAACAAATTAGATAGGTTTTTTTTCTGTATTTCATTAATTAGGGAAGTTCTTAAAAAGACATTTTCGACATTCTTTCTAGAGCTTTTGCATTTGAACTCCTACTTTCACCTCCCCGCTGTAAATATCGGGTGCTTAGTACCTCAACTATGGAGATTGGGTTCCAACCTAAGTGGAAAGTTGTTAGGGGTGGCGAAGGAGAGAGGGGGGAGATGTTTCCATTTAGGCACCACTCTTTTCGTCCAGAAGGCATGAGTCGAAGGAGGAATTCCCAAGATGGAATTAACGGTGGAGTCTACAGTTCCAGTTAGGTTGAACTACTTACTGAATATAGTGATTCTACGACATATTTGAAGCCCTGGCTTGTAAGGAGCGGTTATGCCGGCTCTTGCCCCTTGTAGTTAAATCAAGGACCTTGAGGTTGACGGTTGTTCGTCAGGGTGACTTAATGAACACGTAAAGAAAACCAGTTGCAAAGCACCAATAAGACTTGGAAACGGACGGACAACCCACGCAAATAATTTAAGAACAACGAACTTAGGATATACACGTGGAATGTTAGGTTAGCCGGAAAATTAGCGGAGGCCCAAGACTGCTAAAAAGCAGATATCATTGCAATCCAGAAAATATGATGGGATGGGCAGGGCAAAAAGAGGACGAAAAACTGTGATATTTACTATGGTGACTGCTACCGAGAAAACTAACAACGCTTACTTGGATGCGGCTTTGTCATTGGAGACAGACTAAGGCAACAAGTCTTGAGCTTTAGGTGCTTGGCTATTGGAACTTGGAGCTCTTCAGATCAATCAACTGTCAAACAGGTTGATCATATTGTGATCGCTGCTAGACACTCTTCCAGGATCATGGATGTCCGAACTACCTCGTTATAGCCAAGATAGCACTTCGGGTTTCCAGACCCAAGGCGTTAAAATAGATGCTGGGAGAAAACACAACGTCGAACGGCTACAATCGCAAGAGATCGAAAAATCCGACCGAGTCACAAGTAGTCTCTCTTTTGCCAACACAATGTGTGGAGAACCAGTGGCATCATTGCCAAGATGTAATCAGAGAAGCCGTCTCTGACGTGCTGGGTTTCAAGCAGCCACCAACAAGAACTGGTTTGATGAGAAATGTCGGCAGGCAAATGCAGCCAAACAACAGGCACGCAAAGCAGCGTTTTATAGAAGGACAAGAGTTGCTCACGAGCTCTATCATCAAATGAACATCAAATCAACAGAAGAAGAGAGAGGAACACCGACTTCTCAGAAGGAAAAAGAGAGAGCGTGAGAAGCGTCCGGTCGAAGATGTTGAGAAGTTTCAAAGTAGAAATGAAGTTCGAAAGTCTTAAGAGCAGGTGAAACGAAATTTGCAAGTGCATAGACCTCGAACCAAAGGCTGCAAAGACGAAGTGAAAAGATCATAGTGGAACCGCAGTCAATGCTGAAGATATGGAAGAACCACTTTTGTAGACTGTTTAACGGCGATGACGAACAGGCAGGATGAAAGCCAACAATCGCGTCTTTCCGACTTAAACGAAGTAAAGATTGCCATAACTAAGCTGAAGTTTAACAAAACCTCTATTGCAGATGGCTTGAATGCCGAGCTCTTCAAATCAGCTGGATTTAATTTGGTTAGGAGCATAAACCAACTTATCTGTAAAATATGGTCGGAAGAAAGCATGCCCCATGAATGGAACCTCAGTATTGTTGATCTGATAAAAAGGAAACCCTCTAAACTGCACCACCTATAGAGGCATCAGTCTACTTAACATCGCTTTACAATATCTTCTCTGTCGTAATATGTGAATGTCTAAAACCCAGCGTCGACACCCACCATCTCTTCATCGATTTCAAGCCCGGTTTTGTCAGCATCTACAGGGACGAGCTGTATAGAGGCATGTCTAGTTTTGGCATCCCTGTCAAATTCCTCCGTTTGTGCAGGATGACCATGGAGAATTCACGCTGCTGGTTGGAAACAACTTAAAAGAACCTTTCGATGTCAAAAAAGGCTTAAGACAAGGTGATGCGCTGTCATGCGATTTCTTTAACATCGTACTTGAAACTTGAAAGAATAGTGCAGAGCTAACACGTCAACTATAGTGGCACTATCTATTAAAAGTCTGTCCAATTTCTACGATATGCGGATGACATTGACATAAACGGAAGAACTCAGCGTGATGTTAATGAGACTTTTGCGAGTATTGAGACAGAGGCGGCAAAAATGGGTTTAACGGTTAATGAGGGCATATCAAAGTACATGCTGTCTTCAAGAAAGGACTTACAACACCGACGTCTTGGTCAAAACGTCAAGGACTTCGTCTTACTAGGCTCCGCTATTAACGCAGAAAACAACACCAGCGTTGAGATCAAACGAAGAATAACTCTTGCTAACCGCTGTTTCTTTGGGCTAAGAAAGTACTTGAGTAGCAAAGCCCTCTCTCGAGCGATCAAAGTGTCGCTATATAAGACCTTCATCATTCCCGTCCTGTTATACGGTCTAGAAACATGGCCTTTGAAAAAAACGGATAAAAGAACTTTGGGTCGTTTCGAGAGAAAAAGTTCTTCGCTTTATTTACGGTCCCGTATACATGGAAGGTAAATGGAATAAGACGAGCTGAACGGGCTGTATAGATTCGTAGACTTAGCCAGAAAGATACAAGTCCAACGGCTGAGATAGCTGAACCACGTTTGGCACATGGAAACTTAAGCTCCGGTCCGGAATGTCTTCGTTTCCAGTTCACACAGGACTGTAGCGCCACCTTAAGTAAGTTTATAAGTAGAGTGCAAAGTGTTTTTTTTTTCAAGATTTGCAAAGTGAAAAGACTTGTCACAACAACTCTAAACCATTCCTGTGTGCGAGTTATGTAAGGATTGGAGGAGACCTACGGTTTATATGCTGAATCCGAACATCTAATTAGAGAAAGAACTTTTCAGGACAAGAATTAATCTTGGAGGATTTTTCAATTTCTCGCAAGATGCAGTACCCGAGACCCATACTGTTAGGGTCACACGCGCACAGGCCACGGGTACTACAACTTATATAGTGTTGAAAAAAAAAGATAAAATATCAACTCTTTTCTTCATCCAACCATATTCTGATTCAAATCCAACCTTAATATTTAGAAAAATATCTCTTTAGATAGGTATATTATGTTACGTATAAGAACTTATTCTCTCCAGGACATTTTCTCGTAAATAGTAACCGGCAAATTATATAAACAAGCTCATAATTTTGTGTGAATAAATTAGCAAATCTAACGCTTGGTTTATTTTTAAACTAACTGACCCATATTTGGTCGAGGTAAGGTTGGGTTAGGTTAGGTTAGTTATACTCGTACCTAAAGCAACTAGCAAACAAATTCAATTTGTGAAATATTATTATAGCAATTCCGATAAATAAATCTCTCTCATTTGGGAAATAAATTAATACTCTAACTCTAAGTCACACTGGCTGACACAATAAACATATCCACATACCTTAATATATTTCGTATAATGTATATAAATGTGCTCTACATGCATACATCGCGAATTTTGGTAGATATGTATGTCCAAAGCTATCAAACTAGAAACGATTGCAATAACTCTTTGGCCAAACTAACACAGCGCATTGGCCATGGCCATCAGTGATCACAGTTTGTATGGTGAATGGTGTGTTGTGTGTCATGGTAAAATTATAAAAGCACATAATACAACAAAACAATTGCAAATTCTATTAAATCATAATAAATCATGTGGTTACCCCTAAAACAATCCAGGACACTAATTATTTCCAATAAAAGCCAATAACAATTAAGCTGATTATCTTCTCTGAAGCGTGGACTTTTGTTCGTTCTTCTGTACTAGGTATGTTTATTTATATGTACAAAGGTACTAATATCTATGGATTTTAATTGTTGTAGGCGAAAACGCGTGGCGGAAATGAGGGTAAGAAAATCACATGACATCAGACAAAAATTCTACACCGAGCCGCACCTTTCCACCATAGCATCCCCCTATTATGCTGGAACACACCGAAATTTCTGTAAAATTATCACCAGATGGCATTGATATTAATGGAGGAACCCTAACGTCCGCCACACAAAACCAATGCACTTACAAAAATTAGATTGTAAATAATAATAAAGAATAATCTCTACACAAAATTTGGAAGCTTTACAAGTCGACGTAACTATGAAGCAAATGCTTTGATTACGTTTAAATGTCAAAATGACATAAATGTTTGTCGTAAGCACAAACAAAAATGCTTTCGTCACGTTTAAATGTCAAAATGATCAAATATTCGTTGTTAGCAAAAAACAAATGCTTGGGTGACGTTTAAATGTCAAAATGACCTTAATATTCGTCGTTAGCAGAAAACAAATGCTAACGTGACGTTTAAATGTTAATATGATCTAAATATTCGTCGTAAGCACAAAATAAATGCTTTGGTGACGTTTAATTGTCAAAATGGCCTAAATATTTGTGTGGTAAGCACGAAACAAATGCTAACGTGACGTTTAAATATCAAAATGATCTAAATATTCGTTGTTAGCAAAAAACAAATGCTTTTGTTGCCGTTTAAATGTCAAAATGATCTTAATATTCTTCGTTAGCACAAAACAAATGCGTTGGTGACGTTTAAATGTCAAAATGACATAAATATTTGTCGTAAGCACAAACAAAAATGCTTTCGTCACGTTTAATTGTCAAAATGGCCTAAATATTTGTGTGGTAAGCACAAAGGAAATGCTAACGTGACGTTTAAATATCAAAATGACATATAGATATGGAAACTTAGTGGCAGGATTGACACAAGCTCAAATGCGAAAGGATAACATAAGTTGCGTGAAAATAATTACTGAGAGTATTTTTCATAGTTCCCTCTTGATTGAATAGGGAAAACACCTGACTTACATAAGTGAAATTAAAACATGTAGAAGTTGGAATCAGGAATGTCAAAAAAAGTGAGTTTTTAAAATGTTTTGGCAGTGCGAATTAACTCCCAGAAGAGTTGACTACAGCTCGGTGATTTATGCGATTTTCAACTGACAGTTTCTTACGATCAAAGGAACAAATTCTCCTAAGAAGGTAAAAATGGATCACGACAAGCTCGCAATCGAGAAATAAAGTAATGTCACAACTGGAATGAAGCTTGGAAGTTCGACCAAAAGACACAAAAGTCATCTCAGGGTTATTGACGTCAAACCAAAGCATGCACAGACATTGTAGTAGAACCACACTATATGGAGTTAAGACGACGCAAAACAACAATGCATCCAAACCAACCTTTACGGAGTGAAGATAGCTGTATCGAATCTTAAACCTAACAAATTTACTGAAGCTGACGGACTCGCTGACACAATCGATGATTTGAACCTAAACAGAAAGTCAAAACTAAAGTCCAATTTATCGTCGGGATTAACGGAATTTGCAAATAATATTAAAATAATTGGAAGATCAAAACGTCATTATAGTGGCTTGTTTTTAGGCATGACGGAAGCATAGAAGATAAGTTTAGTGGTCAATAAGGGCAAGGCTAAGTATATGCTGTCATCAAGAGAAGACATTTGATAATAGGTCACCGTAGACAGCTCTAACTTTTAGGTAAAGTGGAGGACTATAAATTCAGAAAACGACACCAGGGCCCTATTCCAAAAAAGGTTCGTCACAAAATGAAGCATAGCCTTAAGTAAGTAAGTAAATGGTTTTTCAATTGGTGCGGGTAGATTTTGGAGCTCTGGGGCGTCCATTTTGTTTTGGTGACATCTGTCAAATCTTTTGTTTATTATTCAGTTGTTTATGCCAAATCATTCTGGCAAGTTACACGATTCAACAGCACGTTCAAATGATAAAACCTTATTATCAAAATGAGTGTTCGTTAACGCAAACCTTCCACGCATTTCGCCTTCACAGTCGACTCTTCAACGTTTGGTGGCCAAATTTGAAACGACCGGTTCAGTTAACAATCAACCAACACTTGTACAATTAAGGAATGCAAGATCGGCCAAGAACATCGCCGCGGTCCGTGAAAGTGTACAGCAGAAACCCAGGCAGTCTATTCCTCGCGGTGCACAAGAACTCGGCTTTTCGCAGACTTCAAGTTGGCGAATTTTGCGTCGGGACTTGTGCCTACACCCGTACAAGATCCAACCGACCCAGGAACTCAAAGTTCGTGACCATAGACAACGCCGTTTGTTCGCTGACTGGGCTTCGAATCGTTTGGAAGAGGACCCCAATTTTGGACGACAAACCATCTTTAGTGACGAGGCGCATTTTTGGATAAATGGCTGTGTTAAAAAGCAAAATTACCGTATATGGGACCTCTCCAACCCACGCGAGGTTCACCAGGTGATAATACATCCTCAAAAAGTTACCGTTTGGTGTGGATTTTGGGCCGGCGGGGCGGCGTAATTGGTCCATACTTTTCTGAAAACGACGTTATTGAGGCGGTCACCGTCAACAGCGAGCGCTACATAACGATGATAACTAATTTCTTATGCCCAAAGTGAACCATATGGACCTAAATGACATGTGGTTCCAGCAGGACGGCGGACGCTACGTGTCACACTGCAAACGCCACGATTGACATTTTGCATGAACGATTTAAAGGTAAGGTTATCTCTCGCAGGGGTGATGTGAATTGGCCACCAATGTCATGCGATTTGACCCCGCTAGACTTTTCCTGTGGGGTTTCTTGAAGTCGCAGGTCTATGCAAATAAACCACAATCGACCGATGCCCTTAAGATGAACATAACACAGGCCATCGCTCAAATTCAGCCGGATCTATATGGAAGAGTCATTGAAAATTGGACCACTCACTCGGATCCGTGCCACCGTAAGAAACCGAGGCGGGCATTTGAATGATGTCATATTCCACACTTAATGGCATACATGCGCCTTTCAAATAAAAATATAATTTTGTTTAAAAAAAAACTTTCGACGAAAAAAACTAAAACATTGTAAAAGTGCAAAAAATCTTCTTAGATTGTTTTATTATTCCGAGGTTGTAGCCCAAAAATTAGTACTTCTATGCTTAGGCTTTGTGGGCTTTTCTTGCTTAATTGAATTAATAAATTTTGGTATCTTTCAACTGGAGTATTTTCCCAGGAGGCCTTTGCTTTGATATCAGCGACTATCTCGCGTTAGTTTCAAGTCAATGGAACTTTTATTGGTAAAGACATAAAAACTAAATCAGAAGTGTTAGAAATACTGAACTTTCCCACCTTTTACAACCTTTACAGAAAAGGAATCGCTTATAAGAATACAATTTCGAATGCGGAGTTTTAAAAATACAAATCAGTTATATTTCGTATTCACGAGCTTACAATGAGTATATAATATTATGTATTTGTTTACAATATTCAATCTCTCGTTTTTGTCAACAACTTTGTTTATTTGAACAGAAACTCGTAATAAAAATATTCTTCTTTTAAAATATCAAAAAGATCAAAATTAAAAACCTTAATAATATCACGTATGTAGATTTAAGTTTATAATATGTTGTATACTTTTATCTTCCTTCTTTCTGTGGAACAAAATTTAAAATGTTTGTTTTTGTTTTGTAAAATGGAAATTTTTCAGTTCCGTGTAATTGCGATTGAACAGAAACAACATGGTCAATAGGGTGTCCTGCTGCTTGCATTCCGGATAATGTATTTGATTTGATTTAGTCAAAATGTATCAACATGACAGAACCAACCATGTGTGATGCAATAAATTTCCACCATCGCATCGACATCGTGCATCGTGCATCCTTCGTCCTTGGTATGTTCTCTTGGATTTTCAGTGCCCCGTAAACAAAAACAGAATCAACAATATTCGTAGTTGGGTAGGCAGGTTGATATACATAGCCGCATTATGCATCCAGCTTGAGCCTGGATGTGAAACTGTAAATGCATGCCAATTCAAACCCCTCTACTCTATATGTGTGAGCCATAATAACGGACGCAGCCAATGCCGCGTTTACCGCCACCGCCATTGCCGCCGCCAACGCACGTAACTACGGAAAATGTGCTTCATCTTGTGAATTGAACAGAGTACCAATCGAAAAGTGTATACTTGCGGCAATCGCAATGGAACCTCTCAATTGCCAATATTTACCAAAATGAGTAATCATGTCGTATAATACCCAGACCAAGACCCGCTGCCACCGCCGCCGCCGCTGCCGCCGCCGTCGACTTCACTATACGAAACCCTATACCTAGCAATGGGTCGACATTTGAGTAAACTACCTGCCTGAGCGAACATAATTAACGGTAAAGGACCAATTTGTAATTCGGCATAAAGCGCACAATATTTTACTGACTCAGGCATAGGAACACATAACAGAAGGTTTTGAAGTCTGTGACGCCTTCTTTTGGGGCTGTCACATACCCATTTAGAGAGTGACTGTTATGATAAGATTAAAAGTTCTGAGCGTTTAGTGGGATTGTGAAGTATAGTTACATCCTTTTTTAAGAAGGTTGACATTTGAGCTGAAATGTGAGCTGATTGTGTTTTAAGCTTCAATTTAAATCTTAATTTTGTAATCATAGGGTTTTCTATAAGAGCTTTCATTTCGATAATTAAAAGACGAGTATTTTTCCAAAGTAATGGGAAGACTGCTGATCAGGTGGGGTGCCCAAGTGGAAAAAGTGACCCCACCCAACTTGGAGTGCGCAATTGGCGACATCGAGTTAGGGACCGAGCTAGACGGATAAGTTTGTTGTGTGAGGCCCTAATTCACACATAACTGTAGCGCCAACTTAAGTAAGTAACTTAGTAAGTACTTGAGTAACGCGTATAACTAATTTATCCCAATAACTAATAATCAACCAGTTTCACTATTGTCGTCATAAAAGGTCTTTCACGATGACCTAAAAATTAGTTTTGCAAACAGTAATAAAAAGTTAATCATTTTTGTAAGTAATTTCAACAATTTCAATGCGATTTTGGTGTAAGGGCGTAGGTTTATATTTAAAATGTCAAAACATGACAGATTCAAAAGTGACAGTTGCCAAAAATCGGTATAATAACAACCTATTGTAATAAATGTTCGTATTCAATTTATCAATTAATTAATGTTTTACTAGACTTTTGGCATTCTTTTTTTATTTTGACATTTTGTTCGTCCAATAAAATCTTTAAATAAATGTCGACAAGTTGATCATGCAAGGTTCTTTTGACAAATAATGTCCAAAGATGTATTTATATCTGGAAAGAAAAAAACATTAATTGACACATTGCAAGAAGTCTTCCTCAATTTATTCTTTCCTCTTTCTCCCTCTTCTCTTGTTATCATTCAGAAATGCAAAAATTAAAATTCAATTGAATTTTGCCCACTTCCGTTCATTCATGTTGATGCTGAGTAAAATGGCGAAAGGCGATTGTGATGGTGATGGCTATGTGATATGGCGACAATGACAACCAACTATGTATGTATATGTAGACAGTTGCAGGCTAGAGAGAGGTTCTAGCTTTTTTGTATTTTTAGTGCTGGTTTTTCAATTTTTTGTTCTCTTGTTTCTTAGCTTTTCTTCTTTGTTGCCATCAGTGTGACTTTTCTTGCTTGCTGGTTATATATTTCTTGACAATTCCTTAAGTTCAGAATGGAATTTCAGTGAATTAAAGTCACTTGTCGCAATGTCAAAGATGATAAAAGATTATCGCAGAAAGCTCTTTCCAGATGTTTTTTCTTCCTTTTCTTTTGTTTTCATTTTTAGTTTGAAGCCGAAATATTGGTTTTATAGTTGTAACATATTTTAATTGTTTTTAAACAAATGGTCGAACCCCTACCTAAAAGATATATTGTATAGTAAGGAGATTTCGTAAGTACCGATGCTGAATGAAGTTACTTGCTAAACACAATTAAGATGGAGCTGCAGTCGTAATAGCCGTCAAAAAATTGAAGACGCGCAACCACGAATTTACTTATTCAAAATTCTACTGAGCTTCAGATTAAATTCGACAAATTGATCAAAATGTAAACAAGATTTGACAAATTTTTTTTTAGAGATTTATGTATGTAGAACTTCTGTAACTTTCTACACCATTTTTTTGATTTTTTTAAGATTTAAATCCCACTTTATTTCAACTTAAATCGATCGATGCTCATTCTACTTAGAGCTTCATTCTTCCCATAGTTAGTTCTATGGAAGTCAATATGAATTAAATCGAATGAACGCAGGTAATTCAAAGTATTCAAGAGTTGTTGAAGAAATATTAAGTCATTATCAACACAACACGCCTTAGGTGGAGAGATTGTATTTGAAGAAGCTGACTACGATATTCATATACATTATGTATGTAGGTAGGCAAATCATAAGGATCATCCAAAGGAAGACTCTTGAGGGCAAAGCGAATGAAAGTATGTTGAATTGATTCAATACGTTTTCTATGAATTTCGTAAACGGAAATCCATACTTATGAAACCTATTCAGGATGCAGCATAGGGATTATTGAACCCCTTTTATAAAACCAAGAATAGAACTTTCTTTATTGACAATAAAATTAATGTGAATATTAAGTTGGAATAGAAATAAAAACAAATCTTTAAAAGTGAAGACGCGACAGAGTTTTTGTTGCGATATTCAATAATCAAATACAATGCCGATTCGTTGTTTAGCCTATTGGAAAGCCTATTTTTCCAATATAAAATGTATTAATGTCGGTTTCAAAAAGAATACGATCATGGAGAACCTCATTGGAGCGCAGACGTTACGTCGTTAATAGACTGGAAGAACAGAAAAGGGGCAAGATGGCTTCCCTTTCCCTGTGGAACACCACATTGAGCAGTAAAAGGTTCTGTATGACAATTTCTAAATTTTATCTCATAGGATTTATTTTCAACGTAGATTTGATTCAAGCTATGAAAAATGGTGGGAAACCAAGAGCTTTTGAAGTTTGAATAAAATAATTCCGTGGCTAAGCAGCATTACCACTTTACTTCAATTGAAGTAGATCTACTTCTTTTTTTCAAATAAATTAAAAATGTAGTTCCTACTTCGCACCATCATCAAAATATTGAAATCTACTTCATTTTTAAAATCTGTGTTTATACCTACTTCAATTTTAATCAAAATAGACTGAATCTACTCCTTTTTTCTCCTTATCACTCTTGTATGTAGTCTCAAAATTTTCTAGAGAATTAAAAATCGCTTGAATATTTGCGTTTCCGGTGAGGTTCTGTCTTATCTAATGTATTCTAGTTTAACCCTTTTGTTATTTTTACTTTCGACGTATACATAGGACCTGTGTGGCAAGGCAAGTTTTTCATTCGTAAACAAATTCGAACTCGAAATTTTAATCAAACATGACATTATGATGGTAGAGAAGTCGAAAAAAGTGGGTCTCCCGATTTTGTCGGTTTGTCTGTATGTCTTTCCTGTTTTTTTTTTCAAAATAAAAATAACAGTAGTCCCAATACAAATTTGTACGGTCAAAAAACGATAGTTCGATTTTTTTAAAAACAAACCGATAAATTTTGTTTTAATTCTTGCTAAAATTTGTGTTCTTAGTTGGCTACTTTCAGTATAAAAAAATATGTTTGTATTGCTCCAAAATGGTACCCCAAATAGAACCGTTATATTGTTTTTAAGTTTTCTCAAGAACTAAACTATTTTTTCTGCCAAAAATGTCATTGTTTTTATTTTTAATCTAAAAACAAATATTATTTTTTTTTCGAAATTTGATATCTTGGAAACGGGTCATCATTTTTTACAAAATTGAATTGCAAGACGTTCAAATTTATATACCAAAAATATTTTTAAACTAAAATTCAAAAACGATTACAAACGAATACAAATTTAAAAAATTAAGGTTTTTTTGAGAAATCAAATGGCTTTTACATTTTCGAAAACAAGCTTTTTTGCAGGCACATTTTAATTCTTAAAATACAGGAAATAGTTTTAAACAGACTTTTTTATATTAAGAGCGAGTTTATCAAGTTGTCTTAAAACAAAGATAAAAGGTTTGTTGATGTACTGAAATTATATTGCGATTACAATAACTATTTCTTGTAGAACTCGTCCTTTGCAATCAAAACATCCTAAAGTCTTTTCTCGTTTCATTTGACCAACACGAGCCCAATCTTTGCGTTTTCGTTGCCAACAACCAAGAATTAATTTAAGAAATGTTACATTAGCATATTGAATTATATGATATGAAGGCTTAAATAATTCTAGTTTTTTTTAATTTTTTTTATTGATATAATGTAATTTAAAAATATGTAGAATAATATGAAAAAGTAAATTTTCTCAATCTACTTCACTTTTTTCCTAAAATCTACTTCCACTTTTTTTTGAGAAGTGGTAACGCTGAGCTGGTCAAAAGCTTTAGAAAGGCTGATCAAAAGCGGAAATTTGTAACTGTTGATCTTATTTCATAAAACCGTGTTGCTGTTCGCAAATGAGATATTTGCTAAAAACTCTACACTCTCACAAAGGACTTGTTCAAAAAGTAAGAGAATGCAAGAAAGTCTTGCAATGGGCCTGTTGTTATGTCCGTCTTGTTACATTTCTTGAATATTAGTGTAAGAAATGACTTCTTTCATACACAGGAAAATTTTCTTGTTTTTAGGGAACTAAAGCATTTCTAAACTTTTTTAGTACTATCGGGGGAATACCATCGGGATCGGTTGAGCAGCCATCATTCAACATGGACAGAAGATCAAGGGCTGTAGGCCCCCTTCATCCCTGACTACAATACTTACATACAGGAATGTTTGAGAGTCGAAGTCACTAGGCCCTAGTTCTCAACGGACTGTTGTGCCACCCAAATTTTGTATTTTATTTATTAATGCAAAATTAATTCCAACAGTTTTTCTGTCGAATTATTGTTTAAAGTTGTCAAGCTTTGAAATAACCCCCTATAGAAATGCAGATATGTAACAAGACCAATGATAGTGACCAAAAGATGAATTTGAGAAGCATAAACATGCGACTTATTTGCAGGTTTTATTTACTTGACTTTCATTCGTTTGTTTATTCCTTTTTTGCTTAGATTCGGTCTTCATTTTTCATTTCTTTTCGAATTCAAAATCCTAGAAACTACAGAGAAGGAATCCCTTTTTCGAAGATAGTATGTATTAGTATCTATATATTTAAGTATGGATTTGTACCTACATAATCCAAAGAAGATAACATTACATTTTTCTTTCTGCATTTTACCCCTCCTGACCATGCGTCCGTCTTGTCGTCGTAGCGTAGGTCGTCCGTTCGTCCTTCCGTCAGACTGATCGTCTTCCGTTACGTTTTCTTTGTTTTGAGTTGTTGGGTGTCCCAAATGAGTGCAAAGCATTCTATGGACTCTTTTGTCTTGTAATTTTTTTCCAGCTTTCTTTTCTGTTTTGTTGCTCCTGACTCCTGAGCTGATGCTGCAGTTCAACTTTTATCCTTTTTTCTACGTCCGCGTCGTCGTCGTTCACAAATTCTATGGCTATAAAGGGGATATCAAAAGTGAGTCTGATTTTTTCCGAGCAAATGTCACCGGAATACGACATAGAGTCCTGTAAAAATTATTTTTTGTTTCAGAAAGGAACAAGGATTCTCGGATTTAAATCATACGAATTTAATGTCAAAATAAAAATGAGCAAGTCTGAGTTTAGTTAGAGTGAGAAGGAAATATTTTGAAAAGCATAAAAGTACACAAAAGAGAAAAGGAGAAAATAAATCAGTCCGCATTTTCGATTTGCAAGCATACAAAAATGTCACAGAAGTAAAATGAAGACATGCAGCTCGAATTGAATAATCTCTGCTTTTGTCCTGCAGATTTAAAAAAAGGAGCAAAAAGCTTTGCAGCAGCAGCAGCGGCAAGCGGCAACAGCAGCAGTGAAACAATCCTTCTAGCATCAGGATATGAATCAGTACCACAAGGGATGACAATATTCTCCGTAGGCTGGAGGCTGACGCCTCCTACTTTTTTGTTTTCGAACCGTAGTCTTTCCCTCGGCATCTTTTTAATTCGTTTTCAAAATGCAAGGGGCGACAGGATGTGGCATCATGTCCCCATAGATAGGTCTCTCGAAGGCAAAGTGCTGAGTCGCATTTTTTTCTAATAAAAATATAATTTAATAAATTGAAAAGTGTCTATTCGGTGCGATGCGGCGCGGTGAGGTGGTCCTGTCGGCCAGGATGAAAAAAATGAGACAAAACGGAAATTGATCAGAATGAGACCCTTTAGCTATTTAGTTGCATCCAGTTGACAAAGATGCCAATTATCGTGCATTGCTTAACTCTCTGCAGACTAAGGGATTAGTTTGAAAAATTGGAATGTTTTATTTCATCATTTTTGCGACTTTTTTCTATTTATGTAGCTATTTATGCATGTTTTGAGAACTTTTGAAATATTAATTAGCTGTTGAAAATATATACATTGTCATTATTACTGTAAAGGGCCATATGTAACTTTTCTGAGAATTTTCAGAAAAAACAAACCTTTTTCTCCGTTTTAATAAAAAAAATGTGCAGCAAGTTAAAATAAAATTGTTTTTTAATTTTGAATACAAACATTTTCGATTTTGAATAATTGCAACCAAAATAAAAATACTGACTAATAATTTTACCCTTAACAACTTATTCAAAGCCCTTCAGGGATTGAAAGACGGTTATACTGGGAAATGCACATTTATTAAAGTACTAGCTGATCCGGCAGACTTCGTACTACGAGTACTTCAATCGATAAATAAAAGACCTAACCTTTTGTAGAAAATAAACATTAATATTTCATATTGTTAGATGTTCAAACTTTAGACATGTGCATTCAAGAAGAAACAAGTGTCCACAGGTTTTTCTCAAAACCCACCTCTGTCTATCAACTTTTACTCTCACCTCCCCGTGGTGAACATCTGGTGCGTCTACAGTTCCAGTTAGGTTGAACTACTTAGTGAACACCTTATAGGGCTCCTACGAAATATTCGAAGCCCAGGCCTGTAAAGACCGGTTATGCCGGCTCTTGCCCTTGGAGTTAAATCAAGGGCCTTCAGGTTGAGTGCGTCAGGGTGACTTCCTGACCACATAAAGAAAACCCAGTTGCGAAGCACCAACAAGCCTCGGATACGGATGGGTTTACTGTTGACAACCCACGCAAACCAATTAAGGACAACGAACTTCGGATATGCACGTGGAATGTTAGGTCCCTTAATAGGCCACGTGCAACCAAAAAATTAGCGTAGACCCTAGACTGCTATTAAGCAGATATCGCCGCCATCCAGGAAAAGCTTTATGATAGGGTGGGCAAAATGAGGATGAAAATCTGCAATATTTACTATGGTGACTGATACCGAGAAAACCAACAATCCTTATTTAGATGCGGCTTTGTCATTGGAGCCAGACTTAGGTCTTGATCTATAGGTAGGTGCATCAACGAGCACCTCATGACCATCCACATAAAGGCTAAATTCGGCAACATTAGCGTAATATGAGCGTATGCCCCCATAGAAGAGAAGGATGACAACACCAAAGATATGTTCTTCGAGCTCTTAGACAAAAAATATGAGCAGTGTAATAGCTACACTATTAAAATTGTCCTGGGCGATTTCAATGCCAAGCTATTAAGGGAAGACATCTTTGGTGGAACAATCGGTAAAAACAGCCTGCACGACAACACTTCCCACAACGGATTCAGGCTCATCGATTTTGCTGCGGGGCGAAACGTCATGGTAGCCAGTACGCGTTTTCCACACCTCAACATCCACAAAAGAATTTTGAGTTCTCCAGATCATTCTACCCTCAACCAGATTAACCATACTGCAATCGACTCTAGACACGCTTCCAGCATCATGGATGTCCGAACTTTCCGAGGAGCTAACATCGACTCAGACCACTGTCTCGTTGTTGCCAAGGTAGCACTTCGAGTTTCCAGACCCAGTGACGTAGACTTAGCCAGAAAGGTAAAAGTCCAAAGTCTTAAACGGCTGGGTCACGTAGAGCGCATTGGAACCTTCTTCGAATCCACACCCATAGGACAGCGCAGTAGAGAAAGACTGCGGATCAGGTGGTGCGCACAAGTGGAAAGTGACCTCACCCAACTTAGAGCGCAAAACTGGAGACATATCTAGATGGAGAAGTTTGTTGGGTGAGGCCCTAGTTCACGCAGGACTGTAGCGCCACCTTAAGTAAGTAAGTAAGTTATATTGTTAAAGCACTCCAAAAAAAGTTGTGCACATTATCCAAATAAACTTAGTGTTCTTAAAATACCTCAGAAAAAGTCAAGGACTTATAACTGCCATTTCAGTAAAAACCTTAACTCTAGACCGATATAAATTTAAAATCGTCAGTATTATAAATACTTACTCATATATTTTTGAGTTTTTTCCGAAACCAGTTTTATTGGTTTCAAGTTTTAAGATTTTCAGAAATTGGATTTTTTTAATACAATCGAAACCTGGTTTCATTGCAAAACCCAGTTTTAAAATGGTTTCAAGTTTTGAGCTTTTCAGTAAGTAGATTTTATAAGATAAAATGTTAGAAAAATTCGAATCCCAATCATTTCTACTTTTGACTTAAAACTAGTTTTTGAGAAACTCAATAATAAGAGCGTTATTCATAAGTTACCTTTAAGTTGTTGTCACATCATTTTATGAAAAAATAAACGCCTTGCTAGTTATAGAGCAAATGACAACAGTCTAGTTATTGATAAAGTATTAATTCCCATATTTATCACAAAAACCAAGCATCCGAATGATGGTTGGTAGAATGATAGAATGCCAAATTTTGGTACACCCTGACGTTTCAACAATCCAAACTCCACTTTTTTCAAACCTAAAGTTTTCGAGTAAATTGGATAAAACTGTTGAAGTGCTCTCATGCCCCCCTTTTAAAAACATTTTAAGGAAATAATATTGTCATGTTTTTTATTGAACACAAAGTTGAGGTAGAATCGTCGGTGTCCATGGTTCTTCCCTGGCTTTAGAGTTTCTTTCTTCAATTTAAACCAATTCTTTTTATTAATCGCAATCAACACCTTTCATTATTTCGCTGAACTCTAATGGGTTGCTAAAAGCATCAAACTATAGACCCTACTTGTGGACAGTCTACCTCTACATGACGTCTGTTTCTAAGCTTAAAACGAGGTTGATATGTATATTGCGTAACGTTATACAGAACGGTGCTGTTAAATGAAGCTGAGGGAAATAATGCCAACTTTCAAAAATTGCCCTTTTTGCGATCTGAAAAAGTACAAAAATGGCTAATTTTCAACAGTTTTTCAGCACTTTGACTGAGTAAAATGAAAGCATTTTATTTTGGGAAACTGCTTTCCCCTTGCAACTCTCCTTCTTTGGGACACTATATGCTTTTAGCATAATATTCTTGACGGTTCATCGAGGATTACAGAAGGACGCATTTAACGTTTTGTTTTATTATTAGCGCACACTCAAAGGGTTTTTTGTAAGTTTAATATGCCAAAAACTCATTGTAAGCATTAGGGAAAGAAGGATGACTTGGAAATGAGATAGGAAAGAGGGTGGCAAGGCATTCCGGATTCGAGTGGTACGGCTTAAAAATGAATTAAAAAGAATTTGAATCCAGGGAAGAAGGGATTCGTCGATAACAAAAGCACGCATTCTCGATAAGAGAGCAAGATGCCGGACCTTATCAAATGGCTTTTGAAATCTTACTTTCTCCAAAACCATGTAAAGGTTTGGTCCACTGTTCTGTGAAATAAACCATGAGATCACCAGTGGACCTCTTGCTACGAAAGACGTATTGTAGGTCGTTTAGAAGCCAGCAGATTTATGAATGTTAAGATCTTTTAGGAGTCTTCCCACCGCACGAATACGAACAAAAATTGGTCAAATATAGGGTTTTTCAATAAGGGCGGGTAGATGTTGGGTGTAGATGTCGTGGCGTTTGCTGTGTGGCACGTAACGCCATCCTGCTGGCATCACATGTCGTCTAGATCCATATGGTTCAATTTGGGCCATAAGGAATTAGTTATCATCGTTATGTAGCGCTCGTTGGTGACGGTGACCGCCTCACTAACGTCGTTTTTAAAAAAGTACGGACCAATTACGCCACCGCGCCAGCCCAAAATCCACACCAAACGGTAACTTTTGAGGATGTATTTTCACTTGGTGAACCTCGTTTTTTTTGGTGTCATCCCATATACAGCAACTTTGGTTGTTAACACAGCCATTCATCAAAAAATGCACCTCGTCACTAAAGATGATTTTTCGGCCAAAATTGGAATCCTCCTCCAAACGATTTGAAGCCCAGTCAGCGAACAGACGGCGTTGTCTATGGCGATGAACTTTGAGCTCCTGGTTCAGTTGGATCTTGTACGGGTGTAGGGCCAAGTCCCGACGCAAAATTCGCCAAGTTGAAGTCTGTGAAAGGCCAAGTTCTTGTGCACGGCGAGGAATAGACTGCCTTGGGTTCTGCTGTACTTTCAGGGACCTCGGCGATGTTCTCGGCTGATCTTGCGTTTATTGAAGGTATAGGTGTTGGCTGATTGTATACTGAACCAGTCGTCTCAAATTTGACCACCAAACGTTAAAGAGTCGAATTTGAAGGGCCACTACGTCTACCGTAAAATGAGCGCAATGCCCGCAACGTTTGCGTTAACGAACACTCATTTTGATATTGAAGTTTTATCATTTGATTGTGATTTTCAATCGTGTAACTTGCCATGATGATTTGGCATAAACAACTGAATAATAAACAAAAGATTTGACAGATGTCACCAGAACGAAATGGCCGCCACGGGGCGCCAAAATCTTCCCGCGCCAATTTTAAAACCCTATAGAATCATTAAGTCACTCAAAGATCAGGTAAGGTGGAATTTTCGGCCAACTGCTTTGCAAACAAGTTAGCTTTAACAATTGATCCAACTTAAAGAGTGTCAACAAGCGTAGGGACCGAAAAAGTGGAATAATTTCTCATGCTTATAACGAATGACCAAAAATTCGTACTACCTTTGGGACATTGCAGTATTTTTTTGCCGTAATGTTTGCTCGTGCAAAAATGTTGTCCTTCGAATATGGGCGTTGCAGGTCTTCCTGGCTTTCTTAAACCTTTTTTGGTTTTCCTCAGTTGGGTTTGCTCTAAAGCACCGAAAGCTCACCTCTTTCGACTTGATAACCTCTTTGCAGCTCGAATCGCAACATGATCTAGGCTTGGGTTTGATACCTTTAACAAAATTCGGAATAAAGGTTACCAATCCCAGGTGAACGATACTAGTAGTCACATCTGCACCGGAATCTACGTCACTACCGAGAAAGCATATAGTGACCAGTTAAAGATCCTGATGAAATTATTGAGACTGTCCCAGATGGCTTTCTCATATACTGCCAAATGGTTCCCTTTAAACCTCTTTATCTAGCTGAATTTGTTTAACATGTGAAATCAGCAGATATGACACTATGCTCCGATGCGTCTAGAGGCTTCAAAACACTGATTATGTACTTATCAGAGTTGGAAGTGAAAAACAAGTCAAGAGTATTTTCATTGACAAGCTGTGTAATATGTAAACTCAGTAAAAGTCACATTCCTTCGGAAGTTGTCTGGCCACGAAGAATTGTGAACATTGAAATCACCCGTAATAAAAACTTCAGTGGGAGAATACACAGGGAGGCGGAGGCAATTCTTTGCATGGAGTCAGACAGAGCATTAAATTCTTGGGAAGTCGAAACTCATTCCAGTTTTGGGCTTCGATAAGGAAACAATGTTTTTGAAAGAGCAACATACTAGAGCTGTTATATTTTTTGTTAAACTAAAGTATTTTTTTGGAAAATTAAGCTCTTTTCGTTTATCAATTTGCGTTAAGACTTTCCTAAATAAAATAAAACATATTTTAAATTAATTCCAAGAAACAAAATAGGTACTTTATTCGGACTAACCAATTTAGGTAATACCTTATGGCCAATATACATCTCACCGTGTTCAAGTATAGCTATGAAAATATATATAGTATTTGTTATGGCAAACCCAAGAATCATGGTAGGTTAGGTTAAGGTACTTTAAAAGTTTATCTTTACTGCCAGTTTTAAATTAATTTTTATTTACTCTGCCTACCAATAATTAAATACTTCACATCCTCTCTTTTTAAACCCTTGTATATAATGTATAGCTACTTCATCAAATAATCATTAAGCTTAAAATAAACTGCAAACAAAAATTTCATTTCGATACAATAATAATAGGAACCCAAAACGTTTTATTAAGGTAACTTTGTATATCCATCGCATCGTATCGTATCGTATCGCATCGCATTGGTAGTAGGTCAGGTAAGGTGCCTATAAAGATTTTCACTTTTCCTCCTCAATGCAAGGAGTTAAATCTATTAATTTCCCAAGTGAAACTAAGTCGTAAAAATGTAAACCTTTTTTATCCTACTCTTGCTATATCAGCCATCAGAACATCGCACCGCGCCGCACCTCACCAAAAGAAGACCATCAAATAGAGATACATAAATTTAAGATAGAAAACCTTGTTGAGTGCGATACTTTGCCATTCTATACATCACTTGGGTCCATGGGGTCCAGATAAAAAAGACTATAGCTATATCCCGGTTATACCTAGGAGTACTACAGGACCATCATCAGCAGGTACAAGTGACACCCTTTTATACCTTTTGCCATATTCAAACTTACATAGTAGGACTTTTCTCTTTCAGCAGTCTTAAATACACCTAATAGATTTCTCTTGCTCGAGTGAAAATAGTACAAGGAAATGGCACATCGTCGAATCACTAAAGAAAAGCTCCAATATACATATAGCTACTTCTCACCTGGTCTGATGGATCCTGATGGGGATGGTTCTGGGCTTGGGCTGGGCATGGCTTAGAGGCAGAGGCAGAGGCAGCAAAGTGTTGAGTATTCTATAGGTGAATTTATCATGATTGGAAAAATTGCTGTAGTGAATTTTTATATAGAGTTCGGAGCAACAGTTTTCAAGAAGAAAAGTCTTCCTCTTTTTTGTTCATCGTCTTGATAAGATAATCCTGCCATCAATCAATCCGCCAAAGAATGCCTGAGAAGTGTCGATTTTTGACCGGTGCGACACGTTAGTGGGACGCGACGCGACGTTAAGAAAAAAGCGTATGCTACCTGTTCAGCTTTTCTTCCTCTTGTTTCTATTTTTTTTATTCTTGTAATAATTCGAGACTTGATAAATTGTTGTTGGTTGTCAACAGCAAATGATGTCATTTAAGGAAAAAAAACTTTTCTACAGATGACGTATGCCCCAATTTATGAGTATTATAATGATAAGTATACTCAACAATAGTAATTGTGATTAATTTATAAAAAAAGATTAAGATATACCTAAATTTATTTTGATTGCTTTTTCTATTTTAGTGTATAATACTTACAGAAGAAAATGTGGGTTTGTATTTTACGGGTATGAGAACCCTTATAATGATTAAACACAGTGCGAGCAATCAGAAAAAGCGGATAGGGTTGGAAAGGAGATACCGATGAACGTTGGTTTTGAAAGCCTACACATTCGTGTTGTGCGACTTAAAAAAGAATCTCTTTACTCCACATCACGACACGACATTGAGGACAAGGGTAAGCATTGCTAGAAGCACGGGTTTTACGAATGAATTGTTTAAGTGGACTAATGCGACTGGATATTCCACTAGAGTATTGTTTATGAAAATAGCGACTTAAACAAGATTTTGATATGAAAATCGTATTAAGAGCTTTATTATTTAAAGCCAGATATGAAGGTGTTAAAAACTTTTTACATCGTCAGAGAAAACCTAAACACTTAGCAGCAGTTTTGGTATCGTCAAATACAGGATCACTCTAAAAAAGATGGGCACATGCCCAAAACTGAAAGCTGTTTAGTTTAATCAACGCAAGTACCATCCATGGAAAGTGACTTAAGTTTTAACGTGGACATCATTTAGTTTGCGAAGCATTAAGTTTCACACGGTTTATGATTCCATTGTATTGGAGAATGCTGTCAAAGTCAGAATTCAATGAGCTTATCATATGCTGCCGTTAGTAGTTCACATCTTAAAGACAAAGTTAAACAAATAAATTTCTAAAGTTGAGACTACTTTTGTCAGCGAAACAATTAAAATTGTAAGAAAGAAGATAGTCAGAGACAAAACGGAACTCAGGGATGCACCATTGTTTATTTTGTGAGTATAAGATTTAAACTAGTCCAAAACTGATTGAATTACACCAAAAGATTACATAGAAACCAACGAAGAAGAGAGTCATCAATAACAAATGCATTCATTTTTGGTAAGACAGCTTGATGCCAAATTTTATCAAATGAATTTGATAAAATTCATTCAAACGCTTTCAAATGTTTTTGAAATATAAATTGCTATAATCTTACATTCTCCAAAACTATGTAAAGATTTGTTTTACTGTTCAGTGACACAAACTATGAGACTACTAGTAAGCTTTCTTCTACTTGAGCTTCAAACTTGTAGAGTTATAGAAGTTGAGTAAGATGAATGATTCTCAAGAACTTTCTCCTGATGAAACCAAAGGGCGTTCATATCCTCTCTCCCTCCACAATCATTAACTACTCCCACATAAGCACGGCATACAATCCCGCGCTGATGTCACCAATTCCCATTCCACCTCTCACGGTGTAATTGCGAAAAAGCTATCCAGCGCTTCATTTTCCAATACTAGCATATACCAATTGCTGCATGTAAACTATTGAACGGGGCAAACATCAGGTGGAATAACATCACCACGTGTCAGGTCACACAAAACATCTGGTCTAAACTAGATTTATAGCGCTCAAGGTGCTTGCAGATTGCATAAAAGCTCAATAATAGGTGTCATAACCGGTCACTGTCTAATATTAAAGCACGCTATGCGGCTAGGCGTATTCTCAAATGACTTTTGCAAAAGCTGTATGGATAAGGAAGAGGAGGATACAGTTCTTCACCTCCTCTGTACATGCCCTGCTTACCTAGGAGAATTCTTCTATAGCGATCTAAACGATCTCAATCATATTAACTTAATCAGTCTCTCACGTTTCGTAAGGCACTCAATCTGGTTTCATTGAGGTTAGAAGAAAGCCTCAAGGTTTATGTAGTATTACAATGGGCCATTAAATTGGCCTGAGTGTGTCCTTCTCCATAACTGATAGCCACTTTAACATAACCTTGTTTAAACAAAAGCAATACTGACGGTCATTAAGAAGCTTTCGTTCAACAAGATATTTCTTAAGCTGAAAATTGTTCGGCGTTTTCGTGACCTTTGGACGATTGTTAGACCTGGAAGTTGTTTCACCTTTTTTGGAAGTGACTGGACGAATGCTGTTTCTTATCCACTCGGAAATAGACTTATAAAGAGTAGGACAAATGGAAAAGCTTACGCAGTGGTTCTGCCAGCAGCGTTGAAGAACACCTCTTCAGAACAATTGGAGAGATACTAACTGGTCTATAACAGATTTGTTAGTGTCAAGATCTTTTAGTTCTCTAACAATTGTGCAAATGCAAAAGAAGTTTCGTCTAATAATACTGTTTGCGCTCTCAAATATAGGAGGGCTCATTTCACTTTCTAGCAGCATCGAACTAACAGAAATTTGTAACAAGCAAATTGTCTTTATCAATCGAGCTGACGAAATTAGCGTCAATGAAGCCGAGCGTAATAACCTACAAACTTTCAAACTCTATGGTATTTATCTTGTTAACGTTCCATAGGAATATATTGTTATCGTTCCGATTTATCAAATTGAAAATGTTGACATTTCTCGGCGTTTCAAGGTCTCTAGAATCTAAATAAAAGATTTTTGGAGAGATGTCTAAGTGTGTGTGTGCACGTACATCCTTACGTTCGGGTAGCCTTTATCGTCGTCCATAGGGCATACCTCGTAAATTTACGTTGTACCGCCTCAATTCTATTAATACTGACTTCGTAGGTCGGATTCCAAATACAACAAGCGTACTCAAGATTTGACCTAACTAAACTAATATACAAAGATTTTAAAGTATGCGGGTCTTTAAAATCCTTTGAGTTTCTTTTTAAAAAACCTAATAATGTATTACCTTTAGAAACTATGTAGTCATAATAGTTTTTAAAATTTAATTTTTCGTCAAATATAACCCCCAGATCTTTCATTTTGCCAACTTTCTCTAGCTCCATATTATTAATTTTATATGAAAATTGGAGATGTTGTGAAAGACATCAATTTGCACTTGGAGATATTTAGATGTAAGCAGTTTATTTCACACCATTTAGATACGTCATTAATGTCTTGTTGAAGGAGGTCACAGTCACTGGTAGATTTTATAAGTCTAAAAATCTTAAAATCATCCGCAAAAAGCAAATAACCAGAATGTTTCACGCAAGATCGTTTATATCGGGTGATTTATTAAGAGCTTGAGCACTTTTTTAAAAAAAAAAACGCATAAAATTTGCAAAATCTCATCGATTCTTTATTTGAAACGTTAGATTGGTCTATGACATTTACTTTTTGCAGATAATTTAGTTAGATAGTTTTCTTTATTTCGTTATAATTTTTTTCAAGGATTGCCACCGCACATTTTACATACAGAGATTTGATACATAATATCTTTCTACTGAAACATTATTTTTTCTTACAATATTTATTTACATAATAACAGTGAGTTTGAAGGAAAACACGAAAGAAAAAACCTTCATTTAAATTTAAAAAAAAAAAAAAAATATATATATATGTATATATATACATATACATCTATATATATAAATAACAATAATAGTAATATAATTCATTAAGCAAATTATATTTTAACATTTTTTTTATATTTTATATATTTCTATATAATTTTTTTTTCTTTTATGATTTTTTTTTGGTTTTTATTTATTTTTTTATCTATAAAAAGAGAAAACTTAGAACTAAAATGACTAGATGATTAAACATTTGTATTAAAAATAAATAAATAAATAAATAGAAAAATAAATAAATAAATAAATAAATAAATAAATAAATAAATAAATAAATATATAAATAAATAAATAAATAAATAAATAAATAAATAAATAAATAAATAGATGAATAAATAAATAAATAGGTGAATAAATAAATAAACAAGCAAATGAACAAAAATATAATTGAATAAATAAATAAACAATTAATAATAACAAAAATATATACATAAATAAATAAACACGTAATAAAATAAACAAATAAATAAATAAAAAAACAAAAAATTAAATAAATAAATAATTCCATGCAAGTAAAATAAAAAAAGATATAATTACAAGTAATATATAACATTAAATGATACAAATATGTACAAATTAAGAAAAGAAAAAAAAAATTATTTTATAAACAATATTCACTAATGAGACTATTTTCAGCAAAACTACATTTTAACATAAATCGCTCATTTAGTCTTTGAATTCTTTCGTAAATCAATTCAACACCTGCTCTATTATGAAGTTCTTGTGTTGAATAATGCCATGGTAGGCTCAACATCATTTTTAAAATCTTGTTTTGCGAAATTTGTAGCTTTTGTATGTGGCATTTTGCACAATCTCCCCAAACGGGACATCCATACAGAAAGATAGATTGAAAAATTACTTTGTGCAATATTATTTTATTTTTATTTGATAACAGAGACTTTCTATGAATAAATGGGTAAAGCATTTTTATGGCTACACTTATTTTTTTCAGTGTTTTGTTTATATGTTCCTGAAACGTTAACTTAGAATCAAGGTATACACCAAGATATCTAACTGATTTTTCCCAATCAACATTTATACCACTGATTTGCAGCTGATTACTTGGAAGATAGCAAGCTTTTCTTTTTCTTGAAAAAAAGATCGCTTGCATTTTTTCCAAGTTAAGCTTAATTTTCCATTTGTTATAATAACGTTCCAATACTTCAATTGCATTTTTGAGAGTCGTCTCAATATTGAGACTGAACTTATGCGATGATAGTATTGCTGTATCATCAGCAAATATTGCTGATTCACAATCTTCAAGATGCGGGAAATCTGAAGTATAAATGTTGTATAAGATTGGCCCAAGTACAGAACCCTGGGGAACACCAAAATTAAATTCAAACAAACTAGAAACACCACAATTTACATGCACCTTAAAACGACGTTTAGACAGAAAACTTTGAACAATTTTACTCAAGTGAGGTGGAAAATTATAACGTAACAATTTATAAACTAAGCCATGGTGCCAGACCGAATCAAACGCTTTTTCAATGTCTAAGATGATCATTCCACTAGATCTATCTAGAGATCGATTTCTTTTGACAATTTCGCAGATTCTCTTAACTTGATGAGAGGTGCTGTGAAATTGTCTAAATCCAAATTGCTGGTCTGGTAAAATTTTTTTATCACAGATAAACTTTCCTATTTTTTGTTTAAGGACTTTTTCTAGGATTTTACTTACACTACTTAAAAGGCTAATTGGCCTGTAACTTTGGGGACTTTCTAAAGGTTTACCTGCTTTGATGATAGGTATAACTTTAGCTTCTTTCCAAGAATTTGGAAAGTATTGCTGTTTCAGGCAAGCATTAATTATGAATGTAAGATATGCATAACCTATTGGAGGTAAATTTTTAAGATAAATGTTTTTAATATTATCAATACCACCTACTTTCCTTACTTTTAATGTTTTAATAATATTTTTAATGTCATTGTCTTTCACAAAGTAATGAGAAGGAGTTATAATTTCTGAGTTGTTAAAATTTTCTAAAGCTTCTTCAACTAGTGCGTTTGTTGTGTTTTCTCCTAAGTGTTGAGAGACTCTATGGTTTGTTAAAAAAACTGCGCCAAGTTCTTCAGCTTTTTCAAAGTCAGTATATAATGTTTCAGACTGTGTTTTCAAGAACGGCATATTTCTATTTTTGTTTTTAATTATTTTAACTATGTTCCAAAAAGGTTTTGCACCAGGTTCTAGGAATTTTAATTTTGTGTTCCATTCTTGATTACGTAAATTTTCAATTGCAGAAGTAATACGTTTGTTGAAGTACGACACCATACTTTGAGAGAAGGGATGGTGGTACCTCTGCCAGTTCCTTCTATGAATATTTCTTATTTTAATCAGTTCCAAAACATCTTTTGGAAGTATTTTTGAGCGATTTTTAACCTTTTGTTTTGGAACGCAATCATCAACACAACCTAAAATAGTTTCAGTAAAGGTCTCTACAATACCATCAACATCGGCATTACTAGAAATATTTTCTAAATTTAAGGAATTTGTTTGCAGTTTCTTTTTAATTTTTGAACGAAAAGATGACCAATTAGTATTTTTAAGGTTTAAGTAACATTTAACGTTCTCAACCCCTGACCAAAGAAGATGACAAAAAACTGGTACGTGATCTGAACTTAACGAATTCACAGTAAAAGGTGGTGAAATTTTAGTTTGAACATTAGTAACAAACAGATCAAGCACGGATGGACTTCCACGGGACGATGAAGGAAAATAAGTTGGACTGGACGGAAATAGAACAGAGACAGGAAATGTGAGAAGAAGGTTTGACAATATATTGCCCCAAGCATTTGCTCGTAGACAACCCCAATCTCTATGGCGACAATTAAGATCCCCACCAATCAAATAATCGTCTTTAAGTGAAAAAAACTTAGAAAAATCTCTTTTAAGCAATTTTTTCTTATATTCAGATGATGACCCGCCGGGGAAATAAACGCAAAATACCTTTATATTTTTTCCATTACCTACCTTAATTTCTATACCAATGTTTTCTATACATTTAGTAGCGAAAATTGGCAAAAGTGAGTGTTGAATTGATTTTCTTACTAGAATTGCAACGCCGCCACCCCTTTGGTCTGTTCTATCAACGCGGTAGCAATTAAAATTTGAAGAAGGTAACCTAACTTCAGATGAAAGCCAAGTTTCGGTCACCAACGCAATATCAACAATATTACAATTTAAAAAATTTATAAATTCTAAGTATTTGCTGCGAATACCTCTAGCATTCCATGTAATAATATTTATATATTCGTTTAACATCATGTTACTTATCATTATTTGCATACAAAAATTTAGTCGCTAAATGTGCGATGGCATTAAATTGGTCTACTCTAGTTTTACAATTAGCTAAACTTGATATCATCTCCATGCATAGAGAATTAAGTTCTTCCATTGAGAAAAGTGAGTTGTTGCATATATTGTTGTTGCTAACAGGTACAGGGCTTGCAGTGACACCAACATGTGATCCATTTGACCATGCAATATTTGTTGGAGATTTAAGGTGTGTATTTGAATTGCTGGGTACATTGATTTTATCTAAAGGGGCTTGTCTTCGTTGACGAATTGGAGGAAAATCGGTCATTGACTCTAATAAAACCGGTTGTTGATGGTGACTAGGAGTGAAAGCACATTGTGTTGTTGTTGTTGCTGCTGCAGCCAAGCGTTGTGATGACGAAAATGATTTTGTTGGTGATGAACGTTCTTTGATTTGCAAATATTTTGTTCGACTTATACATGTAGGGTCAGTCGCTCTATGATCACCGTTGCAGTTGGCACATTTAATATTTGTCATATTTGTGCAATCGACAGTCTGATGAGAACCAGCGCAGATAGCACAATATGTTTTAATATGGCAATTACGTTCGCCGTGACCGAACATCTGACAATTGTGACATTGTGTTAATTTACCTTTAAGTTTACGTTGTATGTTCCAGTTGACTTGCGTATGCAAAATTGAACGAAAGTTTTTTTTTAAATCATTTAATTTGATTGAACCATTTTCTAATGAAATGATATAGATAGTGTCAATATAATGATCATATTTTTTAGATATTTTTTTAACATCTATGCACTTCAAACCGAGTTTAATTAGTTCTGTTTTTAGTGAATTTACTTCAACATCATCTAAGCCATAAAGCACCACTTTGAAATGTCTTGCACTAATCAGATCATGCGAAAAAAATTGACAATTTTCTTCATTGAGTTTAGCTAGGACAGAATTATAATTTTCAATGGATTCACACACTATTTTTATACCAATAGATAGTCTTTTTAATGAATATTCTGCGATATTTAATGATTTCATTAAGTTATGCACAAATTCAATTGGTTTTTTAAGAAGTTTAATTGGTGGAACATAGCTTTTTTTTTGAGTAGTTGGCGACACAACATCGTCCATTACTTCTTCTTCAAGATCATTATCGGGTTGACACTGCAGGGGATTCCAATATTTGGAATCTTTCCAATTTGGAGTATTTTTATTAGATAAATGATCCATGTTGGCACAAAGTTTTTTATCCAAGGACAATTGCTTGTCCTCGGGTTTGGGTGATCTAGCGCGCTTGGTAATGATTGATTATTATTAAATACTACACACGATAGAGTTTACGCGTCTTACACGTCTGAAAGTCCGACTTAGACTGATTGCAGATAATTTCATTTAAATGTTGACCGTGGCTGCGTCTTAGGTGGTCCATTCGGAAAGTCCAATTTTGGGTAACTTTTTCGAGCATTTCGGCCGGAATAGCCCGAATTTCTTCGGAAATGTTGTCTTCCAAAGCTGGAATAGTTGCTGGCTTATTTGTGTAGACTTTAGACTTGACGTAGCCCCACAAAAAATAGTCTAAAGGCGTCAAATCGCATGATCTTGGTGGCCAACTTACCGGTCCATTCCTTGAGATGAATTGTTCTCCGAAGTTTTCCCTCAAAATGGCCATAGAATCGCGAGCTGTGTGGCATGTAGCTCCATCTTGTTGAAACCACATGTCAACCAAGTTCAGTTCTTCCATTTTTGGCAACAAAAAGTTTGTTAGCATTGAACGATAGCGATCGCCATTCACCGTAACGTTGCGTCCAACAGCATCTTTGAAAAAATACGGTCCAATGATTCCACCAGCGTACAAACCACACCAAACAGTGCATTTTTCGTGATGCATGGGCAGTTCTTGAACGGCTTCTGGTTGCTCTTCACTCCAAATGCGGCAATTTTGCTTATTTACGTAGCCATTCAACCAGAAATGAGCCTCATCGCTGAACAAAATTTGTCGATAAAAACATTTCAAACCGAACACTGATTTTGATAATAAAATTCAATGATTTGCAAGCGTTGCTCGTTAGTAAGTCTATTCATGATGAAATGTCAAAGCATACTGAGCATCTTTCTCTTTGACACCATGTCTGAAATCCCGCGTGATCTGTCAAATACTAATGCTTGAAAATCCTAACCTCAAAAAAATCACCCATTAAAAAGGTCAAACAACAGAGGCCCAAGGTGGCTACCTTGGGGAACTCCAGAAACTGAGTTCGATTAGTAAGATATTGTTCAAATCACTTTAAGATATTAGATTTAAATCCAAAAGCTTTTAGTTTTTCTAACAAGATATCATGTTGAACTCGGTCAAAAGCTTTCGAGAAATCTGTGTAGATTGCATCGACTTGACAACGCTCCATCCCCCTCGTACAAATTTTATTTCGTATTTTGAACAGAATCGTGGCTTTCGAAATAAATTTGCACAATTTGAAAGCTTTTTTCAGGCGTCAGTCTTAATGTTGAAATATCAAAGCAAACCAAAAATAAATCAGTTGACAACAAGTAAAATGCCATTTCTTTGAAATTGTAACTAATTACATGAAGCCTTTTCAAGAAACCTTGATACTGTTATATTTGTGAGATCAAGTCTACTTCGAAGATGTTATCGTAGGTTTTTTTTTAAATCGCGTGTAAGTACGACATCATCATACGAACAAAACCTTCCCTATTTTCCCAACACTCTGTTAAAAACTGTGTTTAAACGTAAACATGTTGAAGCCTTAAGTGTCTGTTGACAAGGTCTTAAGATCTGGCTGAAATTGAACAACAAAAAGAGGGTGGGATGCGACCCGCACTTATAACTTCCCATCCCGTCTGTCGATTTGTCTTGCTTAAAAGGTTTGTAGGTTTTCGTGTTTTGTTAAAAAAGGTGTTAGTTGAATTATTTAAAAAAAAATTAATTTACCAACAATATTTTGCAAATGATGAAATTGTTTGATATCAAAATCTATTTTTGTTAAGGAGATTTTTAGTCAAAAACCAATTTTTACCAATTTTAGCAGCATTTCTTAAAAGTTTTTATTTCTTATATAAACAAATACAAATTGGATGAATGAATTTAATTTGAAGTCAATGTCTTCTATTATTTAAGAAATATCGAAAAAGAATTCCACATTCGTGTAGTACAGCTAAAGAACAAATCTCTGTGCTTTAAAAGTTAGTTCATAATATAGCCAAAATGAGTCACAAGCGTTAACTGGCGGACGTTACGATTGAATTCTTAAATGTTAGAAATGTAACTGACTATTTCACAAGAGAGCAGTCTGTTAAAAAAACGATTAAATATGATGTTATTTTTAACAATCATTTTAAGATCTCTATTTTTAGTTATGCCCAAGAGCCATTGAGCTAGTTACTGGAAAATCAGAGATGAAAATTATTCTCAGGGTTAAGGCGTGTTCTTTTACATCGTAACTAGATTTGTGAAAAAAAGAAGCTATGAATACAAACCTTTAAAACCCAAAATATGGGTTTGATAATAAATTGTGAGAAAATTGTTAATATCAATAAATTGTGGTGGAAGTTAAAACAGCTATTTATTCTTGTTTATACATAAATTTAAAAGCATTTAAGAATCGGTTGAAATATGGCAGTGTTATGGAGCCAATTTAAGGAAATATTTTAAAAATCATAAAATCAGTTATAACTTGAAAAGCAAGATAAGAAGTTTCCTCAGAAGTTTTTCGGCTGTCTTTTTGCGTCAAGGGCAGAGACAGACCATGTACCTATATTGAAAATACTACGCACTTCCAATGATAATGTATTTTCCAAAATATATGTAATGAAAATTTCTAGTCAAGCGGTAGAAAACTATCTTAGTTCCAGGCAATTTAAAAAATGCAGTATTGACATAAACGCATTCCAGTTGTGGCAAATCGGGAATAATTTTGCAATACCTCTTATTATTAAATTGAAAATGTTTTGGTATACAATTTCTATGGTGCCATTTTAAATAAAAGAAACTGTTTTTCGAAAATTCTACGGTGTCCCAAATCCTTAAAACGAAATGCATATTTAACCTCATAGATATTTTATAACTCAAAATGTTGTTTTGTTTGTTTTGTTTATCTTACACTTTAAAGAGTTTTCAGCTAGATAAAAAAAGGTTTTACCAGTTAAATTGAAGAAAGAAATCACAACCAAAGAACTGTTCGAATACTTATCCAATAAAATCAAGAGTATCTTTGTGATCTTAAAGTACTTCTCAGTCAAAATTAAAAAGAAAAATTAATCCTTAAGCACAACTGGATCAATTTTTTGAAATACATTCTTCAACAAGCTTTATTCAACATAAAAAGAAAACATTCAAAAAAATTATCAGAGTACCGACTGCGATGCGACGCGACGCACAGTGACGGAGACCGACACACGGCGAGGTATACGAGAGTACATATTATAACCATGACCCACGAGCTTAATTATACATTTCACGAACAATTAAAAGTCTTGATATCTCTTTGACTTCCACCACGAACAAGAACGGCTTTAATGAAAATATTTAATTAAAAGGCGCTGTACACATTCTGACTTTTAGCCTGATGCTCGAATGTTAAACAGGATCAAAGTGGTAAAATGAGAAAGAAATATATTTAATTCTTTTGCTTAAATATAATTTTTGTTTTCTGTTTTCTCTTGGAATCAAAAAATATATATAATATATTTTTTGTAGCTACATATACGTTGTGATATAGGCTGTCTATCCATCCTCCGTTCTTCCGTCGTCGTCCGTCCGCCCTGGCATCGTCTGTCTATCCATTCTGGGTTTCGGATTTCGGATTTTGGGTTCCGGGTTCGGCTTGGGCCGTCGTCGTCGTCGTCGTCTGACAACCTACTGTATGTCGGTCGGCTTTTAAAAGACCATTTTAATCATTCAGCACACGCTGCTTAAATAGCTTCCTCCAACAACTGGTTCGTATTTATGTTGCAACAACGCAACGTATCAACTCAAACTCGAAACAGATGTTATTCCTCCTCCGACAAAGCTGATATGCGAATATTTTTCTTTCCTTTTTTCTTTTTTCTTTTTTCTTTTTGATTTTATGCTTTTTTCTGATTTTGCCATTTTGGCCATTTTGCCATAACAACACCATGATACTCACCCGAAATTATTTCATTTATTTGCAAAGATATTCCGAGCGCTTCCATCATCATCGCAGCGCGGCAACGCAGGAGAGGGTATTCAGAATTCAGAATCCAGAATCAGCAGCTCATGGTGTCCAGGTCCACATATCCATATGCATAATGTGTGAACAGAGGATAAGACTGAATGGGGGGGGGGAAGGGTGGTGGTTAGAAACACACATTAAGACCATTCACATATCCATTTCCAGGGAACCATCAGCATAAGCGGACGACTCACTACCGGACGACCGACCGACCAACGTACTAGTGACGGCAGACGGGACAACCCGTCAGACAACCGCCCGCCCAGCTAAGTCCAGCAGTCGGATAGTAGAACAATCGAACATCGTACCACGATGGGTGTACCAAGTGGTTGGTCACAAACTGGGTTTCCGCAGAAAGTCAAACACATCCATCTATCTGGCAGAGGAGCATAGATGGATCCAATGTTTTTCATGAAAGACCACTTGGCCGCCAACTTGCTATTCGTCGTCTTCACTGTCGTTGGGGATGACGCTGTCGTCAACCTCATCGTCATCGTTGGATGGTTGCCTCTGTTCAAGCTTACAAACGAATCCATTCACCAGGCGACTTCTTCCAATTTGACCGTGCTATGTGCTCGTCCCAGAGGAGTGCAGGCGCATCATCGATATAGAGATTGAACCTAAAGAAGATACTCATGCTCACACATAGCCTCACCCTTCCGTGCGTCGCGTCGCTTCGCCGTCCAGCATTGCATCAGTGCAAAGGCGAAAAACTTAGGACAAGACTGATATAGAAAAAGAAAAAGTGAAAACCACTGAGTATTTTCAGATTTCAAACTCTGGACAAATGTATACCCTGAGAGCATAGAAGGGGGTGAATTTGGGTCTACATGTAGAGTACCTATCCAAATCCATATCTGGTGTTCGCCTTCGCCGTTGAGGCCAAGTATTGTAGTGGAGGATATTTTTGAATTCGAGATTTCAACAACTCAACGTGGAAAATTAATTCAAAAAGTTAGAAAAGCAAAAGATGTCGCTTGGGGTTTTTCAATCTGATGTTGCCTGCAGTCCTGATGCTGCTGCTATGTTATTTGAGTTTTGATTTGTTGTCAATGGCACCCGCAAAGATAAAAAGAATGCGAGCCTCAGTCGTGTAAGCCCTATGTTTTTTGGAGTTGAGCATACATTGTTCGTTGAGATCAAATATTTTCTCTCGAAATAAGAAAATAAATACTCATAGTTGTATAATTTGGATTTAATTAGCCGTTAATTAGTTGTTTGAGTTTTGATTTGGTCGTTCTATGTTATAGAGTATTGTTAATATCAATTTAAATAAAACCCAAAACGAATTTAAAGATCTTATCTTGAGTATCTGACTTTTTGTTTTAAGTTAATTAACTGTTAATTAGTTGTGAAAATATATTTTAGTAACGAAAAATTTAAAAACCGTATAAAAAGTTTTTACAGATTTCTAAGGGAGGCTATGCAGCAGAAAGTCTAAACGAAGAGAACATTCTTCGAAAGAATAAAAAGTGTTTGAACTAATTCAGGGCTAACTAACCCTTAAGAGTATTAATAGAACCGTACCTATAGCAGAAGCATCTTAGAAATAATACCTGAGCTTTAACAAAATTAGCGTTGATTTCTAGAAAATTTTGACTACCCCATTCTATTCGGAATCTCTATAGACTGCGGTAGGTCTTCACTTAAGCGAAGAATTAAATAAATACATAAATTGGGTGGGGCGACAGTCCGTTGAGAACTAGGGCCAGTTTCCTCATCCGTACAGCTTCTGAAAAAGTCGGTTAAGAATATGCCTTGCTGTATGGCGTGCTTTACCTTAAGACAGTGCCTGGTTATGACACCGATTATCGAGCTTATATGCGATCCGCTTTGAGATAGCAAGCAAAGACGACGCCCAAACGATTTAAATATTTTCGCCAAGTTGTTTTAGTCTGTTTACTACTACGAGTATTAGGACCGAAATTTGAAGTTAATGCTTTTAAAGTTGCCGTCACCGACTTTGATTTTCGGTAGAAATAGTTTATAGTTTTCGGACGTTGTTCGTTCATGTACAGTTCGATTATTAATGAAAGAATTAATTGATAAGTTAAATTCAAAGATCTATCAAGTAAGATCTATGAGAGTATCTTTAACGTGATGCCACTATATTTATAATAATTCTTTCAGAAGTCCATACGTGCACTGTAATGTTATGAATTGCTCTATGTAGCGGATCTCCAGGCTTTAGTGTTTTTAAAGTAGAACAAACTCTTATCTGCTATTAATGGTATCTGACTGATGTTAAACGATTCTTTGAAGTAATCTTTCCACAGTTTTAATAAGTCTTTAAAACCAATAAACAAATTCTTTTAGATCTTTACAATCATCCTTGATGCGTATTCAGGTTCTATAAGGATGTTCAAATTATCAAAAAGGATTTGAGAACTGTCGTATTGACTGCCGTTTTTAAAATAAGTGTAGTTGTATCAACTTAACAAAGTAAAATTCACCAAACGATTTTAATTACAAAAACATAGCGGAATCTTGAAGTTGTCCAAACTGATTCACGACTAATTGACAGCAAATAAGAAACAAATAAGGTATTGAAAATAAGACATTTAAAGTAATTTTCTAGAAAATGCTTTACTCATTTGACACGAAATAAGCAAAGTAGTAGCATGAAAATTATAAAGAATAAGGAATTGGCACAACTAATTCTCGACTGATTATCAGGAAATTATTCTTAGCTACAAAAGTTTACATTGATAAAACCTTTAAACTCATATTTTGAGAGTAGTACCCGTAGCATGATGGTTAGTGCGTTGGATTGTTAACTTAGAGTGTCTGTATGGGACCAGTAAGTTAGTTGTAAGTTATGGTTAATTAGGCTAGTTTTATGAATTTTTGTCTAGCCTTAAGATAGGTTTAAGATTGAATTAATAAAAATGAATTTACAAAAAAAAAAAAAAAGTGCGTTGGACTGTCATGCCAGAAGTCTTGGGTTCGAAGTTTTTTTTCACGGGTTCTGCCTCTTGCGAGGAATTGGCAAATTCTCCAAGAGTAATTCTTGTCATGAAAAGTGCTTTCTCAAATTAGCCGTTCGGATTCGGCTTCCCTGACATGACAACAGTACGCGCACACAGGAATGGTTGAATGGCAATTTGGGAGTATATGTGAATGTTTTGAGACAAATTAGATCACATTAGAAGGGGATATTTAAATAAAAGTAGAGGCGTCTCCACCATTTCTTTTAAATTGGTTGTACCCTAGTGGCTAGTGCTTCGTAGAATGGTCCGCCATAGAGAATCGGAAATTCTCTGAGTTATCTTGTACGCAGTGCTGAAAAATACCGTTTGTGAAAAACGTGATCAAAATTTTAAAGTTTAGTACTAAATATGTAGACAAAAGCTTAAAAAATATGCATTTTTGTATCAGTCATCTATTCCTGGCCCATATAATTAACTTCCATTTTGATAAAAGAGTTCATTTTTACAGAATTCCTGTTGTAGAGATCCTTGCTTTACTGCAAAATCTTTGAAACTTAGTTGTTTCATTGGGATAAAACCGTCATGTCGAGCCAATTAGTATTTCCATAGGTATATTTCATAGTTTTTAAAATTTGCATTCAGACTTCATTAACAATTCGCGCAGCCAAAAAAGCAGCGTTATAAACTACACTTCTAGTCCGCAGTGGAGATATATCGGAACCAGCCGTCAAACTGTCGATTAGAATGACTTATTCACAACTTGCTTATGTTCTTATTAATAAATTAACTAAATATAATCTAATAGATAAGTAATAACTAGCATTTAATGTTACCAGCTTTGAATGTTACGGAAAGACGCTACAATCAAAGAATGTCATTAAGAATATGCTTGTAGAATACCCGCATATTCTACAGAAGTTATACTTCCAATAAATTTAAAATCGGTTTTTGAAACGTCTACACGGTACTCTATTCGTTCACTCGGTACTGGAGTACGAAGGGGCCGCAAATAGTAAAGTACTTATAGTAGTACCATATTTCGGCAACACTGGTAGTTAATGGCCAGTAAGTAGTACGAGTAAGTAATTTATTCATTTATTAAAACATATGACAAAATGGTTTTGATTTAAAAATAAATTGAAATGAAATACATAATATATATAAATTTTCAATAAAATATACAACTGATGACAAAATAGTAAAAGCCTAATGACGTTTAGGCATATTCTGTGATTAACAACACTCTGTGTTTCTTTACTAATTTTATATAATTCGTTAGGGGTTTCCAATGAATACATTAACCTGCTTAATTGTTTCGTGCAATGAGATAACAGGCTTTCCGAGGTAATTGAGCCTTTGTGATCTTAAGATGGGACAAATGTTAAGAGTATGAAAGCAATCTTACTTTGTCTTTAGATTGTAGAGCGAGCAAAGTGGATTAAAGCTCCCATTGTATGGGATATTATTTAGGGGCTGGTACCTGACATCTGGTTTTTAATTATAGAGAAATTACATCATTGGTTATCAAACCGTTAAAATAATTTTGGAGTCCCGGGTTGTAATTCAACTAGCTATATACAATGCTGCTTTCTGATTCTTGTGTGCTTGAGACTTGAGTGCCTTAGCCATAAGTTGAGGAAAACCAGTATCAAGGTACAAACAGTAGTTGAGTGTATTTTGAGGAAGGTTAAAAAGCTCATTAGCACCCCCAAACCCGAAAATCATAGCAAAGGTTCGATTTGATTACAAAGTTAAATATTTTGTATTAAGCGGATAAATCAATTCTTTTGCTTGACAAAATGTTTTCCCAAGCTTTTGGTTTTCTCACATAAGTTAAAATAAGCCTTGATATTTAAATTCTATAACGATCTCATGAGGTTGTCCGTCATAGTTCCAGAGACACTCATTATGAGCCCTTCTCAGGTATCTTTGAAATCAACGGAAAAAGCATAAACCTTTTTATTCCTAGCTTGAAACGGTTTTACAATCGAGGTGAGATTAAATATTTAATCTACTGTATAGTAATTCCGATAGAATGTTATTCCCATCCATTCATTTCTCAAGCCTTTCAATAGTTAATGGTAAATTGAGATTAATTTCTAAGTATTTCATTCAGATAATATTTTTACCAAAATTGTTTGCTTCGACACGTTTATTTTCCTAAGAACGATTGTAAATAATTAAGTTTTACAAATAGAACTATGACTTGAAGGTGAAGTATCAAAAGTATTATGTACAATTCCTGGAATTAGTTGTTTATTAATAGATAAATTTAATTTTTATTAACTTCCCATAGGAAGTTATTGTAATGGGTCCGATTTGTCAAATTGAAAATTTTGCCATTTCTCGACGTTTCAAGGTCCCTAGAGTCGAAATAAAAGATTTTTAGAAAGATGTCTGTGCGTGCGTGTGTACGTACGTCCGTACGTTCGCGACGTTTTTTTCGTCGTCCATAACTCAAGAACCAGAAGAGATATCGACTTCAAATAAATTTTGTTATACAGATAATAAGGCAGAAAGATGCAGAAAGGGCTCTCAAGAAAATTGCGTGGGTGGTTTTTTTACCATAGCAGTTTAAAAAAAGGTGAAAATTTTGGTTAACCCTAAATATCTCATGAACCAATGACGCTAGAGACTTGAATTAAATTTTATATTATATATTGTAACGTGATACAAAACAAGTATATTTTTGGAAAAAAATCCAATTAACGGTTTTTTTTATAAATCAAAAAAACTAAAAAAAAAATTTGTCACTTCGAAAATTTTAAGACTAAAATATGATTTCATCTCCAAAACAATTTTGTGCAACGAAGAATAATGTTTTTGACATCTGATAAAATTTTAAGAAAAATCGAATTGACAGTTTTTTTACAAAAAATAAAAACCTAAAAAAAACTTAATAAAAGTTGGTAAAAATTGATTTTTGACTCAAATATCTTTTCAAAACTTTGAGTTATTAGCTTTGAACTACTTTTATCTTTCAAAAAATATTGTTTTCAACATTCAGTAAAATTTTGAAAAAAATCGAATTAACAGTTTTTTTACAAAAAATTAAAAACCGAAAAAAAAATTAACAAAAGTAGGTAAAAATTGATTTTCGACTCAAATATCTTTTCAAAAATTTGAGATTATGGCTTCTAACTAATTTTAACTTATAAGAAATATTGTTTTCAACATTAGGAAAAATTTTGAGAAAAATCGAATTGACAGTTTTTTTTACAAAAAATAAAAACCTAAAAAAAATTAATAAAAGTTGGTAAAAATTGATTTTCGACTCAAATATCTTTTCAAGACTTTGAGATATTAGCTTAAAACTACTTTTATCTTTCAAAAAATATTGTTTTCAACATTCAGTAAAATTTTGAGAAAAATCGAGGTGACAGTTTTTTTACAAAAAATTAAAACTGAAAAAAAAATTTAACAAAAGTTGGTAAAAATTGGTTTTCGACTCAAATATCTTTTCAAAAATTTGAGATTATGGCTTCCAACTAATTTTAGCTTATAAGAAATATTGTTTTCAACATTAAGAAAAATTTTGAAAAAAATCGAATCGACAGTTTTTTTTACAAAAAATAAAAACCTAAACAAAAAAATTAATAAAAGTTGGTAAAAATTGATTTTCGGCTCAAATATCTTTTCAAAACTTTGAGATATTGGCTTCAAACTAATTTTATCTTATAAATAAGATTGTTTTCAACATTCGGTAAAATTTTGAGAAATGTTGGATTGACAGTTTTTTTGGACAAAAAATAAAAACCTAAAAAAAAAAACAATACTAAAACTTGGTAAAAATTTACTTTCGACTAAAATAGCTTTTCAAAAATTAAAAATATTGGCTTCAAACTTATTTTATTTCACAGAAAATATTGTTTTTAATATTCAGTAATTTTTTGTATAAAAATACAACAGTCTGTTTTTTCATAAAAAAATAAAATCTCCAAAAAATAGAACGCAAATTTGGTAAGAATTGATACATTTAGACAAACTTTTAAGCAAGACAAATTGATAGATGGGATGGGAAGTTATCAGTGTGGGTCGCATCCCAGCCTCTTTTTTTGTATTACGTTTAATAAAATAACGATTATTTAGAATTCGATGGATTTACTCTGGAAAAATGTTGTATTTTAATTCCAAAATTCTTAATTTTTAAATAAAATAAAATGAGCTCTTAGAATATTTTGTGGAAATTTCTTAATGATTTTGATGTTATGAAATAATTTTAATTGAAGTAAATCATTCAAAGTTTTCCTTTTTAAATCGAAAAGGTTGTCGTGGAATAAGGCCAACTTTCAAAAATTGGCATTTTTGCACTTTGATAAAGTTAAATAAGGCCAATTTTCAGCACTTTTTGAAAGCGTAATAAGAGCAACTGAATGTATTTAACAAAAAAATTACCAAACCATAAGGTTGCTTTAAATTTTGACTTATTTCGCTTTCTAAAATTGAAACAAGACCAATTATAAACCTTAAACCGCATATTTCTTAAAAGAAGACTGCAACATAACACTAAACTTGCAGGAGAAGTATTAAACGTTTGTTGAACTGATAAGATCATTGTTTTTAAGCTGATTGCTTCATTTCAAATTGAAAGTTTAGTGAATGAGTCCGACTTGTGATAAAATATGGAAAATAAAAATACAGATTTAATATTGCCTTTTGAGTTTACTGAGGGGTTTAGAAAAGTAAGTAGTCTTTTGAACATCACAGAAGCGTGCAAACGATACATATGCTGTGTGAAACAGTGTTCTGCAAGTGTCGTGATCGATTTTGATAATGAATGTTTTGCTCGAATTCCCAAACAAAGTGAAATACATAACCACGCTAAACAAGAAGATGTGTATATACAAAAATGAAACTTGTTAATAAAATTAAAAATAATTGTGCCAACAGTTCATTGAAACAAAACGGTATCCGACATGTATTCGATGAAATTTCGGCAAATGACGTTGAAAGTGCATCGGTTCCGTTTGGGAAAGTTCGAAGATAATTAACAAACATTCGAAATCGATTATTTCCAAAAGCTCCTAAAAGCTCCAAAGATGTTTCAGGCATTTTTACAATTGAAAATGTCATTTTAAGATTTTGGAATGTCATGAACACACAACAGTGTTAGAAAATAATTGTTCATGCAAAAATTAGTTTTGAGTTGTTATTGTAAAGAATTCAAAAAACTTAGAAGATCCGAGATTTCCTATTAATAATTCTATATTATTTTATTTCAGGTTTACCTATTTATTATGTTCTTCTAAGTAATAAGAAAAGGCTTACAATCATCAGTTCTAATATATAGAATTGAATATATTTAAATCTAAAGCAGATTCCTTTCTAACAGATTACGAAAATACCTTGAGGAATAGCTTAACAGCATTGTTACTGACAGCTAATTGTACCATTTGATGATTTCAGTTTTGCCAGGCTGTACGGTGGAATGCTTCAAAAACTCAAAACTTTTCGAGATACTTAATTAAAAAAAAAGAAACAAATAAATTTTTCAAAAGTTTCTTGTGCTTCACTTAATGGTTTACAAACTTCCATTTAAAACCACAAGTGTCCTAGAAGGGTACAACAGCCACCTAAGTACAAAGCTTGAAAAGCACGGAAACTTTTTTAAATTTGTTGACTGCTTGCTTGATGAGGAGCACGTAAAGTAAAGAGAGTTTGGTATGTCCTTAGATGGGACGTTTGAAATTTTTGAACCGTTCAAAAGAATTTTAAGTACAAGCAACTCAAAATTGAAATTTCAATCAAAAAACTTAAAAAAAAAAACAATAACGATAAACGATTTCCTAAATTTATTTAATGACGAATAAAACAACAATCTTCTGACAAAAGACATATGTATTAACATTGGATAATTCTTCCGAGGAAGATGATGACGTCTTAACTAATGGCTTTCGTTCAAAAGTCTTGAGTTCTATTTTTTGTAGTATTTGTTGCGAGAATTCACTTACAATTCTCTTTCAGCCTTGTAATCATTTTAAATTATATTAAGATTGCTAAACTCAGTTGTTATTTCACTTGGCCTTATTTCACGGCACCATCGAAGACTTTGGCACCTTTAACTTGATTTTAGAACCACCTCTAAAAGAAACACATAAATAGTAAAAAAATTAAACATTAGTACATTTTGTTAAGAATATTATCATTACAAATGTTGGCTTTACTTTAGTGCAAAAATGTTAGTCTAAATATTAGTTGTGTGATGTTACCGTGTCAGAGAAACAACAGGTTGGTCGAAGTGTCAAAAATATCGCTGCCGTTTAGGCGCCCGTAGCAAACAATCGAAAGCATTCGATTCCATGGCGTTCTTAAAAATTAGGCATCGCTGACACCACATTATGGGGTATTTTCCGAAAGGATCTGGGTTTGAACCAATAGAAGATCAAGAAATTACAGCAGTTTCAGCCGAAATGCCATCGGAAATTGGGTCCAACGAGTTGACAGCTCTAAACGTGAAGTCGAGTTCCATACATAAATGTTTGGATTGTACTTCTAGCTGATTATACAATCTTTTCTTCTTTAAAATGGTCTCTCAAGGACCAGATGGCATAATACCAGCCAAACTATAAAAAGCCTCAGACATTGCTCCAATCCTTGAGGCAATTTTTAACAGCTGTTTATATCTGGTCCATATTCCCTCGGCATAGAGCGAAGTGAAAGTTGACACAGGCACTGGATACCTTACTCTACTTTACACCTCTTGATATAATTAGCATAGATGTAGGCTCTGCTGTTCATCTCAAAGCTTCATCGTAGTGGGTTAACAAAAACATTGGCCACTCCTTAATTCTAAAATATTTCGAATCAATTCGAAAGTACACGGACTACACCATCCCTCAACTGCAATTCGACAGAAACTTCCAGATTTCTATACCTTCCAGATCTTTATGTAAGGATAGGGTATTGGAAGACGAGTCAATCCACTTTTACACAGATGGATCAAAAACAAATGAAGGGGTTGGTGGAGGTGTGTACTCCGAATCATTGTAGCGTGTTGCAGGCCGAACTTTTGGTGATGAAAGAAGTCTTGCCCTGGCTTAAAGAAAACGTGATATCAACATCTGACCGGTCAGGTCACGAAAAGCATCTGACCTACACTAGATTTAAAGCGCTAAAGGTGCTTGCTATCTCTAAGCAGATCGCATATATAAGCTCGATAATCGGTGTCATAACCTAGCACTTTCTAATAGGAAAGTACGCCACACGGCTAGGCGTATTCTCAAATGACTTTTGCATAAGCTGTATGGATGAGAAAGAGGAAGAATTACTAAGGAGAATTCTTCTATAAATAACGACGTAAACGATCTCAATCCCACTAACATAATCAGTCTTTCACGTTCCGTAAGGAACTTAAATTGGTTTCATTAAGCTTAGAAGAAAGCCTCAAGATTCATGTACTATTACAATGGCATGTTAAATTTAGTGAAATGAACGGGAACATTTCAGCTTAAAATATTCAACGGAATTCCTTGATTCACAAATCACCTTAAATAAAAAAAAAAACAATATTTCAATAAATTTTTGAAGAAGCTCTCAAAAGCAAAATTCATCATTTTAAAAACAATTCTTTCTTTTTAAGTTAAAGTCTTATTTTCTCAAACTATTCTTTCAACTACAAAAAAATGAGTAATTATGAGTAATTTTATACAACTTACTTATAACCATTTAATCTTATTGTGATACCACCGAAAAGCCAGTCTCTGGGTCCATCGATGCACTTAAGAAAGTCCAAAGTTGAATGAAATCAAATCTTTGTAATCCCCTGAGTACATGATGTGTTGACTCATTCACACGAAGACGCATTGGATTGCATCAACTGGAGAACTGATGGAAATCCATTCCCATCCCCATTCCCACACCCTATCTTCTCTATTTTTCTCCTCTAGATTGTGAAAGAAACAACAACAACTACTGTCCACAAACAACAACACCAACAACAACGAAAATAGTTGAATAAATGAACTAATGCAAAAGTACTTTTTGGGATCTGATATCTGGGAGTAAACATGTTTGTAAAGTGCTTTCAATATCAAGCCATCTTTGAATTCTTCTTGATGGTACTGTGTGGTTGGAGGCGGTGAAGGCGGGTGGGGTGGTCCGCGCAGGCAGTAGGGCATAGAGGTTGAAACTTGAGAAAAACTTCGAATTTTTGTGAAAAATCATCGCTTGTCATGGTACATCAATCAAGTGCGCCCTTTGGATAAAGTTGAAATAAAAAAACAACAACAAAATAAAACTACTTCGGACGCTGAAACAGAATCCAAGCAGATTTAAGGAGCCTTGGTCAATATAATAAAAGACTTTAGCAAAAGACTGACTGCAAGTAATTAACTGTTAAAAAGAGATTTTTATATTATTTAGGTTTTGTTGTTTCTTTATCTTTTTCTTCCTTCGGATTTAGGTTTTTATAGTTTTGTATGCCTTGAACGCAAAAAATAGATGAGTTTGTTGGTCCTACACAGAAAAATCAAGAAGCATTTACTCGTATATATTTTATCTTAATTGATTTTGTTCAAACTTTTGTGTCTATGCCAAAAAATCAAAATAAACAAAGTTCAAAACTAAAACTAGACTTAAGATCTGTAGACAACTTTTTAAAAAGACAGTGTTAGACTGACTAATCAATGTACAACATACATTTCAAACATCAGGGACAGGGTTTTGAAAGTAATTTGTATACTAAACAATATATTTTAATAAACAATTCTTTGATTAATTAAACGGTTAAGTGCACTGTCCTGTGGGCGTGGATTCGATGACTTTCCGGGCATTAGTTTCCATGCGCTCTACGTTATTCAGCCATCTTATAGTCGTTGAAATTTTATCCTTCTGGTAAAGTCTATGTTAAAATTTCTATATGATGACATTATGCGACATGATGACTCTTCTGATTTATGATATAGTTAGCTGGAGTCCGCAATTATCGTTGGAATAGGTGTCAAGCTTTTGATAACTATTTGCAATATAAAATATTGAAAGCACCTTTGTTTTTGACATTCAAAGCCTTCAAACAGAACTCTTAGATTTGTTCGGCTGACCTAAAACAAAACAATGCAAAAATAAAAAAATCAAGTTACCAAATAACATTAAACAAAACAACTATATTCCTGAAATGCTTGCAAGTAAGTTCATTACAAACAAGAAGTTGTACAAATTAAATTAACAATAAAATAACTTTAAACCCCCAATTTTCTGATGAGATGAAATGATGATAATTTCCAACATCCCTCAATCATGTTTATAAACAGTGGTACTCCATCTCCAAAATAAAATATAAAAATACAACAAATAAACCTTAAACCAACCTATAGCTAAGCTAGCAACCGCTTTACAAAAACCAAGGAATTCCAGGTGGTGTTTTTGGACATAAAAGTTCTTAACTGCTATCTTCAATGTGACATCAACATAAACGCAATTTCCGGCTAAACACAAAAACGAAAAAAGAAAATATAAACAAGCATAAAATGTGTATATTCACCTCAAAAGTCCTCAATTTTATGGCACTTCATCAAAACACTAAAAACTAAGTAAATAGAATGTTCTCCTAAGGACCAAGCTCTTGGTCTTCTTATACTCCGTGTCGTCGGTACAAGTTCAGAGATTCCTTACACTTTGACAGAAAATTTATGGCCCGTAACTCGGTCATTAATCTCCATGAATCTCCGGCAGCAATATTCCCCAACGTATAACGCAACGCACCAGGGATCTCTACTCCTCTCCTTCTTCCATGTATACCTATATACAAGTATAGCCCAAGATGTAAACCGAAGCACATCAAAACGTAGGCGAAACATTTACAACAATTGAAACATTTAATTAATATCAACCCCAACAAGCTTGGCGATGGTTCTGGTTCTGGTGTTGCGGATGGCGACGATGGCTATGATGGCAAATGGCATATCCACCCATCTCTTTGCATCCCTCATCTTCGGCTTGTGCTTGCTTTATTTAGCTGCCTCACCGTCATCATCGCTACCACCACCGCCGCCACCGACACCGCGCCGTCACAATAATGATCAAGAGAATAATGGCTTACCATGTAATTACTGTCTATCTGTAAAAATGAATAGAATGCTTAATCGCTTAGAAATCAGAGGACACCAATAATAAATTACTGGCTGCCATGCTGTTCCTGTGTTTTTCTCCACTACCCCCAAACCGTATTCCAGTTCGACGCCCATAATTCCATTCGCCTTCCGCCCGAAGGTAAAGAAGGTAATCCTTTCCGGAGCATCGGAGCATCGGACCCGGACCCAGCTCAGACCCGGCTCTGCCGCCGCCCGTCGCACCGTCCAGTTCCTGATTACCTCATTCCTTTCATACTCTTCTTACGTACCTACATATTATATAGTATAACCTTAAGACGCTCGACCAGAGATTCAACTTTGAATCAACCTTAACGAAAGTGTTAATTAGACAATTCTTCGTTTGGGTTATCTGCTCAATCTGTTTTTCTGCAAAAGTTTTTCTCCTCTTCGACTCCGAAAAGTTACTCCTTTCTCTCGGTTAAAGAAATGGCTTGATGATGGTGCCCTGCCTGCCCTTCTGATGATGGCGATGGAAATGGCAATAGCTATAGCGAACGAAAACGAATACTCCTGCTGCCACATATTTGATCCAGATCCAACTACTCCCACTTTAAGCGTTGTTGAAAGAATCGTCCTTTTGAGGAGGGCAGAGAAGGGGTGGGGGCGGTGAGTTTATACACCTTAAGATACTTTTGCCAAAACTTTAAGATACTTTTTCTTTTCTTTTTTTTTGGATGTGCTTATTTTTTGCTGTACCTACTTCGTCCTTTTCGTTTTAATCGGACGGGAATGGAATGTGTCAAGCTGATCTCTTGTAGTAATTTTCGAGGCAGCCAGCTAGCGGCAAGGTGTCTGGTGTCTTTTCTTTTTCTGTAAATGAGAAAAAAATCTAAAGGAAAAACCAAAACGAAAAAAGAAAATTAAGCTAAGAGAATACAAAATAAAAGAAAAAAAAAAACGAAGGCAGGTAGGTAATTCACTTGATAAGAACTTTTCATCCCTAGAGATTGGGGAAGCTGGGTACAGTAGCTTTTTTGCGAATAAAATATTCTCACAATCAATTGAATTGGAATTCCTTATCAATGATTTGCAAGACAGCAATGTGGAGGAGTTGAGTTGATATTGTCCTCTTCTAGTTGAGATTGGCGTAGGAGGTGTGCTTATACCTTCTTACCTTTCCTTCTTACCGTGTACCACCGCCGCCACCGCACCACGCCGCCGCCCGCCGTGCGCCCTACCGTACTTTCATCTTCATGTGTGAAAGAATTGGGTTACCTTCTTATTTGATTGTTATTTTCAGCTCTTTTCTTATTTTACTTTCTATTTCCGTTTTGGTTGTTTATTATGTCATTTTATTTTATGACTCTGTTTCCTATTTAGGGACTCTAGCGCGGACCAAAGAGGAATGACGATGACGACGATGGTGGTATGAACCTAGAAAGTCTTAAGTTAATTTTTCTACAAGTTGCAATTGTTTGAAATTTTATAGTAAAATCAGGACCTAAATATTGTAGAGAGTTCAATTTGAATTCAAAATCACTTTGATTGAGAGCAAATTTAATTTTGACGTTAGAGCCTGAATTTTGGTTTCAAATTAAAGTACTTCCAGTAGATATTGTATTATTTTTTAAATGGTAAACAATTTTAATTTTTAGAGAGACGTTTTTAGGAAGTGATGAAGGAAATCCTGTAATTGTCGTATTTTTTTTATATTGCAATGAGTTTGAATTTGTTTCCTTCGTTTTTGATTCTTTTCTCATGCTCGTATAAATATTTTTTAAATCAATTTCTATTTAACTAAATCCGAACTGAGCTTTTCGCTCATAGCTTTATGATATTTCAGAGGCAAGTGAATTGGTATCCAGATAGAAAAAGACACTAACTTGTGGCACTTTTAATCAAAATTGTTATTGTTGATAGATGTTCTGATAAGGGTGTTTTCAGTTGCCATTGGGCATACCAACAAATATTTTCATCCAAATTGAATTCGCGCGTTGGGGTGATTTCATTTCAGGGTTTTTGTGGAAGAAATATGTAAGTTTTAAATACTTGGGAAATTCTCTGAACGACTGAAATTAAGTCCCTCATTCCGCTTTCCTAATCATTGAAGCGTGTTCCAGGCGGAACTTTTGGCGATAAAAAAATCTTGTTCTGGCTTAAGGCAAACGTGATATCAACATCTGATATCCGTATTTTCTCAGATAGTTAGGCCGCTATCAGATTTCTAGACTTTGAGTCTCCACAAACTCTATTACAGTCCATAACTGTCGATAAACTCTAATGTAGATGGGTCAACAGTTTAATATTCACATCTGGTGTGTGCCAGGGACATTTCAGGAAATTGTAAGGTAGATGAACTCGCCAGAAAAAGTACAGTACAACCCATTCTACAACGTTTTTGGCTTATGCTGGCATACCAATCCCTACATGTAAACTTGATAATGCCAGACGCTATGAAGATGGCAAACATCAGTTGGAATCACATCACCATGTAACAGTTTACAAGAAACATTTCGGTTACATTAGATTTAAAGTGCTTGAGAAGAAGAGAAAACAGTTCTTCATCTCCTCTGCACATGCCCTGCCCTAGCTCAAAAATGCAAGAATTACATAGGGGAATTCTTCTTTAACGAACTAAATCATATTAACTCAAACCTCAAGATTCATGTGATATCACAATGGGCCATTAAACTGGTCTAAGTGTGTCCTATCATTATGGAATTATGTCCAACTCCGCAGTTGAAGAATTCTAGAGCTGATATTATACTGAACTGATGAAAGCCAAGTAGAGGAGGATTGGAAAAATTTCCCAAAAATTGTTGGGCTAGACAGAATTATTGCAAGCACTGCCAAGTTCATCAAGAGAATTGCTGTACGCACTCATAGAAACAACATGGGTCGCATGATTGTCAAGCTCGCAATAAAAACGGCTTCTAATGAAGTACGAAAACTTTAGAGCAATTGCATTTTGCCTGCAGTGGTAAAAAAGAATTGCTAAGATTGCTATAGAATACGCAAGACAACACTTTGAGGCAAAACTTGACATGGAACACTCCTCCATTGAACACATTAATACCTTGCAAAACGTCATCGAGCAGTGTGTTGAATATCGGTCAAAACTTTACCTTTTGTTCATTGATTTTGAGAAGTCTTTTGACAGCGTCAACAAGGAGTTTATCTGACTTCCTGGGCTAAGGAGGGGTATCCCCATCAAATGATAACAAGGGTGAAATGAGAAGTGGAAATTGAATGGCTTAAAACTAACTCAAGAAAAACTGTGATGTTTAACATCCACTCATCCTCTCTGATAAAAACTGCTCAGCAACAAGAAGAAAAAGTAGAGAGTTATCAGTATCTTGGAAGTATTGTCTTCTTTCGGAATATTGTCAAATGTTTGTGGAAACAATTCTCTTAGCTTAGATTGTTCCGCTCAAACATCGAATCAGTACAATCAATGTAGTACAGGATGTAGAATAACAACAACAATTACCAAAAAATTCAAGACTTTCATTAATAGGTGTCTACTAAACATCTTACGGGCGGAAGTAACACGCTTCGAAAAAGTTAGGACTGCATTGCAGGACTGGCAATGTAGTGGAATCTACTCAGGCACTCACTTAAGAAGCCAGAAGAGTAGAGAAACCGAGAATTACGTGGAGAAGAACAGCCGAGGAAGAATCATTGATATTGACAAAGAGCTGGAGCGAACACATCTCAGCCACAGATTTAATTGGTCTGAGGTAAAGTATCTTATTAAATGCGTAAGCAAACACAAGATCTGATGGATCTGGCTTTGCAGTAATATTTTTCAACACCTTGCTGATGGTTACGAGCTGTAGCTCATGAATTGTTGGAATGATATTAGGCCTTGAAAACTTGATTCGTTTCCGAATTGTTGGCGTTATATCAGTATTTCACTGTTCCTGGCAAAAAATGTGACAATTGACAACCTCAAGAGGGCTGATAACATACATACGACTTGGGAATTTGGTGCATTGGCTGTGTGGCATATTGTCATTCTGCATAAACCTTTTAAAGTTTTAATACGCCTTTTAGATTTTAGGAAGTCACTGTTGTCTCTGTAACGTTCATAAGTAGAACAAATCGTTGGATGGTCGTTCGCCTTCATTTGCTGCAACAATTGCGGACAATGGAAAAAAAATGAGTGTTGTCTACTAGGCAACAATCTGAGGAACTTTTTGCACAAGTTGGGGTATAGCAGGTATGGTGGGTGGTACATTTCTACTAAGTTTTTTGTACGAACTGTTTGGGCTACACTTTGGAAACATCAATATTCTACTAAGAATATATAGGTCACGCCTGCCATAGGTCCACGACACGAGGTAATACGCTCACCCAAAGTCCCATTCAATAAAATCATTGTTTCGTTGCTTCATCGGGAAAATCATTATTAACTTCCCATAGGAATTTTGTTATACAGATAATAATGCAGAAACATGCAGAAAGGGCTCTCAAGAAAATTACGTGGGTGGTTTTTTTTACCATAGCAGTTTAAAAAAAAGATGAACATTTTGGTTAACCCCAAATATCTCACGAACCAATAACGCTTGAGATTTGAATTAAATTTTATATTATATATTGTAACGTGATACCAAACAAATATATTTTTGGAAAAACATCCAATCAACGGTTTTTTTTATAAATCAAAAAAGCTGAAAAAAAAATTGTCACCTCGAAAATTTTACGAATAAAAACTGGTTTTATCTCCAAAACAATTTTTAACAACGAAGAATAACGTTTTTGATATGAGGTAAAATTTTGAGAAAAATTGAATTAACAGTTTTTTTTTTTTATAAAAAATAAAAACCTAAAAAAACCATTACTCAAAGTTGGTAAAAATTGAATTTCGACTCAAATATCTTTCCAAAAATTTGAGATTATGGCTTCCAACTTATTTTATCTTATAAGAAATATTGTTTTCAACATTCGGTAAAATTTTGAGAAAAAACGAATTGACAGTTTTCTTACAAAAAATAAAAACCTAAAAAAGAAAATAAAAGTTGGTAAAAAAAGATTTTCGACTCAAATATCTTCAAATTAATTTTATTTTATAAAAAATATTGTTTTCAACATTCGGTAATTTTTTTTTATAAAAATCTAACAGTCAGTTTTTTCATTAAAAATTAAAATCTACAAAAAAATAGTATGCAAAATTGGTAAAAATATATGTTCGGTTTTCGATATCTCGTAAACAATAGAAGGTTTTGACTTTAAATTAATTTCAATCACACAAGTGCATTATTTTATAAAAATCGATGAAAGAGTTTTTAAGATAGTTTATCCTTTTAAAGTAATATGATTTCAGCCAATTTAAAATTTCGCATAAAATAAATTGGGTGGCGCAACAGTCCGTTGTGAACTAGGGCAAAGTAACTTACAACTCTCAACCATTCCCGTGTGCGAGTACTGTTGTCAGGGATGGAGGGGACCTACGAATCTTAAGCCGAATCCGAACGGCTAATTTGAGAAACAACTTTTCATGACAAGAATTAATCTTGGAGAATTTGTCGATTCCTCGCAAGAGGCAGAACCCGTTAAAAAAAAACTTTAGATGGCATAAGCAGGGATCAAACGCAAGACCTGTGGCATGACAGTCCAACGCACTAACCATCATGCCACGGAAACCATTTGGTGCTTTGAAAATTAGACTAAAATTACAAAGGTATTGCACTAGGACTATGTACATATATACAATACGAATATAAATAGATGTAAACATTTTGGATAAATACTTTTGATCAATCGTGTGTTATTTTAAGATTTCTTTAAATACAAAAATCAATCATTCTCAACGTCTTTCTTTAATCTTTCTACCTTTTTAATTTCTTATTGAAAGAAAAAAAGAACTAAATACGAGTATCCATAAATAGATTATCGTGATCGGAAGTACAACTTCAAGCCTGTTAACAAATTAAAGAGAACAAAAGCCACCACCCTTCATTTAACTTCTACATTAATTAACTTTCACAAGAAGAAAAAAAAAATACGAACAAAAACCCAAACCAAAAATCTCAACCATAAAATCACCTTTTCCTTTCAAAAAATATTGCAACATTATGACTGGTTTCCTTTTCCCATAAAAATGTCGGAGATGATTCTACAAAACGTGTTAGATGTCAAAGAATTGACCAAATCATTATAACCATCCCTAGAGACAGGTAACTTATATACACACACACAAAAAAAAGAACAAAATACATCGACAACAACAAAAATAACAACAAGCAACAACAACACCACACACCCTGTCACAACCTTTTCCTTTTATACCTATTTTCCTGCTCCTCATACCGAAAAACAATTACAAAAACTCCTAAGCACGACCAACCGACCTCGCCTCGTATACACTAGAACCCCAAAAGTCAACAGCAAATGCCACCACCACCCCATATCTAAAACCCTAACCAACATCACCGTCACCCGAAAAGAAGAAGAAGAGGAAGAGTACAAAACGAAGAAAAAAGAAAATAACAACATTCACCGAAGAAAATTCTCAGCTGGCCAATTTACAGCCAAAAAGAATATCAAAACAAAGCATCTAAATTGACGTAAATTTCTGGGTGGCGCCCAACGCGGTCACTTTTTCTTCTGGCAACATTTCGTGGTCGTACGGTACCTAGCAGTCCAGCGCCAAATATTCAACTGTCATCCGAGATCAGAAGAAAAAATTATCCTTAAGGAAATGCTAAGCTTAAAGGAGCTTTAGGCTTTGCTATAAAAGAGAAAGAGAGGGAGAGCGAGAGAGAAACAGATCCTGCGCAGGAATTCATGTTGCTAAAATATAAGAACTAAGTTCTAAAGCAACATGTTGCTGTGTGATATCAAGATAGATTCTCACGATTGGTCACTATTATCTCGATTATCAGGCATCAGGATTTCAGTGAATGTTGCTTGTTACAGAGGAGAGATAGAAAGCAAAATAAAACAAAACTAAGCCATCTGTGGATGTGGCCCTCAAAGTAGTACGTAACCACACGAACGAACCATTGCCAGAAACTACTGCCCACTGCATCATCCATACTGTATACATTTTTCTCAGCACCAGTACCAGTGCTATAGTGCCTGTGCCTTTGCTTTTGCCTTTGCCTGTGCTATTGCCAGAGTGCTAATGCCAGTATCAGCCTTGCTCCCGGATTCCCGTGTGTCTCTGTGTCTCTGCTGTCTGTTGGCATTTGTACCGTTAAGTCGTACTCCTCTCCAGCTGTCAGTTGGTAATTGGCTTTCAGTGCGTTCGGTTCGGTTCGTTTCGCGTCGGTCTGAATTAAACAAATCTGAAAAATACCAAACCAAATCATACGAAGCATTTGACTTCGGTTCTTAAGCTTATAGCTCGCAATTTCTACGAGCTACGAGTATCCTTCGCGATAGCAGAGTATCACATCGCATCCTATTTTTGTTCTTGATTCGGTTTTTCCTGATTTTTGTTTGCAGCTCGTACTGTGTTCTTCTCGTAGGTTTGTTTTCTGTGTTTTTGCAAGGACAACGCAAGGATGTGTCACATATGATGCTACAGGGGTGATGCTTTAGTGATGATAATTGAACGTGTATGACACTTGTTCGCTTTGATTACTGTTACGTTCTCTGGTGTTTACTAGTTCGTTAATTTTGCTTTTGTTATTGGTGTTGTTGTTATTGCTTATATACCTACCGTTCGGAGTCCTTTCAACTAGTTTCTGTGCGTGCGTAGGTAACGGATGGACAGGACATGGCTTAAAAATGCCAATACCGACCCCTTTCCGCATACGTTCCTATACATATAAATGACTATCCTGATTTTGTATCCTTTGATTTGCATATCTGCACCATCCGAGTGGACACCACTAATGGATATCTGGGAAAGTTGCACAGGTGGGCAAACACGTTTAATAATTAAAAATGAGTTTTCAAATTGACAATTGACGGGATTGTCTGGTTTTTGTGGAATTGGATAGTATTTTGTTCAGTTCGTTGAGCGAGTCCTTGTATCCCAGTGTACCAGTACCATCAGCAGTGTAATTTATATCCCTATCAAGCTATATAAATACGAAAATCCTTTTTGGAGGAGTGTTGCTTTTTGTTCTCTAGAGTGAGAGAGAATCCCTTGCGGGTTTGTGGTTGAATCATTGGCTCGGTGGCGATACGTGTCTCTGTTCCGTGCGTGGCGGTGGAGTATCGCGATCAAATTAATAAAATATATAATTTCAATTGAATCTATATGTATATTCAAAAGGCTTTTTATCCCAATAATAATAATAATAATACTTAATTGAGTTGTGCGTATCCTTAAATAAGTTCAGTGTTTTATAGTTAAAGCCTTTCCCTTTATTATAATAAATGATCAATAAAATTAATATTAAGAAATATAAATTCAAGTGCGGAGATTAGGTTTTAATTCAAGGATAGAAAAAAAAAAGAAAACAAATTGGGCTACTCAACGTTGATTATGTTCACATCCTTATATTAGCTCCAACAGGATAATACCCAAAGCAGCCAGAATTTCAAATTCCATTGGCAAGCAAACGCCACGCCACGCTGCTGGCCGGGTTGGTCTAAGAAGGACCATTGTGTTTTGTGTTTCTGTGTGTGATTGTGAATCACAAGGATTAATTTCTATCATCAATTATAAAGGACTTTGGAAGCTGTCTTTACTGCATAATACAGTGTAATTGTGGGTAAGTGTGTCCTTATAGTTGAAAATCTAACGGACAATATAGTTATAGTAACCTAGTCCTAGTTATATAAGAAAGAGAGAGCTCAGGACAGGACACTAGTCGTAGTCGTCGTTGTGTCGTACTACTATACCATAGACATAAAGGATCCTTTCTTAATCTTGAGTTGATAAAATATCTGTGATGCTGCACACCAGGATTCTCTATTAATTTATATATGTACTTATATAGGAATGTGGTCATGTCTGGTGTTTAAGGATATATGTACATATTTTAGGAATATTGTGTACTCTTGAAGGACGAATGGAATCCATTTAGTGCAAAGATGCCCCCATTCACATGAATATTAAAGGAGATTTTCTCCATAGGGGGTCGGTGTCGGTGGTGCTTTTTGGTTGTACAGACAACTACGACCGACGACGACGACGACGACGACGGTATACTACAGGACAAATAAGACTACGACTACGACGACGATGACGTTAACACATGTTTCTTGTGATGGATTTAAGTTTATATATTTTATTTTATTTTTATTGGATTTTTGGTCTATTTTGAATGCTTGTGGGCATCTGTGCCTGTCTTTCTCCCCACCCCCTTTTTCCTGTTTTTTTGCAAAAATTTTCTTTCTTGAGGATGTGAAATTAAAATTCCATTGTAAAAGAAAAAGGATATCCTACCATTTATTTGTTTCTTATTTTTATTTATCCTTCGTCTTCGTCGTTGTCTTCTTCTTCTTTTTATATTTTGTATCATGTGTGGTGAAAGGTTAGGTTTATTTTGTGTCTTATAACTGTCACATATTATAATCATCGCTCATCATTTGTATCCTATATATATATATATATACCATATTAAATAGTCCTTGGTTGGGATTTTTGTTTTGTTGGGGTAAACTTTCTTATCTTTTTGCTGGTATGTGGTGTATAGTCTATATATATAAATATATATATGTATTTTATTGGCAGAGAAGCATTGAATACAAATTTGTATTCGTTGGGAGGGTAGGTAGAGGTTTGTAAGAATAAAGAAGAATTTAAAGGCATTTGAGGCTTAATAGTAGTAGATAAAAAGCAATTGAAATAAATTTACGACAAGAAACGTATAGTAAATTTATCAAGTTTGATTTGATAGTGAAGGATTTGTTTTGTTGTAAAGCAAAAGTGACTATAAAGAGAAGCTTTAAGAAGAGTATTGTAATTTTTAATTACTACCAAATTTTTATGCACTCAAATAATTTGCAAACATTATGCCACACATTCTTGATCTTTAACACAATATTATGTTGAAAAACATGTTTATTTAAATAAGGAGATAAGATATAATAAAGCATGGAATGAACAAGCTTCCTATTTCGTGAAAGAAGTTTAGATACGGTTTTGCGATAGATACAAAAATTAGAAAGGTTTGGAATTTGGGTCATTGTGATTCTTACCTTTAAGAATAAAATAAACAGTATAAAGCAATACTAACCAATGATTTTAAAATACTTAAAATACACTTTTACTGCAATATTTTCCTTCAATTTTGTATTTACTTAAAATGTTAACTTGGAATATAATTTTATATTTTTGAGTTAAAATTTAGCTCGAAATAATGAAATAGGTTAAAGAAACTTTTTCAAAGAATTATTTACCTGCTTAACTTGAGAAAGAAAGTTACATGAAAATTAATTAAGTTGGATATTTAATTGACTTATCTTAATAACTATTGTATTTTACAAGAGGGGATCCAGACTTTTAATCAAAGGGGTAACACACTTAACATAAAGATGAGTTTTTGAGCACCGCTTTCTTTAATGTTCTCTAAAGGGGGCTGACAAAATTTAAATATTGTAATGTGTATCTTAAGTTTACATTTAGTACATATTTCAAGAGGTATATTGAAAAATGTAGTTATTAGATTAATAACGAAAACTGTTATCCAGCAAGATATGGTCCAACTATTTTTTTTTAGATGACTCCCTGAAAGCATTCATAGATTCCAAGAGGATCTTAAATATGCCATATTTAAGAGCTAAAATACAATAATTTTGAGGGGTTTTGGTGCATTTGATGCAGAAATGTTAGAAATTATGTTGAAACGTAGTTTTTCCAAAAATAATATCTTCTGTTCTTGTTGGAATTTTTATAATTGCAAGGAACGCTTCAAAAACATAGATGGAAAAATCTAGAAAATGAAAAAGTTTGTCAAAATAATGTGATCTTTTTTTGGAAGAAAATAAAACATTAGCTGTTATGAAGAATATTCTGGATTTTTTGACGTATTATTACTAACGCTATCAGCCTGCTTAGTCGTAGATTGGAGCTCATACATATTCTAAAAAATTACTGTTATGCGTGAACCATTTGAACATTTTTTGATCTTAAAGCAGTCAACAAACTTAAAAATTGTAGAGAGAAAAATATTTGGTTCTTGAATTTAATGAAATAGATGCATTTAAGTAATTTCTCCAAAAACTGAATAAAAACAAATTAAGGTAAACAAATAAGTTGGGAAGAGACTTTAGTGTTGCGCTCACAAATTACACGTTGCAGAATCTCTTTTCACTTTTCAGTTCTCGAGAGATTGAAAGCTTTTATATTAAATTAATAGATTATGGAACGTTTATTAGATTTTAGATTTAGATTAGAAAATAGATTTTATTTCATCATAAGTACATTTTTGAATTCGGTTTACAAATCTTTAAAGACATGGCAAAAGCCGTCTGCCAGATTGACAAGTTTATGATTTCAATAATAAAAATTAATAAATAGGTGCACTAGGTTTACAATACATTTTTTCATTTGGTTAAAAATTTAATTAAAACGCTTCTCTTAAGATTTGGTTTCTATATCTTAATGCTGATTTCACAAAGTTGTTAAGAGCCGTCCAATCACGTCCGTTTAGTATATCAATAACTTCATCCTCTTCGTAATTAGCTTTTCCCAAGTGTAGTTTTCTTAATTCTTTAAGTATGGGACAGATGCCTATAAAGTACATTATGTCTTCACGGGTTTTCAAGTTACACAAGGAGCATGTGATAGGCAAATCCGGCCGGTGGGGTATGTAGTTTAATGGCAGTAACTCTTCTCTCACCTTAAATATGGTTGAGATTTTTTCTGCATCGACATTGCTTCCAAAATAGCTAATCATGCTTAGATCGTGTTCCAGTTTCGAATAGTACCTTCGATAAATTGATGATTGAGCTTCTTCAATAAAGGCTTTATGTAGTTTTTCATCAAGATTCTGGAGTATATTGTAAAGTTCAACTTTCATTTCCTGTATGTTAAATCCCGATAAATTTAATGGACGTCCCGTCCTCTCAGCCAGCTCTTTCCATTTCTGAAAGCATGATGCTTTTTTTGCGATGGCGTGCGTAGCAACTATTTTAGGAAGTCTTGCTTCGTGCATGTTTAATACTTTAAGGACGTAATCAAAATGGAGTTTCAATGTTGTGATGAGCCCTGTTTCAATGTGTAACATATATGTGGGAGTCGTCCAGGGAAGGTGCAGTACTCTTTTAAGAAAGAACCTGAGAAGCTGTTCTACACTCTCATATTGTAAATATCCCCAAACTTGCGTTGCATAAAACATAACTGATCTCGCTGTTGCCTCAAAGATTTGATATTTGACTCGAAGTCCTATGCTCTTATTTTTCATACAAGTCAACCAGGTTGTGTTTATGGCAATTTTTGCACTTTTCAGTTTTTCTAGCAAGTGAGTTTTAATACTATTTTGTGGTGTTAGTATTACTCCCAGGTATTTGTAATTATCAACTACTTCCACTGCTTCCCTCTCCAATTTCCAGATATAGTTTCTACTTCGCTGTCTCTTGCCTCTACCAAAAATCATTATTTGGGATTTTCCTCTGTTTACTGTAAGGTTCCACAGTTTACAAAATTCTTCGAGCTTAGTTATCATCATCTGGAGTTTTATCGGCGTGTCTGCTAACAGCACTATATCATCAGCGTACATCAAAACTTTGATTTTAGTACGACCTACATCAATCCCTCCATTAATATAAGAAACAATATCATTAATAAAAAGGGCGAATAGAAGTGTACTCAGGATGCATCCTTGTCTCAAACCTGATGGTGTTGCGAAACTTTCAGACATATTGACTCCGTTTATTATGTTTTTCAATTAGCCATAAGTTTAAGGAAAATGTCAATTTTGCCGTTTATGGGGCATTTATATTCTTAAAATTCGTGTTTAAATCTCAGTTCTAGAGCAAATTCACTTCAAAAAGTAGAAAATCAATTTTGAAATAAAAAAACCTTATGAAAGTTGTATACTATTTCGAATTGAAGACGAGTTTTAGGAATTAAATACAAAATTGACGATCTCTTAATTAAGGTTTCTTCTTAAGAAACTGATTATTTGCTCTTTTTCTCAGAATAAAGTAAGTAAGTAAGCAATAATAATTATTCATTTATTTGTATTCATTAATTAACAAAGGTGAACAATTGTATGAATTTAATAGCTATGACTAAGCCGTCAGCTTGGTTAACAAATTAATAAAGATCTATAAGAATTATTACAAAAATGAATGAATTCTGTCATTATACTTCTTTCAAGAAATAGCTTAACGTTTTCCAGTCGCACTCATTAAGACTTTGGATGGTCTCTTGCATAGTTAATGAATGTTTTCCGAAGAAATTTAGACTGTTCGGCTTAATTATTGAATAAACACTAATGAAATGAAAATAATCTTCGTTCGGTTTCAGTGTGCAGAGCGTGAAAAATTGATCCCTATCCATTATAGGGATTTCCATATTTAAGCCAAGGAGTTCGCATCTTACTTTGAAGACCATACATATTTTATTATAGCTTAGTGAATTATGAAAGTAGTTTCTATTGTTAAGGTTAAAATTGAGCTGGCTATATAAAATTCTGCTGTCAGACTCACGAGCTCTTGCAATAAATGCATCTCGAGTAGAGCCCTCATTTTTTTGTATGATCCGATAAAACTGTTCCTTCAAATTGTTCAAGTTGTTCAAGTTAATATGTAATGTCTCTCCACAAGATTCACCAATAGATTACCACTTTGCATACCACCAGTCCTTGTTCCTCAACTCGTATTAGAGCCTTTTTTTGTATTCCTTGATTCTTGATAATTGCTGCAGATTTTAAGTATGAAGTCAGCTTGTGACTTCAGTAAATATCTTTGGTAGTCCAGTTTTCAGGTAAATTGAAGAGTTTTTCTTAAGAAATTCCTATTTAACTTTAGAATAGGTTCGTGCTCATCTATTCCCCAAACCTGAGAAACATAGAAAGGGTATTCATGCAAACACAGAAAACCCATAGAAACCAAAAACTGTAGAATTTTCTATCGGTAGAAATCAACTGTCAAAATTTGTATGGGAAAAATATTCTGCAAAATATAGAATTTTATTTCTCAAATTTGAAGCAGAAATCGTAGAAAAAAAAAACAGGTAAATTTTGTGTTTGTTTCTAACGTTTCCGCAAATATTTCTAATGGGGTGTTCATGTAAACCCTTTGCGGAAATTTATATTTTTCTACAAAGTAGAAAATTATATCGTTACATGAATACCCTTAGAGTTTTTTTTACCACCGAATCGAATATTTTATATTTTGTTGAAAGAATTATTGCTTCGTTTGAAAAAAAACATCTTTCCATGCTAGATTTAGTAAGCTTACCGAACTATGCATTGGCTTTCTCAGTGCGGTGTTTGCTGAAATCTAGAGTTGGATTCAGCCTTACACCCAAATAATTAATCTCTTTAGATGTTTCCAAAAGATTCTCGTAAAAACTATATATAAATAGGTTTTGAGCACGTGAGTATCTTTAGAACACCATCATTTTTGATTTTTCAGTGTTAATAGTTAGTCCCCATGTCTTACACTCTTAACTTAATAACTGATTGATTATTAATTGTAAGTCTTCTGGTGATTCAGAGAGAATAACAATTCATCAGCATATAACAAAGCATTTACAACCAAATTAGCGATTCTTATTCCTCCAGGTAGATCATCTACTATATCATTTATAAACAATGAAAACAGCAAAGCACTGAGGGGACAGCCTTGTTTCACACCAGTACTTGTTCGAAACCACTCAGAGAAGATTCTGTCATCAGTGTAAAAATTTGATCAATCCTGAAAGAAAAGGATTTCTACATGCATACCGCAGAATATTTTCGCTATGACATTCATAAATCAAATGCCTCTGTAATTTTCAGCAAAGTCCAAGGGGCCTTTTTTATGTATTGGAAATATTACAGACTTTTTGAACAAAGAAGGGATATCAGCATTCGAAACTTGAAAACTTGAACTTGAATAATATTTTTAACTGTTTAATAAACGTAGGAGTCGTATTTAAAAAAAATACTCATATGGGATCCCGTCTTCTCCAGGAACTGAAAATAATTTAAAGCATTACTAAAGTTTTTCCAAATTCTAAATTGTGTGAAACAAAGAATTTAGTTGTTTTTGACAGAAAACTGTTCTTTGCTAAATATCGTTAAAATACTAACAAATCTTTAGATGAAACCTACAACCCACCCCTGAATCCGCCATTGGTATTTGAAGACAAGCGTATTTCTAATGTTACAACACCTTGATCACATTTTAAAGCATTTTAGGTCATCATTTAGGTAAGATATAGTAATCAAGAAATGTAAGTTAGTGTGTAGGATTGGCTTGATAGAGGTGTGGATTTTATTTCTTCCCGTGTTACCTAACATTTTTTTTAAGGGTTATAGTCACAGTCATGTTTTTTTTCTTTCTTTGATTGTATTCCTCACATATTGCGAAATTGTTTTGAAATAAAGTGACTTTATTTGAAACGGTTTATATTTATAGTTTTTTTTATTTAATCTCAAAATTGTATTTAAAAACAAACATTAAAATTTGATTCAATGATATTAATTTGTTCATAAACTTTCAACACATAGTTTACCAAATCATTAACTTCCAATCAAATATGTGAGAAATACAATCAACATTACTCAAAACTATACTTTCTTGAAGACTTTATTATTAATTTCCCCCAAGTTGCAATTTTTGAGTTAGGTCACTTTCATTCTAAGATGAAATAGTTTGATTTTAAAATCTATTTTTGTTAACGAGATTTTTAGTCGAAAACCATTTTTTTTATAATTTTATTAGAATTTACTGAAAGTTTTTATTTCTAATATAAACAAATACAAATTGGATGAATTAAATTAATTTGAAGCCAATGTTTTCTATTATTTACGAGATATCGAGATCCGATCATCAATTTTTACCAATTTTGCTGACTATTTTTTGAAGATTTTAATTTTTTATGAAAAAACTGACTGTTGGATTTTTATAAAAAATTTACTGAATGTCGAAAACAATATTTTCTGTGAGGTGAAAATAGTTTGAAGGCAATATTTTTAGTTTTTGAAAAAATATTTGAGTCGAAAGTAAATTTTTACCAAGTTTTAGTATTGTTTTTTTTAGGTTTTTATTTTTTTTTTAAACTCTGTCGATTCAATTTTTCTCAAAATTTTACCGAATGTTGAAAACAATATTTCATATAAAATAAAATTAGCTTGAAGCCAAAATCTCAAATTTTTGAAAAGATATTTGAGTCGAAAATTACTTAAGCCTCAATTTTTAATAACTTTTTTTAGTAATGTTTTGTTTTTAGGTTCTTAGTTTTTGGAAAAAAAACTATCAATTTGATTTTTCTCAAAATTTTATTGAATGTTGAAATCAATATTTTTTATAAGATAAAATTAATTTGAAGCCAATGTCTCAAATTTTTGAAAAGATATTTGAGTCAAAAATCAATTTTTACCAACTTTTAGTAATGTTTTTTTTTTAAGTTTTTATTTTTTATAAAAAAAAACTGTGAATTCGATTTTTCTCAAAATTTTACCAGATGTCAAAAAGTTTATTATTTTGGAGATAACATAATTTTTTATTCGTAAAATATTCGAAGTGACAAATATTTTTTTTTTCCAGTTTTTTTGATTTATAAAAAAAAATCCGTTTACTGGATTTTTTTCCAAAAATACACTAGTTTGGTATCACGTTATAATACATAATATAAAATTGAATTCAAGTCTCAAGCGTTATTGGTTCGTGAGATATTTTTGGTAAAGCCAAATTTTTTTGAGAGTCCCTTCTGCATCCTTCTGTTCTTTTATCTGTAAAAGAAAATTCATTTGAAGTAGATATCTTTACTGGTTCTTGAGCTATGGACTACAAAAAATCTTCCCGAACGTACGAACGTACGTATACACGCACGCACAGACATCTCTCTAAAAATCTTTTGTTTAGACTCTTGGGATCTTGAAACGTCGAGAAATGTCAAAATTTTCAATTCGATTACAATATCTTCCTATGAGAAGTTAATAATTGTTACCTGGAACGCAAAATTATATTGCATCGAGAATAGTTTCATAAAATGTGTTTTTGTTTAGACATTGTGGCTTTTATAAAGATATACAACTCATATACTTTAATTTTAAGTCAAAAAACAAAAGCATCGAATTTTTATAAAGTCTCATGCATATTAATATAGAATTCAGAGAAATACCGATTCCTAAACCTGGAAAACCGTCAAAACTCCCAACAAGCTATCGACCAATAAGTTTGCTCAGTAATATAAGCAAAGTGTTCGAAAAATTTTGAAATATAAAATATTACGCATCGTTGATGAGCTTCAAATATTTCCAAATGAACAATTTGGATTCAGAACGCATCACATTACTACTCAAAAGGTATTTAGAGTCTGTGAACAGATTAAAGAAAATCGATCTCTTGGGAAATCGACTGGGCTTATTCTACTTGATATCGAAAAGGAATTTGACTCAGTTTGGCACGATGGAATTGTGCACGAGATGGTATGTTTCAGGTTTCCTTCGTATCTTGTAAAAATTATCCAAAGTTTATTTGTCCAATCGTTACTTTAGTGTTTTCGTCAACAACTGTTCGTCTTACTGTTACCAAGTCAACTATAGTGTCCCGCAAGGATCAGTACTAGGTCCTTGACTGTACAATATTTATACTTCTGATATTCCTAGATTGCCAGGTTGTCAGATAGTCATATTTGAGGATGATAGAGGCATCTTTTCATTGCATGAATTTAGTCTTACCATTGAGACAAATTTAAAAAATGCGATAGAATTAATGACTAATCACTAAATGGAAAATAAAGCTGAATGCTGACAAACTACAAGCCATCTTTTTCAGTAGAAATAAAAAATTTTGTTACCTACCAAGGAATCAACTTACCGTTAATGGTGTAAATGTTAAATGGGAGCAAAGTGTGAAATATCTTGGTTTTTATTTAGATCAAAAACTGACTTTCAGAGAACATATTGCCAGAACTCTGCAAAAAGTTAGCATTGCTATAAAAATTTTGTATCCTTTTATAAATAGAAAGTCCTGTTTTAGCAACGACAATAAAATGATTATTCAAAAAGTAGTATTCCAAGCAATACTTCTGTATGGATGTCAGGTTTGGGGGAAATGTGCAAATTGTCATCTTAAAAAACTTCAAGTATCACAAAACAAGCTTCTAAAAATGATGCTTAACCTTCCACGATATCATTCCACCACAGACTTACATGAGAAGGCAAATGTTGAATTAATTTCTCAAAGAATCAATAAACTGACTAACACTTTCTTGCTAAATTGTGAAACCTCTAAAAATCCGCTTATTAATTGTTCCGATATGTTTTAGTAAGTTTGAATTATTCGTACCTATGTTTAAATATTACTTGTCAAATTGTTAATTTATTCATTCATTATCTCTATGTTCATTATTTATGCATTATTTGTCAATACTTATCTATTTATTAATTTACTTATTTATTCATTTCTTTCTTTATTTATTTATTTATTTTATTTATTTAATTTATTCATTTATTTATATTTATTTATTTAACAATTTGTTAATTCTTACTGACAAATTACTAATATATTAAAATATATTTATCAATTATCATTTATACTAACTTCTTTTTACTAACATACTTCTAAACGAAAGTTTAGAAATCTTAGTTTTACTTGAGTCAAAACGTACAGCTGCCCTTTTCAATTTGCATTGAAGGTTTTGTTTGTATTTTCCTTCAAATATCCCAGTAGGAAATTTGCTCACCAATGAAAATTTTGTGTGAAATTGTCAAGGAAATCAGCTACTCGAATCATTGAGGAATAGCATGCAATGAAATCCTTACTGAAAGGCATTGCGTTTTTCCTATGATTATACAATCCACCCTATCTTTTTCACGATATGAAGCATGAGATGGGTTTTGTGTTTGTTTATATTTGCCTTTCTCTTCTCTACCTGCCACTGAGGAGATTGGCTTCAGTTTCAGAATTTCAATGCTCTTGTTTTTTACATATAATAAAAAATTACCGTTCCCGTTCGTCAGCCTGGTTTGCTTCGAGAAACAAAGTTATTTCCAACAACAACGCCCGACGGTGATGGCGACGGATGGTTGAAGGATTGCAATGTTCGGGTTTCTTACATATCATACAAATTTCGATTCGCGATCCTCAGCCTGGTTTGCTTAGAAACAAAGTTATTTCCAACAACAATGCACAGTGTTCGGGGTAAGTGATTTTTTTTGAAAGCATTGTTGTTTTTTCAAGAAACAGAAAAGATAAAAAATGCGTTTGGGTTTTCCAGTAATAAGGTTAGGCGCGACGCGCGGCTAGCTACGCGCCGTTGTTTCAATTAAATAAAATCCTTTTCTTCTATTGTTTATTTTTTCAGTTGAATTCCATTGTTCACAGTGTCAAGTGCGTAAAGCCGATATTAAAAATAATAGTTATTAAAAAAGAGTTTAGAAAATAAATTATTAAAGTGTAAAAAAGCGTTAATTTTTATAAATTACCAAAGAATCAAAAATGAACAAGGAAAATATTCAGGTAATTTCATTTAAATTACAAATCCCTTTTTACAATTATCTAGTCCTTTTTTATTGCTCTTTTTCTAAAGGCTTCCGGATCTAAACAGTCAGCAATGTACTCCATTGAATTTTCACCCACTAAGCAGCCAAGGCGGATTTTTAAGAAAACGGTAATTATAACTATTATTTTATTAAATTACAAAATTAAATTTCTATAATTCTGCTTTACATTTTGTATAGAATCAACGAGATAAAATAGACGAAATGAGAGCGGACATTAAACGTTTGTGTGTCACCATGGAGCAGCTAAAAGATGGGATTTTCGAATTGGCAGCCCACATCAAACACTTCCTAAAGGCCGATGTTATCAATTCAAAAGAAATATCTACAAATTTCCCTATTGAAACAATCCCTGATTTGGACGATAAATAAAATGATAAAAATGTACATGACTGTTTTTTTTTAAATATTTGTATAAAAAGATTTAGGTATGAGTAAAAAAAATAATTAGGTAATAAAAACATGATTGACTTCCTTTATGCACATTCACGACATTTTTCACCAGGTCAATTTGCACTAGTGAATGAGTTACATTGGCTTCCCTAAGGAAACCACTGGTAAATATTCATCACATTTTTCACCAATGTAAAGTACCCAAGTATATCAGCTACTCCACTAACCCAGTGATTTCCCCGGTGTGAATTCACGGTATTTTTCACCAACTACAATTCACTTTGGAATACACCAAATGCACTTGCTTGGTGATTTCCTCACTGAACAGTCACCATGAAATTCACAACTTGGTGAACGCCAATCCAATCCCCATGTTAATTTCATTGATGTTTTCACCATGTTTTCATGGGGTGTAGCTTCCATTCACTAAGGAAAAAGTTGGTGATTCACCGATGAATTTTTTGAAAATTCCTACTGGGATATTACTTATATTATTACTATCTAAATTCTATATACAAATTAATATACTTGTTCAGCAGAAAGATATATCAAATATCAAATCTCTGTATATTGTAAACTATGCGGTAGCTTACCAAATGTAACTGTTAATATGAAAATAAAGAATATCTATCTATCTATCAGAGAAATATTGGTCTTGTTAATAAGAAAAAGGCACATTTAAAAAGTTTTAACGGCTGGTTTTCAACTCACTTTAGCGACTGAAACGTAGGAATCTTTTATATGAAATATATTATTATAACTATACTTAGTTTTAATGCATTATATGTAAGCAAGTACCTAAATAAATAAATTAGATGGCGCAATAGTTAGTTGAGAACTAGGGCCTAGTGACTTACAACTCTTAACCATTACTATGTGAAAGTAATGTTGTCAGGGATGGAAGGGATCTACAGTTTTCAGCTGAATTCGAATGACTAATTTGAGAAAGCACTTTTCATGACAAATAGGTACCTACATTTTAAAATCGTCAATGGTCTTAGTACCTCAACGTCCTTTTCATTCCCGTAAAGAGATATTTCGGAAAAAATGTTTGGTTTTAGTGACATGTTTGTGTAGTTTGCCTCTTCGATAATTACAGCTGTGTTAACGCGTCCCTATGGATGTTTTGAAGTTGAGTGTTGGTGGTATAAAAATCCACTTACAAAATTTCCTATTAAAGGAGAATAAATAAATCTACACTATCTACACTATATCTAATATATAAAATATTCCTGTCACAGTGTTAGTGGCCATACTCCTCCGAAACGGCTTAACCAATTTTAATGAAATTTTGCATATATATTCGGTAGGTCTGAGAATAGGTTTTTATCTAATTTTTTTATTCCTAAGTGTTATGGTTTAATTGCATCAACATCGTACACGGTGCAACGATCTTACAATAGTATTCAGTGACGCTATGTACAACGAAGCATTGATTGCTATTGAGAATCTTTGCGTTGTCAACTTACCACTCAGTCATTTCGGTATGCATTCACCAAATCGAAATGCATCTGATTTAATAGACACTGAATTTAATCGTGAAATACAATACAATACTGTAGAAATGGCAGCGATTGTCGCTCGCAATGTCCCACTAATGAATGAAGAACAAAGAACCATTTATGACCACATCATGCTCGCAGTTTTGGCAAGACAAAGTGGATTCTTTTTTATGTACCAGGTGGAACTGGCAAAACATTCCTTATTTCGCTAATTTTTGCTAAAACAGTGTAAAATTATCATCTGGGATGAATGCATTATGGCACACAAACATTTGCTTGATGCGTTGAACAGGACATTGAGAGATATAAAAAACACTCTGTTCTTGCTTTCAGGTGATTTGAGACAAACACTTCCCGTTATTCCGCGTTCAACGTACGCTGATGATGATCCATCCGCTGAAACATTCTCAAAACAACTGTTGATAGATACCTATAGGCGACGGAAAAGTTACTACAGATGAAACTGGAAGCATAAAATTACCGGTCGATTTCTGCACGATTATTGATTCACAAGATGCTTTCATTGACCAGATATTTCCCGATGTACAGAGAAAATATATAAATCATGAGTGGCCGGGGGAAAGATCAATTTTACCAGCAAAAAATGTGTATTCCAACGAATTAAATCTCAAGATACAGCATTTGTTACCAGGAGACTTGGGATCATAAAAATCTATTGATACAGTTTGTGATGCTACAGAAGCTGTAAATTATCTAGCTGAGTTTTACCAGGCATGCCACCACATAATTTACAACTGAAGGTTTGATCTCTGGTAATTTTGTTTCGTCATTTGAACTCACCACGGTTGTGCAACGGCACGCGATTAGTAATTAAAAATGTTATCCGAGCCATAATTCTAAATGGCAAATTCCGAGGTAAAAATATATTATTACCGCAAATCCCTATTATGCCCACAGATGTGCCAATTCAATTCAAACGCCTTCAATTTCCAACAATTGGCATTTGCAATAACTATCAATAAGTCTCAAGGCCAAACGATGATTTTCTGTGGCTTACATTTGAGCACTTCATGTTTTTCACACGGACAATTATACGTGGCGTGCTCTCAAGTGGGCAAACCATCCAGTTTGTTTGTATTGGCGAAAGATGGGATCACACAAAAAATTGTTCACTTTGTTGCATTAAGGGATTGATATTGTACTTTTGTAGTACAGTCATATAATTAGCGGTATGTTTATAATTTTAAAGAATTAATTTTAATAAATTAAAAAAATTTTAGTGATTTTTTATTTTAATATTTTATCACCTTTTACAGTGCTCTATACCTCTCCCAATTATATACCACATCCTTACACACTTACAATAAGTTATTTATTTATAGCAAAATATTGTCTAGAAATTATTTATAGGACAACACAACGTTTGTCGGGTCAGCTAGTAATATTATAAGAATTAAAGATTTGTATTTTGGTATGTAACGAATAAACTCAATTTTAATAATTCTTTTTTCATTAGAAAGCTACATTATCACTGAGTAACATAGGCTATATTTAGTACTAGATTACTATGGAAATCTTTAGAAATTCCTAATAGAACCAACCGAAGGTGTAAAAAAATTAGCCATAAAATGTCTTTCATCGTATACGGTGCGAAGAGTATTAATGATAGGACAAACAAATGTTTTACAATTTAGTGATTCATGGTCGTTTTAATTAGCATGCTTATAACCGCTAGTAACAAATAAATGTAAAGTATTGAAAGATTATTATAAAAATGAAATGTGTAGGTTTTTACAATATTAAAATCGTTTTACGCTTGGCTTTGTAATTTCGACATTGTCAATTTGCAATTTTGGAATTTACTAAAATTGTTTCGTCATCGATTCCATGGTTAAATATTGAGATAGCTAGTTCTTTTTCTAAATAATTTAAAAACGAACTTGTGTCTTACTTTAAACAAAAATTTTTTCTCGAAATTCGGCACGTAATCCAATGTCGCTGATGATTTCCTTCTTCTTTTGTCAAATAATTTAATTTTCTAAATTAGTAAAAAAATTGTTTGGGGTAATGTTTTCCAAAAATATTTTTTAATTGCACTTGATTTCGTGCAATTAAAACTAAGAATTTAATCTAAACCAAAATATAACGTTAATGTAGAACTGATTCAAATGAAATACCCGTTTGGGCTGAGGAGCGCAGTGCTTCAAACAGAGAGATGTGAAAATGGAAAGACTGAGAAGAAGGAAACTAATTCCCCATAATTAAAATGTTGGTTTAGATTAACAACTTGGATTGGACAATTTGTTTCAACGCTATTTAAAAATTCAAACTAGACATCACCTTGGAAAACGGAAGCTTAAATTTCTAGCTTAAGCTCTTTTAATATTTCTTTTAACTGACGAGCGCCATTTTCATCCTCGAAAACTATTTCTATTATCTCTCCGTTTTCATCCACAATTTCAATGTTGTTTTCCATTTTATTTGCGTTTGTTTTAATAATTTACACTAATAGTTCAACATGACATTAATTATTTTCAAGCATGCAGTCTTAAACAAAAATTATCAATTATCTTACAAGAATGAATATTTCAATTACTTTAATTTAATGTCCCTTAACTTTGATTCAAGTTGACATTTTTGTTCCGACTTTGTTTCAAGGAGAAACGTATTAAATAAATGCCCATAACCAAGAAGTCTTCAAGCGAATCAGACTGACAAAAGGTTTTTAAGAATAAAAAGCGCAAATACTTTGATTCAATGACGTTTATATTTAATTCAAAATTGACATCTATTCACACATACGTACATACATACGTCTATTTTCCGAAACATATTTTAACGAAAAACGTTTTTAAATCATTTTAAAACCGAATTTTTTGTTATGTAAATATGTATTTTGTGTAATAAGGGCGGGTAGATGTTGAAATAGAATAAAACAAGCTGTGTGTGAGGTATTAACAAAATTAGTTTTTTATTTGAAAGGCGCATGTATGCCATTAAGTGTGGAATATGACATCATTTAAATGCCCGTCTAGGCTTCTTACGGTGGCACGGATCCAATTTTCAATGACTCTTCCGCATAGATCCGGCTGAATTTGAGCGATGGACTGTGTTATGCTCACCTTCAGGGCATCTGTCGATTGTGTTTTATTTGCAAAGACCTGCGACTTCAAGAAACCTCACAGGAAAAAGTCTAGTGGGGCCAATTCAAATGACCCCTGAGAGAGATAACCTTAATCTCAAATCGTTCATGCAAAATGTCAGCCATCCTGCTGAAACCACATGTCTTCTAGGTCCATATAGTTAAATTTGGGCCATAAGAAATTAGTAATCATCGTTATGAAGCGCCAAAATTGGGGTCCTTTTCCAATCGATTCAAAGCCCAGTCAGCGAACAAATGGCGTTTTCTATGGCCATGAATTTAAGCTCTTGGGTCAGTATGATCTTGTACGGTTGTAGGCCTAAGTCCCGACGCAAAATTCGCCAAGTTGAAGTCTGCGATAGCCGATAGCCCGAGTTCATGTGCACGGCGAGGAATAGACTGCCTCGGGTTCTGCTGTACACTTTCAGAGATCGCTGCGATGTTCTGGGCCGATCTTGCGTTCCATGAACGTTCGGGTGTTGGCTGATTGTTTACTGAACCCGTCGACTCAAATTTGGTCACCAAACGTTGAAGCGTCCACCGTAAAATGGGGGCAATGCGCGCAACGTTAGCGAACACTCATTTAAAGCAAAGAAGCTTGAATTTGAATGAAAATATAAAAATCAAATCAGCAACAACTTAATTTTAATGACTTTTCTATTTAATTCCACGGTGGTCTTTTTCTCTTAGTGTAAATTCAAAGTTAACTAATGACTTGAAACAAAATTCGAAAAGATCAATATTACACATAAATCAACATAGCTTAAATATATCCTATCCCTTAAAAGTAATTGCAGGTGCGAATTTAATCGTTTGAATATTTTTAATAGATAGACCCTTTATATAAGGGTTCCACATCAGAATGAGAGGTAGTAAGCTAAATACTCGCTTAAACCTTCTTTTTATTGTTGAAAAAGTTTCATACAATCTATTGTCTGTGACGTAAGTTATATGGAAAGTCAAATGTCATGAAATTTATTTCTATAATTTCAATGATGTTATCACTTATTATCAAAACATCTATCTTCAACAATAGAAGAAATTGCAAACAAATATTGTTGCATTTACATAATAAACCTTTCCTAAAAGGTTTTGCTTTGTCAAAGTATTAAAAAGATCTTGGTTGGTTTAATTTTACCTTTAATTAATTTTTGGAATTCATGATTCGAAACAAATTAAAATTCGAAATATCACTAAGTTTCCATTAGATTGGATACAAAATAAACCACTTCAATACAAGAAATTTCATTCACTTTTATCGATGGTGATTTCAGAAACTGTCGTTAAACATTCAAAGCCAAAATTAAATGTGTCACAGCTAACTAACGACAAATAAACGAAAAATTGTATACAATTCTCTATGGGTGAAATTGCTACCCTAACTTGTGACTCATTTTTACCCCCAAAAAATAATGTGAAAATGGATTAAATTTCAATGATTATCTCTATAGCTTAAGGGTGTACGTACAGTACAAGAGGAAGATAGTAAAAATCAAATTTAAAATTGACGTGATAGGAATAAAAATGGAAATACCTGATATCTGATATTAAAGTTTGAATCATACCGATTACAGTGAGTATAGATGACTTTCTAGGTGTATTAAAAAAGGATAGTTTCGAGAATTGTTCATAATTGTTTAAAAAATATCATTTATCAAACTAAATTTTGTTGTATTTTCAAAGAATTGTATCTAATCGAAAAAGTGGTTTTTGAATAAAAATCCAAATATTATTTATGCATTTTTAATTCAAAGTCTTATAACTATGCAATTTATGAAGAATCCTATACTTTATCTATACTATTATATAAAAGCGAAACCATTTTAAAGTTTGTAACGCATGATCTCAGAAAGTAGTCAACCGATTTATTTGAAATATATTTTATTATTTTCTATATTGTTATGAGAGTGTTTATGGCTTTAATTTTGTTTCATTAATTATTTGTCAAACTTAAATATTATTAATTTTACATTTTTTGTCCATTTTTTTTCATTAGTTGACTTATACAACCACTCATATCTTAAAACCTATACAATAATCGACAAAGATTAGCATTGCTTCATAAAGTCAATATTGTTGTGCAAATTTTAAGCCTAAAATCACTTCTAAGTTAAACATACAACCTGAGAAATAAATAAAAACAAATTAGAAAATTATAAACTTTTTGAATTTATTTTATCCAGGAAATTAGATTCCATCACAATCGCGAGGTCGCTGCTTTGTTTCTTTTCATTATCATTCCAACATTTTTAATTTTCTTTTCTTCCCATGCTCTCTCTCTCTTAATATGTGTTCCATTTAATAGTTACGTTTTTTCTCTTACCTACCTACCTACATATTCAATTTTTCTGTATTGTATAGTTCATCAACTAACCTACACACACACATTATTATTTTTTTGTTTCTCTGATTCTATCGTCACATCGCTGAGCAGTGTGGGCTCTTTTTTTTAAGTTACTATGGACATTCAATTAACTACAGTGCCGTGCACATGAAATGCCGATTTATCTAAAGAAAAATTAGATCTTTTTTATTTTTCTGGTTCGAGGAAGTGAATAGATTATAATTCTTCCAATTTAAAAATAAAAAAGTTCTATTATAATAGCTTGAATTACCAATTTTGTATCACTTCTTCGAACAATAAAACTGAAATTAAGTTAAAATTTTCTTTACAAATAACTCGTAGAAGGTACTTACAATGACGTCGATAAAAAGAGCACACAAATGTGGGTAGGTTAAGTCAGTTGCACTGCACTGAACATGAGCAGATGAATAAAAAAATGTGTCTATGGATATTAACACACGCATACCTGTAGATATATGAGAACATTAAAAACACAAATTTGTTTTTTTTTACCCCAAACTATATTTTTCGGTTGCAAAAAAACGTTTCTACGTAGGTATGAATAAAAGAAAGAAAAGAAGAAAATAGACACAAATTTCGTTCTGTTTTCAACTAAAAAATTGAAATGGTTTTGTTTGTTTTCACGTGCGGCTTGGCCTTTACTACGTAATATTTTACTTAAGTTTTTTTTCTAAAGTGTTATTTTCGGTAAGGAATTGTTTTTTGATTGATTTTTTTATTAAATACGAGTACATAACAAGCTTAAATTCATTGTTTTTCTTTTATCGCATAGAAATATAAAATGGGTAAAATAAAGGCTAACATAGGAAGAAAATCCATAAGCACAAAAAGAATGTGTTGGTTACAATTTGCGAAGCAACGCGAGCACGGGTCGGCTAGTTATATTATAAATGTGAAATTCAGTTTGTTTGTTTGTTTGCTTGTTTGTCCTTCACGTCTCAACGGAGCAATATTATGACATGATTTTCTGTGTGGAGATATAGTTGCAGGAATGGAGAGTGTTTTAAGTTTCTCTTACTGAAGTAAAATATCTCATTCTTAGCTCATTTAAGCAGATCCCCCGGTAACACTTATAATTAAATACATGATGCTTGTTTACTTTTCTCCAAGTTGTAGTTTAGAGTTTATGAAAAATAAATAAATAAATACAAGTTATTTTATTTGTTTTTATTTTAAAAGTATTCCGCCCGATGATGGAAAAGCTTCTCTGAAACGCGTCGCAAATATAATATTTAAAATAAATAAGTTGTTATATTAAAAATTTAAATAAAAACAAATAAAATAACTTGTATTTATTTATTTATTTCATAAAAATTATAATTAGGTACATTTTAAATATATATTCTTTTTTTTATTGAACACTTATTAGTAGCATATCATTTGGTGCTTCCTACTTTTGGGCCTATCATCGTTGACTATCATTAGGAGTTTCTTATAAAACTATGCTGATACACTATTAAAAACAGGAGATGGGAGGTTAAAATTGAATTTGGAGCATCCAAGAAACGATGTTGTTTTGAAAACAAATTTAAACATATTGGATGAAGTAGGAGAAGATATGAGAGAGTATTTGTCCATAGATACTGCCATAGACACACGATACTTGTCCTTGGAATGTCTCTCTCTTATGCTCTTTTACTAAGCGAGGAAAACCGAGGGTAACAGCTGGTTTAAATAGTTGTCAAACATTTTCGCTTGAAATTTTACGATTATTAAACAATTTTAATTGAAACAGTGATGAAAGGGCTGGCTAATAGGAGAAACCTCACGAGACTTTTGATAGTCTCCTCTCGGTCTCGTCAAAATTGGACAAATTGTGCAAATAGCTGTTATTTCGTCAGACATCCTTCAATAGATTTCGACAGTGCATTCTATCCTGAAATGGAAGTTGATAATAATATATCGGGTTTTTAAATAAGAGCGCTTCAAAAGCGGTTTTGGATATCAATGAAATTCTTTATTCCTGTGAAAGTGCGTTTGATGCCATTATGTATGCAACTCAATTTCTTTTGCATTGCCAGACGTTGAACCCAATTTTCGGCGGTTTTCAAGCATAAATCGGCCGACACCTTTGCAATTTCACATTCGATATTCGTACGAAGTTCATCAATCGTCGCTGGCTTGTTGGCATAGGCCATAGACTTGACAAAGCCGCACAGGTAATAGTCTAACGGCGTCAAGCGACTGGACCATTTCGTGAGACATGGTTTCCAATAAATTGATTATGACATTCGCTGTGTGGCTTTTGGCGCTGCCGTCCTGTTGGAACCACATGTCCTCCAAGTCCATATAATGCAATTGGGGCCAAAAATAAAAGGTAGCAATCCGAATTCACATTAAAGTGCCGGTCTTGATTATCACGGAAGAAGTACGGCCCATAAACCACACCAAACCGTAATTTTTTCGGAACGCAATGATGTCTCATGGAGAACGTGTGGATTGCTGCCTGACCAATACCGTATATTTTGTTTATTGACGAAGACATTAAGCCAGAAATGGGACTCATCGTTGAAGATGATTTTTCGATGAAAATCCGAATCATTTTCAAGTTGTTGCTGAGCCCAATTCACGAAGAAGCGGCTACAGTTCTTGAAACAATTTAATCTTGTAAGGATGTAGGCCAAGATATTTTCTCAAAATTCGCCACAACGAAAACACACATATAGATGCCCAACGCTTGAGAATGACGACGTGTGAGAGACACATTTGGGCTTTCTGCAATTGAAGCCTCAGCGTCAGCAATATTCTCGACACTACGGGCACTTCTTTGTCTCACTGGCAAGGGAACATTTTGTACTATGCTTGTGGATTCAAACTTTTCCACTAGAAGCTCAATTGTTGATCTGCTAGGACGATTATGGCGACAATAAATTGGAAGTAGTGCTCTTAACATTGAGGCCACTGACTCCGAATTTCGGTAGTAAATTTTAATAATTTCGACTCATTGTTGGCTCGTGTTTCGTGTATATCTTTCCAAACTTACTGAAGAGAAATATCAAAAGAGAGGCAAGAAATATGGCGTTGTTTGCTGTCCCTGTCGCTCTTTAATCTGACTGAATTTGAATTTTTTCCTTCTATCTAAAAAAAGAATATAAAGCCTAAAAAGACCGACGAGACTCTCGGCAAATTTCTATATAAAATATAAAGTTAGTCTCGGAAGCTTCAGAAGTAGTAAAGTCTAAACCAAGATAAGATCGAGACTAGTCTCGTTTTGCAGCCAGCCCTAATTTTAAAAATAATACGTTGAATTCAATTACAAAAATAACCTTTTCAAAAAATATATATAAATCTATTAACCAAGACGTTCTTAAATCAAATACAAAATAGTATTCTTGCGTTAAGGGTAAAAAATTACTAATAAATTAATATTTGTAGAATAACAAAATCTATCAAAAATACTAAATTTTTTTTATTCGACAACAAAGTCTCCACAAAATGTCCCACAAACAAAACAATACTTTTTTAAATGATTAAGATATCCTTAAAGCGGTCCCTAGACTATCAATATTATTGAACAATATATTGCACAATTTTATTGACTGGTACCCCACACTAAACAATATTTCGCACAATAAATCATTTGACAGTTCTTTATTTGTGCTTCAACATCATGCTCGATGATATGGATTATTGTTGTGTGGCAATTGCTCTTGCTATTTCATTAAAAAATATTCTTTACACTTTGCATTCCACAAAACAGGCAAAGTTTCATACACTTCGATTAATTCAACTATGAATTTGCGTTCCTCTTTTTTATTGTTATTGTTTGCCATTTTGACATTTAATTCAAAGAGATGTTATCACTATGAAAATTCAAAACAAATGACAAAATATTGTGCAAACACATCCACTATACAATAAATTTGGTTGCACAATAAATATGAAAAGGATTTTGATTTTGTACAATACATTGCACAACCCTTCAATATGAGCCCTAGACTCTCAATAATATTGTGCAATATCAAATATTGTACAATAATATTGATAGTCTAGGGACCGCTTTATTCGAATCTCACCTTTAAATTTTTCTATCACATCAGGGTTTTAAAATATATCCCTTTAAAAATGCTAAAATCAAACAAAAAGTATGTTAAGGTTAAGGGTAAGTTCAAACTTAAAATATCTCTTAACAATAAAGTGTTTGATGATTTTGCAAAGTACAAAGTAGACAAAATTTCAATCATTTTAGTATCTTACTTAGTTTCTGGAAATTCTCATTAGTAATGGGTTTTTACTTGACTCAATATGAAGTTTTGAGCAAACCTTGAATTTATTAGTTTTATAGTTTTAAAATATAAGTTTTAGAGTTAATTTTAGGTGCTGAATTGGAAAAACATACATTTTAACTATTTACTCAAGTTTTAAAAATACCCGTTTTCTACACTTTTTATGTTTCAGAATATTTGTCAAAAATTTGATATCTAATAAAGTTGTTAAGAGAACAGATTCGTTACAAGAACAAAAATTACTTTCAAACCGTTTTACCTTTCGTTTTATCATAAATGATTTTGCGTTTCTTTCAGATACTCGCACTTACAGGAATACTCATCGTCATCAGTTTACCCTTGAGTTCAATTTCGGACGTACTGTCAAGAATAGAGATTCTTTTTTAAACCGCACATCGAGAATGTGGAATGTTTTGGCCAACTCTATTTTTCTTTCCCATTTTGATATTCAGAACTTAAAGACCAATGTGCACCGGTATCTCCTCTTGAAACCTTCCCTAGTTCAAATATAAATATATAAAGGGTAAGAGAGATTGTAAATTATAAAATAATGGCTTTTGTAAGCCAGGGAAAATCTAACAACTATTCTTCAAAAGTTATATAACAATATATATAAATATTTTCAAAACGATCATAGACTTGGAAAATCATTACGGATTTTACTGAAAAAGCTACTTCATAAATGTCGATATCCTCAAAAAAGCCTTATATACGTGTTTTTCGAATTTTAGTAAAAAGTAATATCTTAAAATCCTGACGTGTAACGTAAATTTTGAAGTCCTGATGTGAATTAAGGCCATCAGAACCCATAGAAAAAGTTCAATTTTATTGCCACCAAGAATTCCTTGTCCACCAGTGTTTTAATTAAAGTTATTGATTCATAATGAAATACATATATCAATATCAATTTTGAAACATAAAGGAATCCAATCAGTAATTTTTCAATGTAAAATCCGAAAAAACGAACTTAAAGTTACAGGTAGGTATAGCAGCTTACATGGACAAAATATTAGGTATTTTTAAATTATCACAATATTTCGCATTGAACTATTGGAATGATCATTGGTAATGTTTGGCACTAAAATTAATTATCATTTAATTTGGTAGTAGAATAATGACCATGAATTTTACATCAAAAAGATACAATATTTTTCTATCCAAATACCTACCTAAAAATTTGAAATTAATTATGAGTCTTAGAAATAGCTACAACCATATAAATAAACGCAGATGTAAAAATTGTACACTGGGCGTATATGTACTTTTATTTTTTAATTAAATTTAATTCGATGATTTTTCTCTCTTTTGTTTGTAAACTTCTCATTGCGCATTTTTGAGAGGATAAATAATGCCTACAACGCTAGGCATTAACTATTAAAGTCCAATGTTAAGTCAATTCAGGGTATTTTACGCTAAGAATTTTTAAAGATTTTAAATAATTTAAGAGATAGTTGTGTTTTAAGGTACATTGTAGAGAACAAGAATTATAAACAAATACATAAGACCACCCATTTTTCACGGATGCTTATTATGACAAAACTGCCTTACTGTAGGTACTCAAAAATGTTTGTATTAAATTAATTAAAACAAAATCATAAAGAATGTAGACTTATGTCTTCCCAGACCAATATATTGTAAACATTGTGTTGATTTATTCCTAAAATGTTCCAATTATAAAATTGCATGACCTGTCTTAAAGAGAATTTGACCAACTCAACCTTCCATCAGACTTATTTTGCTTTCAATATAAATTAACTGGAGGGTATTTATGTGGATAAGTAAAATAATTTAAAATGTAATATTTCAAAATGAATTCCCTGAAATAAAAATCATTTAGAAACAGAAATTTAATTCAGACATTCGTAAACTTGTTGATACACAAATTAATGTTGTTGTATATGTTAAAATCATATCTCAAGTGTCTTTCATAAGAATGGTTATGGATGTCTGTTTTGATGGTATTCTATACCTTTTCCAAAATTCCTCGAAAAGATTCAATCAAATTTAGTTTTCCTGTAATATTTTGTTTTTGTTTTAGTTTTGTTATTGTTGTTACAAATTCAATTTGGATTACATTTTGGGAGACTTTTTAATGGCAAAATAGAATTTACATTGTTTTCGTAATAAGGTATTTGAAAAATTATTATTCAATCTTACAATTAAGTGAATTCGGTTATTAAAAATAGTTTAATAAGATTTTGGTATTATGGTATGTTTTATTTTTGGAATAATTGATTGATTATTATTAATCTCAGTTTAAACTAAGTTTTTCAATAGACAATTAGAATTCTTATCTCCAAAATGTATTTTTTGTGGGTTAAAAGATCAAAGTATACTTTAAACTTGCCATTTATTGTTTTTAAAAATTGTGCATCAAAACGTATATATGTACCTAGATGTTGATTAAGTAAAATGTCATCAATCATCATTATCATGGGCTCTTTTAATCGGTGTTTGGTCTTAGCAACCTTCAACAAGTCATTGCTTAAGCCATCTTTCCTGCAGCGGAAGCATAGTCGAGCACACACTTTTTCCTAGTCTACTATAGAATGTACTGCAAAGCATTCTCCGAATCTGTTCTTTTCTATTATGTGAGCTAGATCATCAAGCCTCAAAAATATGCTCTAAAGTAGATTGCATACAATTCATATGATTGTTACATTACAGGGATCGTCCTTCGAGTTTTCCCTCAAACGTGGATAGGAGGTCGGACTATGGTTCTGTATGGCATCAGCTTAGAAATTATAATTAAGTTTGTAGATTTAAGGAGAGTTGACAGAATTTTTATTATGACCTATTAATTGGATACAGTAGTACCCTACCCGTGCCGTGATGGATAGTGTGTAGGGCTGTCACGCCAGAGGTCTTGGGTTCAATCTCTGCCTGTGCCACCTAAATAAAAAAAAAAAGTTTTCACGGGTACTGCCTCTTGCGAGAAATTGACAAATCCTCTAAGAGTAATTATTGTCATGAAAAACGCTTTCTCAAATTAGCCGTTCGGATTCGGCTTAAGAAACTGTAGGTCCCCCATCCCTGGCAACTTTACTGGCATACAGGAATGGTTGAGAGTTGTAAGTCACTAGGCATTAGTTCTCAATGGACTGTTGCGCCATCTAATTTTAACTTCCCATAGGAAGTTATTGTAATGGGTCCGATTTGTAGAACTGAAAATTTTGACATTTCTTGACGTTTCAAGGTCCCTAGAGTCGAAATAAAAGATTTTTGGAAAGATGTCTGTGCGTGCGTGTGTACGCACGTTCGCGACGTGTTTTTCGTCGTCCATAGCTCAAGAACCAGTGGATATATCGACTTCAAATAAATGTTGTTCTACAGATAATAATGCAGAAAGATGCACGACTCTCAACAAATTTGCGTCAGTGGTTTTTTTACCATAGCAGTTTAAAAAAAGGGTGAATATTTTAGTTAACCGTAAATATCTCACAAACTATTAACGCTAGAGACTTGAATTAAATTTTATATTATATATTGTAAATTAGTACCAAACACGTATGATTTTGGAAAAAAAATCCAATTAACGGTTGTTTTTATAAATCAAAAAAAAAACTGAAAAAAATATTTGTCACCTCGAAAATTTTATGAACAAAAATTGATTTTATCTTCAAAACAATTTTGAGCAACAAAAATAACGGTTTTAACATCTGGTACAATTTTGAGAAAAATAGAATTAACAGTTTTTTTTATTAAAAATAAAAACCTAAAAGAAATATTATTCAAAGTTGGTAAAAATTGATTTTCGACTCAAATATCTTTTAAAAAATTTGAGATATTGGCTTTAAATTAATTTTATCTTATAAAAAAATATTGTTTTCGACATTCAGTTAAATTTTGAGAAAAATTAAAACCACAGTTTTTTTACAAAAAAAATAAGAACCTAAACAAAACATTACTAAAAGTTTGTAAAAATTGAGGCTTAAGTAATTTTCGACTCAAATATCTTTTGAAAAAAATTTTAGAATATGGCTTCAAACTCTTTTTATTTAATAAGAAATATTGTTTTCAACATTTGGTAAAATTTTTGATAAAAATCGAATTGACAGTTTTTTTTACAAAAAATAAGAACCTAAACAAAATAATACTAAAACTTATTAAAAATTTATTTTCGAGGCAAATATCTTTTTAAAATATTGGCTTCAAACTATTTTTATCTCAAAAAAAATATTGTTTTCGATATTCAATATTTTTTTTTTATAAAAATCCAACAGTCAGTTTTTTCATAAAAAAATAAAATCTACAAAAAATAGTACGCAAAATTGGTAAAAATTGATGTTCGGTTTTTGATATCTCGTGAATAATAGAAGACATTGACTTCAAATACATTTAATTTATCCAATTTGTATTTGTTTATATAAGAAATACAAATTTTTAAGAAATGCTATTAAAATTGGTACAAATTCAAATCAAACTCTTTTATCATATGCAAAATATTTTTGATTATTTTCAAATTTTTTAGAATAATTTAAGTGATAATTTTTTTTAACAAAATACGAAAACCAAAAAGACAAATCGACAGAAGGGGTGGGAAGTTATCAGTGTGGGTCGCATCCCAGTCTCTTGGTTTTTTTTATGCAAGGGAAAGATGATTGGTGATCGAAAACTCACGGGAGCGTTGCCCGTCTCAAAAATGTTGATGAATGTATGACAGTAAGGAGTTGTAGAAATTTGATGTTTATTAAATTCAAAAGGTATTCTGTCCTCCCCAGGAGCTTAGCCATCTTTAGAATTTTGTATAGCTGCTTCAACTTCGGATAGAGTAAATGGAGAATCAAGAATTTCATCGGATATTAAAGGGGTTGCATATTGAATTGGAGGCGATATTTCAGTTGTGTTAAGAAGACTCGAAAAATGTGTTTTAAGAAGGTCTATGTGAAGAGCTGCAGTTGAGTTTTTAGCCTTGTTTATTGTTTCAATATTTCTGAGGTCAAAATTTCGTTTTTCAAGCTTACAAAGCTCTTTGTATTTTTTGTTTACAGATGCATACATGACATTAAACATAATGTTATCTTATGTCGTATGTTATGTTGTATAAAGTTTCCTATTGTCGGATATTTAATAGACTCCCCAATTCTATTAGGATTAGGATGCATGAGAAGTTTGCATCCTAAAGTTAATTATTTATGAAACAACTTAAATACTAGCTCCTTTGTCACTTATTTCTCTTCCTTCTATTTGAAATTACTTGGATTTTAAAAAATAAAATGTTTAAATCAATCAATCAATAAGAATATTTGAGTCACAAAACTTTTCCTTGGTTTATGATTTCGTATTTCAATACGGTGTTGATGCTTTTATCGTTTCATTTTTAGTAATAGCGAAGTTTGCTCGTCAAATGGCAGCTTCAAAATGAATAGTTGTTAAATAACGGGCTGTTCAAAATGAAGCATCTTTTTAAAAAATCCTAACTGTATGAAGTTGTACAAAAATTTAACCCATTTGCTTAGTTTGACAAAAAAGGTGAAATCAATAATTTCAAGCGCGAATATTTAAAAAATAAGTAAAGTTTATTTAAAAGTTTTGAAGTTTTTGAAATTTCAGAGAATTTTGAAAACAAAACAAACTTTGTACACAAAATAGTAATCTCAAAAAAAGGTGTTATTCGATTCCCTTAATAATTTCCAAATCATATTTAAGGAAATTAAAAAAGTATGAATTCAAAAAGGTTTAAGTTGTAAGAAGTTTTCTGGAGCCGTATTTGAAATGCCAAATCAATTTAAGTGTACTTTTTAAAGACTTTGATTTATGTAAAACAAATTATTATCATAGTCATAATAAAATCAGCATTCTTCGTTGTTCTCATGATTTTTTGAAGTTTTTGGAATAATTAAAACTGTTTGATTGATTTTTCAAAAAAATTTAATAAAGCGTGTTTTTTAAACGCATGTTTTTCCAGAAGAAATAAAATGCATATATATTAATATTATGGCCAAGCATTTCGCTTTATTTTAAAGAAATTGGAGTTTGAAATTATGATTTTGGGGAAATAACCATCGAATAAATCCCAGACGAGGGACTAATTTTCGGCAACTTTTGGCGTATGGAGCCGTATGTCAGCAATAACGCGACGAATATTCTCGTTTAAGGCAACATTAGCCTCAGGCTTATTTTACTTCAAGAAATTAGATATTTTGTTGGCTGTATGGCTTGAAGTGCGAACCAAACCACCATTTTTAACTTTTCATAGGACACTTATTTTAATCTGTCCAATTTGTAGAAATATTGAAATATCTCGACTCTTCACGGTTCCTAGAACCTTAATCAAAGATTTTTAGAGAGTTAGAGTTAGTTACACCGATAATAACACAAAAAGATGCTGATAGGACTTGAATGGGTGTTTTGATATTGACTTCCAATTTTGTCATCTCACACAAAATGTTCTTATTAATATTTTGAGGAATTTTTAGAGAAATCTTCAGACGGGCACGGATGGGAAGTTATCAATGTGTGGGTGACATATCAGTCTCTTTTTTGTTAACTAATTTACACGATTTTCAAACGCTATTCATAAGTTAGTCTGTTCTTTATGAAGGGGTACACTAAACTGAGCAAAAAAAAGGGACAGCTGTCAAAAAGACCAACTCCGTAAAATTTACTGCCAGTTTGAAAACCACACGTCGGAAAAAACACCCTTCCGATTGCAAAAACTTTATTCTTTCTCGCATAAATTATACAAGAGATCATTTTATTTCCTGTTCCTAAAATAATCCAGGTGACGTATTGGCTAAAAACCAAGGATTTAGATTTTTAGGGAATTTGAAGTGTCAAAAAATGCTTAAATATTTAATTTCACAATTTGGCTTTATTACAATGACTGTCAATGGGAATTTGCTTAAAATTCTTTTTCGTCTCGAATCTTTCGAAAAAAAACAAGAGTATTGACTTGAATTAAATTTGTATTTTGCATAATTATATGTTTTTATCAACTTTTTGAAATAATCTGTTTGTCATACAAAATATATAAGAAACAATACTAAATTGGTCTGTGGAATTTCTTGACAGAAAAGAACATAAATTTGATGTATTTGGTTGCATAATTTTTTTGCATAAAGTTCTAAATTTTGCTTATTTCAAAAAAGCAAGGAATTATTATTTTTGATTACAAAAATGCTAAGTGGAGTAGGTTTAAAAATAAAATGCGTACGAAAATAGAAAACTTACCAATAATAGATCCCAATGAAGTCAGTCCTGATCAAATTAACGAAGCTATTCAAAAATTTACAAATGTTTCATTGGAAAGCGTGGCACAATCTGTTCCAAAGAAAAAGGTTCATACCGATAACTCAAACTCACTTCCCGCAAATATTGTGCAACTTATTAAAAAGAGGAATAGATTTAGGTTATTGTGGACAAGAACCAGAAATACTTTTTATCTATCAGAAGTTAAAGTTCTTAATAATTTGATAAAATTTTCTACTCAAGAGCACAAAAATAAATAATGGAACGTGAGGCTACAAACATTAGATAAAGCCAGTAAGCCATTTTGGAACCTTGTCAAAATAGTTAAGAAAAAAAACAGTCAAATTCCAGCGTTAAAAACTGGAAACTCAGTTCTATTGACAAATCTCGAAAAAGCAAACGCTTTGGCTCATGAATTTTTTGAAAATCATCAATTAGGTAACAACGTTTCGAGCAGTAGTTCTACTGAAATTGCTGTAGAGCAATCAATGGAAATTATAAGATCTCAACAATTTCAATTTAGCGATGATACAATTACAGTACAGGATGTAAAAAATGTACTTGGTAGCCTTAAAAATTCCAAGAGTCCAGGACTCGATGGTTTGAAAAATATAATGTTAAAAAAACTGCCCAGAACATGTATAAAATTTTTACAAGTCATTTTTACTGCTTGCTTTAAAAAAAAGTTATTTTCCAAGGCAATGGAAAATAGCAAAAATAATTCCCATTCAAAAACCTGGAAAAAATCCTTCTATAAGTTCTAGCTATAGACCCATTAGTTTACTCAGTTCTCTGAGTAAGGGTCTTGAGAAACTCATACAAAATAAAATAGTGTTGCATTTGAACGAGCATAATATCCTTCCAGCGGAACAATTTGGTTTTAGAAGTTGTCATAGCACAGTGCATCAAGTGCATCGAATAACGAATGACATAAAAAGTAATTTTGCAGTAGGGAAAAGCACTGGTCTGGTCTTATTAGATGTAGAGAAGGCTTTTGACACTGTGTGGCATAAAGGCCTTCTACACAAACTCTTATTTCTGGATTTTCCAACTTTCATTATAAAAATGATAAATTCCTTTTTAACTGAAAGATTTTTTAAAGTTTCAGTAAACAATTCCTACTCTGATCTATATGAAATCCTTGCAGGTGTACCACAAGGATCAGTTCTTGGTCCTGTTTTGTATACCATATTTACTTATGATTTCCCGACGTTAACAAACTGTAAATCAGCTATTTTTGCAGACGATACGTGTTTGTATTCATCAGATTCAGTTGGTTTTAACATCGAAAACAACTTGCAATCTGCGCTGAATATTGTGCAAACGTACTTTAATGACTGGAAAATTAAAATAAATGCTGGGAAAACTCAAGCCGTCTTTTTCACTAGAAAAAGAAAAGCTTGTTTTTTCACCACCAATATGCTTCAAATTAATGGTATTCCAACAGAATGGAAATCGAGTACTAAATATTTAGGAGTACACCTAGACAAAACACTTACTTTTGGGGTTCATATGCAAGAAGCAATCAAGGTGAACTTAGCTATAAAAATTCTATATCCGTTTATTAACAGGAAATCAAAACTCAGTGTTGAAAATAAGCTCATCATTTTTAAGGTTATCTTTCAAAGTATCATGCTATATGGGTCACCTGTTTGGGGTAAATGTGCTAATAGCGATTGACTTCGATTACAAAGAACCCAAAATAAAATACTTAAAATGATGTTAAATCTGCCATGGCACTATTCAACGGAAGATCTCCACTTACTTGCCAAAATTGAAAAAGTTTCATTTAGAATAAGTTATTTGTTTGAGCGATATAATGCATCTTGCAGACTATCGGAAAACTACCTTATCTCAAATTTGGCTATTTAGAATTTAAAAAAAAAAAAAAAATTTTAAAAAAAACACGAAACTGAAAAAAATGTAAAAATAAAAACTAAAAAAAAAATGGTTAAAGCTTTATATTTGTTTTTTATTTATTTATTTATTTCTGTCTTTCCTTTTTTATTTATTTATTTTTTTTTGTTTCTTAACATATTTACTTTTTCTGTTTTTATTGTATTTATTTATTTACATGTTTATGCATTTGTTTATTTGTTTATTTATTTAATTAGTTATTTATTTCATTTTATTTATTTTTATTTGTTTATTTATGTATTTATTTATTTATTTATGTATTTATTTATTTTTATTTGTTTATTTATGTATTTATTTATTTATTTATGTATTTATTTATTTATTTATTTATTCATTTATTTATTTATTTTTGTTTGTTAACATATTTACTTTTTCTATTTTTATTGTATTTATTTATTTATTTATTTATTTTTTTTATTAATATATATATTTATTTATTTATTTATTTATTTTGTTTGTACAAAATTATTTGTTATTTTGTATGTAGTCATTTATTAACTTTTTATTTTACTTGTAAAGCATTTTTGAGATTAGTGTTTTTCGATGCTTCTCAGCCTCCTATTCTCTCCAATCTTGGTTAACCATGTTTCTTGACAATTTTTTTTTGTAGCTTTTTCCTTCGATTTGTTCATTATGTTAAACTGTGATAATTTATATAAAATTGTTATTTTTTTCAGAAGTAAAGTAGGGTTATACTAAATCTCTGTAAATTGTGCAATAGTTATAAGAAAAAATGTAAATAATTACTGCTACAATAAAATATAATAATACTTAAAAAAAAAGAATTATTATTTTCCATTGGATTGCAAAATTTAATATTAGAAAATGTTTAAAGAAATTATTTTTTAAGTAAACATTATACTGATTTTATATTATTTGCTAAACAAAATTAAATTCTTTTTGAAAAATTTGTCCCTTAAGGGAGTTTTAGACTTACTCTTTAAACTCGTACAAAACGGAGGTTTTTGGGATGGTACTGATGAACGTGATTAAAAAGACTACACATTTGAGTAATTTCGTTCCTTATTATTTTTTTGGGACAGCCTAACGTACATATGTATGTACAATGCCTATCTGCTTATCTTAAGCTTTAACTTTAAGTACATAAACCAATTTAATATAGTCTCTCCTATCTTGATGCATGCCTTAGATTATATTAAGGTAGTATCATTATGTTTACCAAAAACAAAAAATTAAACTATAAAATTAATTTCTTCTAACATCTCTTTAAGATAAGAGTGAAACAAAACTAGATAAAAAAGGAGGAACAAAATAAAAAAGAAAAAGGAAAAACGAAAAACTAAACTTGAACAATATAAAACAAAAGAATGATGCCCTAAGGTAACCTCAAACACTAAACACAATGAACGCCATTGAAACCCGAAACAATATGCCATTAAAACAATTTTTATGTTACCATGCATGCATGCTTGGGGAACGCGCGTCCTAATTAGCTTTTGTGGCAGCCATAACCACCTTTCGCCTCTATTCATTAAAAACGCACACCCCTCACAGAGACGGAGACGGAGACAGAGGCAGAGACAGAGGCAGAGACAGAGAATTCTATAGTGTAGCAGAAAAATTTTAATTGCTTAATTTTATTATAAACCTCTATCAAGTCTATATCCCCATAGTGTTGAAAGAAGAAAACTTGTCTTGCTATATACCATATACCTTGTGCTTTGCGTTACCTTGCCTTGCCTCGCTATGCCTTGAGTTGCGTTGCCTATCCTGTCACAGTTCATCAGGCGCACACATTAAGTTCGTTGAAGAGAATTGTGCAGATCTGAAAATAGATATACATAAACAGAAACACGCGCGGGGGGCGAGGAGCACCAGTTAAAGGCAAAGGCAATGGCAACTAAGGCAACTTAGGCAACGGCAAACGGTTACGGCAAAGGAAAAGGCATCCTTATTGCGACACACTCTGATGGTGATGCCAGGATACTTCACTTGGTTATTTCGTATTTGTCTGGAAAATTACGCCCTAAAAACATATAAACACTTAAAGAAAATTGTATCCTAGATCTTAGTTCGTGTTCCTATTCTAAGATGGGTTGATGATGGTCCTGATAGACGAGGTTTGGGAAGTTTGGGGTGCCATATAAATATACATATGTATGTATTATGTATAAATGATATTTGTTTTGTTTCAACTTATAATTTGTGTCTATGTGAGTAAAATTTGCCTTCAAGTGAATTTTAAGGAAAATACACAGATTTCTTAACTGATGTGTATATGAAAGGACTATGCGGTAGAGTCCTTGAGGCACAAGCTCAAGCTCATGCCCAACCATCCATCGCTCCTTCTTGTAAATGGCTCATTACTGCCATCGGCAGAACCCTTTTTCTTTAATTAACTAGCACGGACGACATGCATCAGTAAATGTGTGTCAATGTGTTTGTATACGTACATATATAGAGTCGAACTTTGTGTAGGCCAAAAGCAACCAAACAAACAAACAAACAAACAAACAACCAAACAAACATGTGTGTAGAAAATGAAGAGATCCTTCAAATGAGTTTTCACTTCCTCCCTTCTACTTACATTTTATACCCAAGACGAAATAGGTATCCCAAGTACAACAAAAGTTATGTCTGCTGCGTGCGTCGGTATATGAAGATGAAAACCCATGGTGGTTAAGACTTTGATTCCGTTGTTTCACACTCAAGACCCAAACCCACCCATTTTATACCAGCAGGAGCAGCAGCCCCATTACCATCTTCCACTTTCTACTTTTCACTTCCACCAAAACCAAAAGCCTGAGAATAGAACCCATCATGGGTAAAGAACAAACGACAAACTTTGAAATAATTGCTGAGGTCAGGAATCTAGGGGTAACTCTTCATTTGATCGGTTTGAGCTGAGGTTTTCTTGTAAATGTCCAAAGGAAGGCAAAATCTTGAGAAACCTACTTTTACATCACAAGAAACACAAACATCAAGACAAGAACATAAGATAACACCATGCAGAGAATGACGACCTATAGGACGACTAAGGACCAAGGACCGAAACCGGGACCAAAGACGACTAAAACGACAACTTTTACGTGTATAGCCCCATCATGTAGGAGTCAAGTATACTTGTACACATATAGATGTAGCGGAAGTTGAAACTTTATTAAGTTTGAATTTAAATTGAATTTCTTAATTGCCTATTTTTTAACTTCGTTTTTTCTTTTCTTTCTTGGGTTCTTCTTTTGCGTCTACTTTTGGGACAAGAAAGCTTAAGCATTAAACTTTTTGTGCCCTAAGAGAATGAGTGCGTGATACTGGGTTGGAGGAGTGGGGATGTTTGAGTGTGTGAAAGTTTATCGGTCTTCTGTATATTCTAAAAGCATAGGGCATAGAAAATAACCCAATTTATGTAACAACTGTTGTTGGCCAATTATTATGGCTAAATGAGTCGAACAAATTGCTGTTCAAAAGGCTCTAAATATGAAGAAGATTTTATGTAAATTTTATAACCATTTTCGGTTTATGTCTTATGACTAACTACAATACCATATACCCTACCCACTTCTTAGGGTATAGAAGTGCATAAATAGCTAGGGATATGGATGTATGTAAATTATGTGTTATTTTCATCTTATGAAGGATTATAGTTTTATGCGTTAAAGAGAAATTTCAAATGAGAATTTTGGTAGAGAAGGGGAAGGAAATAATATATTCCTAGAATGATTTTGTCTTGCACTATCGTAGTAAAAATGTGGTAAAAGGAAAAATTAATTTGAATACCATAAAGTTAAGAGGGAAATTAGTGAAAAGCTGCAAATAGAAGAAGTCATACTTCAAATGATTAACCACATGATTCTTTAAAGAGCTATAAATTTATCTTTAAGTAAATATCAAGGTTTTAGTTAATTTGTTACTAATTATATATATACGGAATTAAGTCATACATGTATAATTGGGTGTTATTAACTTCCCATAGGAAGTTATTGTAATGGGTCCGATTTGTCGAATTGAAAATTTTGACATTTATCGACGTTTCAAGGTCCCTAGAGTCGAAATAAACAATTTGTAGAAAGATGTCTGTGCGTGTGTGTGTACGTACGTCCGTACGTTCGTGACGTTTTTTTCGTCGTCCATAGCTCAAGAACCAGAAGAGATATCGACTTCAAATAAATTTTGTTATACAGATAATAAGGCAGAAAGATGCAGAAAGGGCTCTCAAGAAAATTGCGTGGGTGGTTTTTTTCACCATAGCAGTATCTGTGATAAATATCTCATGAACCAATGACGCTAGAGACTTGAATTAAATTTTATATTATATATTGTAACGTGATACAAAACAATTATATTTTTGGAAAAAAATCCAATTAACGGTTTTTTTAATAAATCAGAAAAACTGAAAAAAAATTGTCACCTCGAAAATTTTACGACTAAAATATGATTTCATCTCCGAAACAATTTTGTGCAACGAAGAATAATGTTTTTGACATCTGATAACATTTTGAGAAAAATCTAATTGACAGTTTTTTTTTATAAAAAATAAAACCTAAAAAAAAATATTATTCAAAGATATAAAAATTGAATTTCGACTCAAATATCTCTTCAAAACCTTGTTATTAAGGCTTCAAACTTATTTTATCTTATAAGAAATATTGTTTTCAACATTCTGAAAAATGTTGAGAAAAATCGAATTGACAGTTTTTTTTACAAAAAATAAAAACCTAAAAAAAAATGTATAAAAGGTGGTAAAAATTGATTTTCGACTTAAACATCTTTTCAAAACTTTGAAATATTGGCTGTTAACTACTCTAATCTTTCAAAAAATATTGTTGTCAACATTCAGTAAAATTTTGAAAAAAAACGAATTGACAGTTTTTTTACAAAAAAATTAAAAACCGAAAAAAAATATAACAAAAGTTGGTAAAAATTGATTTCGACTCAAATATCTTTTCGAAAAATTTGAGATAATGGCTTATAACTAATTTTAACTAATAAAAAATATTGTTTTCAACATTAGGACAAATTTTGAGAAAAATCGAATTTTCAGTTTTCTTACGAAAAATAAAAACCTAAAAAAAATGTATAAAAGGTGGTAAAAATTGATTTTCGACTCAAATATGTTTTCAAAAATTTGAGATATTGGCTTTAAACTACTTTAATCTTTCAAAAAATATTGTTGTCAACATTCAGTAAAATGTTGAAAAAATCGAATTAACAGTTTTTTTTACAAAAAAATTAAAAACCGAAAAAAAATATAACAAAAGTTGGTAAAAATTGATTTCGACTCAAATAGCTTTTCAAAAATTACAAATATTAGCTTCAAACTCATTTTATTTCACAGAAAATATTGTTTTCGATATTCAGTAATTTTTGTTATAAAAATCCTACAGTCCGTTTTTTCATAAAAAAATAAAATCTACAAAAAATAGTACCTACGCAAATTTGGTAATAATTGATACATATAGACAAACTTTTAAGTAATCGACAGACGGGATGGGAAGTTATCAGTGTGGGTCGCATCCCAGCCTCTTTTTGGTTTTTGAATTGGAACTAGACTAGAAGCTTGGTAGGTTTGGATTTTTCGTAAAAATTGTCACAAAGCGAGGACCGTTTCGCAGATTCGAACTAACTTAACTTAATTGATGAGTATAGTTTGATTATTGTATTTTAGATATCAAAAGTCGCCAAATAGGCAACAGTCTTATCTAAACAGTGTTTTTTTTAGACGCATTTTTTTTAAATAATGAAGGGCATATAATTTAATATTACGCGGCCAAGAATGTAGGTTTATTGTAAGGGGTTTGACATTATGTTTTTTAAAATAATTTCGGACAAGTAGCCGCCCGGTAGCTGGCTCGAATAAATTCCAACTGAGAGGTCCAACTTTTGACTAATTTTTGTAGCAATATATATGTATTAGTAATAATGCGTCAAATAGTCTCGGATTATCTGATATTATGTGACTTCACTTTACCCCACAAAAAAATAGATCAGCGATGTTATATCTCTCGATCTTGGAGTTAATGCTTCAGGCCCACGATGTGTTCATCAAAAGTTTCTTTCAATAAATTGATTTTTTTGTTGGATTCATGGCCCAAAGGTCATTCACATCAACATTCCATGATCTAGGAACGAAAAAGTCTTGAATCACGGCTGTAGAGCGTTTCCCATTGATTGTAACATTATGGCCGGCTTCATACGTAGTGCTAATCGAATTACAGACTCTGCTGGATGTTTGTGTCGACTGAATATTGCGTTGCGCCAAACTAATCATAATTTTTGTACTAAATTTGGACAATTTGCAAACGTTGTTCAAAAGTGAGTCTATTCATTATGAAATGGCTAACTAATTTGAGCATAGATCAAGTGACAGCTGTCAAATAACTTAGAAAAAAGTATTGCCAGATTAAAAACCAAATGTCTTAAACAAAAAATGACCCACTTAATTTTTTTTAAGTAATATACCTTAATGTTATCATCTTTAAACAAAATTTGAAGTCGAAATCTCTGCGAGTTCTTGAGATATAGCCTATCCTGAAAGTACGGACGAACAGACGCACAAGCGTATTAACACACAAACGATTTAATTGATGCTAAAACCCTTTGTGAACAGCAATGAAATGCTTTGCTCTAACAACACTGGTCTCAAAAGCAAAACAATGCTTATTTAAAGAAATAATATGTCCTTAATTCAAATCATGAAATTAAATTTTTCTACCATCACATCAGGTTTTTAAAAATGCTAAAAACAATTAAAAACGCTGTTTTTAGGACTAAGTTAAAACTCAAAATATCTCTTAACAATTAATTTTTCTTCTAGACACAATTTAAATTATTTTAGTATCTTACCCCGTTTCTGGAAATTCTCATTAGTTATGATTATGAGTCTTTATCTGACTCTTTCATACATTTGAAAAGTATGTTTTGGAGTTAATTTTTAGTGTCTAATCTAAGATTTAATGTTTACTATTTACTCAAGTTTTAAAAATACCCGTTTTCAACATTATTTTTCATATTTTTACTTGTGACATATTGAAACTATATGGTAAGTTTTGCATTCATACAAAAATTCGAACTCGAGATCTTAATCAAACATGACAACACGTTGGTAGAGAAGTCGAAAAAAGTGGGTCCTCCGATTCCGTCAGTTTGTCTGTCTGTCTATTCTCGCTCAGCCCAAACCATTGGGTGGATTTACTTCAAATTTGGAAATTAAGGTTTTGAGCCGATTCGCGTTGGGCGTTTTTTTCATTTTTTTAAGACTAAAAATAACAGTAGTCCCTATACAAATGTGTTACTCAAAAATCGAAAATTCAAAACGTATCAAAAACAAACCGATAGATTTATTATTTTCGTTTGGCTTCTTTCAATAAAAAAACATGTTTTTGTATTGCTCCAGAAGGGTACTTTCCGTAGAACCGTTATTTTGTTTTTAAGTTTTCTCAAGAACTAATCAACGGATATCAATCATTTTTTCTACACAAGTTCTTATATTGTCTTAATAATATTTGATGATCAAAAATGTAATTATTTTTCGTTTTGATTTTTAATAAAATATTACAATTTTTTTTTTAAATTCGATATCTTGAAAATGGTTCATCATTTTTTTACGAAATTGAAATGTAAAACGGATATTAATGAGTTTTAAATATCTGCATACCAAAAATATTCTTATACTTAAATTGAAATATTATATGTGTACAAAATTTTTTTGAAAAAAAACCGCTCTACCGATTTTCAAATAGAAATTTGAAAAATTAAGTTTTTTTCTGAAAAATCAAATGGCGTTTAAATTTTTGAAAACAAATATTTCTTGCAGCTACATTTTTAAATCTTTAAATACAGGAAATATTTTTAAACAGACTCTTTAGATACATGAGCAAGTTTTTACTACAAAGTGGTGCATTTTATTTAATACTAGCGGCCCGTCCCGGCTTCACATGGGTAGACATAAATAGGTACAGATATTTAAGTTATAGGCATGCTAATCAAAACGACCATGAATCACTAAATTAGAAAACATTTTTTTTCCTATCATTAATACTCTTCGCAGCGTATGCGATGAAAGACATTTTATGGCAAATTTTTGTACACCTTCGGTTGGTTTTAATAGGATATTTTAAAGATTTCTAAAGTAATCTAGTACTAAATATAGCGTATGTTACTCAGTGATAATGTAGCTTTCTAATGAAAAAAGAATTATTAAAATCGGTCCAGTACTTTTTGAGTTTATTCGTTACATACAAAAATACAAATCTTTCCTCTTTATAATATTAAGTGTAGATGTTTTAAAAACTTGTTATAAAAGAATTGATAAGACAACAGATTCGTTACAACACCAAAATAATTCTTAAACCGTTTTGCCTTTTTCTGTTCAAAATCGTTCAGCATGAATGGTTTAGTGTTCCATTCAGATTTTTGTAAGACAGGTGGAATCTAAGAACTTATAAGGATGTTTCGTATATTTTATAAAATAATAAAAATATTTCGACTGAATAGTGAAGAATAAATTTGGAAAACCATCACGGATTTTATCGAAACCAACATACTTTATATATTTAGATAGCCTCAAAAACCTTTTAGACGTGTTTTTCGAATTTAAGAAAGAAATATTCCAAAAGTTAGGTAACTTGATACATTATTTACGAAGTATGATTAGAATTAAGGCTACCAAAACCGATTGCAAAAGTGCAATTTTATTGGCGGTAAGAAAACCCTATGGATCAGAGTATTAAAATCCAAAGCATTTTTGTAAATGTTTATGGCAATTTGGATGTTTGAATTCAGTGATACAAAAATATTGATACATAAAAACATTTGTTTATCGTGTTATTCATCGTGAGATAGATTTTCACGCTTGGGCGTGATTCCTATCAAACTGTGTTGTCATTTTTGTTTAGTCGCCTTTTTTAAGGTCCTCATGAAAAGACTCACACCACAACCAAAAGTGTCTCCAATTGGGTTCTTTATTACTGTTTCATTGTGAAATTTGGTTCAGTGATCAATTCCATTTCTGTTATTCGCTGGATACTAATCGCGTATGCTGAAACGAGTAGCCCAATATTGCGCCTTAAGTATGGACCACTTATCAGACGCAACATTCTCATTACAGTATTTTCAAAAAATGTTAAGTTCACTTGTAGCATTTCAGTACTTTATTTCATTCAACTTGAAGATAGATCAGAGTTTATTTTATTTGACAAGATGTTCAAAAAATGTTCAAAATCTTTTGAAATCATACAGACACTTTGTACTAAAAATTAAAAAAAAATTGTTTTTCAATTCTAAAAAATTGATGTATGTAAATTTTTGATTGGTGAATGGTGATTTTTCTTTTAGTTTCAAGAAAAGTATGCATTGCATCTCAGGCTAGATTTCACTTTTGTAATTGTTATTCAAAATTTAAAAATTTACCCACAAGTGGGTATTTCCAATGCCATAAGCTAATAAAGCCAACAAATTTATGTTTTCATATATTTTGCTTTATATTTGGTTTGGTTAATATAAAAACAAAACAACATCCAATTGTTTTTACTTTTAATCAAATAAAACCAATCTAATTTTACCTTGAATCATATATACAAATATCTATGCATGTGTGTACTGTACATAATGCGGAGATTGCGTACGTGTTAGAGATCAGACAGCATATATGTACATATACATATGTTAGTATTTTGAAAAAAAAAAAAAATAAAATATAAAAATTAAAACGTGTTGCACGTTGCACCAAAACAATTTATTCTAAATTTTTGTTTTACTTTGCGTCTGTCTTTTTGTCTTTTGCCCGATAGATGGAGTTGTTTTCATATTGCATACAAAATGCTTTTTTTTCACCAAAAAGTAGGTTAAATGTATATTACCTTCACCATGGCACATTCTATAATTTCTCACTAAAATAAATACAGCTATGGCCATAATAATAGGAACAAAATTCATTTTTAATTTTTGCTAATTATATCTTTAGCACTTGTGTTAGGCAATAAAATATATTATAAAATGTGACCATTTACTGTATTTTAATATGTGATTTTTAAAAATAAATATTAGATGTCAACATTTTGGAGTCCATTTGCTGCATGCTTTAAAAAACAAAAAAATGTTAATGAATTTTATCAACTTCCCATAATATGAAGTTATTGTAATACGTCCGATTTGTCGAATTACATATTTCGACATTTCTTGACGTTTCAAGAACTTTAATTATAGTTTAGATAGTTTATTAAAAATTAATTTTTGTGTCGAATATCTTTACAACAATTAAAGATATTAAATTCAAACTAATTTTATTTTATAAAAAGCATTATTTTTTTAACATTTAGTACATTTTTTAGCAAACTACTTAAATGACTACTTAAAAAGAACTACACAAAATTAGAAAAAAACTGATGTTTGATTAGAATATCTCGAAAATAAATTAAGGTTTCGACTGCAAAATAATTTCATTCTATGCTAAATATTGCTGGAAAATTTTGTTAGGAAAATCTAATCGTTTTTTTTTATAAGACTTTACAAATTTTTTAAAAATTGCTACAAAACTTGTTTTTAACTAAAAATCGCGGGAATAAGAAAAGATATTGAAAAAAGAGGCTGGGATGCGACCCACACTGATAACTTCCCATCCCGTCTGTCGATATGTCTTGCTTAAAAGTTTGACTTTATGTATCAATTTTTACCAAATTTGCGTAGGTACTATTTTCTGTAGATTTTATTTTTTTGTGAAAAAACGGACCGTTGGATTTTTATAAAAAAAATTACTGAATATCGACAACACTATTTTCTGTGAAATAAAATAAATAAGCTTGAAGCCAATATTTTTAATTTTTAAAAAGCTATTTGAGTCGAAAGTAAATTTTTACCAAGTTTTAGTATTGTTTTTTTTATGCTTTTATTTTTTGTAAAAAAAACTGTCAATTCGATTTTTCTCAACATTTTTCGAAATGTTGAAAACAATATTTCTTATAAGATAAAATAAGTTTGAAGCCTTAATCTCAAGTTTTTGAAAAGATATTTGAGTCGAAATTCAATTTTAACCAACTTTGAGTAATGTTTTTTTTAGGTTTTTATTTTTTATAAAAAAAACTGTCAATTAGATTTTTCTCAAAATTTTATCAGATGTCAAAAATATTATTCTTCGTTGCACAAAATTGTTTTGGAGATGAAATCATATTTTAGTCATAAAATTTTCGAGGTGACACATTTTTTTTTTCAGTTTTTTTGATTTATAAAAAAAACCGTTAATTGGATTTTGTTCCAAAAATGTACTTGTTTTGTATCACGTCACAATATATAATATAAAATTTAATTCAAGTCTCTAGCGTCATTGGTTCGTGAGATATTTAGGGTTAACCAAAATTTTCACCTCCTTTTTAAACTGCTATGGTAAAAAAACCACCCACACAATTTTCTTGAGAGCCCTTTCTGCATCTTTCTGCCTTATTATCTGTATAACAACATTTATTAACTTCCCATAGGAAGTTATAGTAATGGGTCCTATTTGTCGAATTGAAAATTCAAAATTAGACTTTTTGAGCGAAACGAGACCCATGTAAGAGATTTTTCTTCACGTGTTCCTATTATTTTGGCCATTGTTGTATACACACACACCTATCTAAATGCATTCATAAATATATACCTACAAGAGTTTTGTTTGTACCCAAGAACCTAGATATGAATGTCAGAAATCATGTTGAAGAGCGGACTTTTTTTCTAATTTAAAGGACACATAGCTGGTGGTGAAGGACCAAAAGCGATGTGAGTATGAATTTATATGAAAACTCAGTTTAGCCATCAGTCATCTCGCAACTGAGCAAAAATTGATTTTATTTTGCAAAACAAATTTAAATTTTTCAAGGATTTATGCAGCAAAAATGTATAAATACAAAAATAAAATAAAAATAAATAAAACAAGCAGAGCAAAGAATTAGTTTTAAATTGACTATATGCCTTAAAATTTTAATTCGTCACAACACGAGAGGACATACCTAAACCCACACTCAAAATTTTGTATTCCCATGACTAGAAAAGTTCTATATTATATTTAAGTGTATGTAGGCACCTAAGCAAAAAGGATGAAAACAATCAACATCCTATAAAACAAAATGAAGAAAATGTCCTCGACTGTTTTGTTTTTTGGAGAAATAGAACGGACAAAAATCTGATTATAAACAATGCTTTGGGTCTGCTGCTGCGTTAGAAAACATTTTAATTTAAGAATAATATTCATTTTCATTCCTTCAAAGGGTATATTTTATAAGGGTATGTATTTTATAGATATATAGTAGGTTGGGTAATGTAAGCAGAGAGAAGCAAATGATGTTATTAGATGGACTTAAGTTATAAAATAAATATTTGAATTATTGATTTCTTCAACGTCAAGGTGCCTTCTCGTAAATACACTGAACCAAAAAGGTGCATGATATTAATTTCTTTGAATTGCTTCATTTGCCTTTACGTAAGTAAAAGTATATAGGCACTTTCGTAGGTCTAACAATAATCGTAATAAGTTCCTTTATAATCAGCAAAAGTTTTTGGAAATTTATAAATTCTAAGAAATAGTAACAATGAGTAACAATGGTCTGATCTAACAAAGAGATCAAAAGAAGATGAGTTTACACAATACCTACCCTAAATATACCTGAGAGCGTTGAACTTAATAATTTTAATAGCTTCTTTAAAATTGGTATTTACAGATTGAAACGCCTTTGTATAACATCTAAGTGCAGGTATAATTAAGATCTATACGAACCCTCCGAAATGTTCGAAATTCATTGTGGAAAACATATTTGAAAATCCGGTCCGGTCTTGACTTCTTTTGCATTCCTATATCTAGAATACATTGACTAAATGCAAAATAGCCTGATGACGAATTCGGAAAGTCCAATTTTGGGTAACTTTTTCGAGCATTTCGGCCGGAATAGCCCGAATTTCTTCGGAAATGTTGTCTTCCAAAGCTGGAATAGTTGCTGGCTTATTTGTGTAGACTTTAGACTTGACGTAGCCCGACAAAAAATAGTCTAAAGGCGTCAAATCGCATGATCTTGGTGGCCAACTTACCGGTCCATTCCTTGAGATGAATTGTTCTCCGAAGTTTTCCCTCAAAATGGCCATAGAATCGCGAGCTGTGTGGCATGTAGCGCCATCTTGTTGAAATCACATGTCAACCAAGTTCAGTTCTTCCATTTTTGGCAACAAAAAGTTTGTTAGCATTGAACGATAGCGATCGCCATTCACCGTAACGTTGCGTCCAACAGCATCTTTGAAAAAATACGGTCCAATGATTCCACCAGCGTACAAACCACACCAAACAGTGCATTTTTCGGGATGCATGGGCAGTTCTTGAACGGCTTCTGGTTGCTCTTCACTCCAAATGTGGCAATTTTGCTTATTTACGTAGTCATTCAACCAGAAATGAGCCTCATCGCTCATCGGACGTAAAGCGCGAAACACATTTCGAACCGAACACTGATTTTGGTAATAAAATTCAATGATTTGCAAGCGTTGCTCGTTAGTAAGTCTATTCATGATGAAATGTCAAAGCATACTGAGCATCTTTCTCTTTGACACCATGTCTGAAATCCCGCGTGATCTGTCAAATACTAATGCATGAAAATCCTAACCTCAAAAAAATCAATCATTACAATAAACGCCTTGAAGAACCTGACTATAGTTTTTTTTTTTGTACCTCAAGCACCTCCCTTGCCCAAACCGACATAAGTGATGATATTGTTGACAAAAAATTAAGTCTACTTAAAGATGATTTCTGTCCTGGTTCGGATGGTTTGCCTGCAAGTTTATTAAAAAAGTGTGCTACCATCCTATATGTTAACCTCTTTCAGAACTGATTCGTCTTTCCATTTCTTAAGCTATCTCCAAGCTATCGTCTTTCCATTTCTCAAGCCATCTTCAAAAAGCTTTGGAAAGATTCCTTTATTTTTCCTGTTCATAATAAAGAACCAAAATATGATGTTATGAACTTCAGGATCAAAGCTTTCTTTAATTCCAAAGCTCTTCGAAAGCATTGTCTACGACTCTCTTTATTTTCATTGTAGACCTATTTGTTCTTCATAACAGCATGGCTTCTTAAAATCCACCACAATCCATCTTACTAAATTTGTGTCCTTAACGAATTAGAGAAAGGGAATGCAGTAAACGTTATCATTACAGACTTAAGTTAAGCTTTTGATAAAATTAGTCACCAAATTATCTTCAACTTAAAGCCTTTGATTTTCCACCATTTTTTATTTCATGGCTCGTATAATCGTACCTTGAGAACTGCCGATATTGAGTTATTTTCAGGTTCTCAATCTCCGATCCCATTTATGCAAACTCAGGAGTCCCTCAAGGTAGCCACCTTGGTCGTTTGTTATTTGTGTTAACTATCAACGACGCAACGTTACTAATGTCATTGATAATTCAACTGTTTCTATTTACGCTGATGACATGAAAATAAGAAAGGTTATTTCTATCCATCTGGTTTTGTCTTACTCCAAAATGATCTTGACTCATTTTCGACTTGGTGCCAATTTATAACATTCGCCCGTTAACATCTTCCCTACAGAACGTACAGTCTGCACAATGTTACCATTCATTCTGTGGGTTCTATTCGTGACCTAGGAGTTATTTGCGACACTCAGTTTAATATTCGAGACCATTTTTATTATATTATTAACAAGGCCAACTCATATTTTGGCTTCATTAAACGTCGGTTTAAAGAATTCTCGAATCCCTATGTCACTAAATCCCTATACACCACCTTTGTTAGACCTCTCCTTGAATACGCCAGTCAAGTCTGGTCTCCCGATGAGAACTCTCACTTTCAAAGAATTGAACCCGTACAACATAGATTTCATCGATTTGCAACTCTGCGGTCTTCCTTGTGGTGACAATGTATTCTTACTACCTTATAAGGACCGTTTGAAACTTATTAATCTGGAAACCCTCGAAAAACGCTGCGAAGTCGCTGATATTCTCTTTCCACACCAGATTTAGACAAATACCATAGACTCATCATTTCTTCGAGAAAAGATTCGTATTTATACTAATTCAAGGAACGTCAGTCAGGCTTCCCTCTTTCGCCATTTTAGTCCTTCCTCCCTTAGAAAGTTTTAAGTTTTTTTTTGTAAGTATTTGTTTATTAAAAACTAATAAACTTTGGGCCCAAGACATACGACTTGATATGGACGGAATCGCTCCTTTTGATTTACAGAGGTATACTTGCATAATTGCTGAGCCTTTACAAATAATTTTAAACCGTTTCCTTCAAAATGGTGAGTTTTAGAATAAGTGGAAGTGTTCTACTATTAAACAAATTTATAAATCATGGAGAAAACAGGATGTTTCAAACTATTGACCAATTTATAAAATGAGTATACAATTCCAAACATGTTTGAAAAACTTATTTACGAAAGGTTAACTTCAATTCTTAAAAACATTACTTCTCTCTGTAAATATGGTTTTGTCTCTGGACGAAAACCTTACAATTTTTTCAAATAATGTTTTAAAATTGATTGGAAAAACGATATCAATTTGATACTGTGTAGGAGATTTCTTCAAAGCTTTCGATTTAGTCATGAAAGTTGAAAGCAAGAAAAAGCTCGCAAGTGAACCCTAAAGATCTATGACCTTTAAGCCTATCATTATTCCTTTTCAAGGCCTTAGAATTAAAGATTGGTTGGTATCCATTTAAGGGAAAATATTGATACAAGACTTCTGTCTATGTCTCAACATGCCTATTGTAAAGGCAAATCGGTGGAAACGGCGCGGGCGTTACACACATTATTACGCATCATCGAATACTCCCTTCACCTAAGAAGGTTCACTATGGTTGCTTTCCTTGACTTCAAAGGCGCTTTTAACAACGTGGACACGTCTGAAATCACATCTGCAATAACATCTCTGAACGTAGAGGGTTCGCTTGGGGAGTTATATCCTTTAATGCTGACTTATGTTAGAAGATTCGTTAGCAGTAGAACACCAGCTAGCGGTGTTCTATTCCTTCTCCTCTGGAACCTGGTGGTAAATGAAATCCTTACGTGTCTGGATGAGGAGGGTCTTAAATAGATTGCCTATGCGGATGTATTACTCCGTAATTCTTAAGTATTTAAAATCAATTCGAAAGCAAACGGATATACTGATAAAGAAGCTAAATAAATTTGGATTCCTCACTAACTTCTAGAACTGGATTTCCACATACTTAAAGGGTTATACTCAATTCGCTCGTATTAATAACTTTATCTCTTCTCCGATTATTGCTATCCCAGCTGTACCGCAAGGCAGTCACCTTGGCCCTCTTTTTTTCTTGCTATTTATCAATGACATTCCTGATGATTTGAAAGTTCTTTCGGGCCATATAAACTGAGCACGATTGTATTTTATTACAAGAATATCTTGAAAGATTATCAAGCTGGTCTTAGATTACCTTCTTACACCTTGAAAAATGTTAAAGTTTAATGTTTTGTCGAAATCGAGCTTGGTGTTATTTTTGATCAAAAACTACATTTTTCAAAACATCGACTTTGTATACGCCAAATGGGTAATTCAATGATAATAATTCTCAGAAATTATCGGTTGATATCGGTTAGATTTTTGGGATTGTGGTTTTTTTTCTCAGTGTATTTGGGTTTATTTTTGAAATTTCCATCTTACAGAATTATTATTGCGCGTTGTTAGCTTCTGTCTGCATTTATGTTCGTCCTATAAATCTTATAGTTCAATATTTGTACAAAATATGTATACATAAAATAATGGAGTGTGTTTAGCTTTAAATGAAAGGGTTAAGTTTATTTAGACGTTACAGTAGTTTGTTCTCAAAAGCTATACTTGAACTTATAAACAAAAATATACACATATTAGAAGGATGAAAGTAACAAATCTTTTGGAAATAAACCAAATAATGATATTGTAAGTATAACATAAATTTGGAAAACCCTTTTTCGTGTTATTTGATATTTCTATATATGAAAATTATTGGATTTTAAGAGGTTTTTGGTTTATTTGTTATTAGTTTGTATATTGTATATTCCTTTTACATAAATACATTAAAAACATGTTGTCAGAAGTATTGAGAAAGAATTTATCAGTCATAAAATGCTTATCATTAGTTTCGATTAATTTTTTGTTGAGTTTCACTTCGAAACAAGACTTACTTTTTTTTTGTCAATATTTAAATATTTGAAACAATTCACAGCACCAATTTTCCTTCAACGCCAAATGAAATAAGAATATTTATGTCTTCTTTGAAAAACTAAGAATGAATAACTAGAAAAATACATTATCCATCACACAGACAATTGAATTCTTAATCAATTTTTTACGTGAAGTTATTAAATTCGGTTCTATTTCCCAAATTAAATAATTTGATTTTTATCGACGTTTTAGGATTTTTAGAATCTAAGTCAATGTATCTTAGTAAGGTGTCCGAGCGTATTTACGAGGTTTTGTCAATCGGTACTTTCTTATGGTCCCTATAGCCCAGAGATATTGATTTTAAATAAATTGTTTTTGATAATGACATCAAGATAGGAAGAAAGGACTTTAAAACAAATTGTTTTGTTGTATTTGTAATACCAATAATGCTTTTGACTTCAATTAATTTTTACAAGTTTGTATAAATCTAAGAATTTAAAAGGAAAAGTATTTGTCACCTTGAATATTTTACGAACAAAAAATATTAATTCCTCATGTATAAATTGTATGCAGCGAAGAAGAACGTTTTTGAAATTTAGTGTAATTAAAAGAACGAACTCACAATTGTTAAGCATCACTAATGTCTAAACAAAACAAAGCTTAAGCAACTACCAACAAAATTGTTGATTTCCTAATTTTCGGAGTGTCTAAGATGACAATTTGGCTTCTTGCAAAAAAAAAACAATGGAGCAAAATTGAAAACGATTTAGTAAAATGTTAAAGCCATTTTTAGTAATTTACTGAGCTTAAAAGATGATGTACCTAATTTTAAACAATTTTAAGTTCTTACTAGCTCTTAACAATTTGTAAAAGTTAAAATCACTTTTAGCAATTTGCTAAATCCATATGACATCTGTACAATTATTCTTATAAGAGCAGTGGATGAAATTTTTCAGTCAATAGTTGGGAATGGATGTTCAAATGGTAGACATGTGCATTCAAGAGGACACAAGCGTCAATAGGTTTTTCTCAAAACCCACCTCTGTCTATCAACTACTATTCTCAACTCCCCGTGGTGAACATCGGGTGCCTAGTACCTCAACTGGAGATTGGGTTCGAAACCCCGGGCAAAAAGAGGATGAAAAACTGCGATATTTACTATGGTCCAAACTTTTCGAGGAGCTATCTTTGACTCGTACCACTACCTCATTGTAGACAAGGTAGCACTTTGGGTTTTCAAACCCAAGGCAAAACACGGAGATGTTGGGAGAAGATACAACGCCAAACGGGTACAACCGCAAGAGATCGCCAAATTCCTTTCCGAACGAGTTACAAGTGAACTCTCTCGAAGTTCTCTGCCGGCGACGACGAACCGAATTCCGCTGTCAGGCAGGATGATCCAATTCAATATAGACTACGAAAGCCAACAATACCGCCCTCCCAACTTAGCCGAAGTAAAGATTGCCTTATCTAAGCTGAAGTCTAATAAAGCCGCTGGAGCAGGTGGCTTGAATGCTGAGCTCTTCAAAGCAGCTGGAAATAATTTGGTTAGGAGCATGCACCAACTTATCTGTAAGATATGGTCGGAAGAAAGCATGCCCGATGAATGGAATGAGTGGAACCTTAGTATTGTTTGCCTGATTCTGAAAAAAGGAAACCCTAACTGCACCAACTATAGAGACACCAGTCTGCTTAGCATCATTTACAAAATCTTCTCTGCTGTAATATGTGATCGTCTAAAGCTCATCGTCAACAACCTGATAGGTCCCTATCAGTATGGTTTAAGACCAGAAAAGTCCACAGTAGATCAAAAAATTACATTACGGCAGATCCTGGAAAAAACCCAAGAACATTAAATTGACACCCACCATCTTTTCATCGATTTCAAGGCCGCATATGATAGTATCTACAGGGATGAGCTGTATAGAGCCATGTCTAGTTTTGGCATAACTGCTAAACTCGTCCGTTTGTGCAGCTGCTCCATAAAGGTTGGAAACAACTTTACAGAACCTTTCGATGTCAAAAAAGGTTTTAGACAAGTTGATGCGCTGTCATGCGATTTTTTTTAACATCGTCCTTGAAAGAATAGTACAGAGCTCCGACGTCAACACTAAAGGCACTATCTTCAAAAGTCTGTCCACTTATTAGCATATGCTGATGACATTGACATATTCGGAAGAACTCAGTGTGAGGTCAATGGAGCTTTTGTGGGTATTGAGGCAGAGGCGGCGTCTTGGTCTAAACGTCACCATCGACAGACGTAACTTTGAGGTAGTTAAGGACTTCGTCTTCTTAGGTTCCGCTATGCACACAGAAAACAACACCAGCGCTGAGATCAAACGAAACGAAGAATAACTCTTGCTAACCGCTGTTTCTTTGGGCTAAGAAAGCAATTGAGTAGCAAAGCCCTCTCTCGAGGGACCAAAGTGTTGCTATATAAGACCCTCATCCTGCTATACGGTGCAGAAGCATGGACTTTGACAAAAGTGGATGAAAGCACCTTGGGTCGTTTCGAGAGAAAAGTTCTTCGTGTGATCTACGGTCCCGTATGTATAGAAGGAGAGTGTAGGATAAGATGGAACGACGAGCTGTGCGGGCTGTACGAGGTGTGTTCAAAAAGTACCAGGAATTTTCGTTTTTTTCAAAAAAATATTTATTTATTCGCTTATATCAATGTGGTCCCCTTCAAAGTAGTCCCTTCCAGATATAATACACTTATGTCAGCATTTTTTCCAATCTTGGAAGGACTCTTGATATTCACTTTTTGATATGTCCTTGAGCTTTCTCAGCGATTTTGCCTTTGTTTCTTCAATCGAGGAAAAACGCTGTCCTTTCATGGGTCTCTTCAACTTTGGAAACAGGAAAAAGTCACACGGAGCCATATCTGGTGAATATGGAGGTTGGGGCATGACTACGGTATTGTTTTTGGCCAAAAAATTACGAACAAGCAACGACGAGTGAGCAGGGGCGTTATCGTGGTGGAAAGGCCATGAACTGTTTTTCCATAAATCTGAGTGTTTTTTTCGGATTGCTTCACGCAAACGTCGCATAACTTCAAGGTAATACTCCTTATTAACCGTACGACCTTGTGGTAAGAACTCTTGATGCCCTATACCATTATAATCGAAGAAAACAGTAAGCAAAACCTTCACATTTGATCGAACTTGACGTTCTTTTTTCGTTCTTAAAGTTAGATGCTTCCAGGTGGACCCTTTCAATCAAAATTGGATCGTCGTTGACGTCATTTAACAGCTCTTGAGCGATGTTCATGCGATTGTTTTTTTGGTCAAAATTCAGCAGTTTCAGCAAAAATCGCCGAGCTCATAAAAACACGTCGAACCTTAGCAACTACCACAGACAAAGTAAACAGTGAATATAGCTGAAAATTGCATCATACTTTAGGGGCATGTATACCAACACAATAAAAAAATAATTTTGACCTTCGGACTCTCCAGACCCGCGGAATTTAAAAATTCCGGGTACTTTTTGAACACACCTCGTATATCGACGTAGACTTAGCCAGAAGGGAGACATCTAGCCAATGACCGAGCTAGATGGAGAAGTTTGTTAGGTGAGACCCTAGTTCACCCAGGAATGTAGCGCCACATTAAGTAAGTAAGTTGTTTACGGTTTTAAAAAATCGCACATGTAAAATCCTAGTAATACACCTTCCATATTTTGATCTTGGGAAATTCCAACACTCGTTTCCAGTTTTCCCTTTAATTGTATAAATTTGTAATGGGGAAATACGTACCTGTTCACAGATAGTAAACTTTTCCGGGTATAAAACTCCCACCAGGCATAAAGTGAAAATCGATTCCAAAACTTGTGGCCTCATCCTAGTGGTTGGCAGTGTTGATTTCAAAAATTTCTTAGAATTATGGTACTTAGATTGAAAGAGCATTTGAATGAAAAATAAAAACAGAATTCACTATTCTTTCTCACTTTTTCCTTTCTTTTTGAATTGAACGATAGAAAATAATTGAGAAATCAAATTCAAGAAATTCTATACTCAGAGACAAAAAAGAGGATTTTATTCATATGTTTGAAAATAGTTAAATTTGCGAGATCTTGGAAATATAAACTCTCTAAATGTTCAAATTACATAAAAGATAAAAACTATTTAATTGAACTGAATTGTAACAAATTGAACTTTTGTACTTGTACAATTATACCGAATCTTCCATCACTGATACATTCTTAGAAATTTCGGTTGATGTGATTTTTCGTATAGTCCTTAGTCTAATAATCAATTTCTTCGTTGACAAAATGATTGCAAATTTACGTACATATGCATGTACAAATTTAAACACATGTAAAAGTTCCTAAAAAAACTCCTTGGCTCTACTCACAGAAAATAATTTTTTTTGAATTGCATATACCCCAATAAAAATTCGATTCATATTTTATGACATCCTTGGAGTACTCGCGCATAGATGCGGCTTAAATCACAGAGTACGCAAAAGATAAAAATGACATACATTTTCAAAGCCCACTTATATCAAAACTCAACACTCAAATGCAAGCAATTGAATTTTCCAGCACCAGCACGGTTCAACTCCATACCAAAAGGAAGAACTCTTAAAAACAGAAAATTTTGAAATAAAAAGAATATTGTTTCAATTTATTCATAACGCGCAACGAATAAAGTGGCTGCGTAAATTTCTTTTACTGAGCGTTCTTTGACGCTCTTCCTCTTCTGCTTAAATCTATTTCGAATAAGTTATTTGACGAAAAGTACTCGTATCTTCGCCATGTCACGACTCACGACTCACTTAAGCTTGAAGCTTCTATACTTCTATACTTGTGGTGTCATGAGGTTTGGATGTAAAATTGGATGTAAAAGAACAAATAAAGAAACAAGGAATTGAAATAAAGAAATTTGCGTATTAGATTAGACGAAGAAATGTATGATGGTAAACCAGGAACAAAACACACACATTTATCCTCATACTCAGCCCAGCAGTTGCATGACGAACGAAGAACAACTCCCAAAAGGACGAAAGAAGAAAGACATTTTCCAGCAAGAAATCGAACGGAAATGGTTAACCCAATTCTAGTTAGATACGTTTATAAATTCATATCCAGGAGTTTCCGTTTATCTGAGTGGCATCTCACTTTCTATCTCTCTACCTCCCTCCCTCCCAATTTTCCATTGTACTTTGTAACGTTCGATTTTCTTTCATTTTCCTCAGCCTTTCAAAAACTTTGACTTTCCAAAGGATACATCACATAGACTGTACGAGAGTACATGTTTCCCCTTTTTGCGATGATTGATGGTTTGAATTTTGTAACAGAGCTCAGATCTCAGATCTTAGAATTGAGGATGTGAGTTCAAATGGAATTGCATGACAACCATATTTGGAAAATGATTAATTGTTGAAAAATATCTGTGGAACATCTTTATAACGATGTTGTTTTCTTATATTTTGCTTCGTTTTGTTTGGATTTTTGTATGAGTAATAGATATACCTTATTATTAGGTGGTTTATTTTCGGGAAATTTAGCTTTTCCATATTGGCTTTAGCTTTATGGCTTGAAGGTACAAAGTATTCGTAAGGTTTGAGTTGATTTCTATTAATCTAAATATAGAGGTATACCTAAGGCTGTAAGGACGTGAATAATGTTCTACGAAAAGAGGTACGAAGTGTAATCCCAGCGCAGCGCCCGCCAGCAGATATGAATTTTGGAAATATAGTCGATATTGCGGTATAGCGGTGTTATCTACATATGCATATTTATTCTGAATCAGCAAAACTTACATACATATAAATACGATTCTATATGTATAACTACGAGTATATCTATTGAACTTTTGGTTACATATTCAGGCCCTTTAATACTTTGATCCGAATTAATTACTGATTCAATCTATGCCACCATGCGGTTCTGTAATCCTTATTCGTTTCACATAATTACCCCTACCTACCGCAATATTTCCCTAATATGTATGTAAGGTACCGAAATGAAATTGATTATGAAATGAAATTCGCCTCTAAAAGAGATGTTTATTATGTAATTTTGTTTGTATTTTAATACTTACAATATTGAGTAGTTAAAAAATTAATTTAGTTTCAATAATCATCACGTTGTTATAGCGAGAACTTTATAAAAGTTTTTGAAAGGTTTTGTTAATTTTCTACCCTTTTTTTAAATGCTGAAAAATCAATGTACCTAAAAAACATACATAGACGAAATTCCTCTTATCATAAGAGTCCTACAGATTTAAGCTTTGAAAATATAGTACAGCACAAATTTAATCAAATAATGTATCGAATGTTAGGATGAGTATATTTTCAATTGAAGCTGATTTAGGTAGGTACTTGCAAACACATTGAAAGTGTTGTTGATAATTATTGAAAAAGAGTTGAATGTTGAAATTAAAACCACAATCATCAATAAATAAATTCATTAGAAATTCAAAAGATTTGAGGTTGGTCATTTAATTCGTTAACGGAATTAGAGGCACTCTTATTTACCAATATTTGGTAACACCATTGGTCCCGACCATATTGAAAATTAATGAATGTTTGACGGTATATAGGATTGTAGAAACAAATTTCAAGCCTTTTTTAAATGTAAGTAGATCAAGTTGTAACTAAATGAAGGAGTTCTAAATTAGCTGAAAGGTATTTAAGGTATGTTGCCGATGTTGATTTTAAATAAAACACAAATTATTTGGGAAAATATAGTCTATTTTTTTTCATTATGATAAGATTGGTATATGGTTAAATTGTGTATGAAAGAAAATTTTGGCCAAATAACCCCCGCGAAATCGGCGGCACACCTTCATAAGATGGTCAACAATATTTTGAATACGCTGAAACATAGTTGAGGTTCTTTGCCATTTAATATCTCATCCTTTAAGGGCCTTGCACATGAGAGCGAATAACGAATGAACGAATGGACGAACAAACGTGATTTTACACATTCCAAAAAGTCTATTCCAAATAAAAACACATTTAAATTTTAAGAAAACAATTGACACTAATGTTAGGATAATAAAATTTGCATTTTGTTCTCTAAAACAAGAAAATTTTGTAAAAACAATTTGGTAGTAACGAATTGCAGTGTGGTTGCTACGAACTGTCAAACTATATTCGCGTTCCACATACCATCCACACTGCAACGAATAAATTGTTCGCGCGCAACTTAACCTCAAAATTCTACCACTCTTGTTTTGTTTTTTGTGTTAAAGATCATGGCTGATGAAAATTTGGAGGAAAGGGTAATTCAATTCGTCGCTGTCTGCGAATAGAAATAAAGCTCATGTGAAAGAAAAGTCAAAATATGCGAACGTCCACAGTTCGCAGTTCACAGTTCGTTGCTCATATGCAAGATGCTTTAGCTCTGCTTTAGTTGCTGGCTTATCGACTCACACCGTTTCTTTCAAATAACCCCAAAGATAAAAGTCGACTTCAAATAAATTTTGTTATACAAATTATAAGGCAGAAAGATGCAGAAAGGGCGCTCAAGAAAATTGCGTGGGTGGTTTTTTTTACCATAGCAGTTTAAAAAAAAGGTGAAAATTTTGGTTAACTCTAAATATCTCATGAACCAATGATGCTAGAGACTTGAATTAAATTTTATATTATATATTGTAACGTGATACAAAACAAGTAGGTATATTGTTAGAAAAAAATCCAATTAACATTTTTTTTTACAAATCAAAAAAATGAAAAAAAAAAATGTGTCACCTCGTTTACGTCTAAAATATGATTTCATCTCCAAAACATTTTTGGGCAAAGAGGAATGATGTTTTTGACATCTGATAAAATTTTGAGAAAAATCTAATTGACAGTTTTTTTTATAAAAAATAAAAACCTAAAAAAAACATTACTCAAAGTTGGTAAAAATTGAATTTCGACTCAAATATCTTTTCAAAAACTTGAGATTAAGGCTTCAAACTTATTCTATCTTTCAAAAAATATTGGTGTCAACATTCAGTGAAATTTTGAAAAAAAATTAATTAACAGTTTTTTTACAAACAATTAAAAACCGAAAAAAAAAATTAACAAAAGTTGTTAAAAATTGATTTTCGACTCAAATATTTTTTTTTTAAATTTGAGATAATGGCTTCTAACTAATTTTTGCTTAAAAGAAATATGGTGGTGGTGAAAGACAACAAAAATATCACAACTAGACATTTTAGGGGCAAGTATACATGAGTTAGTTGGTAAGCTTTCCACAATCAGGAACCACAAAGATTACCCAAAAGCAGCGCTGTCTATTGTTCACTCCTCCTACTTTAATGTTTTCCCTTGAGTCTTACTAATTTATTGTCATAGCGAAACTAACTTTAATGGGGAATTGAAGTCTTTATACAGGTTTTTCAACAGGGACGCTTGGTAGAGCGACAGGGACAGCAAACAACGCCATATTTCTAGCCTCTCTTATGACATTTCTCTTCAGTAAGGTTTGCCATTTTTCATGATGGAAAGATATACGAGCCAACAACGAGTCGAAATTATTAAAATTTACTACCGAAATTCGGAGTCAGTGGCCTCAACGTTAAGAGCACTACTTCCAATTTATGGTCGCCATTATCGTCAACAATTGAGCGTCTAGTGGAAAAGTTTGAATCCACAAGCACAGTGCAAAATGTTCCCTTCCCAGTGAGACAAAGAAGTGCCCGTAGTGTCGAAAATATTGCTGCCGCTGAGGCTTCAGTTGCAGAAAGCCCAAATGTGTCTCTCACACGTCGTTCTCAAGCGTTGGGCATCTATGTGTGTTGTCGTTGTGGTGAATTTTGAAAAAATATCTTGGCCTACATCCTTACAAGATTAAATTGACTCAAGAACTGAAGGCGCTTGTTCGTGAATTGGGCTCAGCAAAAACTTGAAAATGATTTGGATTTTCATCGAAATATCATCTTCAGCGATGAACCTAATTTCTGGCTGAATGGCTTCGTCAAGAAACAAAATATGCGGTATTGGTCAGGCAGCAATCCACACGTACTCCATGAGTAATCATTGCATTCCGAAAAAATTACGGTTTGGTGTGGTTTATGGGCCGTACTCTTTCATGATGATCAAGACCGGCACGTTACTGTGAATGGGGATCTCAATGATAACCGAATATTTTTGGCCCTAATTGGATGATATGGACTTGGAGGATATCTGGTTCCAACAGGACGGGCGCGGCGCCACAAGCCACACAGCGAATGTCACAATCAATTTATTGGAAACAAATTTTGGAGAACGTGTTATCTCACGAAATGGTCGTGTGATTTGATGCCGTTAGACTATTTCTTGTGGGCTATGTCAAGTCTATGCCAACAAGCCAGCGACTTGAAATTGCAGCAGTATCGGCCGATTTATGATTGAAAAACGTCGAAAATTGGGTTCAGCTAAAGAAATTGAGTTTCATACATAATGGCACCGAACGTACTTTCACAAGAATAAAGAATTTCATTGATATCCAAAGCGGTTTTTATTTTATTTAAAAAAAAAAAACTTGTAGCGCCCGTATTGAAAAAGCCGATATTATAATGGTAAATCTGTAATGGTAATCAAGATATAATAATGTTTCACCCAGGTTGTAAGACACGAAGTTTGGCGTGCCTAATTTTAATTACAACTTATGTGAGGGCACACCGAACAGCTTAAGTGAGTTAAGGAACTCTACTGGGTAAAAAGTGCTCTATTCTGAGTCCATGCGACTGTGTCTTTTGACAAATACTCCCCCATATCTTCTGCTACTTCATCCTATATGTTGGAATTTATTTTAAAAACAACATCGTGTTTGGCGCTTAAATCGTCCTCTGACAGAAAAATGTATCGTCATGTGTTCTATTTTGAAAGTCATGTTAAAAACTTGCAATATGTTCAAAATAACTAGGTACCAAATTACAAAAACCTTCCGTTAGTGCCATAGGATAGAAGCAATAGGTCCACTGGTGATCTCATGGTTTATCTCACCGAACAGTGGAACAAATCTTTACATCGTTTTGGAGAAAGTAAGATTATTGCACTTGATATTTCAAAAGCATTTTTTAGAGCTTGGTACCAAGCTCTCTTATCGAAAATGCGTGCTTTCTGTATTGATGAATCTCTTCTTCGTTGGATTAGAAATTACCTTTCTTACCGTTCAATACAAGTTGTATTGGATGGTTTCAAGTCTGAAATTCATAAAATAAATGTTGGTGTGCCCCAGGGCACATAAATGATCATAAATGATCTTTTGTCTGCCACTTCTAATCCATTAAACTGTTTCGCCGACGACAGTACCCTTAGCTTTTCATATTCGTTTCTAGATTCACATCCTTGTCCTTCGGATGTTCAACATTAACGACAGCGTATGATAAGCTCATTAAATTCTGATCTTGACAGCATTGTCCAATGGGCAAGCAAAAACCGTGTAGAATTTAATGCTTCGAAAACTCAATGCTGTCTTTTGTCGTTAAAGCGTAACCAACCACCAATGCCTCTATCTATGAGTAACACTTGCATTAAGGAAACTAATCACCTTTCAGTACTCGGTATGTGTATCATAGATCACGTTTTATGGAATGATCACATATTTGATATTGCCAAAAATGCTGCCAGGTGCTTAGGATTTCTCCGACGGTGCAAGAAATTTGTCACCCCTTCTGATCTGGCTGCAACTTACAAAGCCTTTATCCGTCCAAAACTTGAATATAATTCACATATCTGGGCAGGTGCCCCTAAAACAAGTTTAAGCCTCTTGGGTAGAATTCAAAAAAAGGCTTTAAAAATGATAGGCGATAGAACTATAATCGAAACATTTACATCGCTAAAACACCTCCGGAATGTTTCGTTATGTTATCGATATTTGTACAAACAATGTTCTGTCGAACTAGCCAGTTGCATTCCACCCCTTAAACGATTCAGCCGTAATACTCGCACTTCCAGGAATGCTCATCAGTTTACTCTTGAGCTCAACTTTGGGCGTACTGTCAAATATAGAGATTCTTTCTTAATTCGCACATCGAGAATGTGGAATGCTTTGGCCAACTCTGTTTTTCCCTCCTATTTTGGTGTTCAGAACTTTAAGACCAATGTGCACCGGAATCTCCTCTTAAATCTTTCCCTATTTTCCTAACGCTCACACTGTGTTTAAATATAAACATATAAAGGGTACTAATAACTCCTTGAGTGCCTGTAAATGATAAAAAAATATATATATAATATTTGCCATCGGTTTTTAAACGCCCATCTTATGTAGGGTGTTAGTCTGTTAGTCTCCAAATAAAAGAAGAAACACCTAATGATAGGCAACGATGATATGTCCAAAAGCAGGAAACAACTAATAATATGTTTCTAATTTTTAGCATTCTAAAGAAGAATTAATCAATTATGTAATTAGAAGTGTCACCTGCCGTTCTGCATGTACATATGAGCTGTGAATGAGATATTTTACCGCGGTAAAATGTAACTTAAAATAAACTCCAGCCTCGTAACCACCTCATGTCATATTATTGCTTCGTTGCAATTTAAAAGACGAACAAACAACCAAGCAAACAAACTGACTTTACAATTTAAAATATTAGTAAAGATATTACGAATGCTCTTGTGAATTTGTGAATTCACATGACACTATTCATGTATTGAAGAAATGGCTTCACAGTATTTACTAATACTTTAAATTTTTACTTCAACTTCCTACGGCGGCGGCGCCATTGGAACATTGTACTAATAGATTTGTAATATCTACTTTTGCTTTTACTTTCCATCAGTAAGTTCAAAATTCGCTGGAATTAACAATTGAAAATTTAGAATGAAACAACAACAACTTGTGTGTGCTACCACCAAGTTCATAGGCTGGAGTTATAGCTATTTCACGGGGGCCAACCCGATCATCAGACTCCTTTAGTGGTGCTTAATCGCTTTTTTGTTCAATTTAATTTTTTTGAAGAACTTTTGCCCGAGCTGGGCTTGAACAAGCGACCTAGCGTGTGAGGAGCTAGTGCACTACGCACTACGCCACCGCACCCACATGAAAGTTGTAAGCCAAGTTAACGTTGAAACAATAAAAGTAATATTGTACTGATACAAACTTTTTAATTATTTTAAAATTAATTTTGCACATTGTTGAAAAATAGGGATATTCGAGATTATTCCCACAGGCTTTTAACGATTAGCCTTGCAATTTATTACAGATCATTACAGAATCCAATGGAACCAGAAATAATAAGGACAACTATGATCAGTTCTAGCTAGAAAAATAGGACATGTGCTTAATAGTGGAAAATGATAATAATAAAAAGAACACGTGTCATATTGCGCACACAAAGACGAAGCTCACTTATAACTCCATCTGTCAGGTTCTTGGATTGATATCTTTTATTTATCTCGTTACTTTTTCCAAGCTTCACAACGAACTTTCCTCATCGACCAAAGTCATCAAAAAATGCTAGCGAATGATTCAAAAACTTGAAAATTTTTTGCACTTGCCACAATTTTACGAATTTATATCAGTCAAAAGTTAAAATTTACCTGGTCAAACCCTTTTCGTAGGTTATAAGGACAAATTTATTTAATTTATTCATCAACTACTAATTATAAAATAACAATTCTGCAATAACTTTATTTAAATGTTACTTACAATAATTTTTGTATTTTTCATAACTTTTTTGATCCTATTACATGACGTGTACGAGACTGTAGTACATAACATTTTGCTACATTTAAAGTTATAAAATCGATAGGGATTATTTTAGTGTGAATATTTTATAACATTAATTATAAATGTTTTTCTTTTTATTAAAAAATAAAATGAATATTAAGCATTCATCCTTAAAACAAAAAACAAATAAACCTTCAAATTACAAACATCAAATGAAAAATAAGTTAAAACAAATTAAGTTTTTGTTCGGTTATATAAACATTTGACATAATGAAAACATTAATCGAAGTGGAAACAATAATAAATGAGCGAGTCTATACATATTTAACAAATATACATACATATATTTCACATAAACATATTTATGTTCAATAGATAAACAAAACGTTATTTAATAGAAAATTTAATGCGATACATGCATTAAATTTTATTCTACCATTCACATATAAATTTTCCGGATTAAAATTTGAGCTTGAACAAATTAACATCTTTGTTATTCAATAGTAGCCTTATGTTTTTATATGAAGGTTATACAAGGTTCTTAAAATAATAAAAGCTTTACGTGGAAAAGTCAAATTAAGTACTGAAATATTTCAAAATTAATTGTACACTTGAGCGTATAAGCGCTTTTATCTATTGAAAGTAGGTTTCATTTTTAACCAACGCAATTTTGCAAGAATAATTTTCCAATCTGTAATGCTTTTTCAAAAAAGCGATGAGACTTGGTTAACAACATATTGTGATTTTACACCTTTACGCAAATAATTTTGAGTTTCTTCAAAAACAATTTTATGGCAAAGCTAATTTTCAAGTTTCAAAATTAAAAACTCCAAACTCCTTTAAATCTATTGTTTTGACGTAAAGTAAGTTTTGAAGTAACTCAATAATATGGGCGTTACGACTTTTTTTTTATTATCACATTTTTTTTTTTATAATTAGAAAACACTAAAAGGGTTTTGTATACCTTTAATATGCCAAAGACACAGTGTGAACATTAGGAAAAGAGGGAAGGGTTGGAAAGGAGGTGTCGGTGTACATTGATTTTGAATTCCTGAACATTGCAATGATAGAGAAAAATAGAGCGTGGCAAGGCATTCCACATTCGCGTAGTACGGCTAAAAAATGAATCTCTGTACTTTATAGCACTGCCGAAGTTGGGCTCAAGGATAAAATTATGGGCATTCCTAGAAGCGCGGGAATTACGGGTTAATTGTTTAAGGTTAGGAACGCAATTGGCTATTTCACTAGAGCAAAGTCCGTTAAAATAACGGTAAAAAAGGGTAAGACAAGAAACTTTACGACGATGATCGAGTGGCGTAATCGAGTTGATAATGTTAATGTTACCAATTATTTTAAAAACTTTTCTTTGAATACTGCCCAAGAGGCTTAAATATGTTACTGGAGCACCAGCCCAGAGATGAGAGTTATATTCAAGTTTCGGACATACATTTATAGGTTTTGTAGATTGTAACCAGTTCAGATGGAGAGACAAATTTTTTGCATCTTCTCAAAAAACCTAGACATCTTGCGGAACTTTTAGAAACATCGGTGATCGCTCCACAAAAGGTGGTTGCTGGTGCACAATCCGAGGATGTCGAGATTTTCAGTTTCGTTGATGCAAGTGCCACTCATAGTTAGTGGCAAAGAAGGTATATCTCGCTTAAACGATACAAGACAGCATTGGGTTTTCGAAGCATTAAAGCGCGTACCCGTGGCATGATGGTTAGTGCGTTGGACTGTCATGCCATAGGTCTTGGGTTCGATCCCTGCCTATTCCATCTAAAGTTTGTTTCCCGGGTAGTGCCTCTTGCGAGGAATTGACAAATTCTCCAAGAGTAATTCTTGTCATAAAAAGTGCTTTCTCAAATTGGCCGTTCGGATTCGGCTTAAAACTGTAGGTCCCCTCCATTCCTGACAACAGTACTCGCACACAGGAATGGTTGAGAGTTGTAAGTTACTAGGCCCTAGTTCTCAACGGACTGTTGCGCCACCCAATTTATTTTAATTTCCACACGCTTTTTTATTCTCCATTGTACAATGCTGTATAGATCGGAATTTAATGAGCTTATCATATTTTGCCGTTGCAGTTCCACATCCGAAGAGGAGGGTTGTGAGTCTGGAAAGTAATATGATGATACAATGTATGGAGTAGTAGACAGGAGATCATTTATAAAAATGAGAAAAAGGGTCCTATACAAATCGGAGCCCTGGGGCAAACCAGCATTTATTTTATGGGTTTCAGACTTGAATCCGTCCAAAACAACTTGTATTGAACGGTTGGAAAGAAAATTTCTAATCCAACGAAGAAGAGATTTTTCGATACCAAAAGCACGCATTTTCGATGAGAGAGTAAGATGCCAGACTTTATCAAGTGAGTTTGAAATATCAAGTGCAATAATCTTACTTTCTCCAAAATGATGTAAAGATTTGTTCCACTGTTCGGTGAGATGAACCATGAGATCACCAGGGGACCTATTGCCACGAAAGCCGTATTGCCGGTCATTAAGAAGCTTCCGTTCCTCACGATATTTCTTAATCTGATAATTAATCAGCGTTTCCATGACCTTATAAAGTAGGGACGTTAGTGCTATCGGTCGATAATTTGTGGGAGAAGAAGATTCGCCTTTTTTTGGGATTGACTGAACAAATGCAGTTTTCCAACTACTCGGAACGAGCCCATAAGAAAAGGATAGATGGAAAAGCTAACGCAGTCGTTTTGCTAGCGTCGAAGAACACCTCTTTAGAATAATAGCGGGGATACCATCCGGACCAGCGGATTTATGAATGTTGAGATCTTTGAGAACTCTCTCCACAGTACGAGTACGAAAAAAGATTGGTCCCATAGAATCATTTACACGTTCAAGAACTGGGAGAGCCATGATACTATCTGGTAAGGTGGAATTTTCGAGGAAATGCCTTGCAAACAAGTTAGCTTTATCATAAGAGTTAACTAAAGGAGTGTCATTGACAATAAGCGTAGGAACCGAGGAAGAGGAAGAATTCCTCATGTTTCTTACGAATGACCAAAAATTCTTACTGCCTTTGGGACATTGCAGTAGGAGAAGTCACGAAGGATTGTGAACAATGAAATCGGCCGTAATAACTATTTCAGTGTGAGGATACAAGGAGACAATCTTTGGATGGAGTCTGTGATGCTTCTTTTCCTTAGGCTGAGGTAAGCTCGCCGGACTCCAGGGTCGTCTCGAGAAAGCATGAAACTCGAGTATAGAGAGTTAACCAAACTACTCTTTTCCAAATAAGAAGAATTAGATTTTTCTTTTTCAGATTTTATTTTTACTAATCCAATAAAGCGGCTTAAGACTAAACAATAGGATACCTATAGATAATAATACCTATTATATACGAACTTAATCCTTCGGTCAAGAGCCCATCGACACCGGATACCGGAAGGGTGAAGGGGAATTACTTAATAATACGGCAAGTGCCCGTCGACACCGGAAGGGTGAAGGGGAATAACATAATAATTCAGCAAGTGCCCATCGACACCAGAAGGGTGAAGGGGAATAACACAATAGGATGTTGTTACTACACAGCACGCTATGGAGCAACCACCCTTCGACTCTTAATAGAGAAGGGGAATATCGGGGGAAACTTGCGCTTCTGAATATAAAGCCCAAAACCTTTAATAAACTTCGGCGAGCAAGCTTTCCCATTTCTTCGGATTTCTTGGGTACATAAGCCAATTCTCCTGCAGAAACCAAATGTGAACTCTATAATGACGAACAACAATATCGCATGTATTTTGTTTTTGTATTTCCGCTGCGTGTTGGGGTCATTTATTTCACTTGGTTGGTATGCAGATGGCGGTTGTTTGGTGTCGGTCGGTAGATGGAGGTTGATTGGTTTCGGTCGGTAGTAGGAGTGTGACGCTTCGTTACAAGTCAGGCAGAGCATCAAATTCCTGAGAAGTCGAAACTCTGTCCAGGTTTGGGCTACCATAAATAAAACAATAGTGAATGATTTGTTTATTCACGGAAAGTTTTAACCACATGAAATTAAAGAGGGAGTTGGTACAATGGCCGTATTGTGGTAAAAGTTGAAATGTAACATCATTCCTAATATATACGGCGAGACCATGGTGGGAGAAGAATAATGGCATCAAGCTATACCCATGAATATAAGATTCCGTAGGATCGGACGGAATCCTCACCTATTTGGGTTTCACTCAGTGTCAAAACAGCTGGCCTGTTAGAGACAGTGTGGATGTACACAGACAGAAAATTCTATCTCAGCCCACGAACATTACTAAAATCTACTCTAAAATTACCAGTCATTGCAATACATAAAATCCAAAAAATCAAAACAGACGAATTTCTATAATAAGATGTATAAGATTATTTAAAAGGTCCTTACAATAGAACCTCACTACTTGTGTTATGCCTTTACTAGTGACTTTAAATTGGTCTGGACCCTAACAATGCTCCAAAATTAATTCAAGACCTTACAGATAGAATAGAAAAAATTGGTCGAGGCAAATTTTCTGAAAAGGATATTTTGCTAAGACAGTAGTCGTGATGATGACCATTTGGTTGAAATAAGTCTCGAGTTTTAATGTCATAACTTTCTCCTTACAATGGAATAAGCATCTATTGATTTCTCCTAAGAAATATTCGTTTGTTTTAAAGAATTAAAGTGAACCTTTAGCTCAATCCTTTCTTCATTTTACGTCTGTAAAATATTTCTTAGTCTGGTTATTTAAAGACCAATTTACATATTCCAGAATTCAAATAAGATTTCCTTTGCATAGAACTTTGTATATTATAATTGTAAAACAAACTTGTGTCAAGGTCAAGGCATTAATTTGATTATACAATTCAACTAACAAAACTCTTAAAATTGTATAGCATTATATACGTATCTCTCCCCCTATTACATCAAAAGTATCTAGATATAAGTTTTCAGGAATCTTGAGATATCAAAAACCTTTGAAAAGAAATATTCTATAGAACAACCAATTATAACGTTTACCTGTGTTTCTTTTTGTGTTTGGTTTTCTCAAAACAACGTCACCCCTCTGTATTGTATAAAATTACTTATAAATTATAACATAAAGTATCGAGGTTGTTTTCACTCCATTTTGGGAAAAACTTAAATAAACTTCTGCGTTATCGACACAAAATTTAAGAATATCTCTCAACATTTTGACTTCCCATCGCCATTGCCATTGCCATCCAGGATGTATAAATAGAAGTCTCTAAGAATATTCTATAACTATATCTATAGACCAAAAAAGAGAGATAACCACCATCACGCATTTGTTGTTTTCCAACCATCATCATCATAGTGAATTCCTGTGTTATCTCTAAACAGGGATGTCAATTTGGGACCTGGTGTATAATAGTTCCACAAAGAAGCATTCGACGCTCATCAGCATTTTATCTCATTTGCAAGACTAATTTATTCAAGAATACAATAAGCTACCTCTCTGAGGTGATATTCTCTCACCTACCTTAAATGCTATGTATACTCATATACCTATAACTATCACAACAGCAGCAACAACAACAATAACAAGAAGGTCGGTGTGTACGTTATATGGTATACCTACCATAACGCCCCGAAAAGTTGCAAATTAAAATAGTCCTAGGGAACTCGATAAACCCAATATGCATGCAAATGATTTAAACTATGAGCGAGAGAGCTTCAGTTTCAGCTTCTGCTAACTCTTGTATCCCGTCGCGTCACCATTACCGTCAGAATCACCATTGCCACCGTCACCTTCGTCGTCGTCGTCGTCGTTGCCGTTGCCGTCGCCGTCACTTTCACCGTCGTCATCACCTACACCGCCCGATGCTGGTTCTATGAAAATCACTATCAGCAGTCATCAGGATAGGAATGCATAACGCAGTGTCGCTTCTATCTCAATGATACCCTTCCTCATTCACTCGATTATTATACCACAAGGTACAAGCTCAGTTTGCAGAACTAACGACCAACAAACGACGACTACGACGACGACGAGAACGAGGACGAGCACGAGGACGATGAGAAGGTCTGGTCCTTGGTCCTTATGTATTGGTAACAGCAACAAAACAAAAAAGAAAAACCTTTTCCCGATATAGCTTGGTAATTAGCTTTATTTCAGCTCCGTTTCTCTAGGTTCGTCCGTCGTCATGATGTCTCTTTGTGTCTTCTCGTTTAGGTATCTATATGTATGTATGAATGTTCTGTACATATATATTTGGTCCAAAAAGGCTAAAAGAGGAAGAGGAAGAGGATAGATCGTTGGCTGTTTGGCGAATTCCATTAAAATAAATGAATACGCTCTGTAGCTGGGGCACTATTAAATGGAAATTAACTCAATGCATTGAATTCTCATGGCTCACTCTCTCTCTTTCCCTCTTCCGCTGTATTTCCTTGTTTTTCTCTCTTTCTCCCTGAGTAGCTCTTATGTGTCTATCTCTGTTGCATATTTAGTTTGTCCTTCAGCAGGGCTGCATTTAAGGTCTTTTGCTTTTTAATCTACTAATTTTAACATAAAATACATTCTTAAAAATTTAGCAAAATTCGTATTTTGTATGCGTATTCGGTTTTCAAAATTTAACTTAATATTAGTCTGTACCTAATTAAACCGGATTTTTCTATTTAAAAATTATCCACAAATAGATTTTGGTTACATCAGATGGTAAAAAGTGCTTCAAAGTGTGCCAAGTACTTCAAATATCAAAAAATCCGGATTCACAAGGGGTATCAGGAATATCCGGATAATATCCGAACTATCCAAATAGTGATAAATGAATAATGAAAATTCAAAGATATTGTCCGATATTTAAAATATCCGGAATAACTTGAGATTTTTGTCATCTAAAGTATTCGGATATCGAAAATATCCGAATAGCAAAAATATGTCAGAAACCTTGGATGTCAAAAATATTCAGATTTGTCAGACTATTCAAACTACAAATGGAGCACCAGATATAGAAAATAAACCTAAGAAGTGTCGGATATCTAGAAAGTTAAATTTCACATTATCCGAATAGTAAAAAAAGTAAGTTTTATTTCCTTCAAACACAAAAACAATGGATCAATCAAGACCAGGAACTAAATGTGGAGAGTATTGAATGTTAATCAGTTATTCAACATTTTCTAGATTGTCGGCATAGTGTTTGTTATCCGGATTCATATCACTGAAGGAGTGAGTACCCAGTTTAACCATCGAATAGTGCATTGAACTGTTTGTGTAACTTAATCTTAGTTCGGATAGCGTCTCATCCTGATTTATGTATTCGGATATTCAAAACTTTTTGAGTATACTTTGGATCTCGGTTATCTGATCAAGCCAGGTATGGATTTTAATGATAGCCCGAATATAGCCAAAAATCATATTTTGTTCATTATTCGGGAATTGAGAATTATTCGGAAGATTTAGATCTCATTATTAGTAAAGAATGCATCTCATGTAGCTGTATCCAATCCGGATAGTGTCGAAACTTAATTGCTTGATTTTTATTTTTATTTTTTTCATCGATGTCACTTGTCCACAAATTAACGTTTTTTTTTCTGTTTCACAAACAAAACAATACTTTTTTAATTTTAATTAAGATGTCCTTAATTCGAATCTCGCCTTTAAATTTTTCTATCACATCGGATTTTTAAAATATGCCGCTTTAAAAATTAAAAAAAAAAAAAAAAAAAATCAAAAACAAAAACAGGGTTTTTAAGGGTAAGTTTAAACTCAAAATATCTCTTAACAATAAATTGTATGATGATTTTGAATAGTCCAAATTTTTCTCTTTTATCTATACAATTCAAATTATTTTAGTATCTTACTTAGGTTTTGGAAATTCTCATTAGTTATGAGTCTTTATATGAAATTGACCGCCTTACTAACGTCGGTCATTTTCAAAAAAGTACGGACCAATTACGCCGAAGCGCCGCCTGACCAAAATCCACACCAAACGGTAACTTTTTGAGGATGCATTATCTCCTGGTGTAGCCGTGGCGTGATGGTTAGTGCGTTGGACTGTCATGCCAAAGGTCTTGGGTTCAATCCCTGCCTGTGCCATCTAAAGATTTTTTCACGAGTACTGCCTCTTGCAAGGAATTGACAAATTCTGCAAGAGTAATTCCTGTCATGAAAAGTGCTTTCTCAAATTAGCCGTTTGGATTTGACTTAAAACTGAAGGTCCCCTCCATTCCTGACAATATTACTCGTACACAGGTTGTTGTCGTTGTAAGTCACTATAGGCCCTAGTTCTCACCGGACTGTTTTGCCACCTAATTTATTTTTGGCGCAACAGTCAACTCGCCAAGTTGAAGTCTGCGAAAGGCCGAGCTCTTGTGCACGACGAGGAATAGACTGCCTTGGATTTTGCTGAACACATTTACGGACCGCGGCGATGTTCTCGGCCGATCCTGAGTTTCTGGAACGTAAGGGTGTTGGCTGTGTTTACTGAACCTTTCCACTCAAATTTGGCCACCAAACGTTGCCGACGACGCAACGTTTGCGTTAACGAACTCTCATTTTGATAATAAAGTTTTATCATCTTAACGTGCTGTTCAATCGTGTAACTTGCCATGATGATTTGGCATAAACAACTGAATAACAAAGTAAAAGGTTTGACAGATGTCACCAAAACAAAATGGCCGCCACGGGGCTCCAAAATCTATCCGCGCCAATTTAAAAACCCTATATTTGTTAATATATTTCAAAAACTTGATATAATAGAATTGTTAAGACAACAGATTCGTTACAAGAACCAACGTAATACTGCATCAAAGTGTTTCTGGACGTTAATCGTAATCCGGATTTTGAAAAATAACTGTCCTTAATATTTAGATAGTCGTTCCATTTCTCATAAAAAATAACATAATAATCTTCTTCGTTTCAAATCTCACAGTTTTGCATTAAAAATAAAGTTAACTTTAAATTCGGCCCTGTAAACTATGTTATTTCCTCCTCTCTAATAGTTTAAAGTACCTACCTATACATTTTAGTGCACATTCTCTAAATTCTCTTTGTTTTCAAATCTACCCCGAAATTCCAAAAAAATACAATATTCACCACAACGAAGCTTTAAGCAAAGCAATCGTATTTGGTCATCGCAACGCATTGCCCGAATAATTGCGGTCAAATAGTCGTATCACATTAGGCTCATAGGAATTCTCCTTGGGGCATGCTAGCTAACAACTACAGCTTCCCATGATGTCCTTTCCTACGCTTTATCCATGGATGGCGATGTCCAATGTCCATATATATATTTGTATGGGGTACTTATAGTCCTGGAAATGTTTCTATAGTGAACGTGAGCGTTGTGTTGTATGCGGTGTGTCAGGATATCTGGAACTAAGTAGGTACCTATTTTGGTTGGCTTTGTTTTGAATATGGTATATCCGTCGTCGTCGTAGTCGTCGTTGTTGCCCGCCACAGTGTGTCGGTCAGTTGGTATTGGTGGTGAAGTTGTCGTCACCACGCCGCCGCCGGTCGTTTGTAGACTTTGGGCTATCGTTTTCATCCGGATCTCATACTCTTATCGGTTGGTCATTCGGTCTTTCGGTCTTTCGGTGGGTCAGGGGGAATTAATTTTCAAATGACAAACTCGATCTCTACAAATGTTAATAGTACAGCAGATATACAATTTTGGATAAACAAAATGTCTAAGATGAAATGAAACGGAAACATCGTGTAATATACCCGGACTTAGACAGTCTCACGTACGATATGATGATTCGTATCAGCGTAATTGAATTTGCCAAAGTGGGAGTTCCGATTAAACATTATCGTTAACATCATCTTCATTTGAATTGTGATGACATTTTACTGCTGATGATGGGAGGGGATGGTGTATAATTTGTATAATACCTTTATGGATAAAACAAATGAATCTATGGACGACGTTGTACATACATATATAATACAAACGATTCAATGATATATCAATTTAAAAGTAGGTGAATCATAATGTTTTCAACACACCTCACCTAAATTACCAGGTACTTGGTGGAGACATTTTGAAATATATAAATTTGCCAAATAATCGCTCTCTAATGTCAATTTCAATAATTTCAAATGACTTTGTTTTGAAAGGGGGTGTTAGTTATTAATGAACGAAGCAAGCAGAAATGAACTGAAAAAGGTGGTACTTGTGTATATAATTATTTGAAGTTGAACAAATTTTAGCACGTAACAGGTAAAACACGGAGTTAATTATAATTGGCAAATTATGAACGATGAAATGAACACAATAAGGAAAACGAAGTTGGTTGTAGATTTGATGGATTTTAGTGTTTTTAGAATTAATACATTTATTATAGTAAAAAAATTTATAATATTTGAATTGTCATTAAATCATCAAAAATATTTAACTAGAAATCGATAATTTCGAGGAATACCATTTAACCCATTAAATAATTCAGCTGTAATACTTACACTTCCAGTAATGCTCATCACTTAACACTTGAGCTCAAATTTCGGCGCAATGTTAAGTATAGAGATTCTTTCATAAACCGAACATCGAGAATGTGTTATGCTTTGGTTAACTATGTTTTTCACTCCCATTTTGTTCAGAACCTTTGGCAGTTGTATTATTATAATAAATTTATTAAAAATTACCAACAATATTTTGCATAATATAATGAATGAATGATAAATTCGAAAACCAATTTTTACCAATTTTAGTAAAATTTCTTGAAAGTTTTTATTTCTTATGTAAACAATTACAGATGGGGGTTTTCTATGAAAATTTAGCACAGAATGAAATAATTTTGAAGTCAATATATTTATTTATTCACGAGATATCGATATTCCAATATCAATTTTGTACCAATTGTGCGCACTATTTTTTGTAGATTTTAATGTTTGTGAAAAAAAGCTGGCTGTTGGATTTGTACACAAATTTGATTGAATGTCGAAAACAATATTTTCCATAAGATAAAATTAGTTTGAAGCCAACATTTGAGTCGAAATCAATTTTTGCCAAATTTAAGTAATTTTTGTTTAGGTTTTTATTTTTTGTGAGAAAAATGTCAATTTGATTTTTGTCAAAAATTTTAGAAGATGTCAAAAACATTATGGCTGAATCACATACACGCTTCGGCTTCGGCTTCGGCTTCGCCTGACGTTTACGAGTTCAGCTATAGGAATTTAATGCATGCTATCACAATGGAGCTTCGACCTCACGTTTCGTCTGACAATCGTAAGGAAAAGAACGTAATGTTACGTAATGTGACTCCAAACGGAAGCTCTAGTTCAATTTTCTGAACATTTGCTTTGTCTGACAGCTCAAGAGCTGTAAAAAAATGTCAACAAACAAAATATTTGCTCTTTGGAGGGATGAAATAATAGAAATGTCATTCAAAGCAACCTCGAAGCAGGCCCACCGTAACGCAGCCGAAGCTGAAGCGTGTATGTGATTCAGCCATTATTCTTTGTTGTATTAAATTAACTTGGAAGTAAAATCATTTTTTGTTCGTTAAATTTTCTTTGTGACATTTATTTTTTTTTAAATAATATAAAAACGTTAATTATAATGTTTTTTTTTTTTAAATTATACTAGTTTGGTATAACATCACATTATAAAGGGGTTTTCAATTAATGCGGGTAGATTTTGGCACCCGGTGGTGGCCATTTTGTTTTGGTGACATCTGTCAAATCTTTTGTTTATTATTCAGTTATCTATGCAAAATCATCATGGCAAGTTACACTATTGAACAGCACGTTCAGATGATAAAACTTTATTATCAAAATGAGTGTTCGTTAACGCCTGCTGTATTGGATTAGTAATTACCTTTCGGATCGTTCAATACAAGTAGTATTGGATGGATTCAAGACTGAAAACCATAAAATAAATGCTGGTGTGCCCCAGGGTTCTGTTCTATCTCCAACACTCTTTCTCATTTTTATTAATAATCTCCTGTCTGAACCTTCTAATCCAATACATTGTTTTGCTGACGATAGTACTCTTAGATTTGCATATTCTTTTTCAGATTCACATCCCTCTTCTTCGGATGTGGAACTGCAACGACAAAATATGATAAGCTTGTTAAATTCCGAAATAAACAGCATTGTTCAATGGGGATTAAAAAACCGTGTGGAATGCTTCGGAAACCCATAATACTATCAATATTCAAAGCGAGATATTGCCTTTATCCATGGATGGCACATACATCAATGAGACTGAACATCTCGATATTCTCGGTATGTGTGTCACCAACGACCTCTTGTGGAACGATCACATACGCGATGTCGCCAAAAATGCCACAAGGTGTTTTGGTTTCCTGAGACGATGCAAGAAATGTTTCACCCCTTGTGATCTGGCTGGTATCTACAAGACTTATATACGTCCAAAGCTTGAGTATAACAGCCCATCTCTGGGCTGGTGCTCCTGCAACTTACGTAAGCCTCTTGGATATTATTGAACGTAGAGCATTTAAAGTGATAGGTGATAATATCACCATAAGTTCATTTACTTCCTTTGAACATCGTCGTAAGGTTTCTTGTCTCACCATATTTTACCGTTATTTTAACGGTTTATGTTCTTGAGAAATAGCCAGTTGCATTTCTCCCCTTTAACAGTTCAACCGTAATACTTCCGCTTCTAGGAATGCTTATTAGTATACCCTCGAGTCCAACTTCGGCAGTATTGTCAAATACAGAGATTCGTTCTTTAGCCGTACTACGCGAATGTGGAATGCCTTACCACACTCTGTCAGTCATTGCAATATTCATGAATTCAAAACCATTGTGCACCGAAATCTCCTTTAAAACCCTCTCTCCTTTTACTAGTGCTCACACTGTGTCTTTGCATAATAAGGTAGTAGTATGCCCTTGAGTGTGTCGATGGTGACGTTTTAACCGAGACGTGCGTCGGTGTTGTAGGTCTCCAAGTTTCTTTGTGAATGCTGAGGTGTGAAAAACGCGTACTGTCTACCATGACGTTTCGACGTGCAGCAAAATTGATGAGCCTGAATCCGTTATCGGAAGTGTTGAAGTGCAGGCTGTTTTTCCCGATTATTCCCCCAAAGATATCGTCCCTTCTTAGCTTGGCATTAAAATCGCCCAGGACAATTTTAATATCGTAAATAGGACAATCAACATTATGTTTTGTCAAAGAGCTTCTTTTCTTTGGGGGCGTGTGCACATATAAGCAAATGTTGCCAAATTTGGCCTTGATGCGGATGGTCATGAGGTGCTCGTTGATGCATCCATAGCTCAAGACTTGTTGCTTGAGTCTATTTCCACTGACAAGGCCGCATCAAAGTAAGCGTTGTTGGTTTTCTCGGTAGCAGTGACCACAGTTAATATCGCAGTTTTTTATCGCATTTCCTGGATGACGGTGATATCTGCTTTATATCTGCAAGTTGTCAACAGTAAATACGTCAGTATCCGAAGCTTGTGGGTGCTTTAGTACTGGTCTTTCTTTACGTGGTCATGAAGGCACCCTAAAGTGACTTTCAATATGAAGGACCAGGTCCTTGATTTAACTCTAAGGGCTCCGAATATGTCGTAGTAGCCTTATAAGGTTCTCATTAAGTAGTTCAACCTAACATGGAGCTGTAGACACCGCCCCGGCCGTTGATTCCATAATGGAATTCCTCCGCTGCAGTCTGGATAAGAGGAGAGTTGCCTTAGAGGAAACACCCCTCCCCCTCTTTCGTTTGCTACCCCCAACAACTTTCCACTTTCTTAACAATACAAAAATTGGTGAAAACTTTTTTTTAACAAATTTGTTTGATCCTGATTACAAGCATATGGAATTATTTATTCAATCATTAAAGCTTTAAAGTTGATATGTGATCGAATCATTAATGGAAAATTTTCCAATGGTTAAATTTCAAAATTAAGCATTTATTTCATTATTGTATTGTTACATTATTTCAATAAACACTATTACCAGTCTTCTTATGAAATAGACTATTAGAGAAAACATAATTCCCCTCAAATAATCCAACCGTAATACTCACACTTCTAAGAATACCTTTGAGTCCTATTTCTGAGAGACCATTAAGTACAGGATTTCTCTTCCAATGCTATACAAGAATTATACAAGAATTTAGAATGTCATAAGCCACTGAATCTCCCAGGGTGATAATGAAACATTCAAAATCATTGTGCATTTAAATGGACCTCAAATTTCCTAGAAAGTCAAACCATTTTAAAGGAAATCATAAGCCTTTGAATACGCGCTTGATAGATATTTAATATATTAGTGCATTAAATGAGGCACAGCTGAATAGGTAGACAAACCAACAGGGACTTTGTTATTAAATAGCCACGACATGACTTTAAGCATCAATTGGAATAAATTTAAGCGTAACTCAACAAAATTAAACACCAAACCAACAATCACTCCAGAAAATGATGAAACGAAATAAAATATTTCCCAATAAAACAAACGGCGCGGCGCAGTCAGAAAAATAAAATTATATTATAGAAATAGAAAGGATGTATTGTATATCCTTAAAGTACTACAATAAATATCAAGGGTAAAACCAAAACTAATCCCTAAAACATCTTTGAATCTATGTATATTCTCATTTTCCCATATACAAAATTACTCCTGCTACTACGAGTACCTTCCCCTTTATTTCGTCCTTTGATCGTCTTCAGTTTTACCCAATTATTTCGTACTTTTCTAGTAAATGTCCCGCAAAATTATCCTCAAACTCAAATGAAACAAAACCAATGAAGGTTGACATATAAACGCCCGCCGCCGCAGCTATTGCTATTTGCCACTATACCTACCACCGAAACAAGGACCATCATCATCATCATCTATACAAAGGACATTATTTTTTGGTACTTTTTGAAAGTTAACTTAAAACAGACACGATACGGTATATGGCGGCGGCGGCGGCGGTGGTGGTGGCAATGGTAAAATTTACTCTTTGGTATTAAAAGGAGGCTCTTTGCCATATACATACCTAACCCCCTCGAATTGTTAATACTCTCCATCATTGCGCAAAAAGGATGAAGGATGTCAAAGTGAGCCTAAGAACTGCTGTTGGGGTTAAAATACCAAAAAAAGACAACAAGAAATAATACAAATGTTGAATGTCCTATGTATATAAAGCCAAAGACCATCAAGGACATTTTCCGATAATATTGTTTTCGTTTCTCATTTCGGCGATATACGAGTAGTAAAATCGAATTCTCTAACAATCAGAATTCAATATTTTGGCCTGGCTCGTATATATTGTTGTGTTGTGTTGTATTGTATTTTGGGAGAATATAATGGAAAAATAAAGGAGCAAAAGGACAAAGATGTATTCAGAAGAGAATCAAAGCTGAAATTGTGGTCCCCCTTGATGATCATTTTGTGGTATAAAAAGTTTCCCAAATACTCGTATAAGAAGATAAGAGGGTGGCGATGCGAAACCTCCTCTTTATTTCTATAAATATTGTAGGTATGTAGGGTATGTAGGTTATGTAGGTAAGGAGGACATAACATCAGATATATCAAAGGCAAACTGATGAATTTTATGCGAAAAAGGACAAAATTTTCACAACATTAATTCTTCTCTACCACAAAAGTTAATCCTCTCTATTCAATGGCTATTTACGAGTCCTTTGTTAAAGTATGTATTCGTATATTTGTGTATATGTATGTGGTATATTGCCAGCAACAAAACCAAGAAAAAGAGGTTAGCCATTTTGTTGTGTATCAACCTAAATAATAGGGTGGGTCAAATGTCAATTTTTTGATTTTTTAAAAAAGTTTAGCTATAAAAAGTTCAGGTGATGAATTAAATGGTAAACTTATACGTAAAATTTCATTTCATTATTTAAAGTTTGATTGCCTTCGGTTTGTCGTTGAATTTTTGAAAAAAAAAACTTATTTTTGAGTAGACTTTAATATGCTTTGGAAATCTTTATCTTATCATAACGAAGAACATTATGTTTGGGTAAGATTTTAAATCCTGGCACTAAAATATCTTCGGCTAAGATGTGATGTCTTGGCACCACAAACGAACTAGTTCCGTTTACGCGTTTTTCGAAAAATTAACTAAACTCGAAAAATGTGATGGAAGCATTAGTTACACTATGTAATAAAATAAGAAGAGAAAGATTCATCAAAACCCGAATAGGAGGTAGAAAATCAATGTCGAAATTCGATTTCAATTTTTAACAATTTTACCACAATTTAAAAAAGAGAATGGGATGCGACCCACACTGATAACTTCCCATCCCGTCTGTCGATTTGTCTTGCTTGAAAGTTTGTAGGTTTTCGTTTTTTGTTAAAAAAGTTGTCACTTGAATTATGTATTCTTAAAAAAATTAAAAATTACCAACAATATTTTGCAAATGATTGAATTATTTCAAAGTCTACTTTTGTTAACGAGATTTTTAGTCGAAAACCAATTTTTACCAATTTTAGTAGCATTTCTTACAACCTTTTATTTCTTATATAAATAAAAACAAATTGGATGAATTAAACTATGCAGTTCGTAGTCAATATCTTCTATTGTTCAAGAGATAATTTTGCGTACTGTTTTTTTGTAGATTTTAATTGTTTATGAAAAAACGGACTGTTGGATTTTTATAACAACTTTACTGAATGTCGAAAACAATATTTTCTGTGAGATAAAATTAGTTTGAAGACAATATTTTTAAGTTTTCAAAAGATATTTGAGTCGAAAATCAATTTTTACCAACTTTAATTAATTTTAGGTTTTTTTTTTTAAACTGTCAATTATATTTTTCTCAAAATTTTACTGAATGTTAAAAACAATATTTTATAAAAGACTAGCAAACCCGGCAAACTCCGTTTCGCCACTTGATGGCTTCGTTTTTTGTAACATTTCGTTTGGGGATTAAAAGATGAAGAAAAATAATTTTTTTTTTTGTTTTATATTTGAAAAGGAAAAATTTTATTTCATTTCACAACAGTAATGAATTCATTTCGATTACAAAAATGAAGTGTAATTTAGTTGAACTTCCCTAAGTAAAAAATGAAAGTGAATCCAAAGTACATACTGAACCGAATCATTATACTTGTCCACAAATTGAAGTGCTCTTTGGTAAACCTCATTTTTTGTTTTTTGTTCTGACGTTAACACAAACAAAGCGGAAGGTTTCCCAACTCGTGAACACGCAACGTATAGCTGCCCAAGTGAAAAACAATGATTTTCTAAATTTATCCCGCAAGCACTAAGCGATTGGCCTTGCGACTTGTTAATTGGCATTGCGAACGCAAGGCGAACCGGAAATTGCAATCGTTTGAAGTCAAACGGAAGATCAGTCGGAATCATTGGTATTCGAGGAACACATATGTACATTTTCACCTGCGTACTTTCCGTAAATAATGATTGCCTTAGTCAAATTCGGCATAAGTCTTTTCAACGCAAGTCGAGTACCGTTGCAAAGTCGCAGTGGGTTCAAAGTACGCAATATCATAATAACTGAACCAACATTGAGTTGCAAGTTATGTGGTGGAAATCATGGTAACTCCAGAGAGTTCAAAAACTCCGTTGGATAATTTACTACATCATCGGGATTTGTTATGGAATCAACGGATTTGTATTTCACCAAATTGTCAGCGATTTTTGATTGAATGGTAAAATTCAGTGCGTGTTCATCATTATTCTTTCCGGCTAGAATTGCTCGTTGACTAAACCAGGCATAATTCTGATAATTCTTACTAATGTTTCGGAAAACATTTTCAATAAGAGCTAATTGAGAGTCTACAAATCGGCAAAAGTCGTTGGTAAGAGTAATTAATCCAGTTGTCGCATCAACTGGCACTTTTCCATTTCCAACAGCTAACAATTGTTTGGAAAATTGTGCAGCACTTTGATCATTTTGAAGTTGAACTCTCATATTAGTGGTTAGCGATAATGTTTTTAAGTTATTTCACAAAAGTGATGCCTTTAGGCAAGCATTCAACTCATCTGCAGGCATTCCACGGGGAATTATTGGCCAACGTCTGCCTGAAATCGCCTGCCAACAATATCATCAATCCGCCAAATATGTTGTTACTTCGTCGAAAATCCTTCAGTGTGAAGTTAAGTGCTTCAAGTGATTTCTTATGTGCCATTGTGCACTCATCCCAAACAATGAGCTTGCATTGCATCAACAATTTTCCCATTGCACTGGATCGGGAAATATTGCATGTTGGAGTATCAATTGTGTTTAAATTGAGTGGGAACTTAAGCGCAGAATGTGCAGTACGACCACCATCTAGAAGAGTTGCCGCAATTCCAGATGATGCTAACGCCAAAGTTATGTCACATCTTGATCGAATAGTGGCCAAAACCAATGAACTGACAAATGTTTTCTCTGTTCCTCCAGGTGCGTCCAGGAAGAATAGACTACAAGTATTATTGTCCACCGCTTGCATTAATGTTTCGTATACTCTTGTTTTTACTGTTCATTCAGCAACGGCACATTATTTCGAACGAATTCCTGCAATGTATCAACATTGTATTGCAGCTCTCGATTTAATTCTTGGTTCAATGCATCGTGCATCGATCGATTTGGCGCAATCATTTCTACTTCAATCAGTAGCTTGTTTGCAATAGTCAAGCATTGATCCTCAATCAGAATCATTCCTTCATTGTAGATTTCATACGTTATTTGAAGTCGATATCTCTGACGTTTCTAGAGATATGGTTGACTAAAAAAGGTTCCCAAAAGTAAGCTTTGGTTTAGAATATACGACCCTTGAAACGTCAAAAAATTTAAAAATTTCAATTCCACAAATCGGAACTTTTACAATAGCTTTCTATGGGAAGCTAAACGGAGTTCACCGCTTTTCTGTTGAAATTTTTCCTGAATTTTGTCTGCTTTAAACCTCACGGAGCCCGAGACCTTTCCAACGAATGCAAAACCATGGAAATCGGTTCGTGCGCTCTGGAGTTATAGCGTCAGGAAGGAAAACCCGACTTATTTTTATAAAGTAGATACAATTAATGTAGAGCCAATATCTCTGGGTTTTAAAAAGATGTTTGAGTCGAAAATCAATTTTTATCAACTTTTAACAATTTTTTTTTGGGTTTTTATTTTTTGTATTAAAAAAAAATTAAGAAGAAAATGTAAAATATGCCAAATTTTTTAATATTGGCCCTATATTACTTTGTTTTATTTCACGGCACCCTGTATAATATTATTGTGCTCATAGTCAAATACCATTTCACGCTTTCATGTAGCGTAAAATAAATTCAAGTGAAATAAGACCAACTTTCAAAACAAAACTTTACAAAATTGAAATAAGGTTAATTCTGAGGAGCTTGTCATATTGCACGAGGCCAAATTATTTTGACAAATAACCAACTTATTTTTACGGTCAGGTATGTAACCCCTTCCTAATGTACACTATAGGATTTGGGGTAGGTGCGAGGTGGAGTGTATGCAGTCTTTTTTTTAAATAAAAGAAAACCAATTTAGCTTTATTTCACCTTTTTTAAGTGTAATAAGACCAACATTTGGAAATTGGTTTCATTACACTTTGAAAAAGTGAAATAAGGCCAATTCTTGAAATTTGACCAACTACTAAAAATTCGAAGTATTGCAATTTATAATAGTGAAAAAGTCCAATTCTTGAAAGTTGACCTTATTTCACTTGGCGGCACTGCCATTTCATCACTATCCCGTACAAATATTAAATTTAAATTTTTTGACCCACCCTAATGTATATGTAAAGTTATTGTTGTTGTGCGATATCACAACATAAAACCATACATATATAGTTTTGTTTGGACTGTTGCTTTGGTTGGACGTTTTGTTATAGAATTCATGATGATAGGTCTTGGTTTTTGTGTCTTTCGAAAATGTGGACACATTTTGACATTTTTATTTTATTCAACGAAACGAGAGAAATGTCATTTATTGGAGGCTGATGGGGTAAATCCACTGGAAGGCAGTTAGGTTAGGTTATAGGTACCTATACCAACAACTAAACTGTACTATATTCTGATGTCTATGATGGCAGAAGAAGAATATTAAACTCGAAGTAAATTCTAGAAAATGATGACAAGAAAGGGCAGATGGCTGAACAAGTTTGAAGTTCTCAGATTCTTTTTGATAGATCATAAGTTCATAAAGAGTTTTTTTTTTTTTTTGTTTATTCAAACATTAATTTTGAGTTTTTGAAATGTATTTTTAGTTTCAATGACAAAATGATGGCAATCTCAATAATGATGCTTGTTATCGTTTTTTTGGAGTATAAAAATGACAAGCATTTTGTTTATTGATGGTTTAGTATTAGAGTACCTTAAAAAGGAATCGATAGAGCTTTAAGAGTTGAACAATGTTTTTAAAATTAAATGTTTCTAATTTTGAGGAATTAATAGAATTTCTGTTGGATTTGGATTGGCATATACGAAACAACTTGTATATGCTTCAAAATTTAAGAAGCAATCGTTTAGAAATAACTTAAAACTTCGGTAATTTCTCTTACATCTCCACTTTAAAAATTTAAGGGAAGACGAATACTTTCGAAATTTTTAGTAATTTACCAAAACGAAGCCCTTTAGAGCTTTGAGTTTTATGTTTTACACTCTTTAGAAGACATACTCCACAAAATTTTGAGGAAGGTGTGTAAAAAAAGTGTGCAGCAAAATTAATATGGGCCAAACAGCTTGTTTATTAAGCTCCTGTTATAGCTCTTATAAAACTCGCTGCTTTAAGTGCAAATATTTTTTTTAAAATTGTGTCCCAAAAACTACTTAACAGCTAGAATTTTCTTAAGAATAACAGTTTGATAAAATTAAAGTTTATGAACTCAAGTACGGAAAGTATTTTGTAGTAGAGGAATACCCCCAGGGCGGTGTTCTCTCCCCGCTCTTATGGATTTTAGCCATAAATACTTCTACCCTGAACGTCGAACTTGTCGAGTTGTAGAAGCTGAGTAGGGTCAATGATTCTCGAGAATTTTCTCCAGATGAGTCCTGAAACTAAAGGACGTTCTTATCCCTCTACCTTTCCCAGAATCATCATCCATTCCCACATAAACAAGGCATACCAGCCTACGTTTATGTCACCAACTCCCATCCCACCTCCCACGTTGTAATGGCGAAAAAGCTAGACAGCGCTCCTATCTCCTATACTCCTTCCCACTCTAGGTAAATTAGCTGTATTGCTGTTACCGAATCCCAATCTTTTCCTCCCGTATCAGAATGATGAATTGACATCAACTGATTCCTCACCCTATCTCTTCCTTCCCTACCACCTCTTATCTTTATTGGGCTGGATCTAAGGTGTTAAACGACCCGTGCCGATGATCAGCCTGGCTGGGGGCCCAATTCAAAAATAGCCCAGTCTCTAACGGAGTATCCGGATACCTGGCGACCTCCGGATTAACTAGCCTTATCTGTACATGTGAATCTCTGTGCAGACGGACCTCTTTTCTTCGCAACTCGTGGGATTAAGATGGAAAAAACAAAAAACAAAAACAAAAACTTAAAACTTGGTGTCAAAGCCTGTTGCCGTATCTCTTGCGGCCAGCACAGAGAAGGGAGTAGTGGCTAACCATGGACCCTCCTCTGCAGCTGGCAGCAACGAGGATAGGAAGGTAGTGATACCTAATTTCAGTAGTGGCAGGGTTGTGAAAAATGGCCCTACCACTACTAATGAGAGTAAGGGGAAACTCTCGAAAAGCCAATATAGGCAAAGGCGGCAAGCGGCGAAAATCCTGAAGGCCTCTGGTGCATCATCGGGGGCTGAAAGGACACCGCAGCAAACCGCTGACGTCGAATGGGCTAAAAGCATATTTGCTACAGCTAAGACCAGTAAGGACTCTACGTCCAAACGAGAAAGGTCTCTCGAGGGGGCCGTACCGACACCAAAACGGCCTCGGGTGCACAACACCAGCACTCCCCTCAATCCCATCAAGAAAGCCAGTTTCAGTGACGTCACGAAGGGCAAAGTCGTGGTTGCGGTCATTGACAGGAGTGATGATGATGGAACAATATCGGCTGATCGTTGGCAGTTGGTCAAGGTTAAGCTCTCGGGTGGCTTTTTAAGCATTTTGAGGGAGCTTCCAGGACCACTTCCTTCCATAAGCGATGGGGGTTGGCATCAAGGCCACGTAAAACTCATGGTTTGTGGCGATCAGAGGTCTTGTGACTTGTATAAGCTCGCTGTCAGCCGGTTAGGTGAAGTTTGGCCAGGTGCGAAGCTCGAGGTTGTCGCTAAGGAAGACATTCCTAGCAGACCTAGAGCCCGCATTTGGATCCCAATGGAACCTGCCGGTATCGATGAAATTCTCGAGATGGTCAGAGTTTTGTAACTCGTCCCTTCCGACTCACAACTGGAAGATAGCCAAGCTAGAGGAGGTAAAGAATCTTTATAGGAGCGCCATTTTGGTACTCAATAAGGAATCTTTGGCTCCTCTAGCCTTAAACGAGGGCTCGATAAACTATGGCTTCGAAACCATTAAAATTCGAGTCTATAAAAAAGATGAGGTTAACGCGGAAAGCGGGCCTCCAAAAACAACTGAAGGTGGACTAGCGGTTGGTGAGCCTGGGACATCGTCTTCTCTCTTAACCGAGGGTGACGATGCACCCATGCCCTCTCCAATAGCTACCCAACCCTCTACAAAAGTCGTAGACAGTCCATCCTTAATGGAGACTGAGGACGACCTCAACATGATCCTTTTGAGCGAGGACGAACTCTTGGCTTCATCCTCAGACTCAGAGGATCAGAACAAAACCGTGGTGGAGGTTGATCTGCCTAATTGTAGCCAAAATGCTGCAGTTAGTACAGATTAATCTCCAGCACTCCGTAAAGGCCTCGGCCTCACTTCTTCTCCGGCTGGCAAGAAACGGGGAGGACATTGTCCTGATCCAAGAGCCATGGATTGTGAGATCCGTTGTTCGTGGACTCAGGACTCCTGGTTACTACACACTGTGTGTGACAGATAAAGGTGAACCTAGATCTTGCATACTAGTGAAACGTAGCATTAATGTATTTTTACTCCATCATTTCAGTGACAAAAATACCACCGCAGCTAGGCTGGAAACATCCAAGGGAAGTTTCTGGATAGTGTCGGCGTATCTTGGCCATGACCACCTTGGCCCTCTCCCTGGAAAAACCCTGGAGAAGATCGTCGCTGAAGCGGAAAGGCAAAGGATCCGCCTAATTATTGGGAGCGATGTCAACGCTCATCATACGGTATGGGGAAGTACCAATATCAACGACAGAGGTGAGTCTCTTTTTGATTATATTCTTGGTACTAACCTCCTTGTAAGTAATGTTGGAAATGAACCAACCTTCATAACTAAAACTCGACAAGAAGTCCTAGACATAACTCTTGTCTCAGATACTGTACACCATATGATCTTGGACTGGAAAGTATCCAAAGAACACTCGTTCTCTGATCATAGATATATCCAGTTCAATATCAATGTGGATGATAACTCGAGTCCATTGACTTTTCGAAATTATCGGAAAACTGATTGGGCCTCATACAGGAACTCATTACAGAGTTTACTAAAACCTGGACTATCTTGTCCTTCCTCTAACGCTAATGAACTTGACAACAAAGTCAATGACCTTACCTCAGCTATGAACAGATCGCTAGAAATTGCTTGCCCACTTATACACATAAGAGGAAAGAGGAAACCACAATGGTGGGCCTCAGAGCTTAACTCGCTCAGGAAAGAATGCAGGAAACTGTTCAACCGAGCCAAAGCCGCAAGACTAGCCTCACACTGGGATTCTTACAAAGAATCCTTAAGAATTTACAAGAAGGCACTAAGGAAATCTAAACGATCTTCTTGGCGATCCTTCTGTGGCACGATAGAAGAAACTTCTGAAGCCTCTAGGTTACGGAAAATTCTTTCAACTAATCCAGCGATGCCAAGCTGCTTGAAAAATGCAGACGGCTCCTGGACAAATTCGAGTAATGAATCGCTGAACTTACTATTGGATACTCATTTTCCTGGAAGTTCTCTTACCGAGACTTGCAACGGTTATATACGTTCAAGTCCCAATACAACATATCCACAAGGTCTGATTACAAGGGACAAGCTACAATGGGCTCTCAACAGCTTCAAACCATTTAAATCTGCAGGACCAGATGGAATAACACCAGCCGAGCTACAAAAGACTTCTGATATAATTGCACCAATCCTTGAGGCAATTTTTACCAGCTGTCTTTACCTGGTCCATGTTCCCTCGGCTTGGCGAGAAGTTAAAGTTGTTTTTATACCCAAAGCAGGTAAATGCTCGCAAGTCAACCCTAAAGATCTACGACCTATAAGTCTATCATCATTCCTTCTTAAGACCTTCGAAAGATTGATTGATATCCATTTAAGGGCAAGTATTGATACAAGACTTCTGTCTTCGTCTCAACATGCCTACTGTAAAGGTAAATCGGTGGAAACAGCGTTACACACCTTAGTACGCACCGTCGAATATTCCCTCCATCATAAAGAGTTCACTATGGTTGCTTTCCTTGACATCGAAGGGGCCTTTAACAACGTGGACACATCTGCAATCACATCTGCACTAACATCTCTAAATGTAGAGAGTTCGCTTCGGGAGTTAATTCATTTGATGCTTACTAGCAGGATAATTAACTCAAAACTGGGCAACTCTTCTGGCAGACGATTCGTTAGTAGAGGGACACCGCAAGGTGGTTTTCTATCCCCTCTCCTCTGGAACCTAGTGGTAAATGAAATCCTAACTAGTCTGGATGCGGAGGGTTTCAGAGTGATAGCCTATGCGGACGACGTTGCTATAGCAGTTTCAGGAAAGCATCTTAACACGTTAAAAGAACTCTTACAAAATGCCTTAGACAGACTAATACTTTGGGCTGATCGGTGTGGACTGGGTGTTAACCCACACAAAACCGATTTGGTTTTATTTTCGAGGAGATACAAAATTCCATTTGTCAACCCTCCCCATATTAAAGGAATCCAATTAAAATTCTCAGACGAGGCTAAATACCTGGGTCTTGTCTTAGATAAAAAACTAAATTGGAAACGCAACGTAGAGGAAAGAGTCAAAAAAGCTACTGTAGCTCTCTTTTCTTGCAAAAAAGCCATTGGTAATAAATGGGGCTTACAACCCAGAATCACGCATTGGCTATACACATCGGTAATCAGACCGATTCTAATGTACGGTGTGGCAGTATGGTGGACTGCTTTAGAAAAAGGTATAAACCGAGATAAATTAAATAAAGTCCAACGTTCAGCTTGCCTATGTATAAGCGGATCGCTTCGCACGACCCCATCTGCGGCACTGGACACCTTACTCTACCTAACACCTCTTGACATTCTTAGCAAACAAATAGCTGCAAGCTCTGCTATTCGCCTCAAAGCTTCGTCGCAGTGGACTAACAACAACATTGGCCACTCCGTTATTCTTACATATTTAGAATCAATCCCAAAGCACACAGACTACACCATCCCCCAACTACAATTCGATAGAAACTTCCAGATTTCTATACCTCCCAGATCTTTTTGGGAAGATAGGACATTCCTGGAAGACGAGTCAATCCACTTCTATACAGATGGGTCAAAAACAAAAGAAGGGGTTGGTGGAGGTGTGTACTCTGAACGACTGAAATTAAGTCTCTCATTCCGCCTTCCCGATCATTGTAGCGTGTTCCAGGCGGAACTTTTGGCGATAAAAGAAGTCCTGTCCTGGCTTAAAGAAAACGTGATATCGATATCTGATATCCGTATTTTCTCAGACAGTCAGGCCGCTATTAAATCTCTGGATTCTGTCTCTACAAACTCTATAACAGTCCAGAACTGTCGATCATCTCTAATGGAGATGGCACAACAGTTTAATATTCACCTTTGCTGGGTGCCGGGCCATAGAGACATTCCAGTGGTCTATTTCACCAACTTACAAATTGTAAATTACAAGTGCTTTTTTAACAAATTTGTAGAAAAATTGATTTTTTCTGTTTCACGAGATAATTGTTTTACAAAATTGTAGTTGTAGATTACAAAGGGAAATTTGTATAAATTTCATTATTTGCGTTTCACCAAAACGTTTTTTTGTTTGTAGTTTACAAATACAAATTTGTAAAATAAATTTTTTTTTGTAAGTTTGTGTTCCACCAAATCAAATATATTTACAATTTTGTTCAGTTTATGAAAATTTCTTACAATAGAAATATGATGTGTAGATTTCATTACAATTTGTAATTTGCAATAAGAATATTGTCTCCAGTTTAAGAATGTCGTTACGTCGTCGCAGACATAGTAGCACCGATAGTGATTTTAGTGACCATTTCGTGCAACATATACGTAGACGAAGAAAAATTTATCGACCGCGTATAAATTATGAAATTTCTGATACTTTTACATTCAATGAAAAGTTTCGCTTGAAACGTGTAAAGGCGGAGGAAATAATAGCACAAATTGGATCAAGCATTGCAAATGAGACTGAAAAGAACTTTTCATTGACACCGATGCAGCAATTTCTTACAGCTTTGCACTGGCTTGGAAATGGAGGACAATATCATGGAATCGCAGATATGCACGGTGTATCTAAATCTACAGTTTGTAGATCGGTACATCGTGTTTGTGCGGCTATTGTTGATGCTTTTTTTGAAAATAGTGTACGGTGGCCACAGGAATACGAAAGCATTTGTGAAAGGTTCTATAATATTGCAGGTAAATACAATCTTCCTTAAAAACTTATGTATTTGAAATCAACATTTGAGTTTTTTTTAAAGGTATGCCATTTGTTTACGGATGTATCGATGGGACTCTAATTAAAATTGATTCACCCAACGAGTTTGAATCAGCGTATGTCGATAGACACGGTAACCACTCGATTAATTGTATGTTGGTTTGCGGTCCCGACTATACATTTTATAACGCATATGTTAATTGGCCGGGAAGTGTTCATGATGCGCGAGTACTCCGAAGAAGTCCATTGTATTCAACTTTTGAAAACGGTTTTCGGCCTTTTCCTCATTGCACTTTACTTGGGGATACGGGATACCCGTTAAAAGATTGGCTGATGACACCCGTCACGAGAACCTCATCTTCAGTGATTGAACGGTCTAATAGAGCGCACAAATCAACTCGAAGGATAATAGAGAATGCGATTGGTATTCTAAAAATAAAATTTCCTTGTCTTAATCATTTGAGAGTGCAACCACGAAAGGCAATTCAAATTATAAAGTGCTGCATAATTTTGACCAACATTTCTCGTGAAGATGACACAAATAACAGCTTTGAAGTGTCAACAGAAAAAGAAGACTCAGATAACCTATTTGATAACATTGACAACTCAGATGGCCAAAACGCATTGCAACATTACTTAAATTATTTTTCTAGAAATTAAAAACAAAAAACTGCTTCAAAACTTAACTTTTGTTTTATTTTCCGTTTTCTTATTTTATTATTCTTATTTATTTACAAATTATGAAATTCAATAATGTTTTCGTAATCACTTTCTGCATCCCTGCACTCGTTACTCTTTTCGTTGTTCGTGAGTAGTTTTGTTGTGAAGTGGCTTCTTGGTAAGTCCAATTCCTTTTCTTTTTTAAGAGCATCTAACTGCAGATTGTAGATCTCTAGCTCTAACCTTTTTTTTCTCAGAGAGAAGATAATGTCTGCATCTTCAGTTTGTTGTGGAGCTCTCCTCTTTCGGCTCGGTTTTGGTGCTTTTGGTCTAACATGGAAAATAAAAACAAACGTTATGCAAATTATACACAATGTAAATACAAATACATATACACATGCATGTAGTTATTGAAATGATACAAAAATAAATCAAATATACTTAATCTTTACTTACGGTGTCTTACTCTCATCAGTAACAATAAATGTTTGTTCAAAACAATCATCTTCGCCACGAGGTTGCTGACCTTCGATACCTTCGACAGTAGGCGAATCCTTACCAATAATATCGATAATAATATTATCCAGATCCGTCAGTTTTGCATGAGCACCGCCAGCTGCACCGGTTTTCTTACTGTTGTCAATCTTGGTCTGAAAATAATATTAACAAATTTTTAATGAATGCATGCTGTCTAACTTATTTATATACATATATACAAATATTAAGACTTACCACAGTTATTCGCCTTAAATTTTGCCATACAACATCCCGTAGGTATTTCCAGTCCTTATCAATTAAACTTCCATGGGATCTTATATTTTCAAAAAATTTTTGCCACTCCATAACCTTGGCATTGTGTGTTATAACATTTGAAAATTTACCGAATAACACATCTTTTTTCTCACGTATTAAGTTTGCAAGAAAAATTGTATGTTGTTTATTCATAGCTAACTTCTCTGTCCGCCGACCTACAAATTTGTGAAAACAAATTGTAGATTACAAGTCTGGAAATCAAACGGTGAAACGGTTTTTTTTTTTTGTAATTAGAAATTACAATTTCCCCTATTTTGTGTCTCTTTTCTTACAAATTTGTTGGATTGAATTTTGTAGTTTGTGAAACAGAAAATCAGTTTACAAATTTGTAATTGTAGTTTACAATTACAAATTTGTGATTGTAATTGTAATTTGGTGAAATAGACCACAGGTAACTGTAAGGCAGATGAACTCGCCAGGAACGGTACAGTACAACCCATTCTACCACGTTTGGCACGTACTGGCATACCAATCGCTACTTGTAAACTGTTGCTAATGCAAGACGCTGTGAGGAGGGCAGGCACCAGGTGGAACAACATCACCACGTGTCAAGTCACAAAAAACATCTGGCCAACACTGGATTTAAAACGTTCAAGGTGCTTGCTCTCTCTAAGCAGATCGCATATAAGCTCGATAATAGGTGTCATAACCGGGCACTGTCTAATAGGAAAGCACGCCACGAGATTAGGCGTATTCTCAAATGACTTCTGCAGAAGCTGTATGGACGAGGAAGAGGAAGAAACAGTTCTTCATCTTCTCTGCACATGCCCTGCTCTGGCTCGAAAACGCAAGAATTACCTAGGAGAATTCTTCTTTAACGATCTAAACGATCTAAATCATATCGGCATAAGCAGCCTCTCACGTTTCGTAAGAGACTCAAACTGGTTCCATTGAGCTTAGGAAGAAACCTCAAGATTCATGTGGTATCACAATGGGCCATTAAACTGGCCTAAGTGTGTCCGTTTCCATCTTGGACAGCCACTTCAACCTAACCTAACCTAACCTAGCCATAAATAAAATCCTCATAAAGTTAAAAAGTTGAGGGGGTGAAGGCGGTAGCTTATGATGGTGATTTGATTTTACTGGTGTCGGGAAAGTTCCTCACCATGTTCAACGAAATCATAATCTACATGGCTCTGAAGAAAATTAGCAGCTGGGCCATAAACAGTGGACTGGGTGTTAATCAGAGCAAAACTGAACCGATGCTCTTTACGACCAAAACTAAAATAACTGCCTTCACTCTAACCTACCTGAACGGTCAAAACCTGTCTTTATCCTCTAGAGCGAAATATCTAGGAGTGATTCTAGATCCCAAACTAAACTAGAAAGTAAACATTAAAAAACGGATTAAGAAGGCCTGCATTACCTTTAGCCTGTAGAACAATGTTTGGTAAAAAGATGATTTTGTAGACGTACAAAGCCGTTCTATTACATGAGTCCTGTTTTGTCTTATGGATCGATTGTGTCTTGGCCTTCGCTGAACAAGAAAAATAAATTAGGTGGCGCAATAGTTCACTGAGTCTCACAGCTTTCAACCATTCCTGCGTGCGTGTAATGTTGACAGGGATTGAGATGGCCTACAGTTTTAAGCTCAGTTGGAACGGCTAATTTAAGAAAGCACTTTTCATGACAAGTATTACTCTTGGAGGATTTGTCAATTCCTCGCAAGCAGTACCCATGAAAAAACTTTAGATGGCACAGGCAGGGATTGAAACCAAGACCTCTGGCATGACAGTCCTACACACTAACCATCACGACAAGGGTACTACAGATTCTATCAATAAAACAATATGGATTTTCTATTATGGATTCAATCAATCGGGTTATTATCTTTAGTGTTGTTTAAATAATATCAACTTAAATGTTACCGATCAAAAGGGGATGGCTTTAAGTATACAAATAACCTATCCTAGCCTAAGTCGAAAAATACTTGATGGTGGCCGATAAATAAACGCTCGCCTTGAGTTGACACATCGGTCTTAAAAAAACCTGCGTTTTTGTAAGACGTGTGGTTTTCAATCTGGTAACAATTTTTTTCGGAGTTAGTTTTTTTGACAGCTGTCACAAAGTTTAGTTTTCCATTTCATAATGAATAAAGTTACTATGTATATAGCGCTAATATAGTACCAAAATAATATTTCGGTTTACTCGACATAATAAAGCAATCAATATTTCGATAGGAACTTTTGGTGCTTGTAATATTTCGCGTAGTGGGGCTGTGAAGTGGCCTTCAAGATGCGATTTAACACCGCTACATCATTTTTCTGTGGGGTTATGTGAAGTCGTTTTTCTATGCAGTTAGGTTCGGGACAATTAATGCTTTGGAAGAGAATATACTCTGCGAATTCTTGCTGACATAAATTTCTGCAAAATGTGGTCAAAAATTGGGCCCCTCGACTGGAATTTATTGGATCAAGTCGCGACTTCTAAAAAAATACCCTATATTTAATAACAAAGACCCATATCAATTTTTACCAGTCATATGAAGCTTTTCATTGCTTAGATCTTAGCCATAAGTTTCGCTATCTTTAATGTACTGACAGTTTGCTCTACCTGTTGTGGAGGAAATTGAAATAATTTTGAAGGATATAATTCTTCCACATGCATTTATTTCGACAAATCACATACATTTTTTGTTTTAATTTTATTCTGGTTAAACCTCGCAACGAGTTCATCAGAATAATTCGCCGGTAAGGATCCATAACTTTTAGACAGTTAATTTGAAATGCTTTGCAAATTTTTAAGAGATAGGACTGAAATATTTCGTAAGTGGATTTATTTCTTTCTTGAAACTGCCCGAAGTAAGGAACAAAAACTGATGTTTTAAAATAATAAATAGGGTCAGTAAGTTTGTTTCTTTACCATTCTTTGAAATTTTGTTCAATTTAATACTGTGTTTACTGCATCTAGTTTCTCACACTAAGGAATCTCTAATTATGTCAATCACGTGTTTTAAAATAAACTGCTTCTTCACTTGAGGGTGATGTCGGAAATAAAAATGCTTGTAATATTAATTTTGTATCTTTTTTTCAATTGTACACTATTTTTTTGACTTGTTTCTAAATCTCTCTTGAAACCTACTTTTTTTTTTAAATTATACACCCTACTTTTTACCTTTGACACCCAAGAACAAGTACACGAGACCTTGAGAAATGTTTTTCATTTAACGTATCTTTTTTCGAGTATTAATTCACATGGAATGCTCACAAAATTTGTTTCAAACGAATTTCCAAATCATTATACAGGAATTCCATGTCAGCTTAATTAATACGAATATGGCATGGCATGCTTGAGAAAAAAAAAGGACTTAAAATTAAAAAATGATGCACACCTGCATCGCATGAACTTGAACTTCTAGTTGTTTAATAGTACACTATATGTTATTTAAGTTCTCAAACACTTAATCTAATGTGTAAAATATCACACCAAGACTCTTGGTTTATCTTAGCCCATATCAAATGCTTTTTGAAGAACTAACAAGTCCTTTAAGTTTATACCTTATCAAAAAGAGTGCTCTTCAACCTAATTTGTGACTTGTGATGCTTCTTTTTCTAAAACTGAGGTTAGCTCACCAGATTCCAGAGTCGTCTCGAGAATACAGGAAAACTCGAGTTTAGCAGCAACAGCCGAACCAATTTTGCCAAAATAAAATATATCACTTGTTTTCCAATCATTTGTACTATTTCAATAAGGTAACTTATGAACTAACAATGATCATATAAAGCTCAAAGGAAACTAAATAATAATATGAAGAGAATTTGGTACAAGAGACCAGCCACACTATTAGAGTAAAGGGGAATACAATCAGGTGCCCAGCAACACTATAGGATTGAAGGGGAATGCAATTTATTGTTAGAACACAGCACGCTATCTTGCAGCAGCCCGGCAACTCCAGGGGCCCTACTCTGTAATGCGTTTCGAAAGCAAATATTTTCGAAAACGAATATTTTGTACTCTCTATTACTAATGCGGATAAGAAATCTAGTACTAACGGAATGACAAATCCACATTCGGATTTTTCGTACCTGGCAATGCGTTTCCGAATGTCATTAGCGTTCGAAAACGGAAATTTTGTTTCTACACCAAGAGAGTTAACGGATTGCAATTCGAAGGTCGTTTTTAAAGGACACAAAAGGAAAATTGTGTTAAGTTGTGTGAAATAGATAAAATGTAAGTAAGGAGGACATAATAATTGTATTCAAAATTTAAGCAAATAAATTGCATAATAGGGAATCATCAGCGAAAAATGTATTGATCTTCTTTCAATTTGTTCTTCTCTATTCTCTGTATCATTCCACAGCGCAACCGAATCCATTTTATTAACTTTTTATTGAATTTTATATTTCCTCTTTAAAAATTAATTTTAACTTCCTCGTCTTGTTTGTGATTTGTTTTGATTTTTTTTGTATTTTTGCTTTGACACATCTCATTAGAAATACTTCGAGACTCGGTAAATCTATTCTATAAATAGAAAAAGTACTAGATGATTGTTTTGTTCGATTCGAACATTTTACAGAGTATGAATTCATAATCGAATCGAATATCAGATTCGAATCGGATTGGCTTTCGAAACGCATTACAGAGTAGGACCCCAGTAGAGAAGAGAAATATCATGAGAAACTAAATCTTCGGTATCACAATAGTAAAACTTGATCATTTAGGCTGATAAGCTTCAGAATTCCTTGCATTTGTTTGTTTTATAACTCAATTTTGCTACAAGAACAACATGTGAATTATAAAAAATGAACATCCATTTTATACTTGGTTTTTGAAATCGGTTACTCTATTGGTATGTTGTTTGTGTTAACGTTGAATGCGAGTTTGATTTGGTAGGTAGGGTGTGTGTGTTTGTCATTTGGTTGTTTTTAGTTGTTGGGTTTGGGTAGGTTAGGTTGGTTGTATATAAGAGTAAGAAAGAGCCCCCACAGACTGCAGAGTTTTTATCGCCCGATAGTTTGGTCGGCTTATTAATCAGTATGGAGAGGAATGCATATGCGCACACTATTACAGCGATTCAGTATCGGCCGATAAAAAAGTTTGATGGGCTACCCGATTACATTCAAACTAATCTGTAAACCAACTATCGGCCCACTGTTTAATTAGTATACATGATGATTGTTTAGTCGGCCGATAGTTCAGTTCGCTCTGTGATTTGGCGTGTATTTTGAATATGGCGTCGCCCAAATCACAATAGAATAGTCGGCCGACTGTTGGATAGTCTGCGCCCTGTTCACCAACCAAACTGTTTAGTTGGCTCGGCGCATGCGCACTTTCAGCCCAACCCGACCAAACTATCGGCCGATAAAAAGTCTGCAGTCTGAAGGGGCTCTAACGCTTCGTTACAAACTATACTTAAATAACAGTCTTACAGCTTTTTACATTAGCCTTTAAATTATTGAGGCCAATGTATTTGAACTATGTTGTTTGCAATCTTATCAAGGATTAAAGAAACTCAATTATTCTAGAAATAAAAGGACGTAGATTTTTTGACATTTCCACATAAATATTTAATAGTTAAAATATAATGTTTCTACAAATAATAAAGATTCTCTGAAAACCTCAGTTAGTTTTACCATCAACGCATAAAATTTATTTCACTACTACTTTTTTCACATGAAACCAATACTTTCCCCGTAGAGCTAGCGAAGCTAGAAATGACGAATAAAACAAGAAACGATAAAAATATAAGTTGCACAGCATTTAGTTGAAAGATTCTTTACATTTTTGTAGTCATCCTTTGTGCAATGCATCCCATCAAAGATGATTTTCATTTCCACGAATATGATGATTACGACTACGAGCTACGAATACTATACGTGTGTATAGAAGGACTCTACCCTATACATATACGTACGCTCTATATATTTCATAGGTAACGTTAGCAAGGACTCGAATTGCATCTCATTTTTATATTGAAGTGTATGCTGATTCATGTATCAAAGGCTTTGCTCATTATTTCCAATGAAATGACACTGCTCTCTGTGAACGTAAAGAAATGCCAACGACTTAAAACGACTTGACGATATAACAAAGCGTCACAGCAGAAGGACTATCACTATACTATATGATAACGTATTATAAAAAAAAAGAATAAAAAAATATATAAAATGCAAACGTCAAGGATGAAGCTGGGCCCAAGCCCAAACTACGCCTCCCCCTCCCCCCTTTGAGTTTGAGTTCGAGCAAAGAAGACGCAAAGACAAGTAATAATAATAAGAGGAAAAATTAAACTTTTCTCGTTAACAATTTTGATTAAAATTTTACGCTGAAAGTACAGTCCCTATAATATTCGAAGAATGTGTATAGAAAGATATCACGTGGTGTGGTGGAATATGCGTCGCTTGCCTCCAACGACTCAAGCTCAAGGTAAGATACATTGGAGTTGCACAAGCCCAAAAACCCGACCCAACTCGATCCACCTTCCATTTCCATCACCAGTTATCCAAGAGTCGAGAATACGATATACCCGTAAAAAGCTATATAGTGATATTGCAAATTTTGAAAATTCGCCTCACTATCATCATAACCGCGACAACGACGACGCTTGACGGGCTCGGGCGTCCCACCCAACCGCATCACCCACCCACCAGGAAAACCACATGCTTTAATTTTTATTTTTTTCATCTCTTATTTTGTGGAATCTTGATCTCCTTATATGGAGTAGGTACACAGGGTGAACCACCAGAACCAGAGCCACCAGAGCGTTGTGAAATGAACGAGTCCTTTGGCTCCGAACGTTCGGGTAAAAGTGACTTCACTTAAGATTTATTTCCATCTCTGGTGCATTTTTATGTGCGCTCTTTGCAAGCTCAAAACTTTAATTTTCTGGTCTAATGAAATTATTATTATTGAGTGGGAATTAGAATCGAAAGGCTTTTCCGGATTCACATCCGTTTTATTTCGACGTTTAGACCGTAAGATTGTTGGTGAAAAGGGTGCAGTGTGCAGAGACCGAGGGAACCAACGACAGAAAACGAATTTTAAATATCAGAAAGTATTACCATCTACAGAACCCTCTCTTCTCAGCTTCTCCACAGCAAAGCAGGGCATGGAGCATAAATTCATTATTTATAGCTATCGTTTCGGTTATTCATGACCTAATGGCTTAAGTTATCGCCCGCCACTATACCACCGAACCGAACCAAACTAGAAAGCTTACGAATTTGAATTTTCAAAATAGAGATGTTTTGACTGATGACATTTTGAATTAAAGAGTGATTCGCCTTGTTCTTGTTTCTTATTCTTCTTCTTCTACTTTATCCTGTAGAACAGTTATTTTATTATTGTTGCAGCAATGAATTAAATAGGTTAAGTTGGTTGGCGCTTATGGTTTGTAGCTCATAGCTTAGTGCTCGCTCTACAATAATTTCCAGTTGGATTTTAATGTTTCTTTTGTTTTTGTTTAATTTTATTCATGATGGATCTCGGATGAAACTTTGACGATAACTTGAGTTAACAATGTTGTCAAATACAAGATTATTATTTTCTGGCTAAATTTACTCGTAATGTTGTGACTGTTGCTGTGGGGATAATTTTTAATAAAGTTTGAGGGTGTTGTTGTTGTTGTTGTTCCATCATCATCAGACAAATTAATTAATGGGTTACAGTTTGGATTTTAATTAATAATAATTGTGGTATTTTGATTTTCTTTTTAATTAGAATAAATGAACACTTAAAAATTGTTTAACCAACTTAACTTAAGTAAGTAGGTAGAGAGAAGTATATTTTGTTCCATCTGCGTATCTCTGGTTTAAATAAAAATAAACATTAAAATTGTTAAGTGGAAGTAAAAGAGTAGTAGGCACAACAGGTTTGGGACTTTGGTTTATAAGACTACATTTAAGAAGTTTTATATTTAAACCGAAAGGTGATAGCTTCAAAAATGACAGCTGCCAAAATGGAAGGCATTTCAAAAAGAAACCCCTTATTGGAAAAACCTATATTTGTTATTATTATTTCTTTTAAATAATATAAGAAGCTATAATATAAACTACGACATTATTATAGACTTAAAGCCAACGTTTTTTACTAAAGTCCTATCAAAAATTGCAACGACTTCTTGAAATAATAATATAATTGGGGTTGCTTTATTCGCTCTTCTTTTGTAACAATGCAAAATTTCTTAGGTTAATAGTAAAAATGTGAAACGATGGATTTAACCTAAGGAACAGTTGTTGCAAAATGAAGAGTAAAAATAGTGAAATGTTTAGTTTAGAAGTTGCACGAATAAATTATATAGAAGTTATCTAAAATTGATTTAACCAAAGTTATTATATTAAAAAGGAATAAAATAAACAAAGTGCAGGGAAGAGTAGTACACAATTTTACGGAATTTTAAGAGATTTTTTAATAAAGGTTTAAAAAAGATAATTTTGTAGATTTGGGTTCTTGGTTTTGAGATCTTTTGAAAAAGTAGTATGGAATTTGTTTTTGAATATTTAAATTTTTTCTTTCAATTATACGGCCGGGCGTTACAATGGTTTCCTAAAAAAAGCTAATATCTGGACTTGTTTGAATAAATTAGATTTTTCAAATTCTTGGTACTACAATTTTTTGTTGAGATATTGAACTTTAAAAACAGTTAACATAAAAAATGCTATTAAAATTTTTATTAAATTTAGATTTTCTTTATTTCAATTTTAAAGTTCACATTAGAAGTTATTGTAATAGGAAAATTGTGACATTTCTTGATGTTTGTCTATCTGTCGATTTGCCTTCCTTAAAACTTTAACAAAATTTTCATATTTTGTGAGAGATAAATAATTTGAAGTCAATATGTTTCTTTGTTCTCATAATACTTGAGTCGATAGTCGAAAACCAATTATTATCAGTGTGACGGTTGCTCTTGTTGTCGTGTCGGGTTAGTTTTGGGACATTCAGTCAAACCACACAAGTAAGCAGCTTTGCTGTGTTCTCAACCGCGTTCGTGCTGTCCGGGGACTACAGCGAACGTTGAATTGGCAACACAGTAAAGTGAGAAAGGAAAGGAGAGGTAAAATGAAAAGAGGTTTTTTTAAAATTTAATCAATTAGATATAAAAAGTTATTTTTATTAATTCAAAATTTAAAACTAAAATCTAAGATATAAAGTAGAAATGGCAAGTAGAAAACAAAAATTAATGGCAATTGAAAACACAAGAATGGCAAGTGGCAAGTTAAAATAGCAAGTAAAAAGATTTGACCGTCGCCCTTATGACCCAAAACCACAAAAAGCGGAATTTACATATAAAAAGTATGCGAATGACGAACTCTTGTTTGATTAGATTGTGTAGTATATGTATGATACTGGAGTAGCTCAACTTCGACACAATACTGTCAGTTCTATTAACCATGAGTGTCGTGCTGAGAGTTCTGATTTTGGCCACTACTAATAACTTCCTTGCGCAATACTGAAGGTGCTCTAAGAATTAAAGTTCAAAATTCAGTAGAGTGCGATGGTGAAATTACATTGGTTGCCATTTGCCACTTGTGTGTGTTATTTTACATTTAGCAGAAGGCTAGTCTAGTAGTACATTGATATAAATGTGAGTGTGTGTTACAATTTTACATTTAGCAGAAGGCTAGTACATTTGGTATACTACATGTGAGTGTGTGGTTATCATGTTGGAGTGTTACATTCTCCTTGTGGGTGTGGGGATCATGTTGGCGTGTTACATCAGTGTTTTGTTGTTTTTGTAGGTTTTCACGTTTTGTTAAAAAAGTTGTTATTTGAATTTTCCTAATCAATTAACTAAAAATTAACAATATTATGCATATGATTAAATAATTTGATTTGATTCTATGATTTGTTAACGAGATTTTTAGTCGAAAACCACTTTTTACCAATTTTAGTAGCATTTCATAAAAATTTGTATTTGTTTTATAAACAACTATTAATTAGATTTTTCTAAGAAAATTTAACACAAAATGAAATCATTTTGAAGTTAATACCTTCATTTACCACCCACTCAATTTTGTTAAGAGTCCTTTCTGCATCTTTTTGCATTATTGTCTGTATAACAAAATCTATTTGGAGTCGATATCTCTAATGGTTCTTGAGATATATATGACGAAAAAAGCTTCCAGAACCTAGAGTGCGTGTGTACGTACAAACGTACGTACACACTCAAGAACAGACATCTTTCCAAAAATCTTGTATTTAGATTCTTTTGACCTTGAAACGTCGAGAAATGTCAAAATTTTCAATTTAATAAATCGGGCGATTACAATAATTACCTATGGGAAGTAAAAAAGATTGACAGTTTTCTTAAAAGAATTATTAAAAAAATACATTGATTTTTAACTCAAGCATCTCGAAAATAATATAAGTTACCGACTTCAATTAGTTTTCATCTAATACAAAATATTATTATTGATGTGTTGCAAAACTTTTTTGGTGAAAAAAGATTTAAAATAAAATAAAAACTCAATCTAGTAATTCTCAGTAGTTTATCTATGGAATTTCAGTTTAAAAATATTTAGAACTCGAGCATTTCTTCACATCTAATTATGTCTGTAGACCTCGGTTCAAAATCATTTTTGAGTTATAAGAATTTTAGATCTCAGTTGATTGGAACTGATTTCTTGTGTGTTTTTGTTATATTTATAGCACCATGTCAATAGTTCTAACATTTTACGAACAAAATTTAAAAAATCAATCAGTTTTTGTTAGAGCGAACATTTATTTTAGGATTTGGTTTGATATTCTCATTTTTGTTCGAAAGAAAAATTGTGTTTCCGTATTTTATTTGATTTCGTTTAAGGTTTGTGTTATTTAAAATTATTCTTTTTTGATAAATAAACACATAAAATTCTTACTTGAATAAATATAAAAAGAAATTTTCTTCGAGTCCTTCAATCTCTAAAATTTCATCAACTTTTGACCAATGAACGATATAGGGGAGGTCATATGAGCCGTAAAGCTTATACAGTTGAGTTTTATTAGTAACGAGTTGATCTAAAGATTTGTTAGTAGTTTAACGATAGTCACCAAAAAGCGGTTTGCTGTTTTTCTTTATAATTGTGACAAACTTTAGTAATACTTTAAATGAAAATTTAGAATGAAACAACAACAACTTGTGTGTGCTACCACCAAGTTCATAGGCTGGAGTTATAGCTATTTCACGGGGGCCAACCCGATCATCAGACTCCTTTAGTGGTGCTTAATCGCTTTTTTGTTCAATTTAATTATTGAAAGAACTTTTGCCCGAGCTGGGCTTGAACAAGCGACCTAGCGTGTGAGGAGATAGTGCACTACGCACTACGCCACCGCACCCACATGAAAGTTGTAAGCCAATTACAGGTTTTTTCGTTCTATCGAACTATACTGAACCGATTAGCATTTTTCTAAGTACACACAAGTAATTGTTGTTGTTTTATTCAGGTTCTTTCTATTAAGTTGTTGTTGTTTCATTCTAAATTTTCAATTGTAAATTCGGCAAGCAGCTGCCTTAACCTGCGAGTGTAAAATTTCACACAAAAACCCCTTAAAAATACTTTAAATTATTTTGATAAAATCTTTTCTGAGAGAAAAAGCAAACATTCAGATTCTTAAGAAGAAACCTTGAATAAGAGATCGCCAAGATCGTCCCTAGAGTCGAAATAGAAGATTTTTAGAAAGATAACTGTGCGGACGTGTGTCTGTCCTCCATAGTGCAAGAACCAGAAGAGATATCGACTTCAAATACATTTTGTTATACAGATAATAATGCAGAAAAATGCAGAAAGGGCTCTCAAGAAAATTTCGTGGGTGGTTTTTTTACCATAGCAGTTTTAAAAAAAGGTGAACATTTTGGTTAAACCTAAATATCTCATGAACCAATGACGCTAGAGACTTAAATTAAATTTTATATTGTAGCTATATTGTAACGTGATACAAAACAATTATATTTATGGAAAAAAATCCATTTTTTTATAAATCAAAAAAACTGAAAAAAAAAAATGTTCACCTCGAAAATTTTACGACTAAAATATGATTTCATCTCCAAAACAATTTTGTGCAACGAAGAATAATGTTTTTGACATCTGATAAAATTTTGAGAAAGATCGAATTGACAGTTTTTTTTATAAAAAGTAAAATCCTAAAAAAACATTACTCATAGTTGGTAAAAATTGAATTTCGACTCAAATATCTTTTCGAAAACTTGAGATTTAGGCTTCAAACTTTTTTATCTTATAAGAAATATTGTTTTGAACATTCTGAAAAATGTTGAAAAAAATCGAATTGACAGTTAAAAAAATAAAAACCTAAAAAAAAATTAATAAAAATTGGTAAAAATTGATTTTCGACTCAAATATCTTCTCAAAACTTTGAGATATAATGGCTTCTAACTAATTTTTACTTATAAGTTAAAGATCAAATTGACAGTTTTTTTTACAAAAAATAAAAACCTAAAAAAAACAATACTAAAACTTGGTAAAAATTTACTTTCGACTCAAATAGCTTTTCAAAAATTACAAATATTGGCTTCAAACTTATTTTATTTCACAGAAAATATTGTTTTCGATATTCATATATCATTCGATATAAAAATCCAACAGTCCGTTTTTTCAAAAAAAAAAAAAAAAATCTACAAAAAATAGTACGAAAATTTGGTAAAAATTGATACATATAGACAAACTTTTAAGCAAGACAAATCGACAGACGGGATGGGAAGTTATCAGTGTGGATCGCATCCCAGCCTTTTTTTACTTGCGACATATACATAGGAACTAGGTATATGCCAAGTTTTGCATTCGTGCAAAATTTCGAACTCGAGATTTTAATCAAACATGACATTACGATGGTAGAGAAGTCGAAAAAAGTGGGTCCCGCGATTCCGTCCGGTCTGTTTTGTCTGTCTGTCCACGCTCCTACAGCCTAAACCATTGGGTCGATTGAGTTCAAACTTCGAAGTTAAGGTTTTGACAGATTCGCGTTAGGCGTTTTTTTCATTTTGCTAACAGTGGCCCCCATAAAATTTTTTTGGTCAAAAAACGAAAATTCGAATTTTCTCAAAAACGAACCGATATATTTTTTTTTTAATTTTCTTTAAAATTTTCTTTTTTAACTTTGCTTCTTTTAATAAGAAAAACATATTTTTGTATTGCTCAGGAAAGGTACCGCTCATAGAACCGTTTTTTTGTTTTTTAATTTTCTCAGTAACTTATGAGCCGATTTCAATAATTTTTTTTTTGAACGAGCTCTTATACTGCCTTAACAATATTTGATTATCAAAAGTGCAATTTTTTTTGCTTGGATTTAAAAAAAAATATTGAATTTTTTTTTCAAAATTCTATATCTCAAAAACGGGTCAACATTTTTCTTACGAAATTCAAATGTAGAGCGTATATTTATAATCACTAAACAACTGCATATCAAAAATATTTTTAGAACAAAATTGAAAAATTTTATATATACAAAATTAATTTAAGAAAAAACCGCTCTAACGATTTTCGAAAAAAAAAATGTGAAAAAATTTGAATCTTAAATTAGTTTTTTTAAAATTATTTTAACTGTTTTAAATGTAACCCCCTCCCAAAAAAATTGAAAAATGGAGGTTTTTTCGACAAATCAAATGGCATTTATATCTTTGAAGACAAACTTATTTTACAGGTATATTTTTAAATCTTATAATCATAGGTACTTTTTTAAACAGACTCTTTGGATATAGGAGCAAGTTCGTGCGACCCAGTCGTGCATTTTATTTTTTTTTTGAAATTCGATATCTTGAAAATGGGTCATCATTTTTTTACAAAATTGAAATGTAAAACGTGTATTAATAAGCTCTAAGTAACTGCATACTAAAATATTTGTAAACTAGTATTGATAAATTGTATCTATACAAAATTAATTTAAAAAAAAAACACTCTAACGATTTTCAAATACAAATTTTGAAAAATTAAGGTTTCTTTTTGAGAAATCAAATGGCGTTAAAATTTTTGTAAACAAACTTTCTACATTTTTAAATCTTAAAATGCAGGAACTATTTTTAAAGAGATTCCTTTAACACAATGTGCAAGTTGTGCTTTTTTTTGTGTTTTTTTTAAAGTGTTTTTTTTTCCAAATAAATTTTCTATTGAAGAAAATTACTTTTAAGATCTTAAAAAATTAAAGAAATCTTCTTTGGATGCTCTAGAACTGAGATTTAAAAACAACACGAATTGCAGGAATATAAATGTCCCAAAAATGACAAAAGTTACACTTTCGTTAAACTAATGTCTAATTAAAAACAAAATTAACTTTTTATGTCTATTAATTTATTATAAAAGCTTTGATTCACTCGAGATCTGAAGTGAAAAGAAATTCTGCAACATTTAGTTTTTGAGTGTCACACTAAAGTTTCGTCCTAAGTTATTTGTTTACCTTAATTTGTTTTTATTTAATTTTTAGTCAAACGCACTAACCATCAGGCCACGGGTACTACGATATTAATAATAGAAAATTGAGTCCGGAAAACATACGTATATAGAATGTCTTTACATCTAGAGATTTTTCCAAATTAGTAAACCATGCCTTGATAATTAACACAATAATTTGACTTTAGCCCTTAAATAGTAAATATGGAGTTAAAATGTAGTAATTTTGTCAGCCTCCTTTAGAGAACATTAAAAAAACATTTCTAAGCGGTGTTCAAAAACTCATCTTTATGTTAAGTTTGTGACCCCCCCCCCCCCACTGATTAAAAGTCTGGATCTGCCCTTTGTGGGTACAACTGTAAAATGGTCACTTAAAAATTAAATTAAATATTTAATGTTCCGAAAAACTATGAATTACTTTGTCATGGAAAAAAATTTGTTTTGTTTAAAATTGCAGCAAAACGTGTTAAAAATTTAAAAGAGTTTTCAAAACTTAGTACTTTATTTGTGGGACAGTTGCAGGCTTAAATTCAATTCAGAAAGGATGTAGTTGAAAGTGTTTTTCAAAAGTTTTAAAACCAGAAAATTAGTTAAAAAGGATTTTTAAACCTCGAACCTCACTGAAAAAGGATCATTTTAAAAAAAAAGTCCCAAAAATTGGCTGTTCCCTCAATCTAGCACAGCAGTGAATTTTTTATATAAATAAGAAGAAAAATCAAACTTATTACGATGTAAACTGTAGTTTTTTTTTCAAAAATTTAGTTTTCGTTTGAAAACTAATTAATCCTTGTTATTACATCTTTCCACACAAAACTAAATCATCAATAGCCGATATTCCATCTTGACAAAATCAAGCTGGCTTCTTTATTTTACTTAATCCTTAATTAAAGTGCAATTACTTTTCCTTACAAGAAGGTTCAGAAGTGATACTTTCACCTATATTATATTTAGTTAGATATTAAATATAACGATAATATTTTAAACCCAATACTTGCGTATTTAACCTTCTCCTTTTTTTTTTTTGAAAAATTTAAGTATGACAAATCGATCGTTCAATGCTCAGTCAACAAAATAATCCATTTTCACTTTAATTGTTTCTCCTTCGCGATAAGCTTAAATCCTTCACAGCAAAATAATAAAATAAGAGGAAGAAAAATAAAAGTATCAACAAAACAAAACGACGAAATATACAAAAGAAGAAATGACATCAATTTAAAATTTTCCTTTTGATACCATAATTTATTCCTTTCGTTACTTATCCTTCATACTCGTACATACAAACATTTATACAACGCAGTGGTGGTAGGAACAATAAATCAGGATTTGATTTATTTCTTATGATAGAGATATATCTAAATTAAGTCGTCGTATTTATAGATTTTGAAATTTCTACCAATTTTCAACAACAACAAAAGCAAACAAAAAGAAAACATAAAATTCACCAAATTGAGTATTGGTTGAAAATCCAATATCCAATAATATGTAAATCAAAGCAAACGACGATTTGGATGACAAGGCGCCAACAATTAGCTCGTCACAATGTCCTTGGGATATCACACCGACATAACATAGCATCATGATGGCAAATCCCTTAAGACGATTGAATAATCCTTATCACAAAGTCCTTGCTGCTGATGATGATGTTGATGAAGAAGATGATTATGATGATGATGATGATGGCACAAGAAATACACATCCTTTGATGACAGTGACAGGACAGGATAGGACGCTTATTGATAGAAAGTCCATCATCTATCCTTAGCAGTGTATGTCTTACGTCATCTTTCATATACCTACAACAATAAAGACTATCCATATCAGATTATTTAACCCGTATAAAAGAAACCCTCTTGCCACCCCCTCCCCCCCAGCTCACATACATTTCTATACTAAGAATGTTTTTAAATCACACTTCAATGAAAAACAAGTCTGCTTTCTCTGCTTTTACCCACTCATACTCCACCCCCCCCCCCCCCCCCCAACAACAAACCACAAGTTGTATAAATATAAAATTAATCTAAGAATATTGGTCCAGCAAGACGGCTTATGACGCCCACTAGAAAGTATTCGAACAGCTCCAAGGAATTATTGAAATTTACGATGAGTTGATAGCTCTTTGGGATAAATCCGATCGAAGCGATAGAGCGCATATGAGGAAGACACACCCCAACTAGCACCTCCAATTCTCTTCACTTCTGCTTCTGAGCCAACTCAATATACCAACGTAACACAACGCCAAGCCAAGCCACGCAACGCCATACCACACCAACCCCGGCCAAATGATGTAATGCAAATTAATGGTGAAGAATTCCATTAACCCACTTTCAAGGACCATCATCATCAAATAGCTGAGTTGAGTCGAGTCGATTCAAATAGAGTCTCCTCGAGCAAGCCCCGGCCCCAGCGTTGGATCTGTCGTCCTCGTCGTCCTCATCGTCGTCGTGCGTTGTCGTCTGGGTGAATGAAAACATGAACTGATTTTAATACATATTTTATGGGTTATCGGGCGTTCGTGTAAACATCGATTGCCACAGCTCCACTGTGCTTCGTTCAGGCTCTAAATGTGCTAATTATCGGAATTCGGATCGGAATTAAAATCAATAATTTGTCTAGGATCTGATTTTGTACTTCTAAAGTGCTGATGGTTCTGAGGCTGAGATGAAATTGTTTACCAAAACTGTTAGCTCACAATATAACAGTTTAATTAACATTACGATTTTTTGGCTTCAAATTTGGTTTGAGCGCGTGTAAACTGGGATTTTTCGACTTCTTATGTTTGAATTCGCAAATAACAATTCAGGATGAACAAAAGAAGGAAGAAAAAGAGGAAGAAGAAAAATGAAGACCATCATGCTTCCGCATTTAATTAGTCGTCCAGCTTGGCGCAATTTCAAAAACAATCATTTTGTGAAGTTTATCCTGCTGCCTTTGCTGTTGCCGTTGCCGTTGCCGTCGCCGTTACCATTGCCACTACCGCCTTTTGCTGCCTCTGCCCATTTTTCGCTTCTGATTCGATTGTTGTTTTGCAGGAAATTTCCTTTTGCAGAGAAAGAAAAACTCCATGTTTTGACAGCTACAACCATCAGCAACAGTATCTGTAGGAGCACATCTACAATTCAACGTAACATAAATAAATTCTTTGTGTTTTTTTCGAATTTTTTGGCTTCTTTCGTTTTTGTATTTAAAATTGGAAGCAATAAAAAATATTTTTTAACATTATTAAATTTTCAAAATGGCAAAAGAATAAATATATATAAAAATACAAAAATGAAAACGTTAAGCGGAAAAAGGAAGGAAGAATGAAAATGGCACAAGCCCATTATATAATGGTGAAGCAATGAGTATGGGATTTGGAACGGTTACCATTCGGTCGTCGAGAAGCTCGAAGTCGTTGTCAATGGTCGTGGTCTTAGGTACATAATTGTTGTTGTTGTTGTTGCGGAAAATGTATCGAAAATAAAGAAGGACATTGTACGTGCTTTAGTCCTTGATTTTAAGAACTGATAAATTCTTAAAGAACACCACACACTTTTAGCTATGCACTCAGAGAGAAAGAGAGGTTATATGATGCACACAATGAAACTTAATTTGTTTTGAATGTCCTTATTTGTTTTGCAGGAAGGACTAGAAGAAAGTTAAGGTACCTTTGTACCCGCTACCTTCATAAAAAAACCGAAAACTATCACTGGAAATGGTATTAGGATACGTTCCAGAGATTTTTACGCAAGATTTTGTACATAGAATGAAATGTATATGCAGGAGCCAAAAATATATATTTTGGATCTTATGAACTGTCTTGAACTCTTTTTTTGTCACAGAAAACATTTTCTTATAAAAAGGTAAACAATCAATAATTCGTTATCGCTTTAAATGCTATAAGTTATACACTTTTTGTACCCCCTAATACAGAAAACTAAGAAGAGATATTTCGATGAAGGTCGACTATTATAAGAAAAATACAAATATGGACTCATTTTTGAAAGCATATATTTGATTTTCTTAAACCATGAGCTGTAAACTTCGAATGTGAATAATAAATGTTTGCTGCGCAACTTTATTAGCGCTGGGAAGCTCTGTTTTGATACCATAAGCTCGTTGGACCTATGTAATGAAAAAAAAAGATAAAAAGATAATATCATGACGGATTTATATTTATAAAATTAGCTATCCTAGAGTCATTAAGTCACATTCAGAAAGGAAATCAGTTCTTTAATTTTTATCTCAAAAAGTCCATCAGGATCTATAAGTAATACCCTTCCGAAGCCTAATATTATAGAACCGGCCAGGGCAGGATATTTACAGAGTAAGTCGATCACAGTTTTTTTTTCTTGGTCTCCGCAGCTACGGCAGTGAGTATTGTGAGGGCTATCCAGCTTTGCTGCATGCTCTACTATCGGGCAATGCCCCGTACATATTGTGATGACCCTGGCTATATCATGGTTGGGTCTGCATAAAAGTTCGATAGAACGGTTTTTGTAATAGGTAGGCCCAATTTTCCTGAATGTGGTACTGTCCATTAAACTGTTCCACCTGTGGTTAGATTCTGTCGGGAAAATTGAAACAATTTTGCCCTTCATAGCTCCAAGAGGAATATTTACCCTTTTCGCAAATGAGCTATGAAGTTTCGATTCTTGCCGGGCCAACTCATCAGTCCGTTCATTTGCATCAATGCCACTATGACCTATAACCCAAATAAGAGTGACATGGAGGTTTATGTTGAGGCTGGATAGTTTATCCCGACATTGTTGGACCAGTATAGGGGATGTTGTGGCCGAATTGAATTGATAGCCATAATAGCCTCCTGGTTGTCAGTGAAGATAGCTGTGTTTCTATTTTGGTTAGATTTGAGTATTCTACATGCTTCTCTGATTACTAGTAATTTCGCTTGAAAAACGCTGACACAATCCGATGCCGAAAAGAATTAGAGACATTTAAGGACTCAGGGAAGATTCCCGAACCAACTCCACACTCCTTCTTTGACTCGTCAGTAAAGATAGTGGTATCGAAGTCGTTCGTAACCATGCCATCTTCCGAATTCTTTCTCGAGGGAAAGATGACTTTTAAATCTTTACTGATGTTCAAGGCAGGGGTGTAGTAGTCGGTGTTTGTCCCAAAAATATCCGCTGGAATCAGGTCTTTAGTGTTGCCATGCCTTTAAGGTCTGGAAAACCAACAGTTTGATTCTTTAAGCCTTAACGCGTTACACGATAAATGTGTAAGTCTACTGGTAGGAGGTGCAGAATAACATTTACAGCCTCTGTTGTTCGGAATCGAAGTCCCCTGTAGTGTAGATACTAGTTAATCTTTGAGTTAGTTGGTGTTACTTCTCAAAATAGTCTGGCCTTATTTCACTTTGTCAAAGTGCAATATGAAAATGTGCCTTATTTCTATTTTTTAAAGTTGGTCTTATTTCACTTGGCCTTATTTTACGGCACCCTCTTTGAGTCTTCTATTTGTAAAAAACTCTGTGTTTTCATGTTAAACATTATGATCGTGTCAATTAAGGGTAATTTTACTAAGGGGCGTTCTAAAGTAACTTTTTCAATTGACCTTTTTGAAAACTGTATTGCTTCATTTAAATGCAAAGAACAATTCGATTGTATTTTTACTGATGTTCAGTAAGGTGTTTGACAAACTCTCACATTAAATGTCGCTTGTTAAATTAAGTACATAAACTGGGTTTTGAGTGAACACTTCGTAAAATGGTTTCAATCTTATTTATTAGATAGGTCATACTTTGTACTTGTCAATGTTTGCGAATCAAATAAGTTCAAAGTTAAGTCTGGAATTCCACAAGGTAGTCATTTAGTTCCTGTTCTTTATTAACTTCCCATAGGAAGTTACTGTAATGGGTCCGATTTGTCAAATTGAAAATGTTTACATTTATCGACGTTTCAAGGTTCCTAGAGTCTAAATAAAAGATTTTTAGAGAGATGTCTGTGCGTGCGTGTTTACGTACGTTCGTACGTCCGTACGTTCGCGAAGTTTTTTTCGTCGTCCATTGTTCTAGAACCAGTAAAGATATCGATTTCAAATAAATTTTGTTATACAGGTAATAATGCAGAAAGATGAAGAAAGGACTCTCAAAAAAATGAGTGGTTGATTTTTTTACCATAGCAATTTAAACAAAGGTGAAAATGTTGGTTAACCCAAAATATCTCACGAACCAATAATGCTAAAGACTTGAATTATTTTTTAAGTTATATATTGTAACGTGATACCAAACTAGTATATTTTTGGAAAAAAATCCAATTAAAAAAAAAATCGTCTACTCGAATATTTTTTGAACGAAAAATGATTTTATCTCCAAAACAATTTTATGCAAAGAATAAGGTTTTTGAATTCTGGTAAAATTTTGAGAAAAATCGATTTGACAGTTTTTTTTTATAAAAAATTAAAACTTAAAACAACATTACTAAAAGTTGGTAAAAATTGATTTTTGACTCAAATATTTTTTCAGAAATTTAAGATTATGGCTTCACACACTAATTTTGTCTTATAAGAAATATTGTTTTCAAATTTCGTCAAAATTTTGTAAAAAATCGAATTGACAGTTTTTTTTACAAAAAATAAAAACCTAAAAAAATATTATTAATAGGTCGTAAAAATTGATTTCCAACTTAAATATTTTTTCAAAAAATTGAGATATTGGCTTCAAATTAATTTTATTTTATAAAAAATATTGTTTTCAACATTCAGTAAAATTTTGAGAAAAATCGAATTTTTTTTACAAAACATAAAAACATTAATATAAAAACTTGGTAAAAATTTACTTTCGACTCAAATATCTTTTCAAAAATTAAAAATATTAGCTTCAAACTAATTTTATCTTACAGAAAATATTGTTTTTGACATTCAGTAGTTTTTTTTTATAAAAATCCAATAGTCAGTTTTTTTCATAAGAAAATAAAATCTACAAGAAATAGTATGCAAAGTTGGTAAAAATTGATGTTCGCTTCTCGATATCTCGTGAACAATAGAAGATATTGACTTAAAATTAATTTCATTCATCCAATTTGTATTTGTTTATTTAAGAAATAAAACTTTTAAGAAATGCTACTAAAAATGGTAAAAATTGGTTTTCAACTAAAAATCTCGTTAGCAAAAATAGATTTTTAAATAAAACTATTTCATTATATGCAAGATATTGTTATTAATTTTCTAATTTTTAAAAATAATTCAATTGAAAACTTTTTTGACAAAACACCAAAACCTACAAAGTTTTAAGCAAGACAAATTGATATACGAGATGGGAAGTTATCAGTGTGGGTCGCATCTCAGCCTATTTTCGTTTAATTAATAATTGGAAATATTCTCTCTTTGCATCTTATGTTTCGTATTATCTTTAATATTCCCCAAAGTAATCTGAGGAATTTAACCGATTGCATACGTTCGTATTAATTCTGACCATAAGCAACATTTACAGTTTCAGCAGCCTGTATTACGAAGACATGCCAACCTTACGATACTAGTATCGTTTTCAGTATCTTCAATCTTTGAATCACCACTTTTGAAGTATGTTTTAATAATTTTAACGCATTATTAGATAGTAACGTTAATGGCAAACATTCAACTAATATTATGACACTTTAAATGACAGCTGAGTGTGACAGGTGTCAAATGCCAGTGCTACCAATTTGACTCCATGAATTGAAACCATTTTCACCTGCCTTTAAGTGAGTGGAAAGTATAGTTTTATATGATTATAATTTGCTGAATGTAGTGAGAGAAAAAATATAGAAGAACAAAATTTAATTCACCAGAATTATAAAACGCTTTATTAACGACAATCTAACTCACAACCATAATATCAAATAATTGTAATAATAAGAACTATTCTCAAAAACCATTTCTATATTTGTATAAGTTTCAAATGAAAGAAAATGAAGTGAAACGGAGTTCCTTTATATTTCTTGTTTTTAAATATTTTGTATTAAAGGTTCAACGATTCTTAGAACATTTTGAAAAAAATAAATGAAGAAAGTTAAATTTTTATACGAGTACATGTTTCTCGAAGCTCACACGAAATGTGAGCACTTTAATTTCAAAAGTCACAGTATATCCTCTCAAAATTGCAAACTTTTCATTTCATCCTCATTTTATGTCGATACTTATTTTTCTTAAGCAACTAACTTTAAACTCTTTTTTGTTTTTTTGAAGTTAAAACATTAAAAATAAAAGCGTTCATGATATGGAACCATCGTAACTCTTACAAACGAAACAACAACAAAAAAGAAGCTTCAAGCTTTGAAAGACAAACATAACCAGAAAAAGTCCTTGAATTAATTAAGTGCAGTTTAAGACAACAACACCAACCAAAAATAAGGGATGGAGAAAAACAAAACGAATAAATAAATGACTGCGTCATAAAAATCCAACCGATCCCCTTTTTATTTTTATTCTCAACCCAATTTAAAATGATTTGCATAAACGCTTAATTTTTCATAGCATTAAAAAAGGCATTACCATCTCAGCTCAGCATATACAAGAGTGTTGTACTTTGTACCGCTCTCTACCTTACCTATAGAACTATACCACCGCATCGTTCAGCACTTCTTGTATGAGGGCTTCCTGAGAAACAACTTCTCGTTAGGTATAGGTAAGGTATATATGGTAGGTTGTAAGGATGATATTATGATGTATCTTATTTGCTCCTTGTCCTTTTTTTGTTGCTTCTTCGTCGCGTTGTCGACATGGAGCGACACGGTGACGGTGATGGTGACGTTGACGTATATTCGTCAACATCTATGCTAAAGCCTTCCTGGAAAATACGCCACAATCAGAATCTCAAGAAATCGCGTTCAAGTTTATTATAAATACTTTTTGGGTGTTGTATGTATGTACGTGGGTGCTTTATTGCGATTTCTTCATTTTGAGTTAACTACTTTAAAAAAAGTATTCTTAGCACACTTTAAAGGGGGGGTGGGGGAGAGGTGGTATGGTAAGGTAGATATGTACATCTGCATTCAGCCTTCCTTGAGGGAAAATTTATAAAATCTAAGAAAATTTGCATAGACCATGTTTTACATTACCAATACATTGTCTATGCTTATACAGCAACGCTTGGGGGGGGGGGGGATGAGTCTTTAAAAATACTCTCTATTTGAGCTTAATTTTCCAGCTCGGTAAAAAAGGTATGTGTACCTGGTACCTTACCTACTGATTCTGGGGTTTGTTTTGTTTGAAGTGTGTTTACGCTTAGGCTATTGATAATTTGTGTCTTGGTTTGTTAGGGGAAAGTTGGGATAAACGGTAAAGAAGCTTAAAGACTTGAAAAGCTGTCATAAAATTTAGTAACACAAAATGTTTTTTTTTCTAGTTGCTCAGAATTGAGTTTGTAAATTGTGAAATCTTCTTAAAACGTACTGTTTTTATTTCTTTGGTAAAAATTGGTTAAATATCACTTATTTTCATATTTTCAAGTTAGAAAATACGTGGTAAGACTGTTGGGTAAATATGTACGTATTTAGATCAAATACAATTACAATGAAGAAGCTGTAGCAGCCGCTTGGAGCATTGTCAACATTGATTTTTCACGAAATTTTTTTAACATATTCTTCTAAGTGGTTCGGAAATTCTTTAGTGATGCTCTTTCTGTTGACTTTCTCTTCAATCTGTAAGTCGCTTCAATACGGTCAGTAAAGTTCAACAGATGGTGCATCATTCCTTTTGAATTTCGCTAGTAAAACATTATGTATAAAGTCCAGTTTTGAAGTCCACTATTTTAGCAGCTGTTACTTTTGAAGCTATCATCTTTTCATATTAAGCAAGTGAAACTACGTCAGTACTAAAAATGGAACTATACGCTTTTCAACAACCTTTTGAAAATATGAAAATTCACTACAAAAATGATAAAACTGTAGTAAAAAATTGCAAAACTTTAAAGCATTTTTCGTCCATCGCGTGGTGAAGCACCTTCTCGGCTGACAAAAGTAAATCTAGTGGATATATTTGAGCAGTTAGGACAACTTTATAGAAATATAGCTTCTATAGTGTTAACCAAAACCAAGACCCATGTTTATCGATTCCTCATGGGTTTTTGGAATAAGGCATTCTTAAGACGATATTTGCATACAAGATCAGAGCCTTAAGGTTATTACAGTTCAGTTAGCACAAGAATTCAAGCCGATGTATCACTAGTAACGTCGTATCCTATTATGTAACCTTAAAATACATCAAAATGATCATTATTCAGTAATGTGGCGCATTTTCACCTCAAAGGATTCGTTAAAAAGTAGAATTCGGCGTATTCGGGTCTCGAAAAAATTAAGCAATAATTGTTTAAAGCCTCTCCGACCACAAAGTATCACTGTTTGTTGAGGTTTTTGGGCTGGGTTGCGGTGTGATAAGAAATTACTTGTTCGAAAATGGGGATGTTAACAGTGTTAGGGTGAATGAATAGAGGTACCGAATTATGTTCAATGATTTTTAAGGCCAGAATTTGAAGAAACTAATGTGGACATTTTACGAGCAACAAAACAATCACAATTTTGAAAGAAAAGTTTCTTGACCTTGTTATTTCTCGAAGAGGCAGTCACTGACACTTAAGACTTTATTTCTTTTGAACCACCTGAAATATAAAATATAACGCTCAACCATCAATTCAAGACGGTAAAGATAGAATTAGTGAAGTTGTCGACGCCGCACTTCCCCAAATGTACGAGTTGATTAAGAAAAATTGCACGAAAAGTGTGTAGTGCTGCTACTGTAGCCGTACCTGCTATTTATCTTATAGTGTTTTCCATTGATAATTATAACACAATTTTCTTTAAAATGAAGTTAACATCTCTTGATTTCTTTTAAGAATGCATATTTTTGTTAAACATCAAAATAAAACTTTGTATTGGCATATATCTGTAAGTGTACACCATTTTAAAATTGTTTTAATATCAATATTTTTGTGAAGAACTTGATAAGAAAATTGAGGTGCCGTGAAATAAAGCCAAGTGAAATTTATTTCAAAAATTGGCCTTATTTCACTTTTGTAAAGTGCAATACCCGTGGCATGATGGTTAGTGCGTTGGACTGTCATGCGAAAGGTCTTGGGTCCGATACCTGCCTGTACCACCTAAAGTTTTTTTTTCACGGATTTTGCCTCTTGCGAGGAATTGACAAATTCTCCAAGAGTAATTCTTGTCATGAAAAAGTGCTTTCTCAAATTAGCCGTTCGGATTCGGCATATAAACTGTAGGTCCCCTCCATCCCTGCAACTGCTCGCACACAGGAATGGTTATGAGAGTTGTAAGTCACTAGACCCTGGTTCTCTACGGACTGTTGCGCCACCTAATTTATTTTTATAAAGTGCAATAACACCAAGTTTTAAAAGTTGGTCTTATTTCACTTGTCTTTATTTCACGGCACCGAAAATTGACATTTGTAAAAGTTATGTGAAGGTGACCTTTGATCGTAGGTGATGAAAAATATAAGATAATAATTTCCTCAATTTGACGAACAGTGCACTTGCTATGCAATCATGGTCAAAATTTTAGATGTGTTCGTGAAAAGGTGCTTGCGTCTGTAATCCAATTTATTGGAACAACTGTGGTTAGAATTCAAACGGTTTCCAACAAAATTGTTGCTTTTTCGGACAAAAATGTAAACCGTTTTGGAAGACAATTTCATAGTTAAAAAACAAGAAACAAATATTACATTGCGGTACCCGTATAGTGATGGTTTGTGCGTAGGACTGTTATGCCAGAGATCTTGGGTTCAATTCCTGCCTGTTCCAACTAAAGATTTTTTTCATGGATACTGCCTCTTAGGAGGAATCTCTCGCTTGGGTTCCTTCAAGAGTAATTCTTGTCATGAAATGAATCCCTGAGGACGGGCCATTTTTTAAATGATTAGTAAGTTTCTTATATTACACCCATTTACAAATCAAGACCCAAGCAAGATGGCACCTATTATCGTCCTATAACTAAGCTCTTAATGATTTCGAAGATATTTGTGAAAATCGTTTATAATAAATTAACATTTATTATCAAAGATCTCATTTCGAACTTTCAACATGGTTTTGTCTATGGAAGATCAACAGCAGCTAATCTAACCATTCTATGCAATGAGATGTTTTTGCACACTGGTTTTTCTAAAGCTTTCGATAGAGTCACATGCACAATCAAAACATCTTCTTAATAGCTAAACTATCAGCTTTAGGTTTTTATTCGAGTTTTTTTGTTATGGTTAGAATCTTATTTGGTAGATCGTCACCATAAATTCGTCTTTATCACTTCCAATATCGGTGACCTCTAGTGTTCCCCAAGGAAGCCACCTTGGCCCTTTACTTTTTCTTCTTTTTGTTAATGATATTCCTCACATCACTAAATCTTCTATTTGTCTTATGTTTGCTGACGACATTAAATTGCTAAAATGTATTAAATTGGCATCTAATCAAATTCATCTCCAAATCGATCTAAATAATTAAGTTAGTTAGTCGAAGACCACGCACCAGTTACATCTTAATGTGATTATATAATCTTTTGTCGTAACTTAGAATTATCAAACTTAACTTATTCAATAAGTGGTGTCAATTTTCAAATGGACCTTAGAGTAATTTTTGATCCGAAACTAACTTTTTTTCTCCACGTCGACTTCATCGACTTATCGAAAACTTACTCCTTACTTGGTTTAATTTCTCGTAGTTCCAAAGAATTGTATGACCCAAGGCGTTATTTTAGTGCTATGTCAGACTAGTACTTGAATATTGCTGTGTGATATGGAACCCGTAGTATTCTTTTGCATTCTAATCCACTTGAAACCATCCAAAAATGATTTACTAGAATACCAGTTTGTAGATTAAAATGGAATATTGGAATCCCTTCATACGGTACAAGATGTAACCTTCTTGACCTTTAACAATTAAAAACTCGAAGATGATACTTTGAGATATTTTTCATTCGTGATATTCTTGCTTATAAAATTGATTGCTCCTTTTATCTTTCGTTGATAAAATTATATGTTTCTTCAAGAGAGCTGCGAGCTTCTAAACGCTTGTTTGTAGGATACAAAATTAAAAAGCTTATTTATGATGAATCTTATGATCTAAAAAGTCTATTTGAAAAACTTTTTTTACGCAATTGATAGTTCAAAAATTATAAACTCAGGACCATTCTTTTCGACAAACAAAAATCGATATTTTCTTGTGCACATATAGAAATTTTGGGAACTTTTTCGTATTTTACGAATTGTTCATTACGAATCTAACAATTTTCAGCGATATGCGAATCATTCAGAGGTTTTTGCAATGTTAAGGTGCCAGTTATAGCTATCATTGAAATCGATCCGGAAAATTTTTGAATCGATATTTGACGGTGTTTTCCTTGATTAGAAATAAAAATTATATACTGATCGATCGGAAATCACACAAAGAATTTTTGTTGAAAGAAAAAAGTGTAATTTCGCATTTATTTTTCTCTAAAAATGTATTTTTCTATTTTCCGGACGGAAATTCATTTTCCTGAACAGCTGATTTTTTTATGTTCAAAAGTGAAACGAATCGTTCCACTGATTTGTGATCTAATTTCGCACAATTCCAATGACAGATTTCTGTCAGTAAAAGTTTTTCGGTGGCTTTCTATCAGGAAATTTTTTTCAATGACAGAAACTTTTAATGAAAGCTATAAACGACCTGCAAAAAAAATTCCAATGTTTGTTTTCAATGATGAAAACCAATGATAGCTATAACTGGCGCCTAAGTCGATTTCACTGAACTATAACAGAATTAAAACAAAAATTCGAATTTACTCTCTGACGTACTTCACACTCTGTAACTGCAGTAACTAATAAGTCAAAAACTCAAACTTTCCTGATTATTGGGACAATTCTGTAGAAGTAACATTAATTTTATTGTGTTAAGTGAAATTTTACGGGAATTAAATTTTCTACCGATAATTTCGAAAATTGATGTCTTACTTACCATTTTCTTTCTTAAAAATCTCCTATAGTTGTGCTAAATACAAATTTTTCTGGGGGAGGGTAAGCTTTTTTTAGAAGCTATATAATTACGTCTTAAATGCACGTGTGCCTACCCTTTGGAGATGGGGTTTTAAATTCTTTTTAGGGTGTCATACTAATGATTTAATAATTAATTTATATAAAGAGCATCTATTTCTGGTTGTAGGTAAGAATTTTTCTCAGAATCAGTTACTGAAAAGCTGATGAGCCTTAGAATTCCGCATAAAAATGTATGTTACAACAGATGTACTGCATATACACACTCTCTCCCTATACCTGAATCTACCTTCAAAATTTCTATACTTATTTACATACGGGCACATGAATAACGTTAAATTAAATTCCAAATCTTGAAGTAATTATAGAAAACGAGGCGCTATTTGCAACTCGCACTCTTATTCTTAAAAAACACCAAGCCACGTCGCGTCGTGCGTCGCACCGCGCGTTAAAGAAACCAAATAGCGTTGTTGACTGTGAAGCTTTTCAGCTTTTCTTAGAATGGTAAAATAAGTACGATTAATTTAATACTTCGGCGAATGTATAAAAGTAGCTATGTATAGGTATAGCTGCTTAAGCAAAATTCTTACTTTTATTTTTACATACCTACGACTATGGTATATACTATGCGTAAGCAAAGATAAGCTTCCTCATAAATCAGCGGGTGATGGCAGTGTGCTTCAGCTTCGGCTTCCCTCAGCTTCTTTTGTAGATACTCTGATGAATTAGGCACGGTGTAAGTTTAACGAAGAGAAAGTCGTTTTACCCATTTCATATACATACATACATCAACTGTTAGTATATATGAATATACGTTAACGTCAACGACAGCCGACGGCGCTATCTTGGTATATATTGTGAGCGCTCTTAGCGCCACCACCACGCACCGTGGCACCGGCATCCGTGTCTTCTGACAGTTGTCTTACAAAGGCAATATCCTTAACTCAAATGTCCTACACTTGCGGAGTTTTATTCCCATCCTTATAAATAACCGACACGTCGTCGTCGTCGTCGTCGACGTCTTATGGAAAGACGACACAAACATAGCTACCTCTAAAATTTTGTGCCCGACTTTTCCTTCCATGCGAAAAGGAAAAGAGGTGGAAATAGAAAGATATATATTTGCCACTTCTGAAACTGGTGCTACTGATGGTGCTGCTGTAGTTGAAGCTGTTCCTGCTGATGCTGCTGTTCCTGTTACTGTTACAAAACTCCCTGAAGAACTGTTCTGCATAAAATGAAGTAGAACAGGATGCGATGTGGGTTTAGTAGTGCCATCAAGTAAATAGACGGCGACAATGAAGTAGAAACTGCGGATCCGTGTAAAGGGTTTTCGTTTCGTATGGTTTTTACTTTCATTTTTTCTTCTTTCTTTATTTGAAGAAGCTCCTTCTTCAATTTTTTACATCGCTAGTGCTGATGCCAACCCCGAGCCAAGAAAGGATCCTCTTCTCGGCTAGGGGGCGTATTTGGAACATGCTCTATAGTGTTAGATACACGACCTAAGGTGTCACATCGAGCAATATAGTTCCTTGGAGAAAAGAACGAAGAACTTACCAAATGCGACACACATACGTTTCTTAACCATCTCGACACACAGGACGAAATGGTTCTCAAGGAGCTAGTGGAGGAGGAGGTTAGGGGACAAGGTGTTTATAGTGTTAAAAAATAGTAAAACTAAAAGAAGGGAAAAGCTAAGACGAAAAAAAAGAAAACCTACATAGATTCCACATGAATGCATGAGTTTTCTTTGTTTTGATTGAAACCGAGCGAAGGATGCACCATGAAGTATGTGCACTTTTAAGGATGAAGGAAATCTCATGTTTGGCGCGGTATGCAACTTAGCTGAAGCTGAAGCTGAAGCAGAGGCAGTATAGCACTCTTTCTGTGGCTCTGTGGGGACTTTTGACATCGTGTTGTTGTATGTAGATATATAAACGAACGACGAGTATTTGTAGCATGCTATGTCTTCAACTTCAACTTAACCTAAAAACATACATCTTGATATACCTGTGAGAGAACTAAGGGAAAGTAAAGGAAGGGAAGCATCCTGGAGTACGAATGCGAATATACGAGTGCGAGTACATGACCTTTTACTTTAAATGTAAAATATTTCTGTGCCTTCAGTGTGCATATAAATTTTAACATGTGTGGCACGTTTTGATTTATTTATTTATGCTTTTTTCTTGCCCCTTCTTCTTTTAGTATTGTTTTGCGGTTGCTGTCATGTGCAACACGCTGGTTAACTTGGCTTGAAGAGGTCGCCAGTTTGGAGTGTATTAAAAGGAAGAGCAAAGTAGCTAGCTAAATACATGAGGGAATTCATTTTGCAAAGAAGGATACCAAAAAGGAAAAGAAACAACGACGACGATGATGTTGGCAAACAAATTTGCTACTAATCGCTGTTAAAGAGGTCCTTAAGGGAGAGCAAGTTTCTTGTTTCTTGTGGATTTTTCCGTAATTTTTGTATTTTTTTTAAATATAGTAACGCAGGTAATCAGGTTGGGTTTCATTTGAATGAGCATTCAAGTCATTGCGAATATGTGTCAGGGTTTTCATATCTATATATTACTATAGGTACTAGGACTAGAATTTTAAAGATTAAATGGGTTAGAACAATTTTATATGACTGAGATCCAAAAGAGGGTCATTCTCATTACGCATAATCTTTTTATTTTTGTTCAAAACTAGGTTTTCTTTTAATTTGTGGAATTGGCATAGATTTCTAGATAAGTAGTTTCTCTGAATTAACTTAATAAAGTCAGCATCAGCAGCAACGTCACTTCAAAGTCGAAATGATGCTGTAGCATATGTGAACAGTTATAAGTAGGCTCTTCAATTTGAACTAGAAATTTAGACTTTGGTACTTTTAGTAGTGGTAAAAAGGAGCGCGTATTGCAATTATTGGAACACACATTTTAATTCAAAACTAATTAAACCTGACATTTCGGTAAGATCAAAAGTTGTATACGATGTACTTACATATACAAATGTTCATCAACTTAAGTTTCTATCTCCATTAAATGAAGCGTTACATTGTGTTATGACAACAGCATCTTTTGTGAAGGGCGACAAGAAAATCGCAGTGATAAAATGTATTGGAGTTTGAAACAATGATGTATTAGTTCTTCAATAATTATTTGAAGTCTTTGATGCTACCGACATCAAGTATATTAGCGAATAGTGGCGCTCAGAATTGTTTGCTTTGGATGATTCCATCCTTAGAATTGAATTGTTCCTATCCTCGCACTGAAATTGTTGTTCCCTGTGATTTCAATGTACACAATTCTTCTTCGCTTTTCGATACGGATGCCACACCCACCGAATGAATTTGTTCTGGTCATCATAATTCCTCGATTTTTCCTGAGTTAAGTCCTTACTCAACTGGTCACTTGAATATCTAAAAATATTATTTCAGGATAATTAACTTGTCAGAATAATTTCTCGATAGTGCTGTAGACTCCAGTGCTGATGTGATCGAATGTTTATTTATAAATTGGGGATTATTTTGGGCATGACAAAATAAAATACATAAGTTGATTTGAACTGCAAATAAGTTATCAGCATTATAGCGGTGCGTACATTAAACCAGGAAGGCTTGCAAGGTGCAAGGTCAAGACAAAATAAATCATACAAATTGTTTAGATCTGAAAGAATAATTTTGATTTCTGTATAAATTATCTAAATCATCAACATTGTGACGACGAAGATTTTCTCAATAAATTCTGATATCGAAATTATTTGGTTTATATTTAACTTGACCTTAATTTAAACACCAAGCATTTTTCGATTTTCATAAGCTCAAGGCGTAAATCAAGTGGATTTCCTAGTAGTATGAAGTATGAGGACACAATTAGTGGTGATGTATCTATGATATGCAATTTATTCTCTGACTAGGTATTTTTAAACAGTATACTCTTTAGAAGCTACCCTATATACAAGTAAGTAGAGTTGTCCATATCGGTTCTTTAGTTCTTGGTCAATTTGAAATAGAAGACATTTTATCTAAATTGGATGTTAATAAAAGTGAATGGCTTGATGGAATTAGTGCTATTTTGTTAGGAAAATGCGGTATTGCTGTATCGAACGCGCTAAACACATTCAAGTCAATTGTCTTATTCCTTTGTATTAGTAGAGTTATATATTTATTCTTGTCATTGTATGCGAGTGTAACTTGGAGAAATAGGTTCACTCATTTTTACTTTGTAGAGTTAGTTGTCTCTTAACTCTCGTCCCGTACAGGCCGGCCTCGGATAAAATATAATTGTTGTAAAGAAATTAATATTGTATAGTGAAACTGACAGTACAAAGAAACCATTATTAATAAAGATAATCAATAGTCGGGTTTTTTTTTAACCACTTTTCCCGACTCTAAATTGCCGTGTTTTATTTTTTCCTATAATTTTACAGTCCGCTTTATACATTTTGGTCCACGTCGAGACCGGATAACGCCAGTAGAGTAAAAATATACCGGTAAAAGTGCTCCCTATTGTCAATCTCAATACGCCTTATAATAATGTGTTGTGTCCGTAAACCTTTTTTTTTTTTTTGGTGCGGTGCCGTGTAGTGCTGTACAGAAAAAGTACAGAAAACAAAAAAAAAAAGAAAAGAAAAGGAACATACTCAAACAAACTTGTCGCCTCGCCAAGCGCGCCGCCGCCGCCGTCGTGACGGGGTCTTATACATACCCATGCTAAAATAAGAGCAAAACCAAAAACACACAGCAACACGGCATATACTAAATAAACAGCAAGCCTGTGCAACAGTTACGCAGCTGCGATGTGCCTATGTACACGTAAATACATAACAGCAACAAACTCAAATGAAAAGGAGAGAGAATTCTCCGCGCAATGCGATAGCGTCACCTTTAGTTTCAACCACCAAATAGTTGTTGTTGTGTAGAAGTGAGTAAAAAAAATTTAAGCGAAATCGCAAAGAAGAATCATATTTAGAAGAAAGATAAGTAAAGAAAGAATAATAATAAGTTTTAAAGAATAAAATAGAAAAGTACAGAGATTTAAAAGTGCAAAGTAAATAAAAGAAGATACAGAATAAGAACGAAAAGAAGAATTGGTACAGGTGAGTCTCTAAAATATAAAATAACCAAAATTTAAAAGTGCTCAGGGTAGTGATAGCTATGTGCAGTGCCGGGTGGTAAGACGTGCTGTTGTTCCTTTGCTACGGTTCTTTTTGTGTGGATGTTCTGTTGGCAGAAACAAGCCAAAACACAAATAAGACGAGCAAATACAAAGCCCGCGTCGCGTGCCATCGCATGTGTTGCAACGTTTTATTATTATTTATTTATTCGTCTCAACGACGACGCGCGCCGCTGAGACGGCAGCAAAAGATATAATTCTGGAAGTTTCCATGTGCATACGCGCAGAAAAATATAAATATAAATATACATACACAAATAAATTCCCTTCTCTAGATTAGGTTTCGTTGGCGTATATTATATACCTCAACTTGAGCAAACCGTCTCAGGCTTTGTATGCATACATGCATACTCACTCGGCAGCAAATTTATTCGTAGCCAGACGACCAGCTGCAAAGAAATTGTTGGCAGGATAAAAATGAAGGGGAGGAGAATGCTATTCCTCGATGCCGATGAGGGCATACAACCAGTGTCGGCATTGAGATGGGTATACTCTTTCTCATGTGTCCATGTGTGTGACTTACAACCACCGCTGGCACATGCACGCATGCGAAGACAAATGGCAAGTAGATAACTCCGCCCATGATGCGCAGTATAGTTATATAAAGTAGGGGATGTATTAAATGATTCTCTTATGTATGAAAAGAATATAGACAGCGCATCTGGGTGAGCGACGCGAGGCATTTAAACGAGAGCCCTGTTAAATAGGAGAAGAATCCTTATTGTACTGTGCCGTCAATTTAGTAGTATAAATAGAATTTGGTAGGACAGAGTTTTAGATACAAAGTACAGATAGGTTATTGCCAAACTTTAAAGCATCTGTTATTAATGTGTATATAAAGGGTAGTGCAGCTTAGAACATTTTTTACAATGCGATTGGCTATGGGCAGTGTTTAGTTTGAGCGCATTGAGTTACTCATGTGAACGCAAATACTTGCTTAAACCACTTGCAGATTAAGCTATCATATTCTCTTGGGTTCGTACTGGTCTTTGAACATTAGTTGCAAGTTACATGGCACCAGTTCTAAATTCAAGTGTGCGTTCGCAACGAGGATATGAAGCGATACAGTTAGCACGATATAGAGTAGCATAGCTTAGAGAAAGTTGTGATTGACAGGGTATAGATAAGAGTATAGATGAGTAAATTAATAAAAATTTATAAGTGCAGAATGTTAACATGTTTTGAAGTACAGAGGTAACATAATAGGTACAGGATTTTAACAGGGGCTCTAGTATATAATACAAAATAAAATGAAAATGTAAAGAGTAGAGCATAAAGTATACAGTAAAGACAAAAGAAATGAAAGGATTACAGAGGATAGAATATAGAGTAAAGACAATAGAGGTACAGGCTGGATCCAGATACAGATATAGATATGCAAAACAAACAAAAAATAAAAATGTTAAGGCGCCACTTCGACGGGAGTAGGTAGCTAACGCCTATATGCTGGAACAGCAATAGGAGCTGTAAGTCGTATTAGAATATTAAGCGCTTTATAAGTTTTTTTTTGGCGATCAAGCAAAAAACAAATAATAGATATTCATACGCAGGCAAGTGAACAATCAGGTCTAAGTTCCCGTTGGTGTCTTATTTCTATCTCTTATTTCCTATCTTATATTGAAGTAGAAGAACGTCCGTTCGGGGATAGAGCGGATCAGAATGTAGGCCCTCGGTCCCTGTCGTCCGCAGCTGCAGATGCGTATTGGAGCTGTTTGGTTACACTTTAAGTGCGTACAGCGAATCCAATACAGAGGCGAGCAAACCGGCAGAGCCTCTTCGTGTTTTGTTCTCCTTAGGACGGGGCAGTTCACTACGATATTTTTCTTTTTTCGTTTTCAGGTTTCTGACACTAGCGGGGGAGTTGACCTGAAATAGCACGCACACTAGATAAAATAGGCACTGAAAAAGCACATATAGGCAGGCCCAAGATTCGAATAAAATACAAAGCCACTACTTATAACCCGAGCACTTACTTACTTATATATATATGTATACATAAATTGTGTTATTTTTGTACAGATGCCTAGGACAAGTTCCTACAGGCTTAGATATAGAGTACAGATGCCTAGGATAAATACCTACAGGCTAAGATATAAATTTTGATATTTCTGGTAAAGATGCCTAGGATAAACACCTACAGGCTAAGATATAAATTTTGATATTTCTGGTAAAGATGCCTAGGACAAATTCCTACATGCTTAGATATAGAGTACAGATGCCTAGGATAAATACCTACAGGCTAAGATATAAATTTTGATATTTCTGGTAAAGATGCCTAGGACAAATTCCTACAGGCTTAGATATAGAATACAGATGCCTAGGATAAATACCTACAGGCTAAGATATAAATTTTGATATTTCTGGTAAAGATGCCTAGGACAAGTTCCTACAGGCTTAGATATAGAATACAGATGTCTAGAATAAATTCCCACAGGTTGAAACATAAATTTATTTTTTGTACAGATGATAGAGAACATAGATTTATGTAAATAAATTCGTACAGACGCCTGAGTATAAATGCTTACAAGCTACTCAGGGATAGATAGACCAATACAAGCAAAAAGGTAGACATACCTGCGCCAAAGGTTTGTTCTTTAAATGAACACAAATTAAATTATTTTGCTTATCTCGAGGGTTTCATGCGCAGACATGATGCGAAATCGTCTCTATGACGACGGGATGTGCCGTTATTTGCCGTCTGGCTTATTTCCATGCTTTCGGGCAAATTAAATAAGTATAATAAGTATGCGCAACTATACGCGCAAATGCAAAACGAGAGAAGAATGCTATTCCTTTATACTGATGGGGGCATACAACCAACATCGGTATATACTCAGTGACCTGTGTGTGACTTACAACCACCGCTGGCACATGCATGCGAATACAAACAAAGTATAGGGCGCCGCCGCCCATAGCGCGCAATATAGAATACACATGAAAGATAAAATTTCAAATTAAAGCCTCAATGAGAAACAATATTTCCCCTCACACATAGTAGTAGTATACAACTGCACAGCAAGCAAGCTGAGTGAGAAGACGTATAGAAGGAATTTGAAAAAGGAGGAAATATTCTCACTGTACAGAGCCGTCAAGCAAGTATCGAAAATACGAAAGTAATACAGAAATTTAACAGATGCTTAACAGAATTTAAAGAACAGAAATTTAACAGATGCTTAACAGAATTTAAAGAACAAACATTTAACAGATGTTTAACAGAATTTAAACTACAGAAATTTAGCAGAAGAGATTACGTTGAAAGGCGCGCAATCTGTGCAAACTGCCTAAAGCATGGGCACAAAGAGAACAACTGCCTTGTTCACGGCTGCGTCAGATGTGTGGGGGCCCTGAAGCATAACATCTACCTCTGTCCAAGACGAGAAGTCAACAAGCCGGCGCTCACGGTGGTGGCAGATTACATTGCCTCCGGATCGGTAGCCAGGCGACACGCACCAAGAACAATGCCGATTAACTAGCAACTAGAGGCAAACGTCTCAAACCCTCACGTACATGTCGTACAGCGTACAGGCGTAAAGTAACAAATAGAAATCAAATAAACCATAGTACAAAAATCAGTTCAAAAACGCAGTCAAAATTCAACGTACAGATCATTCAAACCATGAAGTCCAGCAGAAAGACAACAACACAACCAGTAAAGAACTAGCTCCCGCAAGGGTAAGAAAATCATCAGGTAACACCTCATTTTCCAGCAAGTTGGATCTTATTAGCAGCAAAATAGACCTGCTGTCAAAGAGGGAAGAGAGTCCATAGCCACAGCTTTCGCCGTACAATAAGAGGAAATGGTCTATGGCAAAAGATGTATTTCCAAACAAAATTTCGAAAATAAATCATGAAAAACATGTACAGACTATTAATTATGTAGAGAGTATTACAGATTTAATACCGATTGCTATGATAAAGATATCGAGCAATGCTTGACACAGGCTCCCATCTTAATTTAATGATGGACAAACTGAGAAAGAAACTTAGAATTCAAACCAAGTATCAGATAGTCTGGTTGGTATTGATGGAGTACCATTACTAGTCAAAAGGCAAGCTGTGCTAAAGATTTTGCCATGGTATGCTACCGAGGCAAGTAAGCATAATGTAGCAGAATCATTCTGGTCTTTACCAGAGAATTGCCAGTGGCAGCCGATGTTGCCACTCAGGCTTGTCAATACCCAAGGGTATTCAGACTCATACAGGTATGCCGATCCTGAGTCTTACAAACCGGGGGAGGTGGAAATACTATTAGGCATAAGCATCTTTGCAAAATCAATCAAATCAGTGATTGGCAAAACACTGTCTGGCACGACACTACTTGAATCCTCGTTGGGTGTATTAGTGATGGGATCGAATCGTACGATTGACCCAGAGACAAGCAATGATCGTCCAGCGATAGTCTATACTGCTGGAGAGCAATTAGACAAGCTTCTTAGTAGGCTTTGGCAGATGGACCAGATCGGTTCATGCTCAAAGAGGTCAGAGAAAGAAGAACTTGTGGAGCAGCATTTTGTGTCCTCCCACTATCGTGACAATGACGGCGTTTTTGTTGTCAAAATGCCGCTAAAGCCAAATTATACAAATATAGGTAGCTCGCGTGAAACAGCGTTGCGACGTTTTTTGTGCCTAGAGAAGAAGCTAGAAAAGAATGAACAGATGAGAATGGCCTACGTAGAAAAGATGCGTGAGAGCATTGAACTAGGGCATATACAGATAGTAAAAAGAAATCCTAGTACAGATAAGCTAGTATATTACATACCTCATCATTGTATAGAAAAGAAATTTCGCATCGTATACGATGCAAGCTGTTGTACAGACATGAGTATTTCGTTGGACGACATCCAAATGCTAGGCGAAAAGCTCCAGAGAGACCTGCATGAGACGGTAATGCGATTTAGAAGGCATCGCATAGCGATACGCGCCAATATTAAGAAAATGTTTAATCAGGTCCGTCTAAATGAAGAGCAATGGGACCTTCAGCGCATACTCTGGAGAGAGAACAGAAGCGATCCGCTTTGCGAGTATTGGCTCACAGTCGTCACCTTTGGGCTAACGTCATCAGCTCATTTAGCGGTGAGGTCAGTAATGCAAGCAGCAATAGAAGCACAAGATAGTCTGCCAAGAGCAGCAACGGCAATCAGAAATGACTTCTATATGGACGACTGTGTAACAGGCGAAAACAATGAAACGAAAGCCATCGAATTAGCCAAAGACATGTACAGAATATTAAAATGCGCCGGTTTCGAATTATGCCAATGGAAATCAAACTCCAACAAGTTCATGAAAGCAATGAATCCTAGTTCAGTGGATGCCTCCTTGGTGTTTTCGGGGGAGGAGAAATCATCCATTCTAGGTCTGAAATGGCTGATAGCGACAGATCAGTTTACATACGAAGTAAAAACACCAAAGTTAGCTGGCACACTGACTAAGAGGAGAGTTGTAAGCTGTATAGCACAGCTATATGACCCAAATGGTTACATATCTCCAGTCATGGTCATAGGCAAAATAACGATCCAAGACATTTGGAGGCTAAGTACAGATTGGGATGAGAAAATTCCTGCAGAAGTAGAAGAAAGATGGCGAGTTTATTGGGGTGATATTACATCTCTTGAAAAATTTCGTATAGACAGATGGATAGGCACCATCGGTTCAGCAAATGTACAGATCCATGGGTTCTCAGATGCATCCAGCGCAGCATATGGTGCAGAAAACTCAGATGGTACAGGCACATGCAAGTAATTGATGTCAAAGTCACGGGTGGCTCCGTTGAAGACAATAACGATTCCGAGGCTAGAGCTAGCTGCAGCCGAATTACTGGCGAGGCTGCTCGTAGAAGCAAAGAACTCCATGGAATATCTCGACACGCCCTACTTCTTGTGGTCAGACTCCACAGTAGTGCTTCACTGGCTGAATAATTGCCATACAACCTCAAAACATATGTGGCGAATCGTGTTTTATCCATCCAGACGAACACAGAGATAAAATGCTGGCACTACGTCAACACTAAAGACAACCCTGCTGACTTATTGAGCAGGGGCGTACAGGCGTCCGCATTAGTAGACAACAGGCTATGGTTAGAAGGCCCAGCATGGTTGCAACGACCACGTACATATTGGCCGGAATCCGGTCTTGGTACAGACGATTTGGTACAGGTACAATATGAGCTAAAAATAGTCGCGCTTACACAAGTAAAGCCAGCGTTATGTATAGGTTTAAAGAGAAAAGGGGATAATGTTCCTCTATTAGAGTATTCCAATAAAATTGAAAGATTAATTAATATTTTAAGCTATACAATGCGTTTCATAGAAAGATGGTCAGCCAATCCGACTTTCAAAATACGATCCAAAAGGCGTAAGCCTGAAGTTCAGCAGCCAACTATAGAAGAGAGAGCCAGAGCAATGGCCTACCTCGTACGAGATTCGCAAAGACATTACTATGGTACAGAATTGAAAGCAATAAAAAAGCACAGTAACCTTCCCGAGAAAAGCCAATCCTAGATGCCAAGGGACTTCTGAGAGTAGGAGGCAGACTGGGCAGAAGCAGTAATTCGTATGAGATGAATCATCCCGTGATAATACCGAATGGTTCTAGATTGGCGTGGCTAGTGATAGATCATGCACATCGTAGCACCAAACATGGTGCCGTGCAGATTATGATGCAGTTCATCAGGCAAAAATATTGGATCCCGAAGCTGCGTAGTGAGCTTAGAGGCTACCTGCACAAATGTGTAATATGTGCCAGATACAGCGCAAAGTTGGAACACTAACTAATGTCAGAGTTACCAGCAGATAGAGTACAGATCGGGAAACCGTTCCTGCACTGCGGAGTAGATTATGCGGGTCCATTACAAGTAAAGATGATAGACAAGCAAGGCGATCAAATAACCAGAAGCAAATGTTGGGTGGCAACATTTGTATGCCTGAAGACACGAGCCGTTCACATTGACTTGGTCACAGATTTGACCTCCGTGGCGTTCATCGCATGTTATGAGCGTTTTATAGCCCGAAGAGGGCGATGCTAGCGAATGTACAGTGACAACGGCACGACTTTCGTCGGCACAGATAAAGAGTTAAAGAGAGCCATACAAAAATGGTCAGAAGAGCAGACTATATCTCAACAACATCTCAACAACAAGAGTACAGAATGGCAATTCATGATACCGGCCGCACCACATCAGGGTGGCATTTTCGAAGCAGCCGTGAAATCGATGAAGTATCATCTAAAGAGGATAGTTGGTATGAAAGTGCTACCATATGAACAACTCCTGACGCTTCTAGCACAAACAGAAGCCATCCTCAATTCAAGGCCAATCCATCCGCTAAGTGACGATCCGTCCGATGTACAGGCATTGACTCCAGCACATTTCCTAGTGGGCGAGCCAGTCATACTTCCAGTCCTATTAGATATCAGCAGCCAACCGAGCACAGTGGGGGTTAAACTTTGGAAAGAGAGACAGCAGATGCTGACACATTTCTGGAACAGATGGAGTACTGAATACTTGTCCACTTTGCAACAACGTAAGAAGTGGCGTAGAAAGAGAAGCTCCGAAGAGGACAGCTAGTTACGATTGCGAGCGAAAACTTCCCTCCAGCATCCTGGGCGTTGGGCAGAATATGCGAACTCATCACCAGCAAAGATGGCATCGTCAGATCCGTAATTGTGCAGACAGAGACAGGAAGATTGAAGCGACCAGTGCAGAAGATTTGTATTATACCCGTAGAGGTCGAAAAATTGCATGAATAGATTCAAGTGAATAAGATACGGCTATGTTGAGCCCAATTGAATATATATTAAAAAATTGTTAATTTTTGCTGGCACTGTATCGAACGCGCTAAACACATTCAAGTCAATTGTCTTATTCCTTTGTATTAGTAGAGTTATATATTTATTCTTGTCATTGTATGCGAGTGTAACTTGGAGAAATAGGTTCACTCATTTTTACTTTGTAGAGTTAGTTGTCTCTTAACTCTCGTCCCGTACAGGCCGGCCTCGGATAAAATATAATTGTTGTAAAGAAATTAATATTGTATAGTGAAACTGACAGTACAAAGAAACCATTATTAATAAAGATAATCAATAGTCGGGTTTTTTTTTAACCACTTTTCCCGACTCTAAATTGCCGTGTTTTATTTTTTCCTATAATTTTACAGTCCGCTTTATACAATTGCATTAGCCCAACCATTTTCATGAATTTTTAACATTTCGTTAACCTATGGAAATTCTTGGATTAATGGAAGGAAGGTTTCTTATCGATCACCAATTTTTAACTTCCCATAGGAAGTTATTGTAATGGGTCCGATTTGTCGAATTGAAAATTTTGACATTTCTCGACGTTTCAAGGTCCCTAGAGTCGTAATAAAAGAATTTTAGAAAGATGTCTGTGCGTGCGTGTGTTCGCGACGTTTTTTTCGTCGTCCATAGCTCAAGAACCAGAAGAGATATCGACTTCAAATAAATTTTGTTATACAGATAATAAAGCAGAAAGATGCAGCAAGGGCTCTCAAGAAAATTGCGTGGGTAGTTTTTTTTACCATAGCAGTTTAAAAAAAAGGTGAAAATTTTGGTTCACCCTAAATATCTCACGAACCAATGATGCTAGAGACTTGAATTAAATTTTATATTATATATTGTAACGTGATACAAAACAAGTATATTTTTAGAAAAAAATACCAATTAACGGTTTTTTTTATAAATCAAAAAAACTGAAAAAAAATATTTGTTACCTCGAAAATTTTACGACGAAAATATGATCTCATCTCCAAAACAATTTTGTGCAACGAAGAATAATGTTTTTGACATCTGATAAAATTTTGAGAAAAATCTAATTGACATTTTTTTTTATAAAAAATTTTACTCAAAGTTGGTAAAAATTGATTTTCGACTAAAATATCTTTTCAAAACTTTAAGATATTGGCTTTAAACTAATTTCATCTTTCAAAAACTATTGTTGTCAACATTCAGTAGAATTTTGAAAAAATTTGAATTGACAGTTTTTTTACAAAAATTAAAAACCGAAAAATAAAATTTAAAAAAAGTTGGTAAAAATTGATTTTCGACTCTAATATCTTTTCAAAAATTTGAGATAATGGCTTCTAACTAATTTTAAGAAATATTGTTTTCAACATTCGATAAAATTTTGAGAAAAATCGAATTGACAGTTTTTTTTACAAAAAATAAAAACCTAAAAAAAAACAATACAAAAATTTGGTAACAATTTACTTTCAACTCAAAAAGCTTTTCAAAAATTAAATATATTTTCTTCGAACTTATTTTATTCCACGGAAAATATTGTTTTCGATATTCAGTAATTTTTTTATAGAAATCCAACATATCGTTTTTTCATAAAAAAATAAAATCTACAAAAAGTAGTACGCAAATTTGGTAAAAATTGATACATTATAGACAAACTTTTAAGCAAGACAAATCGACAGAAGAGATGAGAAGTTATCAGTGTGGGTCGCATTCCAGCCTCTTTTTGTATTAATGGCGTCATTTAAGACAACTTCTGCAAAAATTGACTGTCGTAAAATATCAATTTGCGCAGTTATGTTGTGTCGTGTGTTGTGCCTTAAGCTGAGTATATCATAAATTTAAGGACTTTAAATGACCCCAGAATTTGATTGTTTTCGCTTTCTATAATTTAGATAACAATTCTTTAGTATTCAATGAAATTATGGATTGCACCAATCTTATGAACAGAAAACTTCTGAAAGTTATTATCAAACCAATAAAAGCTTGTTGCTTCTTTGGTAAACTTTGAAACCAGTCAACATTCTGCAGTCTATTAACTAAACCTTCTTACAATCCCTATTGCCTTTCTATAACTTGAACTGAGACATTAAAATTATCAATCAAAGTTTACAAAATTTCGACTTAATAACAACCCAGACAATAATAACATAATTTTATTGGGTAAGAATTTCGAAGCCATAATCATTGATTTTACAAAATACATATTCCATAATCGATGTTTGCTTCAAAAAGTTCTTCAATATATATATGACTACTTTAATGTAGTTTGTTCTTATAACCTAATATGATTACATCAGAAGTTTCACATCATCAAAGATGAAGAAAATGAACATGAACAACACTGCAATCAAGTGAAATCACTTCAACCACTTATTACAATCGAAATTGTTATTTTTTTGAAATTTTATTTTATTTTAGTTTATTTTTCTATTCTAACAAAAAGCAAAAACTTTTCCAATTTAAAAGTTTTCCCTCGACTCGACTCGACTCGGAAAAACAATGTATAGAAGAGTAGGAGTCGAGTAGTCCCTTGTTTCTTGTCTAGGGAGACGGAGACGATTTTGCTTTCAATTTCTACAAAATAATTAACAATCCTGTGTGACGTAATCTTTTATTCCCAACATAATAGTTTGTCAGTATTCGGCATCGAGCTCGTGCCGTTTTGTAGTCCTTGTTGCCTTTGCCGTCGTCGCCGTACAAAGGCGAATCCTTTTTATATTGTCTCGTTCGCTTTTTAGGGGCGTTTTTGTGTTTTTCTCGGGAGCGCGAGAAGGCGCTTTATCGTCAACTATAAAATAAAAACGCCCAAGTGACAATATGTGAAGGAAGGAGAACAACTTAAATTTTGTCTATTCAAACTACAAAAATGACGAACGTTAAAAGGAAAGCAACTTATACTATGTATGTATGTATGTATGTATAAGAAAATGCAATATTCTAGTTAATTAAAGCCTAAGAACTCTGCTGAACCATATAGTTATATTCAACTCATATATGAGGAATGCTCAGCTCAGGCAGAGAGGCTCCCTGTATCTATCTTACCTGAGGCAAGCAATTACAGTCATGCCAATGTTATTGCTGAAAATGTCTATTCTAGGGAAATTCTTGTTCAGCAAATTGATGCACACATAGCGCAGAGTACAGCAACAGCTAGAGCATAAACAGGATACAAGTTGTATAGTGTACAAGGGAAGAAGGATGAGACTGATACAGAAGTTTATAGGTAGAAGATACGCGTCGAGGGGAGCGGGGGTTTTGAGAAGTAAATACATAAACTGAGACTAGAGGGGAACATTTTCTTTTGCGAAAATTTTCTAATAAACTTTATTATTGCAGTTTGTAAGAAGTTTCAAATCTTTTGCTTATGCTTCGCTTCGCTTCGAGACAAGCAACAGAGTATTAGTGCTGAGGCTGCTGTGATGTTGAGCTGTTGCCTCGCTTATGGGGTTTCTTCTTTTTCGGTATAGTGCAGTGGAATTTTGTTATGTTTCACCACCCTCCCCCCCTCTATAGTACTCCTACCTCCTTTTCGCAACTCCAACTCAAAGTGCCAACAAATGAATAAGTTCCTGTTTTTGTTTATCTCAACCACACGGCCGCATTTTCATTAACTTGAATATTTTCGGTAGAAAAATGTTTACATAAAACAAAATAAAAGAAAAGACATTTAAATTATATATATTTTTGTAAAGGTAGTTTTCACATTTGTTAATTTTACTTCTGATTTAATAACACAGGTAGAATGATGCCAATCCAAAATATTTCATTACAAAAATTGTCGCTTTATTACTGCGAATTTGTGACTTTTTATAGGAGTTGAAATTAAAGTGTTGTAATAACCTGAGCCGGGGGGGGGGGGGTGTCATTGGAATCAGTGGTCGTCCGGATTTCTCATTCTCAATCACGATGTCGCATTGGTCAAGTAAGCATCGCTCGTCGCAATTGAGGCTTTTTTCAAAAAGAAAGTTTACGTGAAAATCAACGACTGTCGACACGGAAAAGGTCAGCCTCTTAGGGACTTCTAAGAGCTTTTATTCAAGAAATTTCAAAATGGATTAAAAGTTCCATTCATTCAAAAATAAAATCGTTCAAGAACTCAAAGAAATGATTTTGTTTTACGCAAACATTTTTGTGAGACTATGTTGGAGCGTTTTCGTACTGTGAATCCCATTTTTTGGCTCATTTTCATTAAAACGGGCACGTTAATAACCAAAACTGACGTTACTGGGTTCCAAGAACAGATAACTCTCGACTGAAAAAACAAAAGCCATTGCATGGTCCCACGATAACTTTTTGGTGCGCCTTATTCACGCATGGAATAATAGGACCATCCGTTTTATCGCACACGTGGTTCCAAAAGGATGGTGAGACCACACACATGGGAAGCTTTCCTTCAAAAACTTATCAGTCGCTTTGGGGACATCCCGTGGCCACAGAGGTCTTAAATAGATTTTTGTTTTATGGGGCTACTTCGAGGAGAGAGTTTGCAGCAACAATCCCCGAACTCTAGTAAACCTAAAAGAAAACATTTATCAAGAAATCATTTGGATGACATCAGCCACGTCGAGATGGGGGGGAAGGGAGGGGAAACCCCCCGGCCCGGGATTCTCTAGGGGCCCGTAAAATTGATAGCAATGAAGAGAGTGTATTTTTTTTTAATATACTCTATATTCATCATCAACATACCTATTCCCACTTATTTTTAGGGGCCCGAAAATTTAAAATCATTCATGGTTCCGCAATCGGGCCCCTGTTTGCATGTTATCTACCAATCTATCAGTCACAATATTGTCGATCTGGGCCCTTATTATTAATGGCGTACATTTTTGTTAATATTTAAGGAAAACTTGGGCAACTCTGAACTACAGTGGGTTGCCAAATTAATAGGGACAGTCATGGATTTGAAGAAAATTGTATGTTTTCGTAACAAAATTAATGAAAATTGTAAGTGTATATTGATAAATAGTTACTTTTTATTAAGGTTGGTTATTATTGCATCAAAATAAGTTATCTAAATAAATAATAATTTTTAGATTAAAAATTTTAAAAAATAACTCTTAATCGAAAGGAACTAAATAAACTACAAAAAATCATTATTTGGTAACGTTTCCTTTTGCCTCAATAACTGCTTGAATACGTCTCGGCATGCTATCAATGCACTTTTTAGCACATTCTTTAATTGCAGGGCAGTGATGCCAGACCTGTATCAGTTTTTCAATAAGTTTTACTTTTGTTGTAATAACTTCTTTGGCAATTTCCCTTTTAGTAATCTCCCATAGGTTTTCTATGGGGTTCATGTCAGGGGAATTGCCTGGCCATGTTAAAACTGATATGTTTTCGTCATTCAAATATTTTGTCACACTCTTAGCTTTATGGCACGGGGCTGAGTCATGCATGAAAAGATGTGGTTCGTTGTTTGGGAACCATTCTCTTAGCTGGGGTATGAGTCGAGATCGCAGAATGTCCTTATATTGGTCCTGTCTCATGGTCCCCTGCACAATTTGGAGACGTCCAACTCCCCTTGTGCTGATAACTGACCATACCATTACTTTTACAGGATGTGTTACTCTTTCTACGATGCATTCGGGATGGTACTTCTCATTGGGACGTCGCCACACAAACTGCTCTTATCAGCCAAAATTTCAAATGATTTGGGAATATTGGTTTCCAAAAGAACTGTGCAGCGATGTTTGGCAGAGGAAGGACTTTCGGGTCGTCGTCCAGCTAAGAAACCACGTCTCACAGAGGCAATGATAAAAAAACGTTTGTCTTGGGCTCGGGAGCATCGTCACATGACTGTTGATGACTGGAGAAGGGTAGGTTACCAATGCAATTATCTAAAAAAGTTATTGAAAATGTGATTAGTTTTATTGTTAATGTTGTTTCCTTTTATTACAGGTGTGCTTCTCCGATGAGTCATCATTTGAAATTTTGGCTGATAAGAGCAGTTTCGTGTGGCGACGTCCCAATGAGAAGTACCATCCCGAATGCATCGTAGAAAGGGTAAAACATCCTGTAAAAGTAATGGTATGGTCAGTTATCAGCACAAGGGGAGTTGGACGTCTCCAAATTGTGCAGGGGACCATGAGACAGGACCAATATAAGGACATTCTGCGATCTCGACTCATACCCCAGCTAAGAGAATGGTTCCCAAACAACGAACCACATCTTTTCATGCATGACTCAGCCCCGTGCCATAAAGCTAAGAGTGTGACAAAATATTTGAATGACGAAAACATATCAGTTTTAACATGGCCAGGCAATTCCCCTGACATGAACCCCATAGAAAACCTATGGGAGATTACTAAAAGGGAAATTGCCAAAGAAGTTATTACAACAAAAGTAAAACTTATTGAAAAACTGATACAGGTCTGGCATCACTGCCCTGCAATTAAAGAATGTGCTAAAAAGTGCATTGATAGCATGCCGAGACGTATTCAAGCAGTTATTGAGGCAAAAGGAAACGTTACCAAATATTGATTTTTTGTAGTTTATTTAGTTCCTTTCGATTAAGAGCTATTTTTTAAAATTTTTAATCTAAAAATTATTATTTATTTAACTTATTTTGATGCAATAATAACCAACCTTAATAAAAAGTAACTATTTATCAATATACACTTAAGATTTTCATAAATTTTGTTACGAAAACATGGTAGGTAGGTATATTACTAATATTAATAGTTATAATAAATTATTTCGCTTTTCTTATTTAATTTAACGTAAATTTAAAATTTATTTTATTTTGAAAATTTTTAAAGTCAAAATAAGGGGCCCGGCAACTTAAAACACAAATATTTATTTCGGTTTCTGTTTTTATAAAGTTTTTTTTCTTCTATTTTTGTTTCTGCTGGGAACAAAATTTTTGATTCGGTTTCGGGGGACCGGAAAATCCCACGCCCACGTTTTTCAATTGTGGTTTTCGTAATATTAATTAATTAATATTTTAAATAAGTTGTTTACTGAAGATTTGAAGGATATCAAATCACTTCAAAGCATGTATATAACGAAATGTTGTACTGCCGCAATCACATTCTTTGGTGATGTTCAAAAGTGTTTAGCAGCCGTGCACAACGTTGGGAAAATCTTAAGAAAAATTGGGCCGTATCCCTTCATACACTTTCCGATACAAGATGGTCAGCTAAAATTGAGGCAGTGAAACCATTTGCAAATCATCTGAAAAACATTAGGACATCACTAGAAGCCTTAAGTGATTTTAATTTAACTGCTGAAGCTCGAAGAGATGTAAATGGCGTTTTAAAATATATGCACACATTTGAATGCGTCCTGATGTCTTCGATTTGGTGCAAGGTTCTTAGCGCTATAAATAAAAGAAGTATCATTCTTCAAGCCAGAAACATGACTATTGACGTTGAAATTCGAAATTTTGACAACTTGATCTCCGATTTGAACATTATTCGAAACGGATGGGATCAAATTTTATCTAAATGCAAAGCAGTTGCTACTGAATTGGGGGATGCTCCAGAATCGTTTCCATCGAAGAAATAAATTTCAAGAGAAACACCTTTTACGTCATAGTTGATTCAATTATATCTCGAATTTCTCGTCGGTTCGATACGATGAAAAATTTGAATGCTACATTTTCATTTTTATGACAGTTTTCAACAATGGACGAACGTGAGATTAAAAACTCCGCTATAAGGGATATTTAAAAGTATAACTCACATGTGTCTCAAGAGTTGAAAGAAGAAATAATTCATCTGAAACACATTTATGAAGCCAATTTTGAAGCAGAACTTCCGCCATTGAGTTTTCTGTTTATTCCTAGAACTTGGAGACGATTTTCCCCAACATTTATGTTGCTTTCCACCATAACTGTAATCGTAGCTAGTGCCGAACGTTCATTTAGCGTCCTTGCCAGAACAAAGAATTTTTATCGTTCGTGCTCATCACAAGATCGTGTTTCTGGACTTGCTACACTATGCTTCGAAGCACCTTTGATAAGGAAATTGAATTTCTATGCAATTATAAGTTGTTTTGCTGCTCAGAAAGCTAGGAAAGCTCGTTTGCAAAAAGGAAATATTTCATTGAATGCAAACTAATTCTAATGAAAACATTGTGATAATATTTTAATATAAAGTAAAACAATAAAGATTATTTAATGTAAACCTTTTCAAATACATAGTTTTTTTTTAAGACAAATTTCAAATACATTTACTTTGATCTACATATTTTATTTTCATAGTAGGTAATAGATCTACATGCTAATTTTTTTTGTAATAGTTATTCGACCGTATTATCAGTTACTAACATGTCGTTGGCAACATCGAATTGAATGTATGATTCTGTTCGGATTCTGATCTAATCGCGTGTAGAATTATTTTCTATCCATCCTCCATTTCAACTAAACTAGACGATACCCGTAAGATTGATTTGACGATTAACACTTTTTCGGTTCACTTTGCAAACAAAAAATTATTATTTCCGTCAATTCCAACCAATTTCATGCTATTCGTAAATGAAATTAGAACGTACCATATCAGTAGGCATGAGCTTTGAAAAAAATGGTACATAGGGGGGGGGGGGAGATTTTTCCGTCCCGGGCCCGGAATTCCTCTCGACGGCCCTGGGTGACATAATGTTTAAAAATTGAAAAATAAAATCTTACGATTTTATGACTTTTATCAAAAAAAAATTATTTTTTGGATTTTTTTAAAAATTGAACTTGCAATGTACTATATAAATAATTGTTCGTTAACGATGGTCCAAATTGAAATTGATGATGCCCAATCATGATCTTTCAGAATTTGCTAACTTGTTCATCCCGTATTTAAATAGTTTTCGAGTAAACGCTTTTTTAATGAAGTTTAAAAAAAAATACTTTTAGTTAAATTTTGATGAACCAATGTAAATTTTGGTAAAAATAAATTAAAATTCGATTCAAATCAAACTCATTTTTGCACCATAGTCTTTAAAATGGTAATAATGTTACCAAAAATGTGGACAAAATTGGTGTTGCTTTTATATTTAAAAAAAATGTCCTTGTTTTTAAGCCTGCTATGAATTATAAATCAAAAGTTATACAAATTTCAAACAGTACGGAGATAGTTTAAAACCAAATAAGAAAAGAGGCTGGGATGCGACCTACACTGATAACTTCCCATCCCGTCAGTCGATTTATCTTGCTTAAAAGTCTGTCTATATGTATTAATTTTTACCAAATTTGCATACTATTTTTGTAGATTTCATTTTTTTATGAAAAAACGGACTGCTTGCTTTTTATAAAAAATTACTGAAGTAAGTTTGAAGCCAATATTTGTAATTTTTGGAAAGCTATTTGAATCGAAAGTAAATTTTTACCAAGTTTTAGTATTGTTTTTTTAGGTTTTTATTTTTTGTTAAAAAAAACTGTCAATTCGATTTTTCTCAAAATTTTATCGAATATCGAAAACAATACTTCTTGTAAGTTAAAATTAATTAAAAGCCACTATCTCAAATTTTTGAAAAGATATTTGAGTCGAAAATCAATTTTTACCAACTTTTGTTTTTACTAAATGTTGACAACAATATTTTTTGGAAGATAAAAGTAGTTTAAAGCCAATATCTCAAAGTTTTGAAAAGATATTTGAGTCGAAAATCAATTCTTACCACCTTTTATAAATTTTTGTTTTGGTTTTTATTTTTTGTAAAAAAAACTGTCAATTCGATTTTTCTCAAAAATTTTCCTAATGTTGAAAACAACATTTTTTATAAGTTAAAATTAGTTAGAAGCCATTATCTTAAATTTTTGAAACGATATTTAAGTCGAAAATCAATTTTTATCAACTTTTGTTAATTTTTTTTTTCGGTTTTTAATTTTTTGTAAAAAAACTGTCAATTCGATTTTTTTCAAAATTTTACTGAATGTTAAAAACAATATTTTTTGAAAGATAAAAGTAGTTTAAAGCCAATATCTCAAAGTTTTGAAAAGATATTTGAGTCGAAAATCTATTTTTACCAACTCTGATTAATTTTTTTTTTTAGGTTTTTATTTTTTGTCAAAAAACTGTCAATTCGATTTTTCTCAAAATTTTATCAGATGTCAAAAACATTATTCTTCGTTGCAGAAAATTGTTTTGGAGATAAAATCATATTTTAGTCGTAAAATTTTCGAGGTGACAAATTTTTTTTTTTCAGTTTTTTTGAATTATAAAAAAAACCGTTAATTGCAATTTTTTCCAAAAATATAATTGTTTTGTATCACATTACAATATATAATATAAAATTTAATTCAAGTCTCTAGCGTCATTGGTTCAGGAGATATTTAGGTTTAACCAAAATGTTCACCTTTTTTTAAACTGCTAAACGCAATTTTCTTGAGAGCCCTTTCTGCATCTTTCTGCCTTATTATCTGTATAACAAAATTTATTTGAAGTCGATATCTCTTCTGGTTCTTGAGCTATGGACGACGAAAAAAACGTCGCGAACGTACGGACGTACGGACATACGGACGTACGGACGTACGGACGTACGAACGTACGTACACACGCACGCACAGACATCTTTCTAAAAATCTTTTATTTCAACTCTAGGGACCTTGAAACATCGAGAAATGTCAAAATTTTCAATTTGACAAATCGGACCCATTACAATAACTTCCTATGGGAAGTTAATAAAAAGAGCCTGGGATGCGACCCACACTGATAACTTTGCATCCCTGTCGTTTTTTTTTTAACTTTATCAAAATATTGAATAATAATAATATTGTGTGAGATAAATAAATTTGAAGTCAATATCTTTCTCTGTTTTGATAATACTTGCATCAAAAACAATTTCTTATCAGTATTTTTTACAAAAATTAAGGACACATTAAACAGAAATCAGCCAAGAGAACAAGCAGGATTCCGAGAAGGTTTTTCAACAACACACCATCTACAAACAATGAACCAACTCATTGAAAAAAGTAACGAATTTGAAAAACCTTTGTATCTTTTATATATTGACTTCAGTAAAGCATTTAACTCAGTAGAACATGACGAAATATGGACAGCACTGACAAACCAAGGAATTCATCCTATCTTTATAAGGACGTTGAAAAATATATATGTATACAGTACAGACAGCGTGGCGAAAATAAAAACCGAAAGAATAGGAAGAGAAATAAAAATAAAGAGAGGCGTAAGACAGGGGGATCCAATGTCACCACCACTATTCTCTGCCGTACTGGAAGAAATATTCAAGAAACTAAACTGGGACCAATAGATATGGAATAAATATTTGGGGACAATATTTGAGCAACCTTAGATTCGCTGATGACATAGTTCTCATTTCATCAACTTCCGGAAAATACAAAATATGCTCATAGAATTGACAAATGAATGCAAGAAAGTTGGACTTCATATCAATAAGTCAAAAACTAAGATAATGACTAACCATATTAAAGATGACATAATGCTGGATAACGAACACATAGAATATGTAGAAGACTATACTTATCTAGGACAGACTAAGTCATTCATTAACCAGGAGAAAAAAGAAGTTTCTAGACGCATTACCAATAGTTGGAAACAATTTTGGAGTCTAAAACAAATATTACAATCAAATCTAAGGGACGAAACACGAAAATATATACTAGACTCTGCTATTCTACCTGTTATGACGTATGGGTTACAGACTATATCCTTGACTTCAAGTTTACTTGACAAAATAAGAATATGCCAAACCAAGATGGAAAGAAAACTACTTAACCTACGAATCAGCCAGAGAGTGAGAAATAGAGAAATAAGACGAAGAACTGGTTTAACGGACGTGGTTGAACGAGCAAAACTCCTTAAATGGAATTGGGCAGGACATATATCTAGAATACAGGACCAAAGATGGACAAAACTCATTACAAAATGGACACCACCAGAAAGCAGAAGACCAATTGGAAGACCGAAGAAAAGATGGGCAGACGATTTGTTTAAGAAAGACAAAGTTGGTACAATGACGCAAAAGATAGAGATCTTTGGGCAACATTGGGGGAGGCTTAAGCCAGATCATAGAATTTTGACACCCATCCATTTATTTATTCAAACTTTGCTCACATATTAAAGCTGATTAAAATAAAAAATTATGTCAATTTATATAGTAATTAATTCAAAAGAAACAGAAAATGTAAACAAAAATGTAAATAAATATTGTACAAAATATCAATAATGGCAAATAAAAGCTTATAATAATAATAATAATAATAATTTTTTTTTGTAGGTGTTCGTGTTGTGTAAAAAAAGTTGTCAATTAAACTTCTTCAAAAAATAACAACGAAATTTTGCATCAGTGAAATAAGTTTGATTTTGTTCCTGACATTTTTAGTTGAAAACCATTTTTTATGAAATTAAGCAGCATTTCTTGAAAGTTTTAACTTCTTTTTAAAAAAATACATTTTGGATTTTTCTGAGAACATTAAATTATCAATAAAATATTCAATAGAATAAAATAATTTAAAGTCAATACCTTCAAACATCAGGTTTTACCAATTTTGTGTAGATTTAATTTGTTATGAAAAACTGACTGTTAAATTTTGATAAAAGTTTTACAGAATGTTAAAAACAATATTATTTTTCAAGATGAAATAAGTTTGAAGACAATATGTTTAACTTTTGCCAAGATATTCGAGTCAAAAATCAATTTTTACCAACTTCTAGTATTGTTTTTTTTTACTTAAATCTTTTCAAAATCTTACCTGATTTTTTTTTGGACATCCTCGTCCTATTTGAATCGAAAACTTTGACATTTCTCGACGTTTTAAGGTCGAAATGTGTATGTGTACGCAACTTCGTACGTCCTTACGTCTCGTTGTATGTTTTTGATATCATTTTTCGTCGTCAATATCTCAAGAACTAGTAGATATATCGATTTCAAATAAATTAATTGTAAGACAGATAATAATGCAGATAGATGCAGAAAGGGCTCTCAAGAAAATTGAGAGGGTGGTTTTCTTACCATAGGAGTTTAAAAAAAATGTGAAAATTTTGGTTAACACTAAACATCTCACTAACCATTAAAGCTAGAGACTTGAATAAAATTTAATATTATATTAAAATTCGTGATACCAAACAAATATATTTTTTGAAAAAAGTCCAAATTAAAAATCAAAAAAACTGAAAAAAAAATATTTGTCACCTCGAAAATTTTACGAATACAAATTATTTTATCTCCAAAATAACAGTTTTTTTTTATAAAAAATTAAAAACATAAAAAAAAATTAACAAAAGTTGGTAAGAATTGATTTTTGACTTAAATATATTTTCAAAACTTTGAGATATTGGCTTTAAACTAGTTTAATCCTATGAGAAATATTATTTTCAACATTCAACAAAATTTTGACAAAAAACGAATTCACAATTTTCTTACAAAAAATAAAAACCTAAACAAAATTAATAAAAGTTCGTAAAAATTGATTTTTGACTCAAATATCTTTTTTGAAATTAAAAATATTGGCTTCAAACTAATTTTACTCACAGAAAAAAATATAATTTTCGACATTTAGTAAATTTTGTATTAAAATCCAACAGTCAGTTTTTTTCATTTAAAAAAATAAAATCTACAAAAAAATAGTACCCAAATTTGGTAAAAAATAATGTTCCGTTCTCGATATCTCGTGAACAATAGCTTCCCGAATGTACGGAGACACACACAGACATTTCTCTAAATTTCTCTAAAAATCTTTTATTTGGACTCTAGTGAACTTGAAATGGCGAGAAATCTCAAAATTTTCAATGGGACAAATCAGGGCGATTACAATTATTCTTCCTATGTTAAAAACGTGAAATTTTTGGTTGACTCTAAATATCTCACGAACCAATAACGCTAGCGACTTCAATTAAATTTTAGTTTATATTATATAATGCAATTTGATACAAAATATGTACGTATTATTTTGAAAAAAAAAATCAAGCAACTGTTTTTTTATAGATGAATCCAATTGACAGGTTTCCTTAACAAAAATAAAAATCTTCCAAAAATACTACTAACAAAATAAAAACCTGACACAAAAAACTATTAAAAAGTACTAAAAATTAAATTTTGAATTAAATATATATAAACACTAGCTTTTTACCCGCGGCTTCGCCCGCAGTGAAGAAATTAAATAAGTATGAGAGATGAAGGGTAAGGGTATAATAATAGAAATGAGTCAATATAATAACTAAATTTTATTGCTTGGCTGAGATCAACAATTTTTAAAAATTACTACAGACAATGAAGTTTCAACACCTTAATATATGCTTATTGAAATGCAACAACAAATGTTAAAATATATTTCACCGTAACAAAAATAAATAATTCTGAATTCTAACAATTTAAAAAAATAAAATACAAAGTATTAATTTAAGATATTTTTATAGACAATGTTATAAGTTTTCCCGTCGGGTGCAAATATGTGTAAATTCCGGGCATTAGATACACGTGAACTAAACAGGCTACATAAAGTTGACCATGAGAGAAGCATGGGTTTTCTAAATGTCACCTATAAAGTAGACCTGCAGAAATTTATGCTGATCATCATCTTCTGGAAATAGTGATCCAATTTGATGATATATCTGTCCTTGTACAGTAAAAGTTGGTGAAAACCCGGGCATTCTTATCACTTTATCAACTCCAAAGGATGTCATTTGAAAGCAAGAGTTATACTTTCTTATTTTGCTTAGAAATTGCTTTGACTCATTTGTAACATTTAATAATAAAGTTTTCAAAGGCTCTTCTGGTTCACCAAGTAATGGAAGTGAAACTTTACCACCGGAACAGCACATTCCAGCAGTTTCATCTTTCCACTTAAAAGCATCGCAGTACTGACATTTTTTATTCATTGAGCCAATAACAATCAATTGATTATTATGATATTCAATTGAAGGATCATATTGAAACCCAGTACCATTAAACACAGCCCAATCATTACGCATGAAATTTCGGCGGCACGTGGTCTGCATGTCTGCATTATGAATTCTTCTCGCCTGCGATTGTTCTGGTGTTTCTATCGCTCTTCTAGTTGTCTGCAGTGCAGCTTGTCTTTCTAAACGAACTCGTGCTTGAAGAGGCGTTTCAGCTGCTATCAAAACTCTTTGTCGCTCAGATTGTTCTTGTCTCCTCAGCTCTGCGTGAGCCGAAGTTTCTTGATTTCGTGCAACTTTTGCGGCACGGGCCCGCGATGAATTTTTGGATAGACCAGATTTCCGCTTCCGAAGCATTTCTTCAAATAAAAGCAGAGTAGGAATTAACATCAGCGAGTAAGATCTAAAATAATAAAGTAACAGCTAACCACAAAAATTACGGATAACCTCAAAAATGTGAATAGTATTATACTTGTCACGGTATAAATTACCGCGACAAGAACCATTCTATCCGCCATCCAAATGCTTGTTCCTCCCTCCTCCATTCCTACAGGTGTTTCCTACAATCTACTGAGAGAGAGAGGGGCAGCCATGGTCCATCAGCCATCGGTTCACTCTCTCAGTACTTTGGAAAGAAACATAATCACTGATGTCGATTTTACATATATAAAGTGGATAATCTTTCCACTTTAACTAAAGTGACAGACGGGCGGTCTTGTCCAATACTAAGAACGGGTGACAGCCAGTCCCCGAAGAATGAGCATAATTACCACGATAAGTGTCAGACGGATGGTCTGACTCCAGTAAACCAAAATTGGCACGGGCGACACTTGGTCTCCGAATGCCGAAGTTACTCCAAGATGGAACGATAACGTAAGTCCCTATTTCCCCAAATCTGCGCGAAAGTCAAACGAAATAACTTTAAAACGCGTGTAGCGAACTTCTGACACATTTCTTTCCCACAATTGTTATTAATCGGAACTTACTAACTTCCATCAAGTTTCCACAATTATATTTGTTTTGCTGGGAAATATCGGTGGGGAAAAATGCAAAGTGTGAACAATCAAATTTCTTGAGTTCCAAGGTTTTTCTTTCATTCATTCCCGCCCTCTACAAGTCAGAGTAGAGCGCGGCGAATTCAGGGGTGACTTGCATTAAGCTGGGGAGATTAAAGTGCGAGTAAGAGAAGACTACTGGGTTTGCAACTGCGTTGGCACACTCACGCAAACAAGCTGAGCGTTGCTGAAAAATGGCGCGACCGAAACCCAAGTCACTGAGTTGCTGAAAGCGCTGGGTTTTTGAAGAAAAAGGGTTCATCCAGGCTTGGAAAAAGCCTGGGAGCTCACTTTTTTGTAAGCTACGAAATCTAATAGATCAAAAGAAGAATAATTTTTGGAAGATAGAAATTTGATGGAAAAATAGTTAATTTGAGAAAGTGTTTTAAAATTTGATAAAGGAGAATAATTTTGGAAACTTGGTGGAAGATACTCTTTTGAGATACAGGAGAGGAAAAGAAGGAAAATTGGTTAAGGAAGGAAGGGAAATCTGGCAAGAGAAATAAGCTAAGTATTATAGTTTGGTTTATTTAATTAAAATTTGTTTCCGTTGAATCATTTTTTTTGTTGTCGAGACATTGTTCTCAGAAAAATTATCGTTTGGCTTTGGCTGTTCGTTTCATTTCCGAAAATTACGGAACTCGTGACCGCTTAAAGTAACCGTTAACATTTTTTTTCGGGACTAAACGTTACCGGTCCATCTTATCTTTTCGTGAATAACGATTTGTTTCTTTGTTTAAAAGATCCTGGGTTTTAGCCCTACTTAATTGCAAGGTTTCCCAGGCAATTTAATTAATAATAAATATTTTAAAAATTAATTTCAAGATTTAATCTTTTATTGAAACTTCTTTCACCGTCGGTTTCGCTCCGAAGGTTTGCAATTTCCTTAATTAAAAAAAAAATTGCTGGCGCCCTATTTTTCAATTTCAGCATAGACACCCCTGTGGTCATCGACATTTTTATATTCTGATCAATTTAATTGATCACCTACGATATCATCTCAAATAGGATATCAATTTATTCGCTGAACCCACCCTAAGCTGAGTGGCCGGAGATATCAGCATCATACGTGCTGAATGTGCTGAGTTTTTCTACGACCTTCTTTACGTTCTAGATTCTAGTCTTCGTCGTGGTTTTGTTCGGGGTCGTCGTGGTCGTAGTCGTCGTCGTCGTCGTCGCGTTCGTAGAAAAATTATAGCAACAACTGCATGTAACGACAGAAGAAAATAACAATAAATATAGAAAAATTAGAAACAGTTGAAACTATATTCAATTGAATTAGATATTGAATTAGATATTGTCGTCACCGTCGGTAATACAGTGGGTTGGTTGAAACTTCATTACTATGATGCTAGATGGCGTTTAAGTAGCTAAATTTGACGATATTTTGACAAACAATTTCCTTATTTTTCGTAAATTTTTTTTATTTTTTTTAATAAAAAGTATCCTATGTTACTTCTAATACCTTCAAAAGTGTATGTGCAAAGTTTCATGATGATCGGTTAAGTAGTTTTTGCGTGAAAGCGTAACAAACAAACTTACATTCGCATTTATAATATTAGTAGGGATAGGGATAAAAGACACTGGTTTGTTGCTGTGGTTGTATTATACAATAGAAATATTGTTAATACTGTATTTGCAATATTTTAAATATAACAAATACAATAACAACAATATTTCTATAAAAATACATTTTCTTTTAAAAATATTTTATACTGATTTAACTTTTCGAATAAATCTACACTTAATATTATAAAGAGGAAAGATTTGTATTTTTGTATGTAACGAATAAACTCAAAAAGTACTGGACCGATTTTAATAATTCTTTTTTCATTAGAAAGCTACATTATCACTGAGTAGCATAGGCTATATTTAGTACTAGATTACTATAGAAATCTTTAGAAATTCCTATTAAAACTAACCGAAGGTGTACAAAAATTAGCCATAAAATGTCTTTCATCGCATACGCTGCGAAGAGTATTAATGACAAACAAATGTTTTCTGATTTAGTGATTCATGGTCGTTTTAATTAGCATGCCTATAACTTAAATATCTGTACCTATTTATGTCTACCCGTGCGAAGCCGGGAGGGGCCGCTAGTCTATAATTTAATTTAATTTAATTTAATTTAAAATTGTTTTATAATATGTTTTAAATATTTTGTAACATTAATTGAAATTAATATTTATTTTTTTTATTACAGGTGAGTTTTGCGTCAACTTAAACTTTTTATGAGTGAAGTAAGTGTTATATAGTTCATATTTATATTATTTACAATTATTATATTTATATTAGTATTTATATTTATATTTATATTTATATTTATATTTATATTTATATTTATATTTATATTTATATTTATATTTATATTTATATTTATATTTATATTTATATTTATATTTATATTTATATTTATATTTATATTTATATTTATATTTATATTTATATTTATATTAATATTTATATTTATGTTTATATTTATATTTGATGTCTTTTAACGATGATTTCAATGATCAATGTCTTTATTAATGTTTAACACTTTTACTAAAAAAAGCTCTAAATTAAGGATCCTCAACCAAAAAACGGATTTAAAGGTCGCATTGTATTATTTATAGTTTCAAAACATGGTACAAATATTTCCCCTTGAGGAATAACATATAACATTTTGTGCTGTTGTTTATCTTTAAAATTAATTGAAATTTGAACCACAAACTTAGACGGGATATCCTCACTGTTGTTTTATGTTTTCAACGGTTCACTTGGGCGTATACGTACTTTTTTCTAACGATATTATTACAGGTTGTAAAAATTGTTTGCAAAATTTATATCGATTTCAAATAAATTAGTTTATCCAAGAAAAGTCATCTGTGACTGAGGTGATAGTTAAGAGTTTAAATTTAAATGTAACCAATTTAAATATCTGAGCTGTAACTTCAATACATTTTTGAAAGAATATCAGATGACTTTTCATATAGATTTAGGTTAGAAAACCAAAACCAATTCCAGTCATTTCTAATAACTCACGCATATTTCTAAATAAAGAAGTGAAATGCGGTCCTGTGGTTTGTAGATATCCTATTTTACCTCTTATTCCCCACGTATCACTTCCAATATTCTATATATGTATAATGACGGTGGAGTTGCACAAACAATATTATCTTATAAAAAATCAACCAAAGCAACCAAAAACACCATCGCAACGCAACTGTGCCACTGTGGTTAAAATGTCTTTCCACTTAATTTTACTTGTTGTGTAGTTCCAGAGAAGTTTGCCGTAACCACTGCTGTTCCAACAAGAACTAACTATACTCCTGTATGTAAAATGTATATCTATAACTGTGGGGGCAAATTTCAAAGGTGCGGTTGGAAGGTTGTTTCTCTTGCAAAATTATAAAACGCTATGGTTGAGACTTGCGAGGATACATAGATGCTATCATTTGTGTTCGCATTTTTTACTGTACATCTTCTTGAATAAGTTGCAATACACGTTACAACTGCTAAAGTCTATGAAGGATTATATAGCTATATGTGACACTAACACAGCGCAGAGGGTGAAAAGTTTAAAGATTTTGATAAAAAATTAAATGCGGCTTACCTGTATCTTCTAAAAGCTCATGTAAGCCGGTAGGTATATTGAGAACATGTTTAAACTGCTTTGACATCCAATAAAGAAAAATGTGTCTAAACCAGATGGAATACATATTTTTGAAATATAACTTTACGAAATAGAACTCCGTAAATCATACGAATGTCGTAAATGGATTCATAAAACAACTATGATTTTTCATCGGGAAATCCTACCAAGGAGCTTATATGTACCTACATAACATATGCATATGTATGTGGGTATTAAAGGATGACAAAATATTATATTTTATTACTTTAACCATTTTGTTGTGAAACATTTTACTTTTGCAGATAAAGAACCACTCTAATATACGTGAGGCGTTACTATGGGTCTAGGACGTACATTGCGGGCATTAAGTGTGAAATAATATAAATTTCTTGCATCAATTAGCTTGCATCAATTAGAACTTTCTTCACAGGAATGACGGACCGAAACATTATGACCGCCACTGAAAACAACGTTTTGAGGCAAATTTTGTTGACCGACAAAACACTCGTGGTTAAGTTAGTAAAATAAATTTCCAAATTTTTGGAGAACAAGAAATCCACACGAGAAATATACTCTTTTAAGCCGGAATTGGGCTATTACTATTATGACAGTACTATTATGAGGAAATATTTTTACACCAAAGACGCGAAAGAAACATTGTTGACATAACATCGATCCTACAAGGTTTCCCACAAAGAGATCTAGAGGCACCATATCGATGCTCAGTAACGCCTTCTGTTGCCCGAAACGTAATTCACAGCCAAATTTTAGAAGAAAAATTATTAATTAATGCCCCCATTAGGCAATCCGTGTCTAAAGTGTCTCTATCTGTGTATGCATCGGTTTTTTGACAATAACGTCCCGGTTTTTCGGGATCTTAATGAGACAATATCGGTTTTGACGTAGCCGCCAGGCAGAGCGCTAACAAAATGGAATATACTCAATAGTATTCTTCTAAAAATGCATTCGTCGGGCTTCACCACAGCACTCATTATAATTTCCAATAATTTTAAGCGTACAAAGACTTATATTTATGGAAGTATGATACAGGCTTTGAGTCAAGATTTTGAGTTTTAAACAGATGTCAGTGTCAAAATTCTATACATATGTATATTATAAATTTAAAAGTCAGTTTGTTTGCTTGCTTGTTTGACCGTCCTTCACGTCTCAATGGAGTAATATTATGACACGATTTTTGGTATGAAAGTAGGTTCATGGTTGGAAGAGCTTTTCAAACAAATTTTTACCGGGGTTTAATATCTCATTTCCAGCTCAATCGAACAGATCTCCCGTTAACACTGATTATAAGATAATCAATATATTCTTTTTTAAGACCACTAGTAAATTAGTAGCATATCATAAGGTGCTTCCTGCTTTTGGAACTATCATCGTACCCCATAATTAGGCATTTTTTTCTTTTATTTGGTGGATTTGGTACAGGCTACATCCCTACCTAATGTCTAAAAGCCGATGTCAGTGGCTACGTGACACTAACGGACGATTTTTGTAATGTTGTACATAGTAATTTTGAACTCATTGTAAGTGTTTAAAATGACGATAAATTTTTCTGTCAAAGGACAGTTTTAACACCAAGAAACGATATGATTTTCAAAAGAAATTCAAACATATTTGTTGAAGTATCAGAAGATATGAGGGAGTATTTGTCAAAAGACAAAGTGATGGACTCAGAATAAGTATTTGATACCCTTTAGAGTTTCATAACTCACTAGATCTGTCCGGTGTGCCCGGACTGCAAATGAAGTAAGGTCTGCCAGTAATGCTAATGCAAAATTACGATGGCCCACGATTATGTAACTCTAAAAAACTTACAGCCAATTCCTTGACAAAGTTCTAGTGTCTAAAACTAGGTTTATTAAAAAATTAGAACTTGAGTTGAGTTCAAACTCATTTCTTTATCAAGTTCTCGAGCTCGAGAACTCTAATTTAGATCTCAGTCTGAGACAAAACTTCGGTTTATTAGACCTACAAATTTGAGTGTCTAGGATATTAGAACTCAGTTTAGCAAATGTTTGTATTTCTTTGAACGATTTAATGATCAGGTAATATTGTATTTTAACTATTCTTAAAATAACCCGTCTTCAAAATAATTTGTATCTTTTTATTATATTACAAAAACAAACCTTTCTTTGTCGAAAACCGTTTTGTCATAAATGGTTTAGCATCTTTTTAGATTTTTGCAAGACAGTTGAAATTTAAGAACTCCTGAAGATTTTTCGAATATTAATATTTTATTTAAATATTGAAGAAAAAGATTATTTATTTGGAAAATCGGATTTTACTGAAGAAATCTACTTTATAAATAAAGATAGCCTCAAAAAACCTTATTGTCGATCAGTGTAATAAAAAAAAAAAACACTATTTGGCCCTCCCTGTTGTAGTCATACAGTGTCACTAAATGTTGGTCCAAAATGACAAACATGGTTTCAAAACGAGACCGAGACTTTTGTTTACTTTCCAGCTGTCACACATACACATCTATTATAGCGTATCCCTTCAGTCTGTTTTCGCTCATATACTTCTCTATATGATAAATGGTTTTCTTAGAAAAACTTATCAATTGGTTGGAAGACCAACTCTCAAAAGATAGAGATATTGTTAGCTAATTGAAATCGACTACCTTGGATTCTTCTGTACACTGTAACGGACACATCTACGCACGTTGCCAAAGATCTTGGGTTTCATCAATTTGACTTCTTCGGTAAATTACTGAACAAGGTACACAAATCTATCCAAAACTATACGATTGCATTCAGATATTCACGCTTATTCTGACATTCTAATGAATGGCCCAATTCGTTAGAATAAATATATTCATTACAATGAAATGTTTGTATTTTGACATTTTAACGAATAATGTTCATCGTTAAATGCATATATTAAATGAACCGGAATGAACTGGAATTCGAAGTCAGCTGTTTGAAGTTTCGATCTTACTTAGTGTGACCAAAGTAACAAAATTTAAAATTTTTCAACAAATTTTCAATTTGATTGAAACAATTGGAAGGAAAACAAAAAAATACCTTAACTTAAGAAAAATTAAATTAATATAGTTCTGAGTGCTAGTGATGTTAATTATTTAAAAAAAAACCATCAATGGGAACAAAAATTTAAGTTTATTGATATAAAAAGTAAAAAAAAAACATTAAAACATATTTCTATTTGCTTTTGTCCCAAACGCATTAACAAATAAAATGCACGACTGGGTCGCACGAACTTACTCCTGTATTCAAAGAGTCTGTTTAAAAAAGTATCTATGTATATAAGATTTAAAAATATACCTGTAAAATAAGTTTGTCTTAAAAGATATAAATGCCATTTGATTTGTCGAAAAAACCTCCATTTTTCAATTTTTTTTGGGAGGGGGTTACATTCAATACCTGAAAAATAAGTTTGTCTTCAAAAATTTAAATGCCATTTTATAAATAAAAAAGCCCTTGATTTTTCAAAACAAATTTTCGAAAATCGTTAGAGCGGTTTTTTTTTAAATTAATTTTTTATATATAAAATTTTTCAATTTTGTTCTAAAAATATTTTTGGTATGCAGTTGTTTAGTGATTGTAAATATACGCTCTACATTTGAATTTCGTAAAAAAATATGAACCCGTTTTTGAGATATAGAATTTTGAAAAAAAAAAATTCAATATTTTTTTAAAAATCCAAACAAAAAAAAATTGCACTTTTGATAATCAAATATTGTTAAAGCAATATAAGAGCTTATTCACAAAAAAAATTATTCAAATTAGTACATAAGTTGCTGAGAAAATTAAAAAACAAAATAACGGTTCTATGAGCGGTACTTTCCTGAGCAATACAAAAATATGTTTTTCTTATCAAAAGAAGCCAATTTAAAAAATAAAATTTTAGAGAAAATTGAAAAAAATCTATCGGTTTGTTTTTGAGAAAATTCGAATTATCGTTTTTTGACCAAAAAAATTGTATGGGGGCCACTGTTAGTTTTGATCTTAAAAAAAAAATGAAAAAAACGCCTAACGCGAATCTGCTCAAAACCTTAACTTCCAAGTTTGAACTCAATCGACCCAATGGTTTAGGCTGTAGGAGCGTGGACAGACAGACAAAATTTTGCACGAATGCAAAACTTGCCATATAGTTCCTATATGTCGCAAGTAAAAAATGTAACTTTAAAGTCTCTTTAATCGAATCACACCTGGGCTGGAATCGGCTAAGGTGATAATTGACTATCATATTTTTGATAGTCAAATTTGACTATCATTTTCATTCCTCCTGTGTAAGATGATTCAACTCAATTCAATTCGGTTGAACAATTTCAGATTATAATTGCCTTAAGTAAATAAGTAAGTAATTGTCACAATTCATTGTTGCTACGGTGAAATTTTAAAATGATTCCTATAAAATATCTAAATAAAAGTATCAAATTGGCTATGTTTAAATAACATTCATACTTTTCTTGTGTTTTTTCGAATGTTGCAAGCTTTGTCGGTCACAAGAATATGTTTTTGTACCTAAAAAAGGTAACTGAAAAAATTTTCCATTCGTTTTTAGTAAGCGTCTGGTAGATCTATTCAGAAACGACATATTTGTAGGAAATGACTATCACATTTTTGCTGTGACAGCTTTTTATGTATCAATTTGACTATCACCTTACACAAATCAAATTCGATTATTTTGACTGTCATTTATCAATAATCACCTTAGCCGGTTCCACCCCTGGTCACACTTCACAATCGTCAACAAGAATCAAAAAGTAACATAGTCGTTAAAATCGTTTTAATTGTTTTTCAAAAATGTATGTAAATTGTTTTATTTATGAAAAATCAAAACAGCATAAATAAAAGAAGAATTATGGATGCATCAAATTCATTTTGGATTTATCAGTTTTATAAGAACCTCCCTTTGTTCTTTTGTTGTCCAATTTGAATGCTCCTGCGACCTTTGATAAAAATATTTTCTATTTTCTTTATTTTTTACAGAAATAAAAACCCAGAACTTACATGTTTTTCTTCTGTTTCTCTTATTAAAATCTGAACGCCAAATAAATGACGCCTGGTTGGAATGATTAGAATGTCAAAATTTGCTTTATTTTCGAATAAGAATGAACTTTTGAACTGTTAGAAAGTGAAAATAGGTAACATACATAATTCGAATAACTTTCGCACGAAAGAGAATGTCAAAATTTGGCTGATTATGGCGCCAGTTATAACTATCATTGGTTTTCATTATTGGAATTTTTTTGACAGGTCGTTAATAGCTATCCGTAAAAATTTCGGTCATTGAAAAAAAATTCCTGATTGAAATCCACCGAAAAATGTTTACTGACAGAAATGTGTCATTGGAATTGTGTGAAATTGGAACACAAATCAGTGAAACGAATCGTTTCACTTTTGAATATAAAAGTATCAGCTGTTCAGGAAAATGAATTTCCATCCGGAAAATAGAAAAATGAATTTTTAGCGAAAAATAAATGCGCAATTACAGTTTTTTTCTCAACAAAAATTCTTTGTGTCATTTCCGATCATTCAGTTCTTTATTTTCATTTCTAATCAAAGAAAAACACCGTCAAATATCGATTCAAAAATTTTTCCGGATCGATTTCGAATGATAGCTTTAACTGGCCTCTATGATAAGAAAGAAGATATTGAATAAATGACAGCCAATTTGACAGATCTAACTTCAGCAATATGGCCGCTATCAGAAGTCCCTATCGAAAGACCTTTTTTTCACTTTCAGCTTAAAATTCTTCTTTTTTGAAAATACATATGACATAGATATATGCAGATATTTTTTGTCCCCGAATATGTTCTGGAATTTTACTTGTATCATAAGTCACAGCGGTACCTAAATAGAATAATTCAGAAATTCCAGAGGAAATCTTTCACACTTGTATGAGGCTTAAGTGGGTTTGACTTAGACCTCCCTCTTGATGATGTTATTAATATCCTTATAGAATTTATTTCTCCACAACACACACAAAATATCATTTTATATCTTATTGACATCATCAATATTAAAAACTTTCTTTTCCCATAAAATTTTTGTTGAAACTTATTCAATGTGATTTTTACTTTGATTTCAAAAGATATATAATATTTATCCTCTGTGGACCCCAAGCTGAGCTCAACTTAACATCCACACGAACACATTCAAGTCAGAGGCCTTTTTTACGCTTATAATGTAGTTATCACATTATTTCATAATAAATTGAATGGCAAGTCAAATATTTAATTTACACCCTTATCAAAAAAAAGAAAGCAATCAACACATCCGCCATTATATAAGTACAAAATGGGCAACCCACAAAATAACACAAAAATAGCAACAACAACAACAACTGACGACAGCGATTTATCCAAAAATCTCAAAAAAAGGACTCGTCAAACAAAACTCGTCGTTGTTGCTTCATTTCGAGGCTATATATATGCGTTCGATGTGCGACATCAGGGGCGATGATGATGGCGGAATAGAAGGAGCAGGAGATGGATGTTGGGCGATATGGGGCGACAAGGACGAACTCATATACATATCTTAATACGCTATCATATCTTTCAGTAAACACATCCCACACTTAATCAAACATCATGTGACATTTATTGGGGCCGTTATCATATGTATGCAAAAGGATTCAACATTCAACATCCTTTGGAAAATCAATGGCAAAGGCAAAGGCACTAGGCAGTGATGGGCAAATGGGCAAGTAGCAGTGGCTATACTCGTATGGATGGCGATGGAAATGGCGAAGGCAATGGCGGCAACTGCGTAAAATTATTATGTTAATTTCCGCAAAAGAGTAAACGGTTATTGGCCATGACTTTTCTCGCACCGAACACAGTGTGTGGTCAACACATACTTATTCTTCTTCTTCTCATTTTTCTTGTTTGTCAAATATGTAAATAAAAAAGGACAAAATAGTAAAGGATGCTAAATTAAAGATAATGGGATAAATCACGTTTATTTGCCTTTTTTGTATCTTCAGTTTGTCTGAAAATGTGTGTTTTTGAGCTCTTGGGTTGGTTATACTATACGAGTATACTGGACTGGTTAGTATGATATAATAAAAGTGCTTTATCCTTAAAGAAAAATTGGTGCTCTCCTAGGATATTTATTTGCATTAACTATACGAAGGTTAAATGTACATATCACTACGATTCGGAAGTGCAAAAGAGCCTACATAAATAACGGATGAAAATGTCCCCCTAAGGAGTAGCTCATCGTTGTCGTTGTCGTTGTTGTCATCCTCATCGTCGTCGTAGGCCGTCATCGAGAAAAGGACACATATGTAGGGTAGGTACCCCAACAGGATAGACAGGAGATGAAAATGAGAAAAACACTCCTATGGTAACCATAATTCATTGATAAACATTCATCTTTGGTCAAATTGGGGATTAATTTTGGGGCTTGGGTATTTATATTTTTGTTCCCTTAGATACAAAAATACAAACTCATACTTATACATATGTATGTGTATCTGTGTATCTGAGATGAAAATATCAAAAAAGAAGGATATGAGTTTTAAATAGAATTCCCTCTTGAGTTGTATATCTATTTTCGTATCTATTGGATTTTTATACTAGCTAGGTCTTAGATATTTTATTAACAAACTGTAGACATATGCATACATAGCCATACATATATACATATTTACTTTTATGTTTCTTAATAATGTTATTTTTCGATCCCATTCCATCCTATCCCATCCCATCTTATCCCATCCCATTCCATTCATGATCTAATAAAATGAACTGAAAAGATTTTTAGACTTTAGTTTTGATTGGTTTTCTTGGCAGGCATCAATATAGAAGTTTATTAAAGGATCTAATATATAAAGCATTTTAAGACTTTGGGTTATCTAAGCAAATGTATGGAGAAAATTAAGTTATTCGAAAGGAGATTATAAAAGATGACCGGAGGCGGTCGTTGGTCGATTGAAATTTTTGACCGAGAGCAGTCATTTTATCCCTTTTGAAAGATAAAAAAGCTGTTATTTGTTTTAATTTCTTTTTTGGAAAAGTTTAACATAATTGAAATAAAAGTATTTAATCAGTCTATAAGGGTCAATTTAAACATTTGATAACATTTTATAGCAAAATATCCATGAACTTAAGCACCATATTGAAACGTAGACCAATGTTAAGAAAGTACCATTTTTTCTAATTTCTTTGTCTTATATTTAGTGCGTAGCAGAATATGCCTATTAAGCAGTGTATGCATCAAGGGAAAAGTAAGGAAAGGGAAAGGTCCTACTCTGGTAAGACATTCAAAATTCGTGTAGTACGGCTAAATAATGAATCTCCGTTCTTCACAATATAACCGAAGTTGGGCTAAAGGTTAAGCTGATGGGCATTCCTATAACGCTTGAAATAATTATGTTGTTAAAGCACCACCATTAAGATGGGAGTTATACTTAAGCTTTGAACTAACATATGTTGTGTAGGCTATAGTCAGATCGTAAGCAATACTTTTATCGACATCACGAATATGATCGTTCCTCATGAACTGGGGTTGGTAATGGAAAGATAGGCTGGTATGCGACGCACATTGATAACTTCTTATTTGCGTCCTTAATTTAAGGAAAATCACTTTTGTACCAAATTCTCATTTACTGAAGTTCAAAAAGTATGCAAATTGAAATATAAGTTGTTTTCTGTCCAGATATTCCAGACGTCAAATAAATTTAGTATTATTTTTGGTAGGACTTTAATTCACATAAGTTAGCTTTTCTAAGAATTTTAACCAAATTTTAACTACTATACTTTCTATGAGGATATATTGGATTAAAATGGCTGTCTGTGATCGAGTAGAACGCACTTAAGCCAGTTTAATGGTCTATAGTGAAGAAACCAGTTTGGGTCCCTTGCGAAAAGTGATTGAGACCGTTAAGCGATATAGTAGAATTCTCCTCTGTAATTCTTGCGGTTGTGAGCAAGATCAGGGCATATACAGAGTAGGTGAAGAACTGTTTCCTCCGCTGTCTCATCCTAGCTTCTTCAAAAGTCATTTGAGAATACGCCTAGCATCGTAGCGTGCTTTCCTATTAGACAGAGCCCGGTTATGACAACGATTATCGAGCTTATATTTGATCTACTTAGAGATAGCAAACACCTTGAGCGCTTTAAATGTTGGCCAGATGTTTTTTTGTGACCTGGCACGTGATGATGTTATTCCACCTGATGTTTGTCTTCTACATAGCGTCTTGCATTAGCAATAATTTACATGTAGCGATTGGTATGCCAGCATTAGTCGACAAACGTGGTAGAATGGATTGTACTGTACAATTTCTGTTGAGTTGATCTGGCTTACAATTTCCTGGAATGTCTCTTTGGCCTTGCACCCAGCAAAGGTGAATATTAAATTATTGTGCCATCTCCATTAGAGATGATCAACAGTTATTGGCTATTATTAGAGTTTGTCAAGACAGACTCAAGAGATTTGAAAGCGGCCTGACTATCTGAGAAAATACGGATATCAGATGTTGATACCACGTTTTCTTTAAGTCAGGACAAGACTTCTTTTATCGCCAAAAGTTCCGTGCGGAACACGATACAAAGATTGGTAAGGCGAAATGAGAGAGCTACAATAATGTCCAATGCCGCATATGGGGTCGTGTGAATGGAAAGTAAGCTGAAGATAACACTTTGATTAGTGTGTCACGGTTTATAGCTTTTTTCTAAAACAATCCAATATACTTCCACACCTTACATTAAAAGCGGCGGCCTGATTACCAAAGTGTATAACCAGTGCGTAATTCGGGGTTGTAAGCCCCATTTATTAACATCATTGACATCATGCTGTGTTCTTCCCATTGTGTCAATCTCATCAGCATAGACATACTTTTGAAAGATAATGCCTCTAGTGTTACCGTGAGAGCTCTGCACTATTTTTCAACGACGATGTTAAGCCTTTTTTGACATTGTAAGGTTCTGTTAAGTTCCAACCTTCATGGAGCAACGTGAATTCTCCATGGTCATCCTGCAGAAACCGACGAGTTTGGCAGGGATGCCAAAACTAGGCATGGCTCTATATAGCTCGTACCTGTAGACGCTGTCATATGCGGCCTTGCAATCGATGAAGAGATGGAGGGTGTCGATTTGAAGTTCATGGGTTTGTCCAGGATCTGTCGTAATGTGAATATTTATTCCACTGTGGACTTTCTTGGTCTAAGGCCACACATCGTTGTTGATTGTTGACGATGGGAGACTGATTCCTCTACATTATTATTTTTTTCAATATCAGCCAAACAAAATTGAGGTTCCATTAACTGGGCATGCTTTCTTCCGACCATATTATCTTAAAGATAAGTAAACTTCATTTCTGCTTTTGAACCTCTCAACATCCTCGAACACTCTCTCTTTTTCCTTCTGAGAAGTCAGTGTTCCTCCTAACACTTCTTCTCATAGGTGGTGCTTATTGTTTGGCTGCATTTGCCTGCCGATATTTCTCATCAAACCAAAGGTTTCTTTTTCGTGGCTGCTTAAAACCCAACACTTCAGCGGTGGCTTGTCTGATCGCATCTTGGCAATGTTGCCACTGGTTTTCGATACATTGTATATTGTATTGTCGGCAGAGAACTTCGAAAGAGGTTACTTGTGACTCGGTCCGAGAAGTATTTGGCGATCTCTTGCGATTGTAGCCGTTCGACGTTGCGTCTTCTTCCAGCATCTTCCTGTTTTGCCTTGGATCTCTAAACCCGAAGTGCTACCTTGGCTACAATGAGGTAGTGTTGCGAGTCGATGTTAGCTAATTGGAAAGTTCGGACATCCATGATGCTGGAAGCATGTCTCTCCTCGATCGCAATTTGGTCAATCTGGTTGACGGTCGATTGATCTGGAGAACTCCAAGTTCCTTTGTGGGTGTTGAGGAGTGGAAAACGCGTACTGACTACCATGACGTTTCGCCCTGCAGCAAAATCAACGATCGGAAGTGTTGTCGTGCAGGCTATTTTTCCCGATTATTACACCAAAGATGCCTTTCCTTCCTAGCTTGGCATTAAAATCGCCAAGGACAATTTTCAAAATCGTAGCTGGGACACTGCTAATATGTTTTGTCCAAGACCTTCAAGAACATATCCTTAGTGTTGTGATCCTTCTATGGGTGCGTGTGCGCATATTAGGCTAATGCTGCCAAATATAGCCTTAATGCGGATGTTCATGAAGTGCTCGTTGATGCACCTATGGCTTCAAAAACAAATCCGCATCCAAATAACCCTTGTTTTCACGGTAGCAGTCACCATAGTAAATATCGCAGTTTTTTATCCTCTTCTTGTACGGCCTATCACATCGCATTTGTCTTGGGCCTCCGCTAATTCTTCGGCTACACGTGTTCTATTAAGGGACCTAACATTCCAAGTGCATATCAGAAGTTCGTTGTCCTTAAAACATTTGCGTGGGTTGTCAACACTAAATTCGTCTGTATCCGCGGCTTGTTGGTGCTTCGCAACTAGGACATTTTTATGTGGTCAGGAAGTCACCCGGACGGCACAACTCCCAACATTGATCACCAGATCCTTAGTATAACTTCAAAGACGGGAAGACGGATAAACCGCTCCTTGTAGGCCTGGGCTCGAAGAAGCCATATAATGTATTCACTAAGTCGTTTAACCTAACTGGAACTATTTACTCCACCGCTGATTCCATCTTGTGATTTGCTCCGCTGTCGTCTGTATTAAAGGAGTGTAAATATAAATACTCGTAGTACCCGTGGCATGATGGTTAGTGCGTTGGACTGTCATGCGAGAGGTCTTGGGTTCGATCCCTGCCTGTGCCACCTTAATTTAAAAAAAAAAAAAACGGGTACTGCCTCTTGCGAGGAATTGACAAATTCTCCAAGAGTAATGCTTGTCATGAAAAAGTGCTTTCTCAAATTAGCCGTTCGGATTCGGCATTAAACTGTAGGTCCCCTCCATCCCTGACAACAGTACTCGCACACAGGAATGGTTGAGAGTTGTAAGTCACTAGGCCCTGGTTCTCTACGGACTGTTGCGCCACCTAATTTATTTTTTTATTTATAAATATAAATACTTCCCCCCTATCTCGTTTGCCCCCAACAATTTTCCTCTAGTTAAGGAACTGGTCATCCGATGTTCATCGCAGGGATGTAAGAGTTGGAGTTAATAGACAGAGGTGCGTTATTGAGAAAAAAACCTGTGGACGCTTGTGTTCTCTTCAATGCACTCGTGGTTACCATTTGAACATCACATAGGTACAACTATCTAAAACATAAAAGGTACAAGGCCCACATAGGACATTTTAACAGCAAATTCATTAATATCCAAAATCTATACAAAATAAGCCGTTCCGGATACGGGAGCTCATCCTATAATACAAATACGTTTATTCCTAAATCTCCATTTACGAAGTCTCTTAGCCAAATGTTGTCTTCAAAGGATTACCATTAAAAGCAAAAAGGATATCTACTCCCGAAAATAAACATCATGTTTCAATTAAAATCAATTTGTTGATATATTCATCACGCATTGCTTAAATGTTTATGGGAGTCAGTCCATCAACCCCCTTTTGTCATTCCATCATTCAAATTGTATGTAAATTATTATTATTGAAGATGATTTTACAATAAGAAAATTGAAGACTCATCCATTTTTATATACTTATAGCTTATGTTTATTTATGTATATGTATAATGCATACAAAGTGTTGCTAACAAGGAGCACTTTAGCATCATTTTGTTGCCTTTTATTTCTTGAATTCACAAAAAAGTAAATAATAAAAATCATCTTGTCGTCCTTGTTCTGAAACAACATGAACATATAAATAAAAGAAGCGAAACTGATTCAATTTCCATGTTTTCCTTTTTTCTTGCCACATCATCATCGCACTCCCCCCTCCAAAAAAGCAAAGAAAAAAGGTGGGACTGAGGCACCCTCGCTTTCCCATGAAATATTATATGAGGTGAGAAGAGCACAACGTTACGGTTTCGAAGACGATGAGAACGATGGAGGACGGCAACGACAATGACGCCGACAACGAAGACGACGATGACTATGACGATGACGGAGGGGTCGAGGATACGATTTGCAAAGCTCTGCGTTTGTCATTCACTTTGCACTTCTTGTCTCACCAAAAAACGGAATATCCACACACATCTGATTCCTTTTTATCAACACAGAATAATATGCAATCCAAGTCCTTGCCTTTTCGCTTTTGCCCCCGTTGTTGCCGCCTGCGTCATCTTATGGAACATTCTTCATATTAAGAGCAAATATTTGCCCCCGTATGACAACACTTCCTCCGAAGCAGCTCCCAATCTAATACTACTCTGATGTGCTTCTTGTTTTCGCTTCGGGGCAACACTCACAGCAGTCAATGCAAACCGAGTGAGCATATGTACCAGTCTAGGAGTAAGAGTTGAGTCGGGTTAAGATGGGATGGCTTTCCTTGCATAGCCTGCCTTCCTGCCTGCCCTGGATGTGACTTAGGCGACAAAATGTCATTTCATACAGAAATGATATTCAATTGTAAACGAAAGGCAATGGTGTCTTCTTGGCTCCATTTACCCTTTCTGCTTACAGAGCTATCGTCGTTGTAGTCGTCAGTCGGTCGTTTGGTGGGTCGGCGGCGCGAGAAGCTAGAGGGCAGGAAGCGACCACCCTCCAGCTATGATAATAGGTACACAACACATCCGCCGTCGCTTACCCCCCAGTATATGCACATTGCACAATGCACACTCTGTGACGATGACGGTGACGGTGACGAAGTGGAAGGATATATTCTTGAAAGGAAATGAACAACCAATGTGGGTACGAGTTCGAGCTCCGAGACGGGCCAAATGGTTTGGTTTCTTTCGGTTCGGTTGGGTGGGAGATTGTAAGGACTTGTCTCAGGATATTGAGGATAAAACGAAAAAGAAAGCTATCAACCTACACATACATCGTAGGTACCTCGGAACGAAATGTGTAGCTCTATATCTGAATGTTTGTGTACATACACGGCGAACATGAAGCACAAGGCCAATGTTGGAAAAATATTAGCACTTTACAGCTGCAAGAAGGATATGGATCCTTGTCACGATATTGGCATACACCTATACTACTCCCATATATACAACAGCTCATTCAAAAAATGATGCACAAATATCTTGATATAGATATCTGCAGGATATCTCGATATCTATGGATCTCTGCAACAGCTGATGACTGATAAAAAAGCATCACATCAGGAGCACAAGCACTTATTCGACAGGCAAAAATTCGATAGCACAATTAATCAAGCATATCAATATCAATATTTTAACTGTGTGTTCTGTGTTTTCACTGATTTTCGATTGTGCAATTTGCAATTTTAAAATGCAATCACAATCAATGCCATTTTAATGAAATTCGATAACAACAAAAACCGTGAAATGGTTAAAATTTAAATTTTAACTCTATCATAGTCATATATGTAGGGTATATGCAGAAAGCTGCCAGGTGGTAAGGATTGGGAGGATGGGACTTTGAGGAGTTTGTTTGTGCATGCAATTGGTTAAGGAAATTTTATTAAATATTGACGTGCTTGTGGTGAGTGATGGTAAAACAATCTGGATTTGATTTCATTTGTTTATGAACAGAGAAAAACAATCCTAGAAAGAGTTTTATTTTTTGTTTTTTTTTTGGTCCTGAAAACAGTGTTTAAAGCTGAAAACATCAGTACGGACCTTTTTTCTGGTTAATGGACTTGAAAGAATGACAAATGAGTTCGGAAATGTGAAGTGGTGAGAAGGAAACAGCTGAAAACTTTACTTATTGACTTTAAAAACAAAATATTAAAAACAATATGAGGAAGAAATTATCTTTAAGTTTTCGTAGTTTTCGTATTCAGATTCAAAGCAAAGAACAATCCAAAGAATGGCAGAGGTGGCCATTTTTAGCACATCTCGAAACTTTCTCAATTAGATTGCGCTTAAAACACGCCAATTATAAACACTTATACGTCACACGTTTTTTGTAGACTTAATTTCTTGTAAAATATCTTAGTTTCTATACGCTTAGAATATGAACTTGCAGTAAATGCAAATATATGCCTCTATAGAGCTTTTTTTTTATTAAAAAAAATGCATTTTTATAAAGATATTGGTTTATGTCATGCGAAGGAAGGACCAATTTCTTGAATAAGTCTTTATAAATAAAATAAGGGAAGCGAATAACTATTCCAACTATATCATAATATTGAACTTAACTTCAGTAAGTTTGAAAATGAATTCTGTTAAATTCTCAAACAACTATGAGAATTTTTTTACAATAAAGCTTAAAAGCCAATATTGAAAAATACATAAAGCCTAGTACGCTGCTGATGCAAAACGAAATTTCCCACACAAAAATGACATGACGAAAATGTGCTTTTCGTTTATCAGTACGCTGCTGAACGACGAAATGTGACATTTTAGTGGAGAGCTGTACTAGATTTCTTAGTACAATTCTCCATTCTTTTCGTTCTCAATTTAATTGCCCAGCACATTAATTGCTTGCGAAATTTTGACGTTTAATTTTTTTTATTGAAAAAAAAATTGTTTACTCGTGACTTTCGGTGTTTTGACTTTGATTTATGTATATATTTGATTTAAAATTTAAAATAAAATGGATTTGTCTAATGTGTTCTGACATTGCATTTCTTAATCGGAAACTCAGGATGTTATTGGTGATGTGCAAGAAGTGATGAAGACAAGCAGTGAAATTCAACTTCCAGACAGAACTCTCCACAAATATTTTTCCGATCTGGTTTTCGTTTTCATTTCGCTCTGCACTTGGAGACTGCCGAAAAATTTCGTTTCACTTCAGCTGCGTACTAGGCTTAAGGCTGAAATACGATTCATACTGATAGCTTCCCATTGGAGCCTTTACAATTTAATGGTGTTGTTTTTTAGTGGTAATAGTTCCTTGGTGCATGCCACAAATTCAAGCCCAGACAGATTTCGTCATTGTTAAATTATCTTCCCATCTTCAAAAAACATGTTTCTTTAAATTTTTGTTGTGAAATTACGAACGTCAAATAGATATAGTATACTTTAAAAAAGCTGCTTTTAAAGTTAGACGAGTGATTCAGAGTTAAATTATAACGGGTTATCCATTTTGGGGTTTCAAAAGTATAGAGCTGGAATTTGACATCTATCAAACTAAGTTGTTAAACCAATTTTTTTGTTCAGTTGAAAGTCTGACATTTACGAAAATGGATATTGTGCTTTAAGAGGAGATTATGGTTTACAAAATCCTTCATAATAATAAACGTTTTACTGAAAATATCGCTGATGTAAGTGAAAGTGTTGCCGAAGACCCGAATGTGTCGATTCCTCGTCGTTCTCAGGAAATAGGACTGTCTTACGGCACATTATGGCGTATTTTGCATTTGGATTTCCACCTACATCCATATAAAGTCCAGCTCAACAACAACTGAAGCCAGCTGACCATTCACAACGTTCGTAAATACGTCGAAAGGGTGCTCGAGCAACACGCGCTGGACGGCGATTTTTCGAAAGAAATTTTCTTCAGCGACGAAACACATTTCCCACTCGGTGGGTATGTTAATAAACTAAATTGCTCTTTGAGTTTAATAATCCTCAAGTAATTGAAGAGAGGCCATTACATCCACAAAAAGTCAGTGTTTGGTGCGCTCTTTCGTCCAGAGGTGTGATTGGACCTTAATTTTTAAAAAACTACTGTAACTGTCAATTCGGAGGGTTATGGTCGTATGATAATCGATTCGGAGAATATGTGGTTTCAACAAGACGGTGCCACATGCCATACAACTTGAGCGAATATGGCTTTATTGCAAGTGACATTTCCTGGCCGCGTAATTTCTAGTCTTGGGTATATTAACTGGCCACCAAGATCATAGGATTTGACACCACTGCACTGGACTGTAACTCTTAAACACTTAAAATACAACATTGGTCAAGTTATGGCTGAGATACCACCCTTTTTTGTGTCAAAAAGTGGTCGGAAATTACCTCAAAAGAATAAATGCTTTTAACAGTTCGCTTGGTTGTGATTTAAATGATGAAGTGTTTCACACATAATGTCAACGTTCAAAATTTATAATAAATAAAATGCACGACTGGGTCGCACGAACTTGCTCCTGTATTCAAAGAGTCTGTTTAAAAAAGTATCTATGTATATAAGATTTAAAAATATACCTGTAAAATAAGTTTGTCTTCAAAGATATAAATGCCATTTGATTCGTCGAAAAAACCTCCATTTTTCAATTTTTTTGGGAGGGGGTTACATTCAATACAGTTAAAATAATTTAAAAAAAAAAACTAATTTAAGATTCAAAATTTTACCTGAAAAATAAGTTTGTCTTCAAAAATTTAAATGCCATTTTATAAATAAAAAAGCCCTTGATTTTTCAAATTTTTTTTTCGAAAATCGTTAGAGCGGTTTTTTTTTAAATTAATTTTTTATATATAAAATTTTTCAATTTTGTTCTAAAAATATTTTTGGTATGCAGTTGTTTAGTGATTGTAAATATACGCTCTACATTTGAATTTCGTAAAAAAATATTAACCCGTTTTTGAGATATAGAATTTTGAAAAAAAAAAATTCAATATTTTTTTAAAAATCCAAACAAAAAAAAATTGCACTTTTGATAATCAAATATTGTTAAAGCAATATAAGAGCTTATTCACAAAAAAAATTATTGAAATCAGTACATAAGTTGCTGAGAGAATTAAAAAACAAAATAACGGTTCTATGAGCGGTACCTTTCCTGAGCAATACAAAAATATGTTTTTCTTATTAAAAGAAGCCAAGTTAAAAAATAAAATTTTAGAGAAAATTAAAAAAAAATCTATCGGTTTGTTTTTGAGAAAATTTGAATTATCGTTTTTTGACCAAAAAAATTGTATGGGGCCCACTGTTGGTTTTGATCTTAAAAAAAAAAATGAAAAAAACTCCTAACGCGAATCTGCTCAAAACCTTAACTTCCAAGTTTGAACTCAATCGACCCAATGGTATAGGCTGTAGGAGCGTGGACAGACAGACAAAATTCTGCACGAATGCAAAACTTGCCATATAGTTCCTATACGTCGCAAGTAAAAAGAGGCTGAGATGCGACCCACATTGATAACTTCCCATCCCGTCTGTCGATTTGTCTTGCTTAAAAGTTTGTCTATATGTATCAATTTTCACCAAATGTGCGTACTATTTTTGTAGATTTTAATTTTTTAGGAAAAAACGGACTGTTGGATTTTTATATCGAATGATATATAAATATCCTAAACATTACTTTATGTGAAATAAAATAAGTTTAAGGCAAATATTTGTAATTTTTGAAAAGCTATTTGAGTCAAAAGTAAATTTTTACCAAGTTTTAGTATTGTTTTTTTTTTAGGTTTTTATTTTTTGTAAAAAAAACTGTCAATTCGATTTTTCTAAAAATTTCATCGAATGTTGAAAACAATATTTTTTGAAAGATTAAAGTAGTTTAAAGCCAATATTTCCAAGTTTTGAAAAGATATTTGTGTCGAAAATCAATTTTTACCACCTTTTATACATTTTTTTTGGGTTTTTATTTTTTGTAAAAAAACTCTTAATTCGATTTTTCTCAAAATTTTTCCTAATGTTGAAAACAATATTTCTTATAAGATACTTTCATAATGTATTGGAATATCCAAATAATCCAGCTTTTGTCATTTATGGTATACGAAAGAGCTCAAATGCTGCAAAGGCTTTGGAAAAATCTTATAAAAACCTTTTCAGCTAAGGATCAAGAAGTATATGTTACACGCTTTAAGGAGTTTATATCTCTTTCAAATTATTTATATGCCCTATATCTTATTGGGTCTTAAGCTTGACCCGAAAAGATTTCGGAAATTTGTTAATATAAAACGGGAATCTGATGGCTACCCAGTAAATTTAACTTTTAGTAAGCATGACTTAGTGATAATAAAATAGATAAGGATTTCTTTATCGCATGGATTTTTTCTTATCTTTAAATCAGAAGTTATTTTTTAATCCTTTCATTTTCAAATCAGGAGTTCATCAGGGTAGTCATTAGGGATCTCTACTCTTTATCTTAACTATCAATGATGTACCCCTTTCTGTACGATACAGTAACATCTTAGTCTGTGCGGATGATATGAGAGGGCTACCATGGTCTGGTTCTGCATACTTGTTGTATGCGTGGCGTGATGGTTAGTGCGCAGTACTGTCATGCCAGAGGTCTTGGGTTTGGGTACTTCTTCTTTCGAGGAATGGAGAAATCCTCCAAAAGTAATAATTCTTGTTATGAAAAGTACTTTCTAAAATTAGACGTTTGGCTTCGGCTAAAAACAGTATGTTCCCTCCATCCCTGAGAATGTTACTCGCACACAGGAATGGTTCAGTGGTGTAAGTCACTAGACTCTAGTTCTCAACCGACTTTAATTCATTTTAACTACATACTCATTAATTGGTGACTTTTAGTATAGAGTATAATGGTTAACAATTAGTGCTTATGGTTCAAAAAACGTCTTTCCATTGAGAAAATTGCAAACGCAGGATAGGATAAACCATGTAATATCTACACTTTGCTTCATTATATAAAATTATTTAATTTTTTTATCCAAAATACTAATCTAAAAATTGGAAAACAGATACATACACCAAGATAGGTTTTGGTTGTCAAAAAAACTCGAGGAATTTTCAAATGACATTTATTTTATAAATAGCAACCTAGATGCAGTTGCAGTATTAGTTCGCAATACAACTTTGAGTTTTTCCATTTCCCAAGGATATATCTTTACAAATTATCAACAAAAAAAAAAAAAAAAAACACATTCTCATTTTACAACCGAAAATAATCTCCAACACAACATTTTAAAACCTAGAAAACAATAGAACACTGTGTAAGGTTTAGCAATTACAAATATCATCCTTTCAGCCCTCCAGCTCTGTATTCGTAGGTATCAACCCTCGCCCGCATCACTTTGTCCCTGTACTCCTTCCATGTATACATATCTTTGTATACATTTAGTTTGTTGGTTATGCTGCACTATGATAACATAAATGAGAACAAATAATTACAAGAAATCCCCAATGACCTCGTTCTGTATAAAGCACAGTGCCACAATTATTTGTTCCTTTCTTTTTGGTCTGCACCCAAATTACCTCACTCACAGAAGATTGTCCATGCAACTTGCATCTTGGATCTTTGAATCCTATCCAAGAACAGTTTTTATGTTATTTGTTCTTTGCATCCATTGCATTGCATCGCATCGCATCGCATCCTCAAGCGCAAGATACTGACACTGAAAGAAATCCAAGAACTTTAGTTGAATAAAAATAAAAAAATAACAACTATCACACACATAACAAAGGATGGACGACTTTCGGAACAAATCAAATGACTCTCTTCCCGTGACCATTATATCGCAAAAATGATCTGAAAGACAAGGTTTATGTACCTTCCAACCCCAAGCAACAACAGAACTAAACAACAACTACAAAACAGGAACAGATAAGTAGATATGTCTATACAAAGTAACATGGCTGGATTTTGTATAAAGAAAAATGAAGGATGGTTTCACGAAGGTCCTTAATAACTTCTATAAAGCATCTTATTTCGCTACAGTAACTTAATTCATTTCACTCATCAATATATTCAAATTATTGTAAATGTTTAGTTTAGAAAAGGGGGAATATGGGATACAGAATACTGAATTTTTCTAATTTCGTCCTTAAATACTACATATTTTAAAAACTTTTACATTTACTCGTAGAGTGATTCTTTTAAATAAAAAGTAAAATTAAATAAATTAAAGCACTACATGTAGTGACAAAGTCAGCCTAGTTTTTAAAATGTTGTTTTCTTAAGGCTGAAATAATACAAAACTGAAAACTGAATAATACTCTTTTCTACCCGAAATACTCAAAAAACTGATAAAATTCCATCCGTTATTGTCTATCGATTTTTCTAAAGATTTAACAAATTATTAAAAACAATATTTTGTGAGAGATAAGAAAATTTGAAGTCAATATCTAACTTTTTTTGTGTTGTATAGAATAAAATAATTTGAAGACATTACCTTCATCTTTAATTAAGTCTCTAATTCCGCCTTCCGGATCATTGTAGCGTTTTCCAGGCAGAACTTTTGGTGATAAAAGAAGTCTTGTCCTGACTTAAAGAAAACGTGGTATCAACATCTGATATCCGTATTTTCTCAGATAGTTACGCCGCCGCTCTCAAATCTCTAGAGTCTGTCTCTACAAACTCCTGAATAGTCCATAACTGTCGATCATCTCTAATGGAGATGGCACAACAGTTAAATATTCACCTTTGCTGGGTGCCAGGCCATAGAGAAGTTCCAGGAAATTGTAAGGCAATGAACTCGCAGAAAATGGCACATTACAACCCATTCTACCACGTTTGGCTAATGTTGGCATACCAATCGCTACATGCTAACAACTATTACTATTCCTAATGCAAGACGCTTTAAAGAACGCAAACATTAGATGGAATAACATCACCACGAGTCAGGTCACGAAAAACGATTTAAAGCGCTCAAGGTGTTTTGCTATTTCTAAGCAGATCGCATATTAGCTCGATAATCGATGCAATAACCGGGCACTATCTATAGGAAAGCACTCCACACGGGTAGGAGTATTCTTAAATGGCTTTTGCAAGAAATTAGTTATCATCGTTATGTAGCGCTCGCTGTTGATGGTGACCGCCTCACTAACGCCGCGCCGTTTTAAAAAAAGTAAGGACCAATCACGCCACCGGCCCAAACGGTAACTTTTTGAGGATGCATTATCACCTAGTGAACCTCGCGTTGGTTGGTGTCGTCATATGTATATCCTGCAATTTTGCTTGTTAACACAGCCATTCATCCAAAAATGCGCCTCGTCACTAAAGATTATTTAACGGCCAAAATTATTGTCCAGTCAGCAAACAAACGGCGTTGTCTAGGGTCATGAACTTTCATCTCCTGGGTCAGATGGATCTTGTACGGATGTAGTCCCTAGTCCCGACACAAAATTCACCAAGTTGAAGTCTGCGTACCGTAAAAAGGGCGCAATGCGCGCAACGTTTGCGTTAACGAACACTTATTCTGATAATAAAGTTTTATCATTTGAATGTGCTGTTCAATTGTGTAACTTGCCATGATGATTTGACATACACAACTGAATAGTAAACAAACAATTTGACAGATGCCACCAAAACAAAATGGCTGCCAAGGGGCCCCAAAATATACCCGCGCCAATTGAAAAACCCTTCATAACGATCTCAATCATATTAACATAATTAGTCTTTCACGTTTTATCTTTTTTAACTTCCCATAGGAAGTTATTGTAATGGGTCCGATTTGTCAAATTGAAAATTTTGACATTTCTCGACGTTTCAAGGTCCCTTGAGTCGAAATAAAAGATTTTTAGAAAGATGTCTGTGCGTGCGCGTGTACGTACGTCCGTACGTCCGTATGTCCGTACGTCCGTACGTTCGCAACGTTTTTTTCGTCGTCCATAGCTCAAGAACCAAAAGAGATATCGACTTCAAATAAATTTTGTTATGCAGACAATAAGGCAGAAAGATGCAGAAAGGGCTCTCAAGAAAATTGGGTGGGTGGTTTTTTTACCATAGCAGTTTAAAAAAAAAGGTGAAAATTTTGGTTTTGACATCTGATAAAATTTTGAGAAAAATCTAATTGACAATTTTTTTACAAAAAATAAAAACCTAAAAAAAAAATTAATAAAAGTTGGTAAAAATTGATTTTTGACTAAAATATCTTTTCAAAACTTTGAGACATTGGCTACAAACTAATTTTATTTTATAAGAAATATTGTTTTCAACATTCGATAAAATTTTGAGAAAAATCGAATTGACATTTTTTTTACAAAAAATAAAAACCTAAAAAAAAACAATACTAAAACTTGGTAAAAATTTACTTTCGACTCAAATAGCTTTTCAAAAATTAAAAATATTGGCTTCAAACTTATTTTATTTCACAGAAAATATTGTTTTCGATATTCAGTATTTTTTTTGTAAAAATCCAACTGTCCGTTTTTTTTATAAAAAATAAAATCTAAAAAAAATAGTACTCAAATTTGGTAAAAATTGATACATATAGACAAACTTTTAAGAAAGACAAATCGACAGACGGGATGGGAAGTTATCAGTGTGGGTCGCATCCCAGCCTCTTTTATCCTTTTGGCTTAGTCTTCATCGCTGTACAGCCCGAACAGCTCGTTCTTTACCTCCACTCACCTTCTATGCATACGGGACCGTAGATTACACGAATAACTTTTCTCACGAACCGACCCAAGGTCTTTTCATCCGCTTTTGTTGTAATCTAATCTTCTGGACTATAGCAGGACTGGGATGAAACACTTTTGTCGCTCGAGAGAGGGCTTTACTGCTCAATTGCTTCTTTGTTTGATCTCAGCGGTGGTTTTATTTTCTGCATTCATAGCGGAGCCCAGTTAGACAAAGTCCTTAACTATATACCTTAAAGTTATTTTTGTCGATGGTAACGTTTTTGAATGAGTTGTCGGTGTTGTAGGGCCTTTTTTGATTACAGCATGTACTGTGTTTTGGCCTCATTAACTGTTAAACCCGTTTTTGCCGCCTCTGCTTCAAAGCCCCATTGACATCACGTTTTCGATTGTGTCAATGCCATCAGCATATAATATATACCAGTAATTGGACAGACTTTTGAAAGAAAGTCCCTTAAGTGTTGACGTAGGAGCTCTGCACTATTCGTTCAAGTACGATGTCATAGAAATCGCATGACAGCTAATCAACTTGTCTAAAGCCTTTTTTTACATCGAAATGTTCTGTTAAGTTTTTTTAAATACCAGTTTAAATTCTCTTTTAGTTTCAAAGTAATTCTATACAGTTTTTTAATGTTTAACCATTAAGTTTTTAACCATTCGAAAACAACATATCTTCCAGATGCTGTGGTACACATTTGACAATAAACTTAAAACATAATTTTCTTAAAGCGACACTTAAAGCAAAGTTTTATTTTTCTGAAACAAATAAGTAAATTGTCTCATTAGTTTTTAAATTAAAAAATTTTAGTCAAATTTTTTTTAAATGTTTATAAATTTAAAATGGTTTATAAATTTTTGAAAAGTAATCCAGTTTGATACTTGCATAATCTTTTAAACCTCATTGCCGACAAAAGTTGCATTCACGAGATTTAAAGTACATTTAATTTGCAATAACTTAATTTTAAACACTATTCGAAACTGTTTTTGAGTTGCACTGATTTATACAGAATTTTAATTCTTCTTTTTAACCAAGATGTTTCATTATAAAAAGACAATAATTCTCACTTTATGAGTCGAAGCATTTTTAAGGCCTTTTAAGTGTCGGACACTAGTTTTCGAAAGAAGAAGAATACAAAATAATTCTATTATGAAAGTATTAAAGGCCTTTAAGTGCAAATAGAAAACACCAACAAAATTATTAAAGAAATGAGGTTAATTAGATCGAAATATAATCCCAAGATTTGTTACAAAAATATTATACTTGATATTATTTTTATAATTTTTTGCCATTCCTTTTCGTATGTTTTCTAGGAGTATCTATTGAAATTTTTGACAGAACTTTGTGAAACTCCTATCCCCTCCACGAGACATTTTTTTAATATTGGGTTGGTTCAGGCATTAATAAGAACTGTTCAAAAAGAAGAATATTAAGTAAGTGAATACATTTTGAGACCAGTCACTTAAAAATGTTCGTTCGACACAAAAAAAACACGCTTGTTAAAATAAGGACACATTGAAACTTTTCTACTTAAAACAGTGTAAACTTAAAAAAAATCATTCCTAAAGTAGACAATAGTTCTTATAAACTGAAAATTTGAATTCTTGAATTTTAAATGATTTTAATACCATAAGTAAAACAAACAAAAATAAATACAACATTTCAAAACCGTTGCATTTATTTTAAAGACTAAAGCGTCCCATAGAAACCACACTTTTGTGCACACAGGTGCACCGACACATTAAATTGTACACACATTAGTTGTGAAAGAGATCTCAAAGAGGAAATATCAGAATGAGTGACGTTGAAGCTTGAAGATTTTATTGAGACAACTTTGCCGCACACCGCTATCTACAACGATTCAGATGCAACTTAATATTATATGTAAATGATGGAGACACCGAACCAGACTAAGAGCCCGTTCACACGATCCCGAATCGGCAGTTTTGCCGTATCGGCGATTTTACCGTATAAGCCAGTGTCAATATAATTTAAATGAGTATATTCAGACGATACGGCATTTAACTGTGTACGGTTAAATTACCGTACCGTCTGAACACTCCAACCGAACGACACCGAATGGAGAAAATATCCGATACGGTGAAAATATCGAATCGTGTGAACGGGCTCTAAGACCTCTTTCACACGAGACGGTTTCGTGCGTACGGTTAAAATCCGTGCGGTTTTTATCCGTGAGCCATTGATAGTAAACTAATAAAATTAACTAAAGCTTTCACACTGGACGGAGACGGGTTTTTTACGTACAGATGATTTAAAACAGCCGTCTCAACGACTGCAAATATACGGCAACCGTGCCGTATATTTGCAGTCGTAAAAAATCGTACGGATTTTAACCGTACGGACGAAACCGTCTCGTGTGAATGAGGCCTAATTCAAAACTTTTGATTTTATGATTTTACACGCTCTGTGTCTGACACCGAAAATCGGTGTCTGCTCCAGCCCACATTTCTGCACACCCACTCAAGTGTGAACACAAGTTTGGTGTCTATGGGCCGCTTAAACGGTTCGCAACATCCTTTGATTGGACTACATACATTTGACTTCTCCCAGCTATGACCAAGAAATTTAAATTAAATACTTGGAGACAGTTTTCAGTTTTACCCAGGTTTAATCTGTTTGTCAAAGGCCTTTCCACAGTTCACTTCGACCCTGTACAGTATTCATAGTAGAACTCCAGCCCGCACAACAGTTCTTACTTTGCAGTACGGTCTCGGTAACCTATAGAAGTAGTGTAATACTTTGCCAGCATCAGACATCAGAGAAACATTTCGTTGCATCTAGTGAAATGGAAAAATGGAAAAATCTCAAACATTTCCCAGCATTTTTCCAGCGTTTTTCTTTTTCAAGTTTTAGTATCAATTTTTCTTTTTTCTTTTTTCACTTTTCAGTTTTCTTTTTTCTTTTTCGTTTTTCATTGGTTTTATTTTGTTCGTTTTTATTGTGTGTTGCCTTGCCTCCTGATGCATCATCTTGGGAAAAGTTGAGTTGAGATTTTTCCTATTTTCCACAAAATTGTGTTCTCGTTATTTTTTGTGCTGCTTTGAACTACACTGATGCCCTCTGTTGACTTGCTTCAATTTTTCTGCTCGTCCTGTACTGTAGATACAATTTTCTTTACCTACTCTTTTCTTTTTTTGTAGCTGTTTGTAGTTTTCTGGAAACACCATTAAAAAATATATGTACACGTAAATGCATAGTATATGGAGTCCCGTTCTGTCCCATCCTTTCCGTGTCCCGTGTCCCGACTCAGTACCGTCTTAACATATATAAAGCGGTTCTTTCCGTTCAGGAGTTTTATCAGAAAAGTTTTTCTATTGTGATCAACTCTAACTTTGTGTCTTGTGGCTGTGCGGCTTCGTTTCTCGGGTTCTTTATATTGAGGTCCTTATTCTTAGTGACTGTGTAAAGGATAGTTGGTTTGTGATGTGCTCAGTGCTGCTCCTGTATACGATGGTGCCATCTTTCACTGCGTTGTTCAGTCCAAAAGGAGGACAACAACTACTGCTATTCAAAAAAAATAGGAAAAAAAGAGACTTTCCTGAGGTTAAAGGTGTGGCCAGGGGGGAAAGTGGGTTGTGATGGGTCCTGCCTGTCCACACGATGTGAATGTGGAGTCCTGGTTGGTATTATTATTATTTTTTTTTTGATGATTTTTTCGTTATCCTTTCAGACAAGTTTTTTGTTAGTTAGGTACAAGTCACATTTGTCAGACAAAAAGGATTTGAGACCGAGTCTTTCTTTTTTGCTCTTCGTTAAAAGAAGTGATTTTATAACTTGAAGATACATTTACAGTATAGTTTAGTTGGTATAGGTAGGTAGGTACGAGGATAGTTATTTAAAAACATGATTTTTTGTTTTTCATGAGAGAGTATTTTTGATGATGTATACTCTTATGAAGGAATAAGCCTTTTTTTTAAAGGCTAACAAAGTTACAAATCATCAAAACATTACACCAGTGTATTTGGATTTTTGTGGATTTATGGTTTTCTGAGGGATTTTGAATGAGTTTGTTGAAATTTTAGATTATCTCCAGCAACAGAGATTGGGTCATATTTTTGTATGTTGTAGAAAAGATTTGGGAAATATTGTTAAAAAAAAGTAGAATGAGAATTCCTTGGCGCTGAAGAAAAAATGTGAGTTTACCGTCTTAAGGAAAGACTTTGTTGGTTTTTTGAGGTACAGAAGTTAACCTTCCGACCACAACACATTTAAAATATACGTATACCACAACAGGGGTGGCATAACACCCCAGCCAGGAATAAATAAAAAAAAAATACTTTAAAGGACAACATAACATTTTTATTCAAACATAGCAATTCTATACTTTATTGAAAACATAAAAAAACTTAATTCATAAAAAAATAAATATTTTTACAAAAAAATAATTAACTTAAATACAATTTATACATATTTCTTTCCTGTGTTCAGGACAAACAGCACATTGGCATTTCAGACACACAATCTTGCTTTTGCGGTCTTGTTTCCTCGGACAGATTGCACATCGCGATTGCTTATGCTGTTTCGGAGGGGGTTCACCTTCATTGCACTCCTTGGGGTGTCCTACAACCCCCTTTTTTCCTTTATTTTTACATACATGGAACACAACATGGGGTGATATACAACCCCAATGCATACCTTTTGCTCTCGTACTCAAAAAATATGACCTATCGCGGCGACAACTTATTAGCAAATGACACTTCAGATATTAAACGACAAATACAAAGAACGGCAGAAAGGAGAATGAAGCAAAATTAAAATTACAGTTAAAATAAAAATGCCTGGGGTGTTATAGCACCCCTGTTGTGATCGGAAGGTTAAGCAATTATTTGGTTTGCTTTGTTTTATGTAAAAGAAAAATACGGTTTTTCTAATTTCTGTACCAAAAAATGCTTTGATAAATGATTTATTATTTTATTAATGAGTTTAATTATAAAATGTATGACTTTTCTTGAGTTTTGACGCCTCAAAATACTATAAGGGTAGTTATATACAAATTCTTCCTTATTGGTTATAATTGTGAATGTCTTCAAATGTCTGTTCAAAATATTTTAAATTTCTAATATTTGAAATCAAAATTTTTTATTATGAAAAAATTTTTGTATCTCATAAAACTATATCTCTAATATATCTCAAAATTGTTTATCACCACTAATAAATATTTTGTATGGTGGTCTTAATTTTTCTTTAAAAAAAGGTCAGAATTAATTTTATAGATTTATGTTTAATTTGATAAATAAAAAGCAACACACCATAGGAACTCAACTAACTATAAATATCTCAAGGATGGGTAATACAAATTTTTCAAATAAACTTAACACTGGTTTAAAATTGTACCGTATCGTTTTATATCCATACTTACTTACTTAAAGTTGGACCAAGGCCTCAACCAACGTCTGGAACTTTGATGTCCATTCACTCTATTTGACCCAGCCATCTAAGTACTTGGACTTTTATATTTTAAACCAAGTCATTGTTTCTGCACAACCGGGACAGTTCGTCGTTGTATCTTCTCCTCCACTCTCCATCTATGCAGACGGAACCAAAAATCACCCGAAGAATTTTTGACTCGAAGCATCCTAACACGCTTTCATCTTTCTTTGACAGGGTCCAGTCCTCAGCGTCATAAATAAGAACCGGAATGATGAGCGTCTTAAGTGGTCAGTAGACGCAAAATATTGCACAATATTATTGGCTAGGAGCCCCAGGCGATTCAATATTTTATACAATAATTTAGTTGAAAGCTGATACTTGTGTCGTGTGGACAACAAGCTGAGTGATGTTGTGAATGGTTCCTCCAAGTTTCTAAAAAACTGCATCGCGTCAAAATAACACAACGTTAGTTCCACTATGTCGTCTAGAACTGCCTTCTTAGTCCAAAGAAGCAGCGATTTGCAAAAGTTAATCTTCGTTTTATTTCAACTCTGGTGTCGTTGTCTGAGTTTATAGCGGTGCCTAGGTTTACAAAGTCCTCAACTACCTCAAAGTTATAGCTGTCCATGGTGATGACAGCATGTACTTTTTTGATGACAGCATGTACTTGGTCTTGCCCTATTTGACCGCTAAACCCATCTTCTCCGCTCCAGTCGCAATACTCAAAACCGCTTTACTGATTATGCCTCTAGAGTTCACGGTTGAGTTTTGCACAATTCTTTCCGTAACGATGTTGAAGAAGTTGCGTGCCAGTGCATCGCCTTGTCTAAAACCTTTTTTGGCATCAAATACATCGGTGAGATCTTTCCCTTGATAGGTCAGCGTGCATTCTGCATCATCTTCCTGCACAAACAGATAAGTTTTGACAGTGATGCCAAAAGTAGACATTGCTCTGTAAGGCTCTTCCCTATAGATGCTGTCATACGCGGCTTTGAAATTGGTAAGGAGATGGTGAGTACCTATTTGAAGTTCCTGGTTTTTTTTCAGGTTCTGCCGTAATGTGAATATTTGGTCGACGGTGGACTTTCCTGTTCTGAAGCCACACTGATATGGACCTATCGGGTTGTTGACGAACGGCTTCAGACGTTCATATAATACGGCAGAAGGAATCTTATAAGCTATGTTTAGGAGACTGATGCCTCTGTATTTGGCGCAACTCAGAAAGTTTCCTTTCTTCAGTATTGGGCAAATTATGCTGAGATTCCACTCATCTTTTTCCGACCTCGTTTTGCAGATGAGTTGGTGCACATTCCCTACCAATTCATCGCCTGCTACTTTGAATAATTCGGCAGCAATGCCGTCAGATCCAGCAGCTTTGTTTTACTTCAGTTTCGATACAGCTATCTTCACTTCGTCGAGGTCGGGAAGGTGGAATTGTTCTTCTGTGTCGCCTTGGTTGATTGGTTCTATCCCCCTTACAAGGGAATTTGATTTGTCATCACCGTTATATAATTTAGAGAAGTGGTCTTTCCATATTCTCATCATAGCCATAGACCTGTGGTAGGTTTTTTATCTTTCGGTCAAACTTACTGTGGTATAGTGCCATCTGGATTTCAAATTAGTATAACACATTAGACTAAGTCTCATAATGGTCTTTTATACCAATGTCATTTATACCAATGTCATTTATACCAATGTAAATATGTATAATAATGTATATGATGAATTGAAATAAAGCAGTTTGTATTTAACCTCGAAACGAAGAACATCACATTGGCGACGAGGCTGAACGTGGAATAATTTTTTTTATATAAAAATGACACGTGACAATTCTTCTCACAGCGAAAGCATGTTGATGAGTTCAATTTCGTTAGCGTCGGGTATACGAGAGTATAGACCTGCGATGGACAGATGGCGAAATTGGCGAGAGGTTTTAGACTCGCATTTCATTGAGTCATCCACAGACGACGATCGAATTAAAACTTCAGTTTTGCTGAAAGCAGTCGGCTTGGAGGCATATGGTCTGTTGAGGGAGTTGTGCGATCCGGTATTGCCGGCAACAAAGAAGTATGACGATCTTTGCAAACTCCTGGAGCAACATTATTCACCTCCAGTGATCATTTTCCGTGAGCGGAGAAAGTTTTTCGAGGCTATGAAAATGGAGGGCGAATCTGTGTCCAAGTGGTATGCCCGGTTAAAAAAACTGGCTATGGACTGTAAGTTTGGAGCTCAATTAGATGTCTTCGTTCTGAACAAATTTGTCACCGGTTGCGAGGGAAAAATATTCGAGCGCTTGTGTGAAGAAGACGAGCAGATGACGTTGTCCAAAGCTTTACAAAAAGCATTAACCATGGAAGCAAAAGTGTTGGCGCAGGTGAATGTGCAACAAGAAAGCGAAGTAAATTATATCCACAAGAGGCAGCGGGGGCGCAAAAATAGCAACGAATGTTCTACAACGGTTGTGACGGGTAGCGGTAAAATGTCATCAGATGGTAACGGTTACCAGAAGGCGAAAAAGAGATGCATACATTGTGGATGGAAGAACCATACAAGTGACAAGTGTAAATATAAGAACAGTAAATGTCATAAATGCAACTGCATGGGCCACTTAGCTAGTGTATGTTCCAGTAAGCAGATAAATGCCGTATCGCAGGAAGTATCTCAACCAAATTTTAGTCAAAGTAGAAATGCTGATTTAATTGATTATAATAATTTTTCAATTTATAGTATATCCGGTGGACAGGCGTCTGTACATACTCCACACGCTCCGTTTACTCTGACGGTGGAAGTCAATCGAATTTTGCTCGATTTTGTGTTGGACACGGGCGCTGCCGGCTCTCTGATTCCGAAGACTATGTTTGACAAATATTTTGATTGTTCGAATTTAAAGCCATGTCTAGATATTTTCTGCTCGTACAACGGAGATTCCATTAAAGTAATCGGTGAGTTTCTTGCAAGGATAAGATTCCGTAACCAATTACAAAACTTAAGATTAGTCGTAACGAGTAGTAGTGGCCCACCAATTTTAGGGCGCGACTTTATGGCGTTGTTCGGTATCGGTCTTTCGCAAGTAAATTCAATAGAAACTATTGGCGAGTACGTTCAGGGCATTTTAAAACGATTTTCTGAGGTATTTAAACAAGATTTAGGTTCGTTTACTGGGAATAGAGTCAAATTAGATTTGATCGAAAGCGTGAAACCTATATTTTGCAAGCCTAGACCAATGCCCTTGGCATGGCGAGCTAAAATTGAGAAACAATTAAAAGAATTAGTAGAGAAGGGAGTTTTGGTCCAAGTCGATAATTCCGAGTGGGGAACACCTTTGGTGCCCATAATGAAACCGAATGGTGAGCTGCGCATTTGCGGAGATTATAAATCAACCATCAACAAATATTTAGTCGACACAAAATACCCCTTACCGCGTATTGACGAGTTGTTTGCATCGTTGCAGGGTGAATTATTTTCGAAACGAAGAACATCACATTGGCGACGAGGATGGGAAACTAGATTTAGCAAATGCTTATAATCAATTGGTTTTAGACGAACCGTCTCAGTTGTTGTGTGCTTGGAGTACGCATTTAGGAATTTTCAAGATGACGCGTTTGCCGTTTGGTGTTAAGCCGGCGGCAGCTATATTTCAAAAGACCGTTGAAAATGTTTTACGCGGAATTCCTAACGTAGTCAATTATATAGACGACATTATTATTACGGGAAAAAATTTGCATGAGCATGCTAAAACTTTAGAATTGGTGTTAAATAAATTGAAATGTGTTGGTCTACGTCTAAATGCATGCAAGTGTGTGTTCTTTCAAAAACAAGTCGAGTACTTAGGATTTATTATAGATAGACACGGTTTAAAAAAGAATAAAAGCAAAGTTTCTGCCGTTTTAGATGCCCCGGTACCTACAAATGTATCAGAATTAAGAGCGTTTGTGGGAATGCTAAATTATTATTCAAAATTTATCGATAATTTTGCACACAAAATGGCTCCATTTTACGCATTACTCCGGAAAGAAGCAAAATTTAGATGGACAAAAGTGTGCCAAGAAGCTTATGACACCCTCAAACAAGAAGTTACGTCGGATCAAATTTTGGTTCATTTTGACGCTAGGCAACGGATAGTTTTATCAACTGACGCTTCTAATGAAGCAGTAGCAGGTATTTTAGCTCATGAATATGAGGATGGCTCGCGAAAACCCATTGCATTTGTGTCACGCGCTCTAAATAAGGCTGAAAAAGGTTATAGTACCATTCACAAAGAAGCATTGGCAATTGTGTTTTGTGTTACCAAACTTCGACAATATTTACTAGGTAACCACTTCATTTTAGAGTCGGACCACAAGCCGCTTATAGCTATTTTGGGCGAAAATAAAGGCTTGCCTGTTATGGCTGCAGCCCGCATGCAAAGATGGGCCTTCATTTTATCGGGTTTTAACTATACGATGCGTCATATTAAGGGACCAACAAATCCTGCAGATCCTCTGTCTAGATTACCACAACAAAAGTTGAAAAATGAGGAAGATAGAGATTTCAGTTACATTAATTATATTGAAACAAATAATGAATTAAATTTAAATTTTAAAACGATAGCAAGGGAAACTAGGTGCGATCCTATTTTATCGAAGTTATGCGAGGCAATCCAGATAGGTGGAGTGGGCTCTTTGGAAGCCAAAGAATTTATTCCATTTCGAAATAGGAAAGATGAGCTTACAGTCGAGTTTGGCTGTGTCTTGTGGGGTTATAGGGTAGTGGTCCCTAGTAAATTGCGTGATAAAGTTTTGTCAGAATTGCATCGATCGCATTTGGGCATTGTCAAAACCAAAGCCTTAGCGCGTTCTTACATATGGTGGCCCAAGTTAGACGAAAGTATTGAAGTTTTGATATCTAAGTGTATTCCATGTAAGACTGTCCAGCCAAGTCCGGAAAAAGGATTTTTGTACCCATGGGGGCCAACCGAGATGGCTTGGTCTCGGATCCATGTGGACTTTGCTGGACCCATCAATAATTTTCATTTCTTAATTATTATCGATTCCTTTTCAAAATGGGTAGAAATTTTTAAAACTAAGGATATTACTTCAAATTTCACTATCGCCAAATTAAGAGAAACTTTTTGTAGATTTGGCCTAGTAGACACGCTAGTCAGCGACAATGGTCGACAATTTACGTCGGAGCAATTTCGTAAATTCTTAGCAAAGAATAATATCAAACATATTTTAACAGCTCCTGGACATCCGGCTAGCAATGGCCAGGCGGAAAATTTTGTAAAAACTTTCAAAAAGTCAATTTTTGCTAATTTGGAAGAAAACGCCGAGAAAACCTTAGATAATGTTGTAAATATATTTTTGTTCGACTACAGATGCACAAAACATTGTGCTACAGGAGAAACGCCAGCAAAATTACTTTTAGGTAGAGAATTAAAAAATCGTTTTACGATGCTAAGACCGCCTTTAGTAAAAGCCAAAATAGTAGAGAGTCAGTTATCGAACACAAAATATCATAAAGGTTCAAGAAAAACTAGTTTTGAAGTGGGTGAAAATGTTTTCGTTCGCGATTATACGAATCCTAACAAAGCTAAATGGCAACAAGCTTCGGTTAAAGATCGAATTGGACCGCAAACTTATCAATGCATACTAACTCGAAACAAAAAAACAATCAAACGACATCTAAATCAAATCATTCACGGTATACCCAGCGACGAGCAGAATAATATTACGACATCGGCGCAGAATATTGAAGATCAAGCTCCAACAACTTCGTTGAACAAGAGCCATAGTTTAACGGAGACGGTGGCGCCTTTGACCAACATAGAGTCTTCCTTATCAGCTTCAGAAAGCGGAGGGGAGAGTGAGCAGGCGCCTGTGCAAGGCACACAACTCACAGATAGTAGAAGCTTGAGAAATTTAAAACGTATTAATTATAAAGAGTAAAAATGTTCAAAACATTTTAAATTAAAATATTTAAATTTTAAATTAAAATATTTAAATTTTAAATTGAAATATTTAAATGAATTAATTAAATCTAAAATCCTTTTAATCTTTCAATAGCATTGTACCGACAATATGACATATTTGTAAATTGAAGTAAATGAATTAGATAAACAAATATTGTTATTCCTTATTCTAGTATATTTTAATTATGTATACAACATCTTAGGAGGGGAGTTGTGGTATAGTGCCATCTGGATTTCAAATTAGTATAACACATTAGACTAAGTCTCATAATGGTCTTTTATACCAATGTCATTTATACCAATGTCATTTATACCAATGTAAATATGTGTAATAATGTATATGATGAATTGAAATAAAGCAGTTTGTATTTAACCTCGAAACGAAGAACATCACACTTACAAACCTCATTCCTGTTGTGACTTCCCTTTATCTACTCGATCGCGGGCTTCTCACCCTCCCTTTTTTCCATCTAGGAAGCCGTCGAATATTCTCACAGTAATTCCTTGTTTTGGCTTGGATCAGGATATCCGAAGCCGTACCTTGGCTACAACAACGGGGTATTGATCCGAGTCAATGATGGCCACTTGGAATATTTGGACATCCTGTATACTGGAGAAGTGTAGTGTGTCTATTGCAATGTGATATCCGGTTGATACTTTGACAGTGGATTGATCAGGAGCTTTTGATGTCCCCTTGTGGATATCAAGATGTGTGAACTGCGTACTAGCTACCAGAAAGTGTAGCCCGCAGCAAAATTGATCAGCCCTAATCCGTTGTTGGAGGCGGTGTCGTGAAGGCTGTATCTCCCGATTGTGCCACCAAAGACACTGTATAGACGCTGCCTTTGTTCTCGGTAGTAATATACGCCGTAATATACATCGCCATCCTTCAGTTTGCGTTTATCCGGTCCATTCTATCGCACATCTTAGAGGGCGGTAATATCTGCCTTTCAGCAGTTTAGGGCTTCCGCTAATTATTCGACTGAACGTAGTCTATTAAGGGACCTAACATTCCACGTATGGATCCGAAGTTCGTTGTATCCATAGACGTACATCTTCAAGTTTCCTCGGATTTTTTTTATTCTTAATAACATAATTTCTTGCAGGATTACTGAATCTTGCAACAAACCATTAAAAGAGTCATTTTTGTCATTAAAAGTGCTTCCAAATCTAGACCTTTCGAACAAATTTCAACCGATACAAGCCATCCGGGCCTTCTGCCATGTGTGAGAGAGGCGGTTACTTTCCAATTCCAAGTATTAAGGACCTCTTTTTCTGAACGGAATAGTTACAATTTGTCTTGATGTTGATCTATTCGGCAGTTGACATCTTCGTCTGTAACAACACTGTCGGACAACTTTTTATGCCTGCGACTGTTCTCCACCGCTTCATCCTGCTATCTCGAAACATCAAATTGAACAAATTTTCTTGAATTTGTTAAGAATCTTTTTATTCTCGTGGCTGATTCTCAGTCTGGCTTTGTCCGTTTCGCTTTCCAGATTTTTCACCGTCCTCCGGTTGAGATTTGTGATGTTGTGTGAAAACTAAGGCTGCATGGAGAACATCACCAATAGCCAACAGGAGTAATAAAGGTTATAGTAGTAATAATCGTCCAATTTTTTAGATATACATTTCAATTGTGTACGACTTATCAATTTTATTGTTTGTATGGTACAACTTTCTTTTTTGAGGCTTAGCTTTACCTACGTCAAAAAGCCGATTGAAAGCCGATTGATAAGAAAAGTAACAAAAAATAATAAAAAGCTAATAATGTCAAAATTTCAAAAAATTTCAATTTTCATTCCTTTGTATGAATATGTATATAGAAATTTGGAATACAGGATTCCCTACGCTTTCAATACAATGTAGAATTTTGACCTCGACGCTTTATGGAAAGTGTCCTACATACTCTACTCGTATATTCATTATAAAAAGTATTCACAGTACGAGTGTTTTATATTAATAAAGGGTGTTTTTTTTTGACGAGTTGTTTAAAAGAAGAAATATAAACCATATACATAATTTAATTTAATGGAACAATTTAACTTTGTTATAAAGATAAGGGTATGTCATTATTTTTTAAAAATTAATTCGACAAGTGGCTGCCACGACTGGCTCAAATAAATGCCAACCGAGATGTTCAATTTCGAATACATTTTGCCTTATGAAGCCACTTTGGTTCAGTATGTCAGCAATAACGCACCGAATATTATCTTCCAAGGTGCCAATCGTTTCGCGTCCATCTGCGTAGACAAGTAACTTCACATAACCCCACCAAAAACGGCCAAGCAGCATTGAATAGCACTATCTTGGAGGCCAAGCCCCACAGGCCCACAACGCTCATTAAAGTGCGTTGCATTATTTTGGTAATATATTTGCACGATTTGCAAACTTTGTTCAAGTGTAATTCTATTTGTTATAAAACGACAAACCAAACTGAGCATAAATCAAGTGACAGCTGTCAAAGAGATCAACTGCGAAAAAAGTATTGCCAGATTAAAAAAAAACACATAACATACATATGTACCAAACAATTAACTACACAAAACTACAATAATTTTGTTTAACATAAATTCAGATTAAAAACAACTTCAAACAAAAAGATTATGATGGATTTAAAATTTCTTTCAATAGTCTATCAAAACAAAACGTAACTATATTTATCATAACATACACGTACTTGTGTATGTTGCTCTGTACATATCAATTTTAATTTAAACAAATCATATATAAATATGAAATAAATAACAAACTTTTTGACAACAATATAAACATGTAAACTTATTTAAAATATACAAAAAACAACTCTTTTAACTTAATACCAAATTTAATTTCCAAAAAAAAAATATTCAAAATAAACAGAGTTTTAAAAATATGATACACAACATAATAATTATGTACAGTACGAGTACACACGTACTTAGCATAACACAATTAACTTAAATACGCACATATCCTTGCATGGCATCCAATTAAACCATGCATCGGATTATTATTATTATTTTATTTTTAAATTATTTTATTTTTTACAATGATGGGGGAATTTAGAGTTCATGATGCCATAATACTACACAATCAGCTAATTACTAAAAGCAATGTCATAAATATTTGTTGTGGAAAAATAACACTGAAAAATCCAACAACAATTCCAAAAAAACAAAAAAATATTAAATTCTTTCACGCAAACAAATAAATAGATTAAAAATAAATTAAAATTTGGTTTTGTTAATAAATTAAATTGTAAATGACTGAGTTTCATGTTTGTCCGTGTATATTTCTTATTTTTGTTGTTATTTTGTTTTTATTACATATTTTTAAATTTGATGTAGGAGGCAACATAACTAGATACAGGATGTAATTTATTTAGTTTGAAGTTGATTAGTCCTTAAATTGATTTATTTTGTATTAAGTTAAAAAAAGAAATGTTGATGTAGCTTCCAGCGGAATTCATTTTTTGTCCATGTAACCGATTTAAACAAATAGAGATATGTATGTATGTATGTACATAAATAGTTGCATACATAGATTGACATATATAAATTATGATAGGCACATTATTATTTATAAACAACATTTTAAAAAATCAACATACATAATTTAAACAAAAAAACTTTAAACATCTGTTTCTAAAAATAATAAAATAAATATATGATAAATAATTAATACAAAAATAAAAGAATTTTAGTTATGTACACAATACATATTTAGAAAAATACATACATACCTACTAATTTTGTTATGTACTTTACTTATCGTAGCTTTAGGCTTCTTTCAGTGAAACTATACTGCAGAATACAATTTTTAATACGAAATTGCGGCGGTTTTAAAAACTCACAAATTTAAAGGTTTTAATTTTATTTTATACAAGGTTATCCATTTTGCGGTTTCAAAAGTAAATATAAATAAAACACAATATAAAATAATTTGTTTCATGATATTTCTTCTTTTTTTTTTATAAAGTTTGAACATTAAGATTATGTGTGAAACACTAATTAAATGAATACCACGTGAATTGTTGCAAGCATCATTCTTTTGAGGTAATTTTCTACCAATTTTTGACAATAGTGGGCGGTATCTCTGGTTTTTAAGTGCTCAAGAGTTAAAGGTTTATCTGCATAAACACGATATTTTGCGATAACCCCACAAAAAAAGTCCAGTGGTCTCAAAACGCATAATCTTGGTGGCTAGTTGATATCGCCACCATCTATAAAAGATATAGAATTAACTAGGATAGACGGAAGATCGTTAATAAATAGTACAAATAATAAAGGACCAAGTTGACTACCCTGAGGTACACCAGATTTAACAGTAAACCAATTCACTCTTAAAAATAACATTATACAATCTGTCATTAAGATATAAAAGGCGTTTTTTATTGGTAAATTTATACGCAGCGCAGCAAAATCTTACACACTAAACAACAACAAAGAAATAGTGTGGATAAATAAGGCAGCAAAAATAGTGCATATAAATAGTTCAGATAAAGTTTTTTAATGCTTGGAATAGAATGACACTTCATCCAGTTCCAGAATGGGATGCGTTCGTGTTTTTCTTGTGCTCTGTTTTCACTTGAATAAAAATAAATTGGTTTGAAATATTAATCTACGATTAGACTGTCAACGTAAATATTCAATGCGTTGACTACTTGGCATCACCCAAAAATCATCAATAATCACAGTGCTATCTACAAATTTATTGACGTGTGATGTGTGTTAGGACTCGCCCAAAACCAAAGCGAAACATTTGATGCGAAAACAAAACTTTCGTCATTAGTCGGGTTTAAAGGCTCTCCCAAACCAACGCGAAAGTGGTACATTCGCCGACGCGGCATTGTTTATTTGTCATTTTTGTTATCATTGTGAATGATTCGCCCTGATTCCCTTCGCGTCAGTTATCGCAGTGTAAGTTTATTTTGAGAAGAGAAACTTTAATTGTGGAGCTAAATGTTTCGCGTTGATTTCTCCCCTTTCACCCAGGAAAACTGAGTTGCCAGCAACTAGGAGCTTGTAGGCAAGACGGACTTACGGGGAAGGACAAAATCTCCCCTCACACCCTTCTTTTGGCTTTTAGTGCCTGTCTACATTGGATTTTTAATGCTGGGTTTTATTATGTTCGTTGTGTACATACGATGAAGAGAAAATCAATCTGCACATCCATATCTCACACCCTTGAAATCTATCTATCTTTCACTCATACAATACAAAATCTTTCATGTTGAATCCAAGAATATTGTTTGCATTTGGGCTGTAATCTACCCATCTCAATCTTTTTCACTCACATATAATCTACCTGTCTCATTGCTTGCACCTAACATTAAAAATTTAATGTGGACAGGCACTCTTATGTCATTTCAATCTTTCAATTCATACTCAACTCTATTCTGACTGGACCTGCATGTACACATTAACTTGAACTCTTATTCAACTTTACATAAAAACAATAATAGTTTTTCAACACATCCCTTGAGTACGTATTTTCAACAGCTGATCTTGACATAAGTATGATTGCACAGATACCAACTTGAAGATTTAAAATAAAAGTGCATATAATAGTGAACATATGTTTTATTCACCATTATTGTATATGCTTTATGATATGCTCAACGGTAGAAAGTTTGTTGTCAAGAGTGGCAATGTAGCTTCTACCACCACCTTTGAAATTAAAAACGGTCTTCAACAGGGAGCGGTGAACTCGCCGATCCTCTTCAGCATTTACACCAGCGATCTGATAGGTAGCTTAACTAACGCAATTGCGTATGCCGACGACCTGATTGCGTACAGAACGGCTCGAAAGGTTATTAAAATTCTCTTGCAGCGTGACTTCGAGAAGATTCAGCGATACTGCGACGATTGGAAACTGAAAATAAATGTCCAAAAGTCGGAGACAATCTTGTTCCGGACTCCGTTGGCTAAAGCCTCGCGAGATACGTGTAAGAATTGGCGCAAGATGGTCATTGTTGACCCGCACGGACAGGCATTGACGAGCAAAAATGTAGTGAAGTACCTCGGTATCTGGTTGGACCAGTATCTATATTTCGACAGACATATGGATGCTGCTCTGACTAAGGCCAGAGGAGCCTTCGCTCTGACGAAACGGCTGTTTTACAGCAGTCGGCTTGACCCCAGAGTGAAGGTAATTTGCTACATGGCCCTCATACGGCCAATGATTGTTTATGGTTGTCCAGTGTGGTTCAACATTGCCCCTTCCCAAATGGAGAAGTTTCGGGTGTTCGAGAGACAGTGTCTTCGGCGATGTCTCGGTTTGTATCGGACACCGGAATCTTCTTATCTGCATTATTATTCAAACGAGGTTCTATACAACGAGGCTCGAATCAATAGAATTGACAATTTCGTGATAAAACTTGTTCGGGGTCACATTGCGAGGGCTATGACTTCGACCAACAATTTGATTTTCGGGCCGTTCTATCCGAACGACAATTACTTCGACAATGCACGCTTGAGCGGCTTTATCCCACCAGAGGCATTCCTCTATCTAGACCAGTGCGGCATGATACAGGATAGATTGGCAGTACCGCTTATCTACCACGTCAGGCGAAAAACCGTAGACCGGCGGCTCCTGTATGAACGGGGCATCCTCGCTCGTGATGGAGCGGAGCTGCTTCGGTTCAGTAGGGCTGTGTAAAAGGACCGCATTGATAGGGTGAAGCAGGAGAACCAGTTTTGGTGGCTTCAAACTTCAACTGATAATGGGTAATCCGGGGTGGGGTATTTTTGCCTTGGCCGGCTTACATACTTGTTTTAGTCTTAAGTTTTAGGTTTAAGTAGAGCAGGAATGGTGGCACAATAAAATAAAAAAAAAATAAAAAAAAAAAAAAGAATAAAAAAACAAAATCTCATAAAATACAAAACAAAAAAAAAATGCAAACGCAAACGCATATCACAGACAATATTATAAAAATCCTCGATGGAATTACAAATAGAGGGACATAGTTGTTTTGCCGCTGTGGTTGTTCTAGTTTTAAGTAGTTTGTAGGTAGATTAGGTAATTTTAAGTTTTATTTTAAGGACTTTAGTATGTAAGTAAAAACCCCAAAAAATGATAAAGATTTTAGTTTTTAAAATTTTCTAAAAAAAAAAACATAAATTGAAATAAAAAAAAACGATCTTAGTTCGTAGGCCGAAAGGCATTAATTTTAAGAATCATGAATTTCTTAGAGTGCCCGATTAGGGCCAGTAAGTTACATTTAAGTAGAATTAATTAGGCTAGTTTCCCATTTTGTCTAGCATGTAAGTAGAGTTAAGTTTAAATGAATAAAAAAAAAAAAAAAAAAAAAAAAAAAAAAATATGTTTTATTCACACTTTCCATTACTGCACTTACTTTCCATTACTGCACTAGCTAATAATTTACCAATAAAATACGCCTATTGTGTACTTCTTTTTTTAACAAAGCCATGTTGGTTGTCACAATAAACCAGGATCGATTAAACTTCACCTTAGCCTTGTTACCATTGTAACATCAATGTTGTTCGACGGCATGATAATATTCAAATTTCTGTGATTTTGCACATTCAAGATTTGGCAGATTAAAGTCACCAATAACAAAAAGTTCATCAGAAGGTTCAATTTTGTCATTTGTAGATTCTTTTTTTGATTTTTATCAATGAATTTAGTATAACTTATTTCATGTGCAACTTTAATTTCCTTAAGGTATTAATTTCAATTTTAATAAGAAGATATCTTTTCGGAATCATGATGGGATAGTTCTCTAAAAATATTTGACTTCTTACCGGGAAAAATAATAACAACATTTATTAGTTGACTTAGGTATCAAAAGTTTTGTATAGGTACACAGAAATTCTAAGAATATTCCAAGAAATCCCTTTTGATCCGAAGCAACTTTGAAATTTATTTATCAAACGGAATTAAATTCTTGGAATTTATAATTTAATGCCTTCAAAAAGATTTGCACGTACATACATAAATATTATTTATTTATTTCTTTTTTTATTGTTTAGAGAAAAATTTGTGAAAAACTGTTGGTCACTTTTTTAAAGTTTATATTTAAAGGAATGTTTTAAAATAAATTCGGAAGATAGTTTGACATCATCATTTATTTATTCACTATGTAAACTAATCAAGATTTAAATTCATGACGTCAAGTAATTATCTTTTATATAGTATTATAATCTTTAAGTTAGAAACAAATCGAGCATCCTTTAAACACAATGTTAAATTTAATGTCTTTATAAAGCCTTGAATTTGCTTCTGCTCATTAAAATTTGTAATATTTTCGTCCAACTTTATTGTAAGTCGTTACTTACTTAATTCCCTCAATATGGCCAAAGATAAACTGCATATAATAAAAGATCTTATAGATACAGCTTACCTATGGTTATACCAGCATTCATTCTGTATTAATAACACAATTTCCATTTAAAGAAGATTTTCATAATAAGTATAATGGGTAATTTTCAATTAAGTATACTCGCGAGCCGCACCTTAGCCTCTAAACTCGATTTAACATAGATATAGGTTAAGGTTAGGTACCTTTAGACCTGTATACCTTCCTTACCTCCGTATACTCAAGCTACATTATAATATTTTATATTATATCCTTATTTTCTATACTCTGGGAGTCGATTCATTCTTATTTCCCAAAGCTCAAACGAACCGCTGCCGCCGCGCCGTCTACCATAATCATCATCTTAGCAGTGAAAGAAAATGACGTAGCGGTGGCTACTTTATAATATCTTGTAGGTACCTATACCTTACCTATTCCCTTAAGTTTTATAACAACAAATAAGCAAAGTAATAAGCCGTCTTCCGAGACATCATCTTACCACCTTTATACACAGAGTAAATACATATATTCATAGATACACCTCCATCAGGTGCTTACTCAGAATTTATTGCGAAATGCTTCTTCAATGGCCTTGGCTACTTCGAGCTTATATAAAATTATAGAGAATTTCACCAAAATTGCAGTTTAATTATTTACTATGCAAAGGAATGTAAATTTAAATAAATATTTACAATTATTTTAAAAGTCGTCAAAATAAAATTTTCTTTTACTAAGAATATATTGAATGTTTGATGATATTATAAACACTGAGTGTGGGCGTATGTCCCACTTCAGGAACTTTTAATTCCATACTAAGAAAGTTAAATCGGTACAAACATTAAATTTGTAATAAATTTCTTCCTAGCCTTAATCTTATCATCTTCTAAAATTTGAAGGGTGTGTCTAATTTTTGAAATATTGTGTAAAATTATTTGATTTCGGGTACCAAAATTCTAAAGACTTTGTCTCATTTAAAAAAAACTCATAAAAAGAACAGTGACAGACGACCTTAGGCTTCAAGCTGAATAAGCGAAATATTGTTTGACCAATACTGTTAAAAGAAGACCCTTAGTAGTCCACAGTAGCTCAAATATTAACATTACGACTTACTTACTTACTTAAGGTGGCGCTACAGTCCGGGGCGGACCTGGGCCTCAACCAACATGCGTCTCCAGCCAGCTCGGTCCCTAGCTAGCTGTCTCCAGTTTCGCACGCCAAGTTGGTTGAGGTCCTCACCCACCTGAGTCGCGGTCTTCCTCTACTGCGCCGTCCCTCGGGATTGGATTCGAAGACCTTCCGGGCTGGAGCGTTGATGTCCATTCGCTCTACATGACCCAGCCATCTAAGCCGTTGGACATTTATTCTGCTAACTAGGTCAGTGTCGCTGTACAGCCCGTACAGTTCGTCGTTATATCTTCTCCTCCATTCTCCATCTTTACGTACGGGACCAAAAATCACCGAAGAATTTTCCTCTCGAAGCATCCTAAGACGTTCTCATCTTTCTTTGATTAACATTACGACAGATTTTGGAAAAATCCAAGAATATCAAATCGACACCTACCATATTTCCATCGATTTCAAAGCCGATGAAAGCATCTACAGGGACGAACGATATAGAGCCATGTCTAGTTTTGTCATCCCTTCCGTTTGTGCAGGATTCGATGCTCCATAAAGGTTGGAAACAACTCAACCGAAACTTTTGATGTCAAAAAAGGCTTTACACAAAATAATGCGCTTTCATGTGATTTTCTTAAAATCGTCATTGAAAGAGTAATGCAGAGTACACACGTCAAAATTGGACTATCTTTCAAAAGTCTGTCCAATTAATGGCATATATGCTGATGACATTGACATTGACATAATCTAAAGAACTCAGCGTGATATCAATGGGGATTTTGCGAGTATTGAGCCAGAGGCGGCAAAAATGAGTTTGGCAAAACCAAAGTACATGCTGTCATCAAGAAGAGAATTACAACACAAAACGTCAAACGTCTCTGTCAAAACGTCATCATCTACAGGCGTAATTTTGAGGTAGTTTAGGACTTCGTCTACCTCGGATCCACTATAGATGAAGAAAATATCACTTGCGCTGAGATCAAACGAAGAATTACTTTTGCTAACCGCTGTTTCTTTGGGCTAAGAAAGCAATTGAGTAGTAAAACTCTATCTCTAGGAACCATATAAGACCTTTATCTTCCACGCCCTGCTATATGGTGCAGAAGCATGGACTATGACAAAAATGAGGAAACACCTTTGATCGTTTCTAGAAAAAAGTTCTTCGTGTGATCTGAGGTCCCGTATGCATAGAAAGTGGAGTGGAGGAGAAAATGGAGCTACGAGTTGTACGGGCTGCGCTGCACAGCGACATAGACCTAGCCAGGAGGATAAAAGTCCAACGGCTGAGATGGCTGGGTCACGTAGAACATATTATGGAAACCAATGCTCCGTCCTGGAAAGTCTTCAAATCCACGCCCACACGAAAGCGCAGTTGACGAAGATCGCTGATCAGGTGGAGCGCACAAGTAAAAAATGACTTCACCGAACTAGGAGTGCGAAACTGGAGGCATTGAAAATCATAAAGCATATTAGCAACTTTTTGATATTCGATAATGGTTAAATATTTTTTCTTAAACTTATATGTCTATGTTTTTGATTTACGACGTCTCTTAAAGTCCAAAGGTTATGAAATTTTGAATAGATAGATTTAAAGGGAAGCGGGCTGATATAGTGGATTAAAGAATTCTGTGCAATCAAAATTCTGTAATTCAAAATTCTAGTTGTTCAAACTTTAGTACTTCAAAATGCAGTAAATAGTCTAAAACATTGATACAGAATTTTGATATACAGTATTATGACCCTTGCAGTATTTTTCCCTGCTGGCTAGTAGGTATTTTGAAGTTGTTAGGATAGGTTGTTGTATATTTTCCACAGCTTTATACAATATACATCCTTAACTATTTGGACCAATTTCAATGATGATGTAAAAATGTTGAAGTATTATTGAATAAAATATTTGCAAGCTTCACTTTTTGGGGTAGACACAATTTTTGAAGCTACCATAGGTCTGACTAATCTCCTTTACCCCAATTTAGAAATCTATTACATTTAGGGCGAACATATTTATATGGAATTTTTCGGTTCAGGCGCGTTCTTAGTTTTAAGATGGAGGAATTTTTTACGTTCAACGATTTCAAGTCAACTTATTTAGCTACGATATAGGCCTAAATTGCGTCTAAACAAATCAAGCGGTTTCCAAAATACAGCTTTTTAAATTTAGTTTTCAGTAATGAAAGAAATATGTTGAAATAAAATGGAAGAAATTGAGGGTTTCTATAACTTCAGGCACAAGGGAAACCTTTCAACGTTTCTACAATTATTGTTGGCTTAGCCTCTTCAAAAATAAAGGTTTGTCAGCGATGACCTTTTTATTCGACCTACATCTCTAGCAAAGCCAGTTTATCACATTTGGAAACAAAAAATAGTCGCTGTAGGAAAAATCTGGGAAACATACTGGGTGAGGGAAGACTTCATTACTTTTATCATCCCATTTTGCCATTGCGAATGGTTATGGTGAAAGTGATTTTGGTTTGATTGAACAATTTGATAAAGAATTGTCAGAACAATGGTTGCCATGGTGAAATTTACAAAAATGTATCGAATTTCTAATTTTAGTTTGAAAGTCGTATTTTTTTTTCCTTTACAGCAATGTTTTATAAAACCAATAAAAAAGATAAACGAGAAAGTGTTTTCAAATCTTATCTCCTCAGGTAGGTGGGAAGCTAGAATTCATTGTATTTCAAACTTCATTTTTGTAGAAAATTGCATTAAATTGTAGAATACTTTCCGAAATAATAATTTATTTAAATATAAAAGTACCACAAGGCTTTGTTTTAGGGCCATTTTTATTTTAGATTTTGTATGATGTTTTAGGACTGAAATATCGGGGAAGTGTTTAACGAACAATTTCTGCCTTGTAGAAATAAGGACGAGATGTTGACGTCAAAACAAATAAGCACGTATGTAAAGTTTTTGATTCTAGTTGAAATACCAATAATACATTTTTTTATGATGTTATGTATTCAGGGCTCTGTCTTAGGACCCATTCTGTTTTTGTTTTATGTGCACAGATGCATTTGTTGGTGACCTAAGTAAGTTCTTATAATCCTAATTAATAGTATAACTAGGATCATAATTAACGCCTATATTATTGAGTTTCTTAAAAACTAGTTTTAAAGTAAAAAGGAGCTCCCAAAAATGTCACTTAAATGAAAATACTGTTTTAAAAAATAATATTTTTATTGACACTTAGATAAAATTTCAGAAAAACTCAAAACTCAAAATTTCCTGGAATGTCTCTATGGCCCAGCACCCAGCACAGATGAATATTAAACTGTTGTGTATCTCCATTAGAGATGGTCAACAGCTATGGACTGTTTTAGAGTTTGTAGAGACAAAGTCCAGAGATTTGATAGCGGCCTGACTATCTGAAAAAATACGGATATCAGATGTTGATATCACGTTTTCTTTAAGCCAGGACAAGACTTCATTTCTCGCCAAGAGTTCCGCCTGGAACACGTAACAATGACTGAGAAGACGGAATGAGAGACTTAATTTCAGTCGTCCAGAGTACACACCACCACCAAACCAGTTGTTTTCGATCCATCTGTGTTGAAGTGGATTGAATCGTCTTGCAGCAATGCCTTATTCTCCCAAAAAGATCTGGAAGGTATATGAATCTGGAAGTTTCTGTCGAATTGTAATTGGGGGATGGTGTAGTCAGTGTGCTTTGGAATTGATTCTTAATACTTAAGAGATACGAAGTGGCCAATGTTGTTGTTAACCCAGTGCAATGAAGCTTTGAGGTGAAAAGGAGAGCTTGCAGATATTTGTTTGCTAAGTATATCAAGAGGTGTAAGGTAGAGTAGGGCACCCAGTGCCGCAGATGGGGTTGGCGAAGCGATCCACACATGCAAGCGTTTGCCCAGTTTTGAGTTAATTGTTCTTCTTGTCAGAATTAAATGAATTAATTCCCCGAGCGATGTGAAATGCAGGTGAGTCCACGTTGGTTGTTAAAAGCACCTTCGATGTCAAGGAAAGCAACCATCTAAATGGTGGAGGGACTATTCGATAGTGCGTACTATAAAGTGTGTAACGCCATTTACATCGATTTTCCTTTACAGTAGGTATGTTAAGACATAGACAGGAATTCTTGTATCAATACTTGCCCTTAAATGGATATCAATCTATAGGTCGTAGATCTTTAGGATTGACTTGACCAGAGCCCGGGTGACTTAAGACTCTCAACCAATCTGTGCACTTAAGTCAGTTACAGAACTTGTGACGAATTCGAAAGCATTGCATTCTTGGATTATTTATAAATGAATCTCTAGAGGCAGTACCCGTGAAATTACTTAAGACCGCTAAGTCTGGCATTGATTTCAGACCTCCTGCATTGATTTTTTTTTAGTTTTCCAACTTCAAAAAATTTATGTCAGTATGTTCTTATGAAAGGTTGCAAAACATAATAATAGCCATGGTCTATGGAAAAAATAAATTTATGCTAACAACTACTTGGAACCTTAAATTGACTCCAAGCCTATTTCCACATGTCACATTATAGTTCCTAAGACATATTATCCACTGGAAATAAAGAGATAGATTTCTTCCTTCTGCGCGTATATTTTCCAAAATGAAAACCGAAGTTAACTTTTTTATCTCTGGTCAACTGGCCGATACGATGAAATTCTCTTTACAAAAGAGTCAAAACAGGAGACGGATGGTCCTCTTATTTTTGTCTACTCCTGACTCTGGGATAAACGAATAACGAAAAAATCGAGTGTAATCACAAAAAGAAAATTTATTGTTCTTCTGGGTGGTACCACCAGTAATTCGGTCATTTTCTTTGGCTAAAATGAAAAAATGAAACGAAGGCACGCTGGCGCTGGTGGCTGGCTGGCTGGCTGGCTAGTTACGAAGGCACAGAAAGGGCAGTGGACACGAAAAAAGGGAAAAAAAAACAAGGAACACCAAGAAAATAAAGGACGCAATGAAAAGCAGGAACTATACTCTATACCAAACTTAACTTATAAGGGTGCAATGTTGAGCTAACGTATATAAACCTGAAGATTATTTATTGTTTTTGGAATCTCTGTTCATGGAGGTAGAAAAACATTCAGATGAATTATTTGAATTATAAGCGATTTTAATGTTCACTTTTTCGTGCTCCTCGCTGGTTTTTTCTTTACAGGGCCTTTATTTGTTGTTGTATAAACATTTTCGCATCCTTATCACATCCATAGGGATCTTTATGGGTTTTTGTCCAAAAGACCAAAATTTATATAGATATAGTACCTAATACTTTTTCTTATTGTTCATTCTGTTTTGTTTATTTCTTTTCTCATGTCCTTTTTTTTTTTGTATTTTCTTCCTTTTTGTCGAACAGGAATTGATGCCATGGACATTATGATCAACAAAAAGGCGGATGTTCTTCGGATGGGCATTGTTCTCTGGATGTTCTTCGTCTGCAGCATATGTGGTAAGTCACACTTTTTTGTGGTTTTTATTTTAGAAAATAAAGGAACTCTTTGGGGGTGCTATCGCTATGGGGATGCTGGTGATGCTGGAGTGGTTTTTGTGGTGTATCCTTGCATAAAGAGCTCTGAACAGTGAAACTAGTTCATGTGGGTGGTTTACCGGAATTGGAATTTGAATAGGGGGCATCATCATCAGAGGGTATATGCGGCAGTGCGGATTGCAATTCCATGAAATGTATATATTAAAGATGCTTATGACCATGGCGAAGGTATACGGGCTCAAGCTCGGGCTCGGATACAGGGTGTGGGGAATTGATAGAAATAACATCTTTGCTTCTTAGGATGCTACATATACATATAAAAAGGATAACATTTCTTGTCTTCAAATTACGAATATTGTTGGTAAGACTAGAATTTTGTATGTCAATAACAGAGGAAGAAAGTTCCTGTTAGTCTTCTTCTTACGTATATGCCATATACTGCATAGATAGGTATCATATATAGTTTATTTAAATTTTCTTTTAAAAAGAAAACCAATTTGTTATTTAAGGTGCGGTGAATCGATACGGATTTTAAGTTTTGTGCTTTTATCTTGAAAATTTAATAGAGAACGAAACTTTGTGTATAAAATGTGAGCCATGCTCTGAAAACTAAAATTGTTTGAAAAGACAGTTATGTATTTCTGTTTCAAGATGTGAAATATAAAGTTGGTTTTTGGAAATATGCGATCGAATGGAGAATTTCGAAATAGGAAATGTAGCTTTTAAGATTTTGTTATTCCTATCATATGAGAACCTTAAAATTTATTATTTATGTATATATGTGGTGGTTTTAGTAAAGTTGGAATACCCTTGAGATTTTGTAAGAATTCAATTTTTAAATAAATTCCTAAAAATATGCTTTGCATTGTTTACAAAAGTTCTAGAAACATTTATTTTGTTTCCTATGTTTTTTTTAAACGTCTCTGAAAACATTTTTGAGAGTAAAAAAGTAGCAGTGTTAAAATTATGAAAAAGATAAAAAGATACATACGTAATTGCTGATTGAGAATGTTTTCAGAAAATAACAATTATTACCTTATAAAGAAATCATTCAGTTTAATTGTTAATTTGTAAAGAACATTTTTTTATTTCAACTCAAAATTGTTAATTTTTGAGCATGAGGTGCACATTTTTAATTGGTCAAAATTCAAAGTGCGAATATCAAATTCTTCAAAATATATATGTATTCATCCGAAAAACAAGAGTGATGTCTATAAAGAGAAAGCATTCAAGTTCCAAAAACCCTTTGATAAAATCAATTTTAATTCTGACATATTCTGAAACAACAAAACAAAAAAATAAACAAATGATTTAGACAGTTTAACAATGGGAGCGGGTCGAAATGCTGTATTTTAACATACTGTATGGTTAAAATTCTGTATCATACTGTATGATACTGAAAAACGATTTTTATTTGTCAACCTATTTACAGCATTTTGAAATACAGAATTTTGGTATACAGAATTTTAAGATACAGAATTTTGAGCTACAGTATTTTGAGATACAGTATTTTAAATACAGTGTTATGATCCATACAGGATTTCGAACCGAACCCTTTAACAATTTGATGAAACTATTTTAACGAATGAAATTGTTGTGCAGTAGGTAAATTGTAGGATTTTAAGTAAAAAAAAGCAGCTGGTGTTCGATTGAAATTGAGGGTGAAATGGTAGTATTCTAGGAACAAGACTAAGTATTGGAAATCTATATTGTTGTTCAAATTCATTACATCGTACTGAAATATTTTATAAAAAGAAGAATGTCCCCTTCAACTTAAGCAATTGCTTTTTTTTAATGATTCGATTTATTTCTCATGTTATACATAGAAATAATAATTGAATGTAAATTAAAATAAATTTCAAAAATAGCATTTTCCAACAATTCCTTAATTAATGAAAAATAACACAGAATGAAGATTTTGATCTAAACTTAATAAAGGAGATAATCAAGGATTTAAGAAGTACAGAAGAAGATACTTAAGCAAATCCATTTCTTTAAATATTAAAATAAATCCAATCTATTAAGAAGTGAAACATATTTTTGTTCCAAAAGCCATCGAAAAATATCCTTGAACTCTTTAATATTTGATATGTCACACTTAAATATAATTTGACTGTTTAAGTGTCATAAAAATCTATTTTTTGCACAACTTTGAAAATTCTTTTCCAAATTCTATTAATAAATAAATCCTTTGTTAAGGCTTTTCCAAAGTTTTTTTTCCTTTCAAAATGTATTATTTACTAGCGGCCCGTTCCGGCTTCGCACGGGTAGATATAAATAGGTACAGATAAGCATGCTAATTAAAACGACCATGAATCACTAAATTAGAAAACATTTTTTTGTCCTATCATTAATACTCTTCGCAGCGTATGCGATGAAAGACGTTTTATGGCAAATTTTTTTACACCTTCGATTGCTTTTAATAAGAATTTCTAAAGATTTCTATAGTAATCTAATACTAAATATAGCCTATGTTACTCAGTGATAATGTAGCTTTCTAATGAAAAAAGAATTATTAAAATCGGTCCAGGGGCGTGATTATGGGATTCGCGGCGAATCGCTTTGCTAGCGATTTTGTCATTTTTGAATTATTGCTTTCGCTTTCGCCTTCTTCGTTTTGAATTCGACCAATTAGCGAATTCGAAGGCGAATTTGAAATGTCATAATGTTTGTTGGCGAGTTGAAATCCGACAGCTTTTTTTGGCGGATTCACAGGCGAAAGAGTGTTTATTATTATTCACTGTTCGATTAAGTGAATTCTTTCTTGATTGTAGGTATATAAAAATGTGAGTTGGCTTTATTTTAATTTTCTTACAATTTATCCACTATCCACAATAAAATATAAAATTTTGAATAAATCACCGCAAATTTCACAAATTCAATCAAAACAAAACAAAATGTGTGGAAAGCTGTCAAATCACTGGAATATAGGAAGAACTATTTTCGCTTCGCCGCGAATTCGTTAATAATGAAATACGATGCGAGTCGAATTTGAATGGTCGAATTGAAAACGATCCGCCTCGAACCTCATAATCAGGCCCCAGTACTTTTTGAGTTTATTCGTTACATACAAAAATACAAATCTTTCCTTTTTTATAATATTATGTTACGTTAAAGATCAATCAAAATATCACATTGTATCAAGTGTTGTTGAAAAAGAAATTTAGAATTCCAACGTGGCGCCATCTATGAGAAGTTCAAGATAGATGGTCTGACCGTTTTCTGTGAAACATCTGATTTGAGGCGCCATCTGTTTGAGACTTATGAAACTTACGATTAATAACAAACATCAACATTGACAATCAGTTTATTGCTAATTATAAATTATTAAGACCATAAATCGAATTATAAACTATCCTATATCTCAAGTTAGACCAAATTACACATAAAATGCCAACTTTCATCGAAATCGGTTGACTTGGTGAAGAGTTCACTGGGAACATACATATGACACTGGAATTTTATATATTAAGACTAGCTGACCCGACAAACGTTGTGTTGTCATATAAATAATTTCTAGAGAATATTTTGCTAGAAATAAATAACTTATTGTAAGTGTGTAAGGATGTGGTATATAAGTAGGAGAGGTATAGAGCACTGTAAAAGGTGATAAAATATTAAAATAAAAAATCACTAAACAAATTTTTTTAATTTATTAAAATTAATTCTTTCAAATTATATATATATCGCTAATTATGACTGTACTACAAAAGAACAATATCAATCCCTTAATGCAAAAGAGTGAATAATATTTTGTGTGATCCCATCTTTCGCCAATACAAACAAACTGAATGGTTTGCCCACTTGAGAGCACGCCACGTATAATTGTACGTGTGAAAAACATGAAGTGCTCAAATGTAAGCAGCAGACAATCATCGTTTGGCCTATAGACTTATTGATAGTTATTGCAAATGCCAATAATTGGAAATTGAAGGCGTTTGAATTGAATTGGCATATCTGTGGGCATAATAGGGATTCGCGGTAATAATATATTTTCACATCGGAATTTGCCATTTAGAATTATGGCTTGGATAACATTTTTAATTACTAATCGCGTGCCGTTGTACAACCGTGGTGGGTTCAAATGACGAAAACAAATTACCGGAGATCCAACCTTCAGTTATAAATTTTGCGGTGGCATGCCTGGTAAATCTAATGAGTTCAAAAACTTAGCTAGATAATTTACAGCTTCGGTAGCATCACAAACTGTATCAATAGATTTGTATGATCTCCTGGTAACAAATGTTGTACCTTGAGATTTAATTCGTTGACATACACATTTTTTGCTGCCAAAATTGTTCTTTCTGACGGCTACTCATGATTTGTATATTGTCTATGTACATCGGGAAATATCTGGTCAATGAGAGCATCTTGTGAATCACAGAAATCGACCGGTAATTTTATGCATCCAGTTTCATCTGTAGTAACTTTACCGTCGCCTATATCTATGAACAGTTGTTTTTAGAATGTTTCAGCGGATGGATCTTAAAGCAATTAAACACGCATATTTACTTTCAGTTGAGAAGATTTTAAGCACGCGTTGATCTCATCAGCGTACGTTGAACGCGGAATAACGGCAACGGGAAGTGTTTGTCTCAAATCACCTGAAAGCAGTAACAGAGTGCCGCAAAATAGGCTGTCGTTGTGTTTTATATCTTTCAATGTCCTGTTCAACGCCTCAAGCGAATGTTTGTGTGCCATAGTGCATTCATCCCAGATAATAATTTTACACTGTTTTAACAAAAATTAGCGAAATAAGGAATGTTTTGCCAGTTCCATCTGGTACAAAAACAAAAAGAATGCACCTTGTATTGCCAAAACTGCGAGCGTGATGTGGTCATAAATGGTTCTTTGTTCTTCATTCATTAGTGGGACATTGCGAGCAACAATCGCTGCCATTTCTGCAGTATTGTATTGTATTTCATGATTCAATTCAATGTCTATTAAATCAGATGCATTTCGATTTGGTGAATGCATACCGAAGTGACTGAGTGTTAAGTTGGCAATGATAATGCAAAGATCCTCAATAGCAATCAACGCTTCATTGTACATAGCGTCACTGAATACTATCGTAAGATCGTTGCACCGTGTACGATGATAATGTAATTAAACCATAGCACTCAGGAATATAAAAAGTAGATAAAAACCTATTCTCAGACCTACCGAATATTTATGCAAAATTTTATTAAAATTGGTTAAGCCGTTTCGGAGGAGTATGGCAACTAACACTGTGACAGGAATATTTTATATATTAGAAATTAAATACAACAATTTTTAATTAATATAAAAGCTTTGAATCTGTCCTTAATTGAAGTGCCACAGTATATTTTCTTTCCAACTTATTTTCTTAACTTACGAGTAGTTTCATTAAATTCAAAAAACAAACATTTGTCTGTCTGTCTGAAATTGTATCAGAAGAAAATACGGTAAAAAAAGCCGGCAAATTCTTCATATTAAATTCTGTTTTGTTTTTTTAGGAAAATAGATCAAATTTTCCTGACAATTTTAATTGTTTTCTGGATTTTTGCACATACATATATTTTTGTAGCATTTAAAGATATGGCAAAAAGGATAGAATATATTATTTTTGAAAAAAGATACGTTTCAACACAATTTCTAATACTTCTGCATGAAAAGCATCTAAAAACCCTCTTAACTATTGTATTTTAGCTCTTAAATAGGGCATATTTAGAAAACTGCTGAAAAGTTACTAATATACGTGTTGCATTTTCGATACGGAACCGTTTTGGAGATACCGAATTTTGAAAAAAAATAAATAATATTTTTTAAAAAATCCAAAAAGTAAAATTTGATATTTTTGATCATAAAATATTATTGAAACAACTCTTGTGCAGCAAAAAATCTTTGAAATCGGTGTTTAAGTTCTTAAGAAAAATTAAAAACAAAATAACGGTTCTATGTAAACAAACCCCCTCCCATGAAATTTCAAAACTATTTTTCTGCATTGAAAGAAGCCAAGTTAAGAAACAAAATTTAGGGGAAAATTTAATAGAAATCTATCGGTTCGTTTTTGAGAAAATTCGAATTTTCGATTTTTCGCCAACAATTTGTTTAGGGACTACTGTTATTTTTAGTCTTGAATACAAAAAAAACTGAAAAAAAACCCAAAAGCAAATTGGCTTTAAACCAGTTTGAATTTAATCGACCCAATGGTTTTGGTTGTAGGGCCGTGGACAGACAGACAGACGGAAGGAATCGGAGACTGACTTTTTTCGACTTCTCAACCATGTTTGATTGAAATCTCGAGTAGTTCCTATGTGTCCCAAGTAAAACATCTAATAATAAAAAGTGTCACTTTAACCTTTGTAACAGTTAAATGTATGAAGTTATGATACATAATATGTTATTTTAATATCTTCAGCCTCGTTTACAGAACATTGAAGAACATTTTTAAGCAGTTTCCAAAAACTCGTCTATATGTTAAGTGTGTGTTTTTAATAAAAATTGCCAGAAAATACTCACTTTAATAAAATCAAAGGCGCAAAATTTTTAACGATTTAGTAAAATGTTAAAACCATTTTTAGCAATTTACTAAGCTTCATGTATGATTCAGCTGATTTTAAATGATTTTAACATCTAACCATCTCTTAAGAATTTGCTAAAGTTGAAATCACAGAATGGTTACTTTAATTTTTAAAAATTTTCTTAATCCAAATGACACCTGTATAAGAATTCTTATAAGAGCAGTGGATGAAATGGTCCAGTCAACAGTGTTGGGAATTCCAATTAATATGTCTGTTTTAGCCTAGTTGGTTTATTTTCACGAACTGTCACTTTATAGACATGTTTTGATGCTTGTTTTTTAATAAAAGGCAATTAGCAATTTTTCAGTAAGCAACACGAAAAGAAAGTTTTAAAATGTTGGAGTTCCTTAGTAAATTGCTTGATATTTAGAAAATTGCTAACTAGTAAATTGTTGAACGCCTAACAATTGGTTGTTTGAAATTTTTCGCCAATATGTATATGTATAGATATAGAAAAGTAGAGTTTTGGTAAACTGTTTAGTCTTACCAAAATCTCACGTATGTCCTAAGCAATCTTCTAGACAAAATACTGACCAATTTTGATTTTGAAAGTGTTTCGTATTATAGAATAAATGCATGTGCAGAAATTAATTATCAATTCATAAATCAAAATTTAAGTAATAATGTATTGATCTTCTGCATCAATTAGCAAAAGTTCTGCTTTACAATAATCAACAGAATAATTCTAGCCTACAAATAAATATTAGATAGTAATAATCATCATGTTTTAATTTTTCCCAATTTAAGTGATACATAAGTATTGAAAGACAAATAAACTTCATCAAATGAAATATAAACACACATTATTTAGTTTACCATATCTACCTCTACCTCAAGCCGCCAGTATTGGGGGTATCTATGCCTCTATACCTGCTTATTTGCATCAATAAAAGCGAAGATATTACTTTTGGATTGAGTTATGTCATTTGAAAATATGCTTGTCAGACAATTCTGCAGTCTGCAAATGGAATGCAAAAGATGGATGCTTGCATTCTAGTCATATGCAGTCTTTTATATGTCTCTGATGCACATTCATCCTTTCATATAGTTCAGCCTAGAAACCGAAGCCACGAGCTATGCAAAACACAGTACCGTATGGAAGGAAGCTGCAACAACAACAACAACAACAACTGAAAGCATCAGAACTAAATAACAAAACAAATCCCAGCCTAACGAGTCTACTCAGATCGTTAATTGGCAAATAATTGTTTGCTCTGACAGTGCACTTCTACCGAAATGCTACGGAGGAACGACAAAGGCTTAGCAGCAAGTCAAATGATTCCAATCCGAAAATCCATATCCAGGAGCTGAATCGTAGGTAGGTAGGTACCTATATGCCGTGCAGTATGCACTATGCAGTGAAATGCATGCTTGCCGTACGGGTATCACCCTGCCTCAATACCGCACCACACCACATCGGTCGACGTTGACGCTGACGCTGCCGCCACGCCACGTTCAGGACTGCTTTACAACAGGATTTATGACGTGTGTGCGTTATAGTTCCGAATATTGTGCAACGAAGTTGTTTGCTCTTTCACAGAAATGCATGCAGAACAAGCCCAGGACCACAGAATACATGTTCCCATTGCAGATGAACAAACAAGCTAAAATTTTCCCCCAGGCTAGGATGTACAGCAGGCTTGGTCTCCCACTCCCACTCTCTATCCGTATCTTGGTCCTTAAAAAACCTTCTCCAGCCTTGCCTAGAATCTTCTCTGTGGTCTGTGTGCTGATGGACAATGATATTTTGGAATTTCCATCGGTCAGTAGGCATATGTAATTCAAGTTTAACACAATTTTTCTGGGTTTGAACTGACCAAGGCAGTCAGTTTCTAGTTTTCACAATTTTCAGGGAAGGGAGGTTTATATGATAGTCCTTCACTCCCCCTGAATTAAATTTCTTTTTTTTTCATTGCTGCTTATGGAAAATGGTCCACGCCGACAACGTCGCTGTACCGCACCGTGCCACGCCATTCACACACTTTTCCTTCCACATACGTAGGTACTAGATACCGACGATGACGACGACGATGATGTCCTGGCAGAAGTCCCGGTACACCTAGAGCGAGAGAAATGAAAACAAGCATCTCCTAATGAGCCTGAGAATTCTCGGTAACGGCAGAGGAAACAACCGGAAACAACGTTGAAAATGACACTGGTGCAATGGAATCCCTCAGTAAACTCGCATAGGAGAGCAATTAAACCAGCAGCGCTGTACCGTAGTGTACCTTAGCGTAGCGTAGCGAAGCTTTAATAGATACATACATTCCTACATATATGTAAATGTGCTTGGACGACTATAGTGATATGAATATGGTTGTGTTGGCTTGTCTCCTCTTGGTCCTGCTGCATGCATGTGAAACAACATCAGCAGCAGGTATGAAAAAGCATTTCGTGCATCAGGGGTTGTACCTATATGTGCGATGGCTAACGAATAACTTTTAAGGGTATTTTCTCTGGGGTGCGGTGCCGGCCGGCCGGGAAGAGAGGTATAATTTCAATGAATTTTTATCCGACTGAAGGAGTGCCTCTGCTCTGCTCTGCTCAGCTCGGCTCAGCCTTATCCTAATCCCGATGGCATTTAATGCATTTTTTCGCTTTGTCCTAAACTCAAACCTTCCTACAGATCCATAGATATGCATGCAGTATGTGTGTAATTCAAGTTTCGTATATCAAAATGAAAAGTAAGATAAATTATTTTAAATAAAATTTATTTGGCGCAATGTGGTAAGCAGTATACTAACACTTTTGGTTTGTATTTGCTGGTGGTTACATCTTTATACTATTTTATATCTTATTTAAATACAACACAGAATAAAGCACACATGCAGATACATATATGGTGGCAATACTGCAGCAGATAGTGAGGAGATAGAGTAACATTTTCGAAAAGTTTTAGACTCGAAAACAAATTTAAAAGCTTTTTGGGAGAGAGGGGTGGGGCGGTAGTCCATGTGTTACTGCTAGAATTCTACTGCGGTGCGGTGCGGTGCTTCGGGCTTGGGGGGTTTTTGTGTTTATCTGATATGGCTATTGTGCTAAATTAGTAGAAACCACATCAACATAAATCAAAGGGAATATGTTTGTGAATTCCCCATAAGTAATCCTGATAAATGTTTTGATATTAAAATCGAAAGTACATTAGGTTATGGGGCAATAATTGTGCGAAACAATTCATTTTCAAAGGAAGAAATATAATTGACACAATAAGTTTTTGTGTATTTTAAAGAGAGTTTTCGAACATTCGGTCATTTCATGATTCCAGATCTTCTCAAATATCGCATTTGACTTTGTGGCTACAGAAATACATAATATCCTTATATGTACATATATCAATGAATTTTAAGCTTCTACTAACAACTTAGTGACTTGACTTGAAAAGTACTCAGTTTTTACTGCAACATGACCAAGGTAATACCAGTCTTGAAACTGCAGATGGACTATGTAACGAGTGAAAACCTCATGATTTCGTCAAAATCGGGACATTTTAGTTCCAATGTTATCATTTTTCTCGTGAATAGTCTAATTTTTAGTCTTTTCTATTCTAGGTTTCGTGTCGTTAAATGTGTTTAAGGTTATTAGCTTCAACTAAAATCTATTTGCAATTTTTAAAATTATATGAAAGTAATAATGAATACAAAGGACATCCGAAAGACTTTTCTGGGGCAAAACTTAAATCTGAAATCCTTTGTTTATATTTAAAAAAATATATGTAAATATGACATTTACAACAAATTTAAAACAAAAGTTGTTTTGTATGCTGAAACTATAAGCCCCAATCAGGGCCAGACAAAGCATATGTGCAAGAAGTGCAAATGCACAGGGCGCAAAATTCTGGGGCCGCATTACCAGGAGCAAGAAAATGTAATCTCATCTTGCAAACAAATATGTACTACTATTTGCTCGCATTCCTTAGTGGTTAATGATGCTGCTCGGTGATCATTATATTCAGTAAAATTTTTCGATACAATTCAATGTTTGTATTACTTTTTTTTACAAGTTTCACAACAAGGTGGGATATTTATAAGAAAAAAGTTCCAAGTCTTACTTTGAAACCCCTTTCTGAGACTAGATGTGAGAGCAGGTTAGATGGATTGAGGCATTCAAAAACAAGTTTAGAAGAAATATATGAAGCCCTTATAGAAATAGGAAATCTAGAGGCAAAAAACATTGCAGAATCGTTAGGAAATAAAACTTTTGATTTTACATTTATTTGTTGCCTGCTAATTTGGTTTGATATTTTAGAAAATATAAATAAAACTATAAAATGTTTGCAAAGTCCGTCCGTTTATCTGTCAACTGGAATACAAGTTTTAGAATAAACAAAAAACAGTTTGATTTTAATGCGTTCCGATGAAAAATTTAATGAGTGGGTATGTTCAATTAACTGAGCGTATTGCTAGTTCCCTAGAAACACCAAATATGTTTCCTGAAGCTTCATCATTGCGATCTCAACGGAGAAAAAGGTTTTATGCTGATGAATGTCCTGAAACTACATATATATTAGACCCGAAGCAAAGATTTAAAGTAGATTTTTTTTTTCAAAATACTTGATTAAGCCATTTAATCAATTACAGGAAGGGTTGAACAGCTTAATACGTATAGTATCAACTTTTCAGAATGTTTTAACGTTAGGTAGTTTTAAAGATTTAGATGAAAAATAATTGTTTCAAGAGTTAACCATAATATCGTCGCTTGTTACACCACAAAGCTCAAGTTTAGATGTGTTAAATTTTATTTTTAGTTCAAACCTTAAAGATTTTGCTCCAAAATTAGGAATTGCTCTCCAAATCCTTAATACAATCCCGGTCATGGTAGCTTCACGAGAACGTAGTTTTTCTAAACTTAAAATTATTAAAAATTATCTCAGGACAACCATGACTCAAGAGAGTTTGGTAGGCTTATCTATAATGTCAATTAAAAAAGAATTATTAAATTCTTTAGACTTTGATGATCTCATATCTGAATTTGCAAAATGTAAGGCCCAGAAAAGTAAGTTTCCAAGTTTAAACGTTTCCCCTCTGCTCATTTCTTCGCTGTGTTTTAGTTTATAGTTTAGACCTACTGGGGATACCTCAATAAAAAAACGCATTGAAAGTCTACCTCCTGGGTAATGTGGGAAAGGCCTATGCTTGTGTATCAGTTTATGTGTGAAAATATAAAAAAGGGGCGCTTTCTACAAATATTGCACAGGGCGCAGATTTTGCTGGGGCCGGCCCTGGCCCCAATGCATGCTTGTGACATTTTAATGCTGGGGCCTTGTGGTGTCCCAGCGGAGCCGCAATAGTTCAATGCACACATAAATCAATCTACAGTTCACATTTGGCTTCTATTACTGCAAATCATACGTAAACTGCAGTAGGTCTATAAAAAGAATCTATAGTTACTTTGGACTTTTGGAGTACTTTTACATACAAATTTTAAATATGCCAACTCTAGTTCCTGACATTATGCAGATCAATCCGCCAACACCCGATGCTTTTTTCTTAACTCTGATCCTAATAAATACGCAATTAGTGTATAACCCCCTCTGGGCACATTAGCCCATTGTATTGTATCTGAAAATTTCCAACTGCCAACTGGGACGGGCTCAATAAATTTTTCAGGAATTTTAACAGGTCACTATGCTTCCTAGGTAGTGACGTGGATTCCAGCGCAGATATGGATACAAATAAAATTCTTTGTAGAATGAGAAATTTTATCCCGAAATCTAACAAACCCAAAGAGAACTCATGGTTTGATTCGAGCTGTAAAGAGGTCATTAGGATTAGAGAAGTGAGTTTTCGTTGTTATAGAGCCAACCCCACTGAGGAAAACCGGAATAAATTCAAACAAGTTAGAAAGACCCATATTCGATTGAGACAATTTTAGCATGACCCCAAATTACGGACAAAATACTACAATGTTCCAAAGGTAGCAACAATTTCCGATCATTTGTAAAAAAACGTACGAAACAACACGTCAACGTCATACTAGGTTCCAACGCTCGTTGACACTCCCTATGCAAGCTCGATTGATAAAGCCAATTTGCTTGCACCATAGTTTGTTGTTAATTCAACGCTACCAGAGAATGTTATAAGTCCTCCTGTTCTTGTGAGCGTAAACGATCTTATAGAATGGATCTTCTTTCGTACTCGTGCAGTTGCAAGAGTACTGAAAGACCTGGACATACACAAATCAGCTGGCCCGGATAGTATCCCCCATTTACCGCTGCGAAAGTTTTTCCATCTTTCCTACTTTACAGGTCTCTTTCTGAGTGGATATAAAATGGCATTTGTCCAGCCTCCCCCTCTTCCCCCACAAACTATCGCACTCACGTCCGTTCTTTCCAAGGTCATGGAAACTCTGATTAACTATCACCTTAATAAATATCTCGAAGAACGAAAGCTTCTTAATGACTAATGGTTTGATGGTTTATCTAACCGAACAGTTTAACACATTTTTACATCGTTTTAGAGGAAGTAAGATTATTGCACTTGATATTTCAAAAGCATTTTAAAATTCGATCTTTTGGTATTGATGAATCTCTTATTCGTTGGATTTTAAACTACCTTACTAACCGTTCAGTAAAAATTATATTTTGTATTGAATGGTTTCAAATCTGAAACTCATAAAATAAATGCTGGTGTCCCCCAGGGATCAATTTTGTCTCCAACTCTCTTCCTTATATTCATTCTAATCCATTGAACTGTTTTGCTGACGCCAGTACCCTCAGCTTTTCAAATTTGCTTCTAGATTCACATCCTTTGAATTTTGAGCTTCAGATTATGATAAGCTCATTAAATTCCGATCTCGAGAGCATTGTCCAATGGGGAATTACCATGTAGAATTGAATGCTTCAAAAACGCAATGGTGTTTCCTATCGTTAAAGCGTAACTTACCCCCGATATCACTATCTATGAGTGGGTGGAAATTGCATCTAGAAAACTAATCAACTTTCAGTACTCGGTAAGTTTATCACAGATCATCTCTTATGGATTGATCACATATTCGATATTGCCAAAAATGCTATTTAGGATTCCTTTATTAGTCCAAAACTCAAACATAACTCGCATATTTAGGCAGGTGCCCCTAAAACAAGTTTACGTCTTTTGGATATGATCCAAGAAGAGCTTTGAAAATGATAGGCGATAGAAATAAATAGATCACTCGAACGCCTTCGCAGCAATGTTTCATGCCTTTCGTTGTTTTACTGATATTATTACAAACAATGCTCTGTCAAATTAGCCATTTGCATCCCCCCCCCCCAAACAATTCAGACAGAAGTGCGAGTATTACACTTTGAGGAATGCTCATCAGTTTACCCTTCAACTCAATATCGGACGTACTGCTATATAGAGATTCTTTTTTTAACCACGCATCGAGAATGTGGAATGTGGAATGCGGAATGCTTTACCAAACTCTGTTTTTCCCACCCATTTTAATATTTAAAATCTGAAGACCAATGTGCACCAGTGTCTCATATTAAATCCTTCCCTATTTTCCTAACACTCGTACTGTGTTTAAACGTAAACATATTAAGAGTGTTAACAACATCTTAAAAGATGTTTTTGGTAACATCAATAACAAATAATCTACTCAAAGCCTCGCCCGAATGCGCTGTGACGCTGTTACATCAAGCGTCATTGTTGCGGGAAAAGAAGCTTAAAGATTTCTGTTAAATCACTGGGTCAACGTAGACCAAGACTTTTTTCGTATTAATGCCTGCTCTACTTAGAAGATTAAACCCATTACTGGGACGATGCAGGTAACCCTGAAGACACCCTAAAATCTCAAAAACATTTTTCTATTTTTCAGACCAAATTTTCGTAGATTGTTGCTTTTAAAGTCTATTTTTGATTGCCGAAATTATTATCCTTCGTGTAAGATTGATGCAGTTCTCGATATTCTACAATTATTTGTTCAGTCATTCAAACCAACAACTTCTATCTGAAAACAGTTTTCTAACTACTATTTTACAGTATTCCTTAGGCCTCATTCTAATTTGCAACTTCATTCTATGTAATTTCAAAAGATACTCTCCATCCATCGAATTTTTTGACGCATTCTCATTTCCTCGGAATTCTATACCAATAATTTGTTGTTTAATTTTGTGTTTATAAAAATAAACTTAAATCAGTTAAAAAACTTTGCATTTAACCTCAATAAATCCCTCAAACTTACGAGTACAACAAATCAAATTAATACTCTCAAATTTATTGTATTTTGGGATTATCCAGCTTTTAACAATCACAAAACTTATCACTTGTTGACATATTTAAATCTTTTTAATTTCCAAGAAAACACAAGGAACACTTCTAAATACCCTCTCAAAATGTCAGTCATCATCATCACATCAATATAATACACCCCCACCACCACCATCACATCTCTGTCTGTCAGTCAAACCAATATTATTAACAAAAGCAACAAGCACCGTCCATAAGTCCATGTCCAATAAAAGTTTTCCTATTAAACCCACTTAACACAAAAGAATTGAAATTGGCCAATTGTCAAGGATAAAATACCATTGTTCTTGTGTGCCTTTGTACAAACAAACCCTGTATAATTAGATACACCAATCAAATAGAAAGGTAACTTTACGTTCCGTTTCGTAAAATTGCTTTTCATGGCACAAAAATGTAAGACAAAGGAAAAACGGAAGAAATTGAAGTCCTTAAAATACAGCATTCATTTCCGTCCATCATTTGGATGACCAGCAAAACAAAAACCATTGACCAAAATACCAATATACCACTATCTCAATATACCACCCTTAATGCTCAGTGCTGCTCAGCTCAGTTCAGCTCATGGCCAAGAATTCCTATACAATATAATCAGCAAATGGACAGGACAATGTACGGTCGGTAGTGTAGTGCAAAATAACATGTTTGTTTGGGTGTACATCACTAATTAATGGCCGGATTGACGGCAAGAAAGCACCAAAAAAAAAAGCATATAGAAGGGAAAAGAAGAGAATGGCTCCATGGCTGAAGGAGCTTCCATAGTGATATAATACCACTATCGGGAGAAAAATAGTTCATCCCCGAACAGTCACCTTCCATTGTCCTCTCATTCTCTCTCACTAGATCCTTTTTTGTGTTTTCTTCAATGTCCTTAGTGCATGTCAGCAGAAAAAATAATCCAACAACAACGTTAATTTCGTAAACTTTTCTGAATTTCTCTCTCTCAAAAAAGGAAAATAAAAAAGACAATCCGCCATCGACCACAGCACAGCAAGTTCGAAATTCAAGGACCCACCGGTACCGGTGATGTGCGGTGCCAAAATAAAAGCGAAAAGAAAGAAAACCAGAAACAACCGAAATCGTTTTCTCTCCTTTTCTTTGAAAAATTTATTGGATGTTCAATCCAGCATGGCATTGTCCTGGGTATAACACTATGCTAACAGGACATGTCATTCAAGTCCACAGGGTCCTACTACCTCTGGTTGTATACCTAAATATAGAGCAGCACAAAACGCAGGTAACTTTAAATGCTCAAACAAATCAAATAGCCAACATAGTCAGTCGGTCTCTCATCCTCATCCTTATCTTCATTCTAATCCTCATCCTTTTCCTTATCCTGATCCTGGGCCTTCCATACAAAGGATGGTAAATTTAGCTTTGCTTCGCAGGATAGAACAATGCAACACACATACCTACATAAACACTCATCTCATACAAACAACTTGGTGTATGTAAGTATAAAGTTAGATGATATGAAAACCAATGCCGGAAGGGAATTGATTGGATTCCCTAAAGAATCGAATTTCGTTGAACTTATTTAATTTTTCGTCCTTAATTTTTTTTCCTTTTTTTTGGCATCCTCATTGTTGTTACTTTATTTCGAGGAGAGACGTTGTTTGGATTGTTTGCTGAACGCCCTCTTCGGGGCTGTATTTTTTCTACACCCGCCACCTTAATCCTGTCGAAGGGATTCGTTGTTGTGATGAATTTGCTATATTCCCCCCACCCCTTTCCTCTCCTTCGGTTTGTCGGTCGTCTTCGTCGTTGTTGTCGTTAGAAAATGTGAAGGAAGTTTTTGTTTCTCAAACCTCTGTATATGTTTTTTGAAATGAAATATCTCAACTCAACATACATACATATATGCTGGTATGTGTGTGTATATAGAAGTGTATAATGTATGTTTGGTTTGATACAAAAATACATATACATATATCCTCCTTAGGGGACAACTCCATTGATACCAAGGTTGAGAGATAGCATGGTATTATATTCTCAATTTCAAGGATCTTTCTTACTTTCTATTCAACAGTGCGGATTTTGTTTCCAAAATTTTCTACATACTCGTCGTCGGTCCATGGTTGTTATGTCTTGGCTCTTGATTTCAAGTTATTCTAGCGGCTGATATAGGGGTTTTTGTACAGGAAATTTTGTTGTGAATACACCCTGGGCGATAAGGATATAAGAAGGATTCTTGACCAAAATCTTTGTTATTGTATACTTGGCTTAAGAAAAAAAAAAAATGGATCAGAAAGTAGAGACAACAACACTCACACTCACATCAAGGGTGACCATATTTCCTTAAATATGTATACAGCCTTAATTTAAGGTTGAATACACACTTTGGGAACGGAAGGTGTAATAGAACATATGAGAGAATTCTTACAAACCAATGAAGCTATCTTTCTTACTTTAATGATATAACATCTGCAATTAAAAAGCTAAAGCCGAATACTATCCCTGGTGCTGATGGTATCCCTGCTTCTTTTTTAACAAATTGTATTGAAAACCTAAGTTTAGCCTTACTCATTATTTTTAATTTGTCATTGCAAGAGGGCATTTTTCTCAATGAATGGAAAATATCTTATGTTGTTCCAATCTACAAAGCGGGTTCAAAAAATAATGTTGAGAACTACAGAGGTATAAGCAAACTTTCTGCAATCCCAAAACTATTCGAAAGTATAGTTAAAACCAAGCTTGAATTTTTTGTGAAAGAATATATTTCAGATTTGCAGCATGGATTCGTGAGTGGTAGGTCCACTTCTACAAATCTTTCGTATTTCTCTTCATTTGCCATTAACCTAATTGAAAAAGGAAAGCAAATTGATGTCATATATACTGACTTCAGTAAAGCTTTCGATTCAGTTAATCATACCATACTGATAGACAAATTAAGGAGATTTGGATTTCATTCAAAGCTTCTGAATTGGATAGAATCGTTTTTGGTGAACCGCATACAGTTGGTAAAACTTGGAAATCTCTTCTCCAGAGAATTCCATTGCACATCAGGGGTGCCACAGGGGAGTCATCTAGGACCGCTTTTATTTATTATTTTCATTAATGATGTAACATCAATATTCAAATTCGCTCAAGTTCTTCTCTATGCAGATGACTTAAAAATGTTTTCAAGTATATCAAACATAAATGATTGCTTCAGTATGCAGCAGGATTTCGAATTTTTATTATTATGGTGTAAGCAAAATCATCTTCTACTCAACATAAAAAAATGCAATGCTGTATCATTTTATAGAAGCTCTGTGCCTATTTTATTTAGTTACTCTGTAGATTCTGTCCCTTTGAATAGGTTAGAAAAAGTTAAAGATCTTGGAGTAATTTTTGACCGGACTTTATCATTCAGTGATCATGTTGATTATATAACGTCAAAAGCCAATTCTATGGTTGGATTTATTAAAAGGAATACAGTGGACTTTACCGATCCTCATGCTCTATTATCCTTATATAATGCATTAGTAAGATCTATCCTTGAATACTGCGATATTGTCTGGTGCCCCGCTTTTCAGGTGCAATCGAATCGAATTGAAAAAATCCAAAGGAGATTTACGAAATTCATTTTTGGTAAAATGAGGTGGGGATTCTCACCAAGTTATGAGGCAAGATGCTTATCTTTAGGCATCTCTAGATTAGATAACCGCCGTAAGGCCCATGGCATAATGTTTGTAAGAGATATCTTGTGTTATCATATAAAATGTCCAAAATTGCTAGCTTTAGTTCCGTTATATGCTCCTGAGAGACTACTCAGACAACGGTATTTGCTTTATCAACCTCACCACAGAACCTGCTATGGATTAAATGAACCTCTTTCAAGATGTATAGCGAATTTCAACTCAATTTGCAACCAAATTGATTTAAGTCAATCTAGACCAATATTTAAAAAATCATTAAATAACTTATCAATTTAGTGTTATATACTTTGTTATGCTTTTTAGTTATTTACAATAGATATAGATATAAGTTGAATAATCTGTTAGCTTTAAGCTTGTAGATCTAAATAAATAAAAAAAAAAAAAAAAAAAAAAAAAAAAAAAAAAAAAAAAAAAAAATACTCCAACAAACAAATGTCTAAGATTTAAATGATGTAGTAAAAAAATTATTACATATTTTTTAAGTTTAAAAATTATTTTAATAAAATAAAACAAGACAAAATTTCACTAAAAGAACGACCATCACCGTATCGAACCTGAAATAAATGTTTTCCCAACGATGAAGTGTTTGAAATTTTATAATTTATTATTTATTTACTACAACTTGTCTGTAGATTTGCAGTAATTAAAATTATCGATTCTTTTGAGGTAATTTTCGACCACTTTTTGACACATATTGGGCGATATCTCAGCCATTACTTGACGAATGAAAACATAAAGTAGGTGGCGGAAAAGTCCGTTGAGAACTAGAGCCTAGTGACTCACAACTCTCAAGCATTCCAGTGTGCGAGTACTGTTATCGTGAATGTAGGGGACCTACAATTTTAAGCCGAATCCGAACGGCTAATTTAAGAAAGCACTTTTCATGTCAAGAATTACTCTTGGAGGATTTGTCAATTCCTAGCAAGATTCAGTACCCGTATAAAAAAACTTAAGATGGCACAGGCAGGGATTGAACCCAAGGCCTCTGGCATGACAGTCCTACGCACTTACCATCATCCCACGGGTCCTATATTACATTGCTTGATGAATGTTGGTTTTCACGGTCTTTCGTGTCCAGCGGTTTCAAATCGCATGTTCTTGGTGGCTAGTTGATATCGCCACAAGCAAAAATTACGAGTCTGGGAAATGTCTCTTGCAATAAACCCACATTTGCTCGAGATGTGTGGCATGAGGCAACGTCTTGTTGAAACCACATAATTAAAAAAGTCGGTTATATTATGACCATAACGCTCCGAATTGACGGTGACAGTCGTTCCATCGGCGGCGTTTTCGAAGAAGCAAGGTCCAATCACTCTTTCGGACCAAATAGAGCACCAAACAGTTACGTTTTCTGGATGTAATGGCCTCTCTTCAATTGTTTGAGGATTCTCAGAACCCCAAAATCCAACAATTTTGTTTAATAACATACCCACCGAGATAGAAATGTGTTTCGTAGCTGAATAAAATGTTGTTCGAAAAATCGCCGTCCACCGCCTGTTGTTCAAGCACCCATTCGAAGTATTTACGACGTTGTAAATGGTCAGCTGGCTTTAGTTGTTGAGTGAGCTGGACCTTATATGGATGTAGGAATTGAGGAATTGACACATTCGGGTCTTCGGCAGCAATTTCACTTACCTCAGCGATATTTTCAGTGGTACGAGCGAAAAGATGATGCACACGCACAGGCCTCATAATATCTGTAACTAATTCAGTCACTTTAAATTTCTTCACAATTTTACCAATTGCTTGCGCAGTTAAAAGATTATGTAAACCATAATCTTGTCTTAAAGCACGATTTGTGGCTGTGGCAGAAACACCATTTTTGTAGTATGCTTTAAAAACTTTTAAGCGTTATTCGATAGTTAAGCGATCCATTTACGTAAATGTCAGACTTTCAACTGAAAACAAAAATTATTTGTTTAACAACTTAGTTTGACAGATGTCGAATTCTAGCCCTATACTTTTGAAACCGCAAAATAGATAACCTGTTACACTATGAAAAATATTTAAGATTTTGTAATTATTTGATTACTTATTTAGAAATGAAGTTCATTATTTTTTTATTTGAAAACTTCCTTCCTCAGTGACTACGAAGTTTGTTTTGTGAATATTATGGTCAAAAGAAAACATCGAAAGATATTTTATGTTTTTAATTTGAGTCTTCCTTATATTATAATTAAATATCAATTAAATCCACCAGCAAAAGTCTTCTTTCGTAGCCAGCCCTAGAAGTATTATCAATATTTATAAAGAGGAAAAACGTTATACTTTAATCAACAGAATAAGGGAAGCAAAGACCGAAATGCTTTCAAAACACATGAGAACAACAAAATATGCTTCAGTATTTTCTGATGACAGAAATTAATCAGTTGGTAAGTTATTAGCCAGAAACTTTTGGAGAAAGTGGAAGCAGATATTTTATATGTTAAGGGGCCCTTTTTTTGAAAAAATAAATAATTTTTGCCTCTTTGGACAGTTCAAGGCAAATCCTTGATTCTTTTTTTCAATTTTCCATGAACTTTAAGGAAAAAGTATTGGAAATTCGTGCTTGTGAGCTAAACGAATTCTCAATTTCTGATATAATTGAATATTGTTTACTAATTTTCGTTTAATTAAAATGAATACATACTTTTTTATATATCTACTACACTGGTCAAGAAGGTTTTGGAACTAGCAATTAAATTATTCTATTTCAAAAGTTTTTGAAGCTGGAATACGGCGTGCAAACCTTTTAAAAATAAATTTGAATACATGTTTTTTAATAAAGTTTGTGATGATTCTTTAAAACCATAATATGTTCAATATTCAGTTTGAATATTTTTGGATTCTCCATTTACTTTACGAAAAACCATAATTAGTTTTTAGCCCTTTTTTTTTTTTTTTTTTTTTCAAATTCATTTTTATTAATAATTCATTCTTAAAACTATCTTAAAGCTAGACAAAAATTCATAAAACTAGCCTAATTATCCATAACTTATTACTAACTTACTGGTCCCATACGGACACTCTAAGTTAAACTATAATACTTAATACTAATGCCTTTCGGCCCTATGATCTGTTTTACTTCAATTAAATTTTATTTATTTTGTATTTATTAGAAAATTTGAAAAAACTAATATCAATATCCTTTTTTATTTTTACTTAAAACTACTTAAAGTAAGGTCCTTAATATAAAACTTAAAGCTAACTAAAACTACCTATTCTACCTATAAACTACTTAAAACTAGAACAACCACAGCAGCAAATCTAACTAACATTTTTTGTTTTTCATATTTTGGTCTTTTTTTTTTTTTTTTTTTTTTTTCTTATTCCATGTTTTTTTTTTTTTTTTTTTTTATTATTTTTTTTTGTGTTTTTTTTTTGTGTTTTGTGTTTTTTTTTTGTATTTTTATTTGTGCCACCATGCCTATTCTACTTAAAACTAAACCCTAAAACTATAAAACAAGTATGTAAGCCGGCCAAGGCTTAAAACCCCATCCCGACTACCCACTATCAAGTGCCGATTGAAGCCACCAAAACTGGTTCTCCTGCTTCACCCTATCAGTTCGGTCCCGTTCGGACACAGCCCTACTGAACCGAAGGAGCTCTGCTCCGTCTTGTGCCATGACGTCCCGATTGTACAGGAGCCGCCTATCTACGGTTCGTCGTCTGACGTGGTAGATTAACGGAACTGCCAATCTATCCTGTATCAGACCGCATCTATCTAAAAAGAGGAATGCTTCTGGTGGAATGAAGCCGCTCAAGCGTGCCCTTTCAAAATACTCGTCGTTCGGATAGAACGCCCCGAAAATTAAATTGTTGGTCGAAGACATAGCTCTTGCAATGTGACCTCGAACGAGTTTTATCACGAAATTGTCAATTCTGTTGATTCGAGCCCCGTTGTATAGGACCTCGTTGGAATAGTAGTGCACGTAAGAAGATTCGGCTGTTCGATATAAGCCGGTACAGCGTCGTAAACACTGCCGCTCGAACACCCGAAACTTCTCCATCTGGGAAGGGGCAACGTTGAACCACACAGGACAACCATAAACGATCATGGGCCGTATGAGGGCCATGTAGCAAATTACCTTCACTCTGGGGTCAAGCCGACTACTAAAAAACAGCCGTTTCGTCAGAGCGAAGGCTCCTCTGGCCCTGGTCAGAGCAGCATTTATATGTCTGTCGAAATATAAATACTGATCTAACCAGATACCGAGGTACTTCACTACACTTTTGCTCGCTAATGGCTGCCCGTGAAGATCAACGATAACCATCTTGCGCCAATTCTTGCACGTATCCCTCGTGGCCCTAGCCAACGGAGTCCGGAACAGAATTGTCTCCGACTTCAGGACATTTATTTTCAGTTTCCAGTCGTCGCAATATCGCTGAATCTTGTCGAAATCACGCTGCAAGAGAATTCTAATAACCTCAACCTTTCGGGCCGTTCTGTACGCAATAAGATCGTCGGCGTACGCAATTGCCTTTGTAAGACTACCTATCAGATCGCTGGTGTAAATGCTGAAGAGAATCGGCGAATTCACCGCTCCCTGTTGAAGACCATTTTTAATTAAGAATGTTGTGGTAGAAGTTACATTGCCACTTTTGACAACAAACTTTCTACCGTTAAGCATATCATAAAGTATATACAACAATGGCTTGCTTATGCCAAGCCTGCTCAGTTTTAGGTAAAGACCCTCTAACCATACGGTGTCAAAGGCCTTTTCCAAATCAACCAGAACAGCACCTGTGCATTGTTGTTTTGATTTATTCCATTGGATATCAGAAACGAGCTTAGACGCAGCATGAATTGTGTCATGACCCGCCTTGAACCCGAACTGTTTATCCGGAATTATTTTGTTGTCCGCAGCCCAATTAGTCAGAGCCCTATTGATGATCTTTTCGAAAACTTTGCTGATGCTCGGAAGAAGACTTATTGACCGAAGATTTGACGGGTTGGAGTTGTCCTTTCCCTTTTTCGGGAGAGGATGAACCACAGCGGTCTTCCAATGCACTGGATAATATGCATTGTTCAGTGCATTATTGAAGAGTGTGGTGTAAATGTCAATTGCCTCCATCGGTAAATGTCTTAGTACAACGTTGGATATACCATCGACACCTGCTGACTTTTTATTTTTTATTGAGTTGAAGATGAGCTGCAGCTCCACCTTCGTTACTAACAAGGGACTTGGTCCCGTTTGCTCGGCGATTATGGCATTTGCCAAGGAATCGTCATTGAACCGCATGAAACCGTGGTTCTCAGATCGCCATTGTGTTATATCATTTCGAAGGTAAAAGTGATTAAGTAGGGCTCTGTTTTCCAGGTCGTGGTTGGGGCGAATGCAAGCATTCACCTTGTACACTTGCTGGAAAGCAGCTCCCACCGCCTCCACTTTTTCCTTCGGATCTTCAATTATAAAAAAGTCATCGTCAAAGATGGCTTCTTCTGGATCTATTTGCGCTGTCCTGAGTACGTTTGTGTTCTCTTCAGTTCTTTGGAGTTTCAGACACGGAAGGTCATTGTCGTTCTTTTTCCTAAATATCTTGTTGATTTTAGGGAACATACCAGGGTCACTGGAATTAACTGACCGGATCTTGCGGTCCCAGTACTTGTTAATTGATATCCTGTAGTTCTCCTTAATCAACAGATTGACATTTTTTATTGACGACTTCAGTGTCCTAACCTCCAAGTCGTGTGGGTCTGTGAGTCGTCTGTACAAGTTTTTGAGTCTTGTCAGTAAGCCACTCTTGTGCCTCCGTAGTGCGTCAATAGTCGCGTTTCTGTAAGCGTCCATTTGGTCCCGTTCTTTGTACTTTGGTATTGTCCGTTCCATTGTTCGTTTTATTGTTTCGTCCATCTGTTGTAAATGTTGGTCAATTTCTGTATTTGTCAGGTTTCTGTTGTTTGGTGGGGCTATGTCACTCGAACGAAGTTCTCTCGCTAGGGCGTTGGTGAAACGAGGCCAGCGCATCTTACTGTAATTGTAAGAATGCGTTGCAACGTATTCCTCCAACTCCACGCGTTCGTTCGGAATCTGCATTACAGCAGCCAGTCCGCAGTGATCACTGTCGTACTCGACTGTCTGTAAGCAGTTTCGAGGGTGATTACCCACTTTGTCTGTAATTGTCAGTCTTGTGTCGTACAGCAAAAGATCCAGAAAGGACCCGCTTCTTGGATACGATGGCCTTTCAGTAGCCAGCAGGTCGACGCCATATTCAACGCTGTAAAGATCCATCAAATTAAAAAGATGGTTACCTCTGGGATTACTATGTTGATTTCCCCAATCTTCATGTTTTGCGTTCAAATCACCGGCCAAGATGAAATAGTTTTCTTCCAAGCTCAGTTTCAGTTCCCTAAAAAGAATCTCGAGTTCTGAAGCAAAGTAAGTAACCTGCGGAGCTCCAGCCGCATAAGCCGCAATCATATACATCCGCTTCCCTTGAGTGAGAGAGATGCATACAACGCAAACTTCTAGCGTCTTGAGCTTTCGCAATTCATTGTTGTATATGACTTTATAATTAATGCCTTTTCGTATAAAGAGAGCGACACCGCCCCCTTGAGTGGAGTCGGGCCGGTCTCTTCTTACGATATTGTAATTTTTATGAGTCAATTTGTGTTTGTGGTTTAGCTTAGTTTCGCTAGCCATAAACACATCGGGACTGTAGTCTTTCAACAATTGGAACATATTGGCTCTTCGTTCAATCCTAATCAGTGAATTTACATTCACAGCTAGGACTTTTAGGCGCGTCTCCGGCAGCGCGCCCATTATGGTCTAAATTGCGCCAGGCCAGGCAACAAAGAGTAGAGATGGTCTACCCTTTTGCCTTGCTCCTTTATCTGACTTTGCAGTCCTGAAGTTAGTTTTTAGCCCTCATATTTCCTACCTTAACCATTCCTTATAATTCTAACTCGTCAGGTATTTTAAAAATTTCAATAGGCATCAAAATCTTCTAAAAAAATATTTTGTTGAAACAGAAAAGAAGATTGGTTCTTTTTTACCGTTGACATTAACCGAATCGATTTTGCTGATAAGTTTACAATTCAGTTTCTTCACTTTCGAAGGTGGAATATATTGAAGCTTATAGAAAAATTAAGGTTTTCAAAAAACAAGATTTAGATGAAACTGGGGACTGGCATTCATCAAAGATTTCCTTTGCTTTAGCGTAGTTGTCCATGCGCTCGATATGGCTAAGCCAGTGAAGTCGGCGTGTTTTGGCTCTTTACACTACATCCAATTCTTAAATTTTCTCCTCCATTCGACCAATTTGCATATAGAAACAAATATCCAAAAAATCAAGATAAACATGACATTACGATGGTAGAGAAGAGTGCGTGAGGTAAGACTTCTTTTTTCGATTTTTATATTTTGGAAAGTTGCTCCAGGTTATTCTCGTTTTGTTCCGCACTGTTCCAATTTTTTTTTTGAAAAATACCAAAAACAGGGGTTTTTAGACCCGAAAAACAGTTTTTGACCTAGCCCCCCCTTTTTCGAAGATCGATTTTTTGAAAATTGTTCCTGGTTGTACTAGTTGTTCTAAACATTGTTTCAAACTTTTGGACCTCTATGATCAACATTTTTAATGATATGGGTTAAATTGTAAAACATTCTAGCCCCCCATTTTTCGAAATTTCTTTTCCAACTTTTTATACTTTTTTTAGATTCTAAAAAGTGTTCTTACCATTGTTCCAAAAGCTTAGAGTTGTGAAATGTATATTTTAAAAGATATTGCCCCGATTTTTTTTTTTTTTCGAAATGCGAAATACGTCTTCCTATTTTTTTAAAGCGTTCATTTTAATAAAACGTTAATATGAACAGCACCATTATTTTAGCTCTCATTTTTCAAAAATCAAACATTAAAAAAATGTTCGAAGTCAAACCATATTTCCCCCAATTCGTGTTCAAATTTCGTCACAAACCATAAGCAAATATAGCTAAAGCCTGACAAAAACAAAAAAATTATGTTTCCTCTCCCAAGTGCCCCCCCTTGAAAGAATTTAAAATTTAATGCCAAAGCTGTATTCTTTCAACAAAGACCAAAACGTCTTTAAAATTCCGACTCTATGAAATAAATAACGATTGTGCCTATATTCAAAAACACACTCCCAACCCCCCTTTACAAAAAACCACTTTTAAAAAATATTTGTTTATGCATGACTACTCAGATCAAGTTATTTCAAACTTTCATTCAAATATGTTCAAAAATAAAGATATTAAGCCCAAAAAACCTTAACAGTGTACCATTCTGTTACCAATATTTCGGCCCACCTTTTCCGAAATTCAAAATTCCAAAACTTGTTCAAAATTGTTGAGGGGCTCTTCTAAATTGTTTCAGAGATTCGTTTCTTAAAATTAATTTTTAGTATGAAAAATTGACAAAAAATGCTCACTACTTTTCCAAAATCGAAAATCCAAAACTCGTTCCCTATCCAAAATCACTCAAATCAAATTCTTCTAAGAGCCCCCGCAGACTGCAGACATTTTATCGGCCGATAGTTTGGTCGGGTTGGGCTGAAAGTGCTCACACCGAGCCAACTAAACAGTTTGGTTGGTGAACAGGGCGCAGACTATCCAACAGTCGGCCGACTATTCTACAATCAACAATTGTGATTTGGGCGACGCCATATTCAAAATACACGCACACTACGCCAAATCACAGAGCGAACTGAACTATCGGCCGACTTAACAATCGTCATGTATGCGCAGGCGCTGTATGCGCCAATACTGATTAAACAGTCGGCCGATAGTTGGCCGACAGATTAGTTTGAATGTAATGGGGTAGCCCATCAAACTTTTTTATCGGCCGATACTGAATCGCTGTAGTGTGCGCATATGCATTCCTCTCCATACTGATTAAGAAGCCAACCAAACTATCGGCCGATAAAAAGTCTGCAGTCTGCGAGGGCTCTAAGGATTCATTCCAAAATATTTAAAAATTAATATATTAAACCGAAAAATGTGGGTGCCCCGATTCCGTCTGCCTGTCTGTCAGTCCTGCCCCTACAGCCCAAACCAGTGGGTCGATTGGATTGACTTCAAATTTGGCGTTTTTTTTAATTTTTTTGTAGGGACTAAAAAAAAACAGTAGTCCCCATAAAAATTTTTTGATCAAAAATCGAAAGTTCAAATTTTCTCAAAAACGAACCGATAGATTTGTATTAAATTTGTTCCAATTCTTTTTTTTCTTAATTTGGCCTGTTTCAATATAAGATAAATATTTTTGCATTGCTCCAGGAGGGTACCCTCCCTAGAATCATTATTTTGTTTTTAAGTTTTCTCAAGAACTAATCAATCGATTTCAAAAATTATAATGTTGGCCTATTGTCTCAATAATATTTGATGATCAAAAATGTCATTGTTTTATTTTTGAATTTTAAGAAAATATTACATTATTTTTCGAAATTCGATATCTGGAAAATGAGTCATAATTTTTTGAGAAACCAAATCTCATTTAAATTTTTGAAAGCAAGAAAGAAGTTTTGAACCCATTTGTTTGGCCAAACCAAGTTAGCAGTGGTTCGGAAGGGTAATTAAAAATAAATAAATTAGTAGTGACTTACAACTCTCAACCATTCCTGTGTGCGAGTAATGTTGTTAGAAATGGAAGGGACCTACTGTTTTAAGCCGAATCCGAACGGCTAATTTGAGGAAGCACTTTTCATGACAAGAATTACTCTTGGAGAATTTGTCAATTCCTCGCAAAGGGCAGTACCCATGAAAAAAGGGGTCGAACCCCTGCCTGTGCTATCTAAAGTCTTTTTCACGGGTACTGCCTCTTGTGACTAATTGACAAAACCTCCAAGAGTAATTCTTGCATTGAAAAGCGCTTTCTCAAATTAGCCGTTCGGATTCGGCTTAAAAATGTGGTTCCCCTCCACCCCTGACAATATTACTCGAACACAGGAATTGGTGAGACTTGTAAGTCATTAGGCCCTAGTTCTTAACGGATTGTCGCACCACCTAATTTATTGATTTTAAAGTACTGATAATTTCATATGAAAATACTTTGTGAATATGTAGGTTGGGTATACGCCCTAGTCTCCCAAAAGAATATGAACTCAAACAAATTGTATTGATATGTTAGACATATTCTATTTATTTTGAAGTAGTAAAAAATAGATTTTGCTTTACCAAAAAGTTGTTAAAAAAGGTCTAAAGTTTGTTCGATTGTTTGCAATCGGCTCTGTGTTCAAATGCTATCAAGCTTGAAGTCTTTAATTAAACACTAAACGTATTAAGCCGCTTAATAAAATGTAGGCTGATATCACTTTAACTAGCATGGTCACATTGAAATTTTGAAAACAAATAAATGTAACCCCTGACTCACCCTCGCCCTTGTCACTTATCGAAACATTACTGAATCGAATAACCCTTAGTTGATTGTAAGTCTCAGATAAAAAAAGATCTACAAACACAAAAATACTTCAGCTGCACCAGGTCGGCTCATCTTGGCTCGGCTGTACGGAGCACTCGACAATTGTATTATATTATTATGGTGAGTTAATTAAATCAACATCCGATACAATATCCACCGAACTGACAAACATGTGAGTTTGCTTAAGGGATGAATGAATGGATGGAGGCAGGGGTACCGACTGCCGATGCGGGTGCCGGTGGAGTATGGTATATTGAAAGTGGGGTGATTTCTGAATTATTGGAAATTTTCAAGTCTTCCGCAAAAACCTACAGCAAAAGTCCGCATTCGGTATATATTCGTATCAATTGTATTTTGTAGATACATAGAGAGTTAAATGGATTTCAGAAACAATGGAGTGATATAATTGGGTATTTTTGTTTTTAGCTTTTTATTTTATATTTGAATCGTTGGTATAGACAGATCCTTCTTATACCCTCATTCACGTTTCGAGAATCTCTTTTTTTTTTTTTTATTTTTCCAAAGAATTAATGCTGAATCAGTTCAGTTCAGTGAGTATATAAGATTGATTTAAAATGGCAGGACAATAAATTGATAAAATATTTAATGGAAGTTTTAAGTGAATTGATATGGTAGAAAAATTCAATTGGTTGAACTTGGATCAATGTTTTGGCTTTCAGTTTGATTTCGAGTGTATTTTAAGGCTTGATTTTTTTAATATTACACTACTATCCCAAAAATAAAAAAAAAAAACAGTAATATGTACAAGATTATGAAAAAGCTTTCAATAATTTTTTTTGTTTTTAATATTTGGAAAACTGATCCCTAATGTCGGACTTGAAATTAGGATAAAGATAATATTATAAATTGATAAAGGTTCGTAGAGAATGAAAAGTAACAAATCTTTAATTTCATCAATCTGAAAAAGAAAACATTGTTTTATGTTTTCATATTTTTTCCTTGAAGATTGATTTATGGATCCAGTGATACAAAATTTTGATAAGCTTTAGTTGTGTCGTCTTCAAAATAAGTCACTAGAAATGGTTTGAAAAACTTTCCTGAAATTAACTTAAAGTGATCAAAGTAAGAACGATTTTGAATTTTTTTTATGTTTTAATGAAGAAAATTAAGTAATGTTGAACATTTTACGAAATCTTTTTAAAAGTTTGTCAACCTGTAAGAAAACTTAGTTTGATCTAAACAAGGGGCCTCCAAAAACTATTTATGATACTCTCGGTATCATAAAAAAATAAATTTGGGTTTTTCCAATATCTGCCACCACACTAATAAGGGCCTATCAGGCTGTTGATGATGGGCTTTAGACGTTCACATATTACGGTAGAGAAGACTTTTTTGAGCGATGTTAAGTAGACTGATTCCTCAATAGTTAGTGCAGTTTAGAGAATCTACTTTTTTCAGTATAGGGCAAACTATACTGATGTTCCATTCATAGGGCATGCTTTCTTCCGACCATTTCTTACAGATAAGTTTGGTGCATTCTGCTTACCAAATGATCTCCAGCTGCTATGAAGAGCTCGGCATTCAAGCCATCTGCTCCAGTGGCTTTGTTAAACTTCAGCTTATATATGGCAATCTTCACTTCGTCAATGTCGGGAAGACATAATTGTTGGCTTTCGTCGTCTATATTGAATAGATCATCCTGCCTCACAGTGGAATTCGGTTTGTCGTCGGCGTTATACAGTCTGCAGAAGTGATTCTTCCATATTCACAGCATTGACTGCGGTTCCACTATGATGTTTCCACTTTCGTCTTTCCAGCCTTCAGTTCGAGGCTTATGTGCTTGTGAAATTCGTTTCACCTGCTCATAAAACTTTCTAACTTCATTTCTACTTTTGAACCTCTCAACATCTCATGCTCTCTCTCTTTTTCCCTCTGAGAAGTAGGTGTTTCTCCCTCCTCTCCTGCTCATAGACCTCGTGAGAAGCTCTTGTCCTTCTATGCAGCGCCGTTTGCGCGCCGACATCAAACCAGGGTTTTTTGTTGGTGGCTGCTTGAAACCCAGCACGTCACAGTCGGCACCTTTGATTGCATCTTGGTAGTGTTTCCACTAATTTTCGATACATTGTGTTGGCGGCAGAGAACTTCGAGAGAGGTTACTTGTGAATCCGTCGGAGAAGGACTTGGCGATCTCTTGCGATTGTAGCCGTTCGACGTTGTATCTTCTCCCAGCACCTACCTGTTTTGCCTTGGGTCTGGAAACCCGAAGTGCTATCTTGGCTACAATAAGGTCCGAGTCGAGTCGATGTTAGCTCCTCGGAAAGTTCGGAAATCTATGGTGCTGGAAGCGTGTCTAGCGTCGATCGCAATATGATCACTCTGATTGACTGTATAGATTGTTCTGGAGAACTCCAAGTTATCATTTGTGGATGTTGAGCTGTGGCAAACGGGTACTGGCTACCATGACGTTTTGCCCTACAGCAAAATCGATGAGCCTGAATCTGTTATTAGAAGTGTTGTCGTGCAGGCTGTTTTCCCGATTATTCCGCCAAATATGTTTTCCTTTCCCAGCTTGGCATTAAAATAACCCAGAACAATTTCAATATCGTTGCTAGGGCACTGCTTATTTCCGAATTTAGCCTTGATTCAAATGTCATGAGGCGCTTGTTGATTCACCTATAGCTCAAGACTTGTTGCCTAAGTCTGGCTCCAATGACAAAGCCGCATCCAAATAAGCGTTGTTGGATTCCTCGATAGCAGTCACCGTAGTAAATATCGCAGTTTTTCATTCTCTTTTTTCCGGCCCATCGCAATTTCTGGATGGCTATAATATCTACTTTATAGCAGTCTAGGGCCTCAGCTAGACGCTACGGTTGATTCACAAGATGGAACCAACCAACGGTGGCGACTACAGTTCAAGTTAGATTAAACTACTTAGTGAACACCTTATACGGACATATATTTGGAACCCAGGCTTGTAAGGAGGAGTTATGCCGGCTCTTGCCCTTGGAGTTAAATCAAAGACAAGTCCTTCAGGTTGAAGATTGTGCGACACTGTGACTTCCTGGCCACGTAAAGAAAAAGCTGTTGTGGAGCACCAACAAGCCTCGTACACACACACAGAAATCTCTCTTAAAACCTTTTATTTAGATTAGGGACCTTGAGACGTCGAGAAGTTATAAAATTTTCAATTCGAAAAATCGAAGTTAATATATTTCAGGTTAAAGTTTTTGAAAAAAACAATATACATATTATAATTTTATTCTAGGAAAATTGATGTTTTTGAACTATTTGTTTGACCGTATTTTTATATAAAATTAGAACTTACAAAAAAAAATATACTAAAAATTGGTAAAAATTGTTTTCGAACCAATCATCTTGACAAACAACCACTACTGATTTTATTTTTATAAAAACACAATTCACAAATTTTTAACAAGGGTTTTTGAAGTTCTTTAACTACAAAATTTGGCAATTTAACAAAAATGGCATAAGATTTAGAACGCATTAAAGCCTTTTTTTAATTTTGAATAAGGAACAAGTGACTCCCTCAAATGAAAGAAAAAAATTCAAATTCAAATCAACTAAAAATGTTGACCAGGGAGCTTCAAAATTTATTATAAAACATCAAAGTACTCAAGCAGCGCTATAGAAAACTGCCATTCTATTAAAAATAATTGTGAATTCTCAATTTAGGCTTTGCAGTCCGTAGGCAATTTGGAAAATATTCATCTAACCCCTTACGCAACCCCAACTTTGTCATCTTTTTGATCTATAAATTGTCAATTTATAAAACCCATACATTTATTATAGAAACCAAAAAAGAAAAAACTTTTTAAAACAACATTAAAAAAAAAAATATATAATGACTTCTAAATAACAATCCATTTAGTATTTCGTTTAAAAAACAAACTTCCAAGTCAAATAGCGATACAATAAAATTCACTTGAATTCATTTTCAACTTTTTAAAAACAATTACCACATCTCTTTAGTTAGTCGTTGGTCAATGGTCGTTGGTCGTCGCAGTCGTAAACGTAGTCGTTGCTCGTTTCAAATTGAAAACCAACTAAAAACATTAAACTTCAAAGTGCAAACACACTTTTTTCCTCGATCCTTGTTCCTCGTTCCAACACAAGGACTTATACCACCGCCGTAGGTATAAGTGAATATAAAAAGTATATTTATTTTTATTAAATTAAAAAAACGAATAAAACTCGAAACGAAAGAAATAAAAATAAACTAAAACAGTATCGTTGTGATAGGAGACAATGGAATGTCAACCTTTTGTTTGAAAATCGTCCTTGTAAATTTTCCCATTGTGTGTACTCCATTGAAGTATTTTTTTCCGTCACTCCTTTTATTCCTGAATTTTTCTTTTATTCCTATTTTATAATAGAAATGTTTTAACACTTCCTTGCAGTCTGAACTGTAAATGGTACAAGGTACTATAGGGATAGGGTTAGGGCCCGAGCTTGAGCTTGGGCGAGAAAGTAAGGTATAAGTAAATTGTATAACCAGAGGGGGCAAAAGAAAAAGTTCAAAATGGACGACCACTTAATTGCATTGCATTTAGTTAATTCCTTGCTGTGTACCCTTTTAAATGTATACAGGACCATCAGTGTTAAAAAAAGGGAAAGAACAAAAAGAAACAAGAGGAAGAAAAACAAGATCCTTGTCTTGCCCCCAAGCCAAAGGAGTAACTTTTCGCTCTACAATACAAGCGATGAGCTAATGGCTACTTCTTTCTCTTTGGTTGTTTCGTATATACATATATGTGTATGTACATACATTTGTACACAATTTCAAGAAAAAGGATATACAAAAAGGACGAACAAAAAATTAGCAACCAAAATGCTTTGAAATGATTTATTACATGTGCCATAATACATTACGGTGCACAAATTTTTGCTTAATGCAATGACAAAGGACAACAACGGTCTTGTTCATGTGCACTATACCCAAATACACACATACACAGTATACACATTACACAACTCAACGATCAACTTTATAACCAAACGCTGACGCTGTTAATGATAGCCCAAAATATTGTGTCCTTTTAGAGTTCAAACACACATTTGGACAGCTGTTGTGCTAATAAGGATAATAAGAATCCTGCGACGATGACGCGCGGTTGCGGCGCGGTGGCACGGCGAAGGCGAAAGCAAAGGCAGGACGAGGTCAAAAGATTATTCCTTGACAGGTTTAAATGACGTGTTCACATATTGACTGATATGAGCGAAGCGAAGCGACCAATGATGGTGATGGTCTTTTGAATCCCCATACCTACATACATACCTCTATAACTATGGTCTCGTTGTAGCTGTTACATAGATAGATTTCTAAATGATAAACTTTTCCGATGCATTCTCATTATTCAGTGCTTATTATGTGATTGATGAATTGCCAGAGGAGCGTCAAACACGTCAAAGTGATAAATACGAAACCGCAAACAAAGATTCACTTAGTTGGCAAACACATGTGTTTTGATGGTGTGCTTTCTCCTTGTCTGGGTTCTTTTATCCTGAATGGCCCTTACTCTGCTGATGTAGAAAGCCTTATGGGGCATTAGGTGGCCTTCGTTAGTTTCGATATCCCTGATATGTAAGGCTGTTTTATTTTTTGTATTCCTTCTGTGTTGAAGTATGAATACTTAGCTTTGTTTATTTGAAAAGCTATTCGTTATCATAAGGAATACCAAACCAAAAACACATCATAAGGACCAAGGATTTTTATGTTCATGGCTGCATTAACATTCATGGTCGAATCTCAAAACCTATGTGTATATACTTTATTTTGTATACCTATACATATGATGTGTATGGTATCAAAAGTCAGTTTCATCCATCTTCGTTAGAAGTATGTCATTAATGTTATTTCAAAAAATAAAATATTGAACGTTAATGATGCTATTTTTCAAAAATAAGAAGGGATATGTGGGTGCTTTTAAAGCTATTGTGACTTTTTAAGGAATGATCTAAATGTCTTAAATTGTTTTCATTCCGAAAAATATATGTTGAGCTTAAAATAAAATAAGGCATATTTAGATAGAAGTTTTAGCTAAGCTTTGTTTTACAGATTTTGTATACTGAAAAACTTATTTAAATTAATTTTTGAGTAATACCAATGACTCAATTAAAAATAAGTCAATGTGTTAGTAAGAGAAGAAGTAAGAGTTTTTGGACAACACTATAGTTGGAATAAATTTATCCAAGGATTGTTGGTTTTTGAACTTTATACCGTGACCTTTCTCTTTTATTTAGAGTTGAATTATTTGAGAAATAATTGCATTTGTTTAATCCCTATCTGTGCCAACTGATTTTATTTTTTTCTCACTGCGTTTCACGAAGAATTGAAAAACCTTTCCAATTAGGAATTCTTGTCCTAAAAAGTGCTACTCAAATAAGCCGTTAATCATCCCTGAGATGGGATAAAAGAGAATAGTAAATCTTACTTACTTAAGCTGGCGCAGTCCGGGCGGTCCTGGGCTTCATCCAACATGCGTCTCCAGCCAGCTCGGTCCCTTAGCTAGTTGTATCAAGTTTCCCACGCCAAGTTGGTTGAGGTCCTCTCCCACCTGCGTTCTCCACCTGAGTCGTGGTCTTCCTCTACTAAGCAATCCCTCGTGATTGGATTCAAAGAACTTCCGGGCTGGAGCGTTGATGTCCATTCGCTCTACATGGCCCAGCCATCAAAGTCGTTGGAATTTTATTCTTTGAACCACATCAGTGTCGCCGTACAGCCCGCACAGTTCGTCGTTGTTTCTTCTCCTCCACTCTTCATCCATGCATACGGGACCTAAAATCACCCGAAGAATTTTCCTGTCAAACAATCTCAAAATTATGCTGATATTTTGGCCAAGACGTCTTCTCGTCGTCGTTCAATGTCCTTTTTTGATGACAAACCCATCTTCTCCGCTTCCGTCGCAATGCTCAAAAACTCACCATTGACATCACGATTTGATCTTCCAGTTATGTAAATATTATCGTCGTATCCGACTAATTGGATGGAGCTTTTGAAGATTATGCCTCTGGCGTTGACGGTTGAAGAAGTCGCATGACAATGCATCAACTTGTCTTAAACCTTTTTTGACATCAAATGCTTCGGTGAGATCTTTTCAAAGCAGCGTACATTCGCCATCGTCATTCTCCACAAACGGATAAGTTTGACAGGGATGCCAAAACTAGAAACTGCTCTTCCCTATCGATGCTGTCATACGCGATTTTGAAATTGATAAAGAGATGGTGGGTATCGATTGGAAGTTCCTGGGTTTTTTCCAGGTTCGGAAATCGATCGGAAAAGGACATGGCAGTCTCTTTTGCGATTGTAGTCGTCTAACGTCGAATCTTTTCACAGTATTTCCTTCTTTTGGCTTGGATCAGGATACACGCAGCCGCACCTTGCCACAACGAGGTAGAGGTCCGAGTCAATGTTGGCTTCTCGAAATGTTCGGACATCCTGTATACTGGAGAAGTGCCGTGCGTCGATCGCAATGTGGTCAATCTGGTTGTCAGTTGATTGATCAGGAGATTTCCATGTCCCCTGGTGTGAACTGCGTATACCAGCTACCAGAACGTTCCCCCTGCAGTGAAATCAATCAGCCTGATTCTGTTGTCGAAGGTGGTGTCGTGCAGGCTGTATCTCCCGATTGTACTATCAAAGATTTCTTCTCTTCCAAGTTCGGCGTTAAGATCTCCTAAGACAATTTTAAAGTCATAGCCAAGGCACTGATCATATGTTTGGTCCAAGAGCTCGAACAATATGTATTTGGTTACTTCATCTTTCCCCTCTGTTGGGGCATGCGCCCATATGAGGTTTATGTTTTGAAAATTTAACCTTGTTACGGATTGTCGTGGACTCGCTCACACTTTTGAAATTCAAGACTTTTTGCCTGAGTCTAGTTCCAAGCAACGATAGTTATCGTGTACTTACTTAGTTATTAGAATATTTGACGAATTTGTAAATATAAGATTCAGAAATATTCAAATCAGTGCAGTCGTTCTTGAGTTATAAATATCAATCAAGCTTACTCAATTTTCCAAACCTCAATTTCAAAAATGTTTATAACAAAAACATTCTACACAGCTTTGATGATTTTTGAATTTCATTAAATTATGATTTCTTAAGGTATCAGTTGCCCCAATCTTATTTAAAGTTGACAAATGCAGTTTTTAAAATTGTATCAGTATTAAGTTTAAGAAGAACCTCAATACAGTAGTATCCATGGCAAGATGGTAAGTGCATAAGGCTGCCATGCCAGAGGTTTTTGCTTCAATACCTAGCTGTGTCCTCCCCCCTGAAGCTTTTTTCACGGATAATGCTTTTAACAAGTAATTGCAAAATTCTCCAAGAATAATTCCTGTCATGAAAAGTGCCTTCTCAAATTATCCGTTGAGCCGTTGCGTTGGTTGAGAGTTGTAAGTCACGAGGCCCTGGTTCTATACGAGCTATTGCAAAACCTTATTTATTTATGTTTAGGAAGAACTTTAATGATGTAAAATGTTTGATAAAAAAGTATTCGTTAAGAAAAGAATTTCTGTGAAATGTATTTTTTTAAAGGCCACACGAAATTCTGACTTTTTAATACCAAAATTAGTTTTAAAATGTATTTTAAAATCTCTTCTTTATCGTAATTTTCTTAAAAATTTTCTTAAAATTATTCTCTTTACAGATGCACACAAATACTACAACGTAACACTAAATATTGAGCCTGAATGGATACGTCGTGGCCAAAGTGTTCGTTTATATTGCAATTACGAGCTGGGCGGAGATCCTCTTTATTCAGTTAAATGGTATCGAGGACATTTGGAATTCTATCGGTATTCACCATCAGAAAATCCACCTGGAAAAATATTCCATTTCCCAGACATAAAAGTAGACGTAAGTAAATGAACCAAAAACGACAAAAAATTATACATTCCTAAAACATCGGAACCATCACAACCCTCATCATCATCACCATCAATTGATCTCATACTAAATGAGACACCACCACCGTGCCGCTACCGCTGTACATGCAGCGAAGTTAATTGCTATTTACCGTCCATTTACCCACCACCTTACCTATACCACCAGCCAGCATAATAAAGACACCCTAACTAAAACCCTCTAACAAGTCTATTCGCAACACTCTCTATTCCTCGTAATTTCCGTCCCCCATTTGTACGGAGGTTTCCTGTTCGTTCAACAAACATGAAAGTTGACAAATAAAAAAGGTACAGGCAAACAAATTCAAAGGAAAAGAAAAACCAACAAAAGTCCTTCGGGATGTAGGGATACTTAGAGAGGGTGGGTGTTGGAGCAAACAGGACTAACTGCTCAATGCTCATTTCTTATCTATTCACGTGGCCATTAATCACGCAGCATAACATACAGAGCTTGCAACCACGTTAAACGTAATTGATTCTCCCACTGAGACTCAAGACACAGAGACAACCTGTATTTACGAGTGTATCCTGTTCCTGTACCTACAAGGACAAGAAAATGACTCCCAGTTATGGAAAGGTATTCCGTTTCGATGTGGTACACTGTACGGTACGTACCGTACATCAAATGCGGGTAGGTACTTCTATACCTATGCTATATGCATTTGTTGAAACTCAAGTCGGTTTACCCCGTTGTTTGTTCGAGAATAGATGTATTGTGGTGTGGTGAACCAACTATAAGATTCAACCAACTACGAAGGACGAACAGGACCACACAATGTTCCTACTTTATCTGTTTGCAATTATTTTTAACATACAGGAGGAGTCTGAGAAGTTTTGTGCGGTTCACAGGAACCCATAAGTACAAATAATGAAACGAGTGTATCCGCTTGTCCATCTGTGTGTCTGTCTGGACGACGGACGTCATGTCCTTGTTGTCTAATTGCATTAAAGCTTCCAACTGAGTACTATAATTATATCTGCTACCTCCTTCTCCCTATGGGGTTAGGTATTTTTTTACAGCAACAAAATCATGACATAATAGCATTTTCCGTGCAATCTCAAGACTCTGTCATTTTCTCTTGGTCCTTTTTTGTACTCGTATTTCCAGTTTCGTATATATTTATATATATATTTTTTCAAAAACGACATTGTTTTTCCTCGCAGCTCGCACAGGATACCTTTTAAATTTAATGGCTTAAAATTAAGTCGGCGATGGGCGAAGAAAAATTGTTCTCTTTAAATGAAATAAAAGCGGTTAAGTACTTTGGTGTAAGGACAAGAGCAGTCGAGGGGAGGCTAGCCATCAGAGGACCTTTACCTTCTATTACTTAGGTTGCACGCAGTTAGTAAAACTAAAGTACTTTCCTACCTCCCCCGTTCTGTATGCTGTATTCCTATTGATGGTGATGCTGGTGGTAAATGATAAAAATAGAAGAAAAGAAAAATTAAAACTTTAAAAAGATCCTCTTTAGGCTATAAGAACACGGTCTTGAAAATAAGATTAAAAATTCCTTGTAAACGAATAAGGATATCAAGATAGTAAAACTATATACCTACCACAAAACTCCTTGGTGGCTTTCTGAAATACGTAGTTTTCAATGAGAAATGTATTTAATTTGGATTTTTCAACCTTTTTCTTTTTGTTACTTTTTCCAGTTAACTGCCTCAAATGATACCCAGGTTACGCTGCGCAATGTGGGTTTCAAGCTTTCTGGGAATTTTTCGTGTGAGGTGACAGCCGATGCACCATCTTTTCACACATCGTTCGCTTCAAATGCTCTAACGGTTGTTGGTAAGTGATTCCATTTTGTTTTTTTGATATTTTTTTTGTCTCATGTCATTCAGTGCAATGTTCAAAAGAATCAATTGTATCAATGATATATTTTTATATAACGGTGCCGCACATTACATGATGATAAAGGTGTAAAGAGATCCTTTGAATTTTTTTTTAAGTAAAAATTGTGCAAATAAAATAAGGATATATGAAGTAGATTTTTAATAAAGGATAAAGTTCCAATACTTTAATTTGTGTCTGCCAGGATCTAAATTAAACATTGTTGTCGGAATTTTTTTTAGAAAATTTGCAATGTTTTAACTTAAAAGGATATTAAAATTTAGTTTTCATTGTGATTGTCTTTCTGCTTTAAATACTTCGCCACTAAAAATGCAGTTACCGTAATCATTTCTTGAATTCAGGAAATGAGGAACAACTTACTTATTTTCAAAATTTAAATAAGATTTGAAAAAAGCCAAATAGAAAGAGAAAATTTAAATAAAACCAACTTATTTTTGAGAAAATTTTAATTTTCGATTTTTTACCAAAAAATATACATATAGGGGTTTTCAACAAGCTACAAAAACAGAGTGACAGGAACAGCAAATGATGTCATATTTTTAGCCGCTCTTTTGACTTTTCTCTTCAGTAAGGTTTGCCATTCAGGATGGAAAGATATTCGAGCCAACAACAAGTCAAAATTATTAAAATTTACTACAGAAATTCAGAGTCAGTGGCCTCAACGTTAAGAGCGCTACGTCCAATTTATGGTCGTTATAATCGTCTTAGCAGATCAACAATTGAGCGTCTAGTGGAAAAATTTGAATCCACAGTCACAGTAGAAAATGTTCCCGAGCCAGTGAGACAAAAGAAGTGCCAGTAGTGTCGAGAATGTTGCTGCCACTGAGGCTTCAGTTACAGAAAGCCCAAATGTGTCTCTCACACGTTCGTTCTCAAGCGTTGAGAATTATGCGAAAACATCTTGGCCTACATCCTGACAAGATTAAATTGACGCAAGAACTGAAGCCGCTTGACCACCAGAAGCGTCGTTGTATGTTCGTGAATTGGGCTGAGCAACAACTTGAAAATGATTCGTATTTTCATCGAAAAATCATCTACAGCGATAAACCAAATATGCGGTTTTGGTCAGGCAGCAATCCCACTTACTCCAAGAGTCATCATTGCATCCCGAAAAAATTACGGTTTGGTGTGGTTTATGGGCCACGGATGTCATTGGGCCGTACTTCTTCCGTGTTGATCAAGATCGGCAAAAATTCAGCGTCTGGACTTCTGCAAGCGTGCCCGTTATGGCCAGCAAAAAGAAATCGAGTTCCATACATAATGGCATCAAACGTACTTTTACAGGAGTAAAGAATTTCATTGATATCTAAAACCGTTTTTGTTTTATTTAAAAAAACTTTTGCAGCGCTCTTATTGAAAAACCCGATATATGGAACTATGTACTGTTATTTCCAAACTTAAAGCAAATTGACCCAATTGTTTGGGCTAAAGCGGCGGAATCGGAGGACCTACTTTTTTCTTCTTCTTCTCTAGTATCGTAATGTCAAGTTTGATTAAAATCTCGAGTTCAAAATTTTGTACGAATGGAATAAAGTTCTTATGTCGCAAGTAAAAAGGAATATTATTTCTATTGAAAGTAAAATAGGGGTTGAGAAATATTTTCTGACCAAATTAGTGATTGAAAATGAAATCCCGGATTTATTCGGACAAAACAAATAGTCTATGAGCAGAAGGCAAATTTTTGGCGTATATAGAAACAAGTTGAAATTAAAGTTGTAGGTAGTCTCAGGTCTCAGCAAAGCTGATAACAGAAACGATCGTCTGCCGACACGTAGTGTCTGCATTTCTGAGAAAAAGTTCATCAAAAGTACAAGTTTTTCTGAAAATTGAGCGGGAAACCACTTCAAATGCATTACATTTTGGAGTTTTTGGACTTTTGGAAAAACCATTTGAGATTGGTCGCATTTGGAAGCCCTTGACTTTCTTAGTTCGAATATGTACTGTACATGCAGACATGTAGGTGGCAGTATTCTCCACACATACGCGATTAAAAATACGTGTAAAAACAGAAAAATATCAACCCCAACAAAATTTAAAAAATAGCAGCAAAAGTTGAAGTGGTGCTAAGCTCTTGACAACCACGGTTTAATTAACGAGTGTTTTGGGTGTTTTTTGAAATAATTTTTGATGACAACCTATTGGAATGTACATTAATTCAAATATTTTTACTACCAACAAATTAAAGCTTAACTAGCAGAAGCTTTTACCAAACCAAACCATAGAATATCGCCATAAAAATAGAGAATGTTTCATAGTATCTTATCAATTGTATTGTAAAGGTAATTTCTTGAAATTAATGTAAGTTAAAAAGGTAAAAAAGGGTTTCAGTCCTGAATATGAAATTGTAACACTGACAGACGTTTATGTTCAACCAAATGGCTCACTATTGCGATTAAAGTCGAGAAAGCTTATTTGTGTGTTATCCATTAAATGCACATAGAACGAAAAAAGTCATCCTGTTGACTATTTTGGTAGTCAATATGACTATTTGGTAGTCAATTTTCAGCCGATAATCGCGATAGTCAATAGAACAATTTTCGGTTGTCAATTTTGGGATCCGAAATTTGTTTTCAATTTGGTAGTCAATATGACAACTGTAGTAGTCAATATGACAACTTTGGTTGAAGGAAATTGTAACTACGGTTGTCATATTGTCTAATGTGGTAGTCAATACCAAAACTGCTGTAGTCAATACGACAGTTGGAGTAGTCAATATGTCAACTGCGGTAGTTAATACGACAGCTGTGATAGTAAATATGGCAACTGCGGTAGTCATAACGACAATTTCAGTAGTCAATATGACAATTTTTTCTGTAAACCGTAATATAATTTGACTTCCTGATTGTCAATATAACAATTCTTGAAAGTCAATTTTGGTAGTCAATATGACAATTACGGTAGTCAATATGATAACCACGGTAATCAATATGACAACGGCGGTAGTCAATATGACAATTTTTGTTGAAAACTGAAATCTAATTTAACTACCGGGTAGTCAATACAACAATCCTCGATATTCAGTTTTGGTAGTCATAATGACAACCAAATTGTCATATTGACAATTTCATTTCAACTTTCAGGCGTCGAAGTTTAGCCAAATTAAAAAAAGCGAAATTGAATTATAATTTGTTAATCAATACAATTACACAGAAAACAAATAAAAATATTGTTACTATGAAAATTTTGTAATCCTTAGAAATTGCGTTTTTAAATTTAAGTTATAATATGTATCACGTCTGCAGTTGGTCACATTTGAAATAAAGTACAATTTAAGAGATTGAAACCATATAAAAATCGATGCTGTAATAATATCTTCTGTGACTTTGTTCTCGGACAACTTATTTGAAACAAATTTTTTTTTTTTTTTTTTTTTGTAAATTCATTTTTATTAATTCATTCTTAAGACTATCTTAAAGCTAGACAAAAATTCATAAAACTACCCTAAATTAACCATAACTTACAACTAACTTACTGGTCCCATACGGACACTCTAAGTTAAACAATAATACTTAATGCTAATGCCTTTCGGCCCTAAGATCTATTTAACTTTAATTCATTTTATTTATTTTTGTATTCATTAGAAAATTTCAAAAAAACTAATATCAATATCCTTTTTTATTTTTACTTAAAAACTACTTAAAATAAGGTCCTTAATATAAAACTTAAAGCTAACTAAAACTACCTATTCTACCTATAAACTACTTAAAACTAGAACAACCACAGCAGCAAATCTAACTATTAAACGTTTTTTGTTTTTCATATTTTGTTGACTTTTTTTTTTTTTTTTTTTTTTTAATGTTTATATGTTTTTATTATTTCTTTTTTTTGTTTTTTTTGTATTTTTTTTTTGTTTTTTTTTTTTTTTTCTGTATTTTTTGTGCATATTTTTTTTTGTATTTTTTTTTTGTGCCACCATGCCTATTCTACTTAAAACTAAACCCTAAAACTATAAAACAAGTATGTAAGCCGGCCAAGGCTTAAAACCCCATCCCGACTACCCACTATCAAGTGCCGATTGAAGCCACCAAAACTGGTTCTCCTGCTTCACCCTATCAGTTCGGTCCCGTTCGGACACAGCCCTACTGAACCGAGCTCTGCTCCGCCTTGTGCCATGACGTCCCGATTGTACAGGAGTCGCCTATCCACGGTTCGTCGTCTGACGTGGTAGATTAGCGGAACTGCCAATCTATCCTGTATCAGACCGCATCTATCTAAAAAGAGGAATGCCTCTGGTGGAATGAAGCCGCTCAAGCGTGCACTCTCAAAATACTCGTTGTTCGGATAGAACGCCCCGAAAATTAAATTGTTGGTCGAAGACATAGCTCTTGCAATGTGACCTCGAACGAGTTTTATCACGAAATTGTCAATTCTGTTGATTCGAGCCCCGTTGTATAGGACCTCGTTGGAGTAGTAATGCACGTAAGAAGATTCGGCTGTTCGATATAAGCCGGTACAGCGTCGTAAACACTGCCGCTCGAACACCCGAAACTTCTCCATCTGGGAAGGGGCAACGTTGAACCACACAGGACAACCATAAACGATCATCGGCCGTATGAGGGCCATGTAGCAAATTACCTTCTGGCTCCTCTGGCCCTGGTCAGAGCAGCATTTATATGATTATCGAAATATAAATACTGATCTAACCAGATACCGAGGTACTTCACTACACTTTTGCTCGCTAACGGCTGCCCGTGAAGATCAACGATAACCATCTTGCGCCAATTCTTGCACGTATCCCTCGTGGCCCTAGCCAACGGAGTCCGGAACAGAATTTTCTCCGACTTCTGGACATTTATTTTCAGTTTCCAGTCGTCGCAATATCGCTGAATCTTGTCGAAATCACGCTGCAAGAGAATTCTAATAACCTCAACCTTTCGGGCCGTTCTGTACGCAATAAGATCGTCGGCGTACGCAATTGCCTTTATTTGAAACAAATAATCTTCAACTAATTTCATATTTAGTTTTCCCAAAATCAAAAAGTGTAGTGCTAACTTGATACAAATTGATCCTTCATTTAACACCAAGTAGTGGTTAGATATGATCCTTGCAAGAAATTGGAATTGTAATTGCCGTGAATCAAAAGCAAGTGATAAGTAATACTAACTTTCAAAAATTGTCCCCATTGCAAAATTAAAATAAGGGCGTATTACTTGTATATCGAACTTCTTTGAAAATTCGTCAATTAGTTCAAACAAAACCAATACTTTCTCCTTCAAGCAAATGTAATACAAACAAAAATTTCATCCCTAAGTTTATACACATTATTATCTGGTGCTCCAATTTAAGTCAATTCTTCTTCAATTATTAACCTCCGCAACATACAAACAACAAAAACAGAGAAACAAACATTTTGTAACAAATTTTCGAAAACTGTAACAAAACAACAATGGTATTACCTACTCACAAATATCTGCAAAAGGTAAAATATAAATACGAGTACATGTGCTATTGTTTTGTTGCCATGAATTAAATTTATCAGAATGAGTATGTTTTCAGCACGAAAAATCAATTAATAGGCCATCGCAACAATGAGGAGGTACGTATATGTGCTATAGCTTCGAGTCCTTTATTCGTTTAATACCTGTTACACGTCACATTATCCATTCAAACAAAAACAAAATTGAATAAAGTAGAAAGGACATTGTGAATGACTGCGTTAGGCTTAAAATTCCTCTCTTCTATAAGTTGCTAGCGAAAAACCAAAACGCCCACATTACCGCAACCGATCTAAGTCACGGCAACAAAACGCTGACATCTACAATAACAACAAACAACAAAATAACAACAATAGCAAAATAGCAACCTGTCCTTAACCTATTACAAGCCACCAAAAATCGCCCACCATTTCCACCAACAAACACATACAAACCTAAGTATAGGCGCTTATTGTTAAAGGCGCGGCGACACGGCGCGGCGCGGCGGAGGTGGCGTGGCGATGTGGCGGTGTGGTGATGGCGGCCGAAAAACGACGACGACAGGCCGACAGGATCTGGTACAGAAAATACGATTGTGGTGGTTGGTTCCATAAAACGATTTAATATCCTGTTTTCCTTTCTTTTTCGTTGTTGTTGTTATTTTACCACTGTGTGTATTGCTTATAGGAAAATTCAATATGAACCTGCATTTAAATTTGAACAACAACATAACCTAGTGATAAGGAGGTGAATTTCACAAAAAAGGATACATTTCCCTAAGGACCATATTTATTTTAGGGAAATTGAAAACCATTCAGTCCGTGGTCGACCAGGAAAGAATATGCAACAGCCAAGGTCAGTTTATAAGGATTTCTTTGCTTAAATCCGTGAATGTTCAGTTGCAGCTTATGCAAAGGCTGGTAGGTGCCTTAATCTCTTTGCCGTGGGTGAACAAATAGGCCTCAACCCAAACTTGGTTCATGGTGAAATACACCCTTTAGCCATATATATGAACCTTGTTTTTATAGTAAAGTGCTGAGTTCTTGTGAGTTTTGTGTGTTGCGAATATGGAAAAGCGGACCAATTCTAATGCAAAATGTGTTGTTGTTGTTGTTGGTAAGGCTTCCTGTAGGTACTCTGATGTTACCACCCCATCACACGATGCGAATCCGGATCATACTCCTCCTACCTATAGAAAGGATTGTACTCGTATATTTTGTATATTTCGATGGCCATACAACAAATGTTACGAGTATGTTGCGTTGGCGGACAAAATACTATTAAAAGGGTAAAGTGCCATAGGAGATGAGAATAAATATGATATCTCTTTTATGGATCACATCAGGATATAAAAGGCTTTCAGAGTGGTGCTGGCTGCATATAGGAGTACTACAACGGCTATGGAAACTATACGTAGAGAATTTTTATACAACAGAATTATTGTTGTTCTTTCTTTGCTTCAAAGCCTCTCTAACGCAAACCCTCGCACAGATGGAGATGATTCGTTGGAAATTGAACAACACGAATTTCAAAAACCAATCTAAATCCATTTATAAGCGCTGGATAAGCATGAATTGTGTAAATTTTTCACGGTTATTGTACTATAGCAAAATAAAAAGAAATATGAAATCTCTGACCTTGTATGGAGATTTTGTGATGGAAACTGGGATTGTTATTGTTTTTTAAAAAAAATTGTTTCAAGCTTTAGTAAACAAGTTTTTTGAAATTACTCTATTGCGCTAAAAGCTTAGTTTTAAAAGAAAATCTATGTAACTCATGCAAAATTAATAGATCTCGCTTCAAATGGTTTAAAAATTATGAGTTATTTGTAAATTATGGAAAGAATTCGTCAATTTCAAAACAAATTTACGCTTCGGAGTGACCTTTAGAGTTTAATAAAGTTTTTTATTTCGATTAGCATTGGCTTCAATTTCAAACCTTTTTTGTTCTATCAGGTTTTTTTTGGAAGCTTCACAACTTTAAATAATGATACAATTTTAATTTATTGTCCTTACGGGGTAATTTACCATTTTTCTACAAAATATTAGTAAAAATTGATTTTTCACTCAAATATCTTAGAAATGAAATACATTAAATTTAATTTCAAGTAAATTCAATTTTTTCAATTCAATTAAAGTTTTATTAGTTACATTTTATAAGTATATGTAGATTACATTCAAGTTATATTTTTTTTTAGAATTTTAGGTCATTTTTTTTAACCTTTACAGCTAAGATATAATTTTATACAAAGAAGAAGAGTATTATAAATTTGGTATTTAAAGGGAAAAGAACTAAAACAAAAACCCCTTATTCAAAAACTTACAATTTCAATGTTTAGGTTTAAAAAGTTGATATTTACTAGTTCGTGTAACCTGTGTATCGAGTAACACCTTGTAAGATCTAACATAATCTTAAGCACTTTATTTTGACATCTTTGTAGTTTCAGCTTATGAGTTTTGGCACAGTCGCCCCAAACAGGTGCACCATAAAGGAGGATGGATTGAAAAACTGATTTGAACAAAATAATTTTGTTGTCCTTACTCAGTTCAGATTTTCTGGATATCATAGGATAGAGAATCTGGATATACCTATTTATTTTATTTATAGTTATGGATATGTGTGTATTAAAACTGAGTTTTTTGTCTAATATAATGCCAAAATATCTGCAATGCTCAGACCATTCGATGTTGACTGAGCCTAATTGAAGATTTACATTTCCAGGTAAAAAACATGGCTTACGACGACGTGAAAACCATATTGCTTGGGTTTTTTGAGCATTTATCTTGATTTTCCATTTTTTGAAATAATCTTCGAGTTTATTAAGTGATTCTTGTAGTGTATGGTGAACATCACTATACAAAATTCCTGAAGCGAAAATGGCTGTATCATCAGCAAACATGGCAATTTGGACATTGTCACCAATTTGAGGAAGGTCAGATACAAAAATATTGAAAAGGATAGGTCCGAGTACCGAACCTTGTGGTACACCGGATACTGTAGCTTGTGTAGAAGACTTTTTGTTCAATATGACCACAAACTCTCTATCAGACAGAAAACTTTGAATTATTTTTATTATTGGCATTGGAAAATTAAACAACTTGAACTTGTGAAGCAATCCCTCATGCCAGACTGTATCGAATGCCTTTTCTATGTCCAACATGATGAGACCAGTTGATTTTTTGGAATTAAAGTTATCTTTTATATGTTTTTTAATCCTTGCAACTTGTTGGATAGTATTGTGGCTTTGTCTGAATCCAAACTGAAAGCTAGGAAGAATATGATATGTTTCAATATGTTCATCTATTTTTTCTTTGATTATTATTTTTTCTAACAATTTGCTTACACTACAGAGCAAACTTATTGGCCTATAGCTATTAATTTCGTTTTTAGGTTTACTTGGTTTGTGAATTGGAATAATCGACGCTTTTTTCCAACAAACTGGGAAATAGCATAATTTCAAGTAAATGTTTTATTCAAAAATTTCGTACAAGTACCAAATAGTCTTTTATAGTACATAAGATATTTCAGTAACAAAAATATCTACAATAATACCACTGCACTAAAGAGTTTTTCAATAAGGGAGGGTAGATGTTGAAATGAAATAAAACAAGCTGTGTGTGAGGTATTAACAACATTATTTTTTTATTTGAAAGGCGCATGTGTGCCATTGAGTGTGGAATATGACATCGTTCAAATGCCCGCCTTGGCTTCTTACGGTGGCACGGATCCGAGTGGCCTAATTTTCAACGACTTCAACATAGATCCGGCTGAATTTGAGCGATGGCCTGTGCTATGTTCACCTCATCGGTCAATTGTGGTTTATTTGCATAGATCTGCAACTTCAAGAAACCCCACAAGGTCGTATGACCTTGGTGACTAATTCACATCACCCCTGCGGGCGATAACTTTACCCTCAAATCGTTCATGCAAAATGTCAATCGTGGCGTTTGCTGTGTGGCACGTAACGCCGCCGCCGGCCTGCTGGAACCACATGTCGTCTAGCTCCATATGGTTCTATTTGGGCCATAAGAAATTAGTTATCAATGTTATGTAGCGCTCGCTGTTGACGGTGACCGTCTCACTTACGTCGTTTTCAAAAAAGTACGGACCAATTACGCCTTCGGCCCGTAATCCACACCAAACGGTAACTTTTTGAGGATGCATTATGAACCTCGCCTGGGTTGGTGACGTCCCGATTATCTCAACAAAGAAATACTTAAACTTTAATTACTTTCGATAATACTTAAATGACATTATTGATTAATGCAAAAAAAGATTTTTTTTTAAATTTGAGCAATGGGATGTTATTAATGTTGATTGCTTTAATTTAGTTTTACCCTTAAAAATAGCCTTTGGTTTCTATTCTTAACCTTCTCAGTTTTTAAACGTATATTAATAACACATTAATAACTGCCATAAACTTATAATACATTTATTTATAAAAGAAATTTTTTACTCAACTATCATTAACAAGCATTATTCTTGAAATGTATTATGAATACAGAAATATGTCAGATTTTCTTAAAGTTCAAACCAATTTAAAGAAAACTTATCAGAATTATAGTGACACCTTTTAGTTCGTTCTGTTGAAATCATGTACATTTATTTTTATCAAACTATAAACAGTACATAAACGGCTGGATTTCAGAAGTCTTCGAGACGAGGAACCAATTTTTTCCTTGCATCTTCTATTCATAATAAAATAAGTCTATAATTTTATTCAACCCCAAGGCAATTATTAGTCTTTTTTGTCAAGATATTGGACTCAAAACACAATTTTTATTTTTGTAAGTTTTTAATTTCCTTAAAAAAAATGATATTTGAACCATTCGAAAAACTTAACCTATTGTTAAGAACGTTTTCTTTGGTGGAGAAATTATTGTGAAGATAATATCGTTATTTTGTAGATATTAATTTTATTTTGTATAAGCGTTAATGTATCTTTCTTTTCAAAATGGCAATTGCACAATTTACATAGATTTGGTTTCGGTACCTTACTGATGTCAATAATATGTTTTATTAAATTGAAAGAACGTGATCAAATATAACTGAAAGGAAAAGCTAATTTTAAAAACCTCCATTAATGTTTACATAGTAATTATACTTAAATTACGAACGAGAGTAGAGATAATTGTTCGTATAAACAAGATATTTACACGATACATTTATTTTAAAGTTCGTGTAACAAATTAAATAACAAAACAAATTAATAAAATAAATAATATTAAATACTAACAATTGTGAACAAATATCACAGTACAACATTAGCTTTAATATTAGTTAAATCAGTCTTTTCATTTTGATAGAAGTAAATAAATAAATAAATTAACTAATTAATTAATTAAAAAATAAATAATAACAACACATTAAATAAATAAATAAATTAAAAAATATATATATTTAAATGAACAAAAATAATAAATAAGTAAATGAAGAGGTAAATAACTTAATGAATAAAGTGACCAATTATGTATTATACTACAAACAGATGGATACAAAAATAATAAATAAAAAAGAGGCTGGGATGCGACCCACACTGATAACTTCCCATCCCATCTATCGATTTTTCTTGCTTAAAAGTTTGTCTAAATGTATCAATTCTTACCAAATTTGCGTTCTATTTTTTGGAAGTTTTATTTTTTTATGAAAAAACGGAATGTTGTATTTTTATAAAAAAATTACTGAATATTAAAAACAATATTTTCTGTGAAATAAAATAAGTTTGAAGCCAATATTTTTAATTTTTGAAAAGCTATTTGAGTCGAAAGTAAATTTTTACCAAGTTTTAGTATTGTTTTTTTTTTTAGATTTTTATTTTTTTTTTTTTAAACTGTCAATCCAGCAATTATCAAAATTTTACCGAATGTTGAAAACAATATTATTTATAAGATAAAATTAGTTTGAAGCCAATATCTCAAAGTTTTGAAAAGATATTTGAGTCGAAAATCAATTTTTACCAACTTTTGTTAAATTTTTTTTTCGGTTTTTAATTTTTTGTAAAAAAACTGTCAATTCGATTTTTCTCAAAATTTTATCAGATGTCAAAAACATTATTCTTCGTTGCACAAAATTGTTTTTGAGATGAAATCATATTTTAGTCGTAAAATTTTCGAAGTGACAATTTTTTTTTTCAGTTTTTTTGATTTATAAAAAAAACCGTTAGTTGGATTTTTTTCCAAAAATATATTTGTTTTGTATCGCGTTGCAATATATAATATAAAATTTAATTCAAGTCTCTAGCGTCATTGGTTCATGAGATATTTAGGGTTAACCAAAATTTTCACCTTTTTTTTAAACTGCTATGGTAAAAAAACCACCCACGCAATTTTCTTGAGAGCCCTTTCTGCATCTTTCTGCCTTATTATCTGTATAACAAAATTTATTTGAAGTCGATATCTCTCCTGGTTCTTGAGCTATGGACGACGAAAAAAACGTCGCGAACGTACGGACGTACGGACGTACGGACGTACGTACACACGCACGCACAGACATCTTTCTAAAAATCTTTTATTTCGACTCTAGGGACCTTGAAACGTCGAGAAATGTCAAAATTTTCAATTTGACAAATCGGACCCATTACAATAACTTCCTATGGGAAGTTAATAAAGTAACTAATACAAATTTTTTGCATATATATAGAACGATTATGTAAATAACTGTATTTATTAAATTAATAAAAGTATCTGTAAAATCACTTGTTTTTCTTTTTGTGGCTTTTTAACTTTTTGTATAGTTTTATTTTTTAAGAACTTTAACTTTAAAAGTCCCTCTTGGACCAGCTCAGTATTTCTAACTGAATGAAGTTCTTGAGCCATAAAACATAATTGCTTGAAATATTGATTTAAATATTAGCATTTAAGTTAAGAGACAAGGAATACCCCAAGATACCCAGCGGAATTACCCCATTGAATTATTTTACCATCGAAATGGATGCTGTTATTAGGTAAGAGGCAAGACTTTATTTTAATTGTGAAAAAGATAGCCTGAGTCTTATCACTATTTATTAACTTCCCATAGGAAGTTATTGTAATGGGTCCGATTTGTCAAATTGAAAATTTTGACATTTCTCGACGTTTCAAGGTTCCTAGAGTCGAAATAAAAGATTTTTAGAAAGATGTCTGTGCGTGCGTGTGTACGTATGTTCGTACGTCCGTACGTCTGTACGTTCGCGACGTTTTTTTCGTCGTCCATAGCTCAAAAACCAGTAGAGCTATCGACTTCAAATAAATTTTGTTATACAGATAATAGTGCAGAAGGATGCAAAAAGGGCTCTCAAGATAATTGCGTGGGTGGTAATAATGAACATGTTTTGGGCATTTTGGAATTAATTAGTCATTATGACCCCTTACGTCAGGAGCACTTGGAAAAGTAAGAATTTCACAACAAGAGCACAAACGTTTCCAAGTCCACTACTTTTCCGTTGAGATTCAAAATGAGTTCATTAAAATGTGTGCCCAACATGTGAATTCAGCTATTTTGAAGGGGAGAGAAAACGCCAAATAATTCGCTACAATTGTCGATGCATTACCCGATTCAAGTGATGTGGAACATAACAAATTTATTTTGCGATATCTGCGCTTTGAAGAAAATGTGTTCACCATCCAAGAACGGTTTTTGGAATTTGCAACAAAAAAAAACTGGCACCGCAATAGCTCATTTGATATGCGAAACATTGGCAAAGAATGGAATCCCTTTAGAAGACTGTTGTGCACAAGGCTATGACAATGGAAGCAATATGAAAGGACAGTATAATGGTGCACAGTCATATTTTAAACAAAATTCCGATTTCCGTGTATTCGCCATGTGCAGTGCAGCTCACAGCCTTAACTTGCGTGGAGTCGATTCAGCGGAATGTTGTACTGCGGCAATCACATTTTTTGGTGTTGTTCAAAAGTGTTTCAACTTGTTTAGCAGCAGTGCTCAACGTTGGGAAATTCTTAAGAAAAATGTGCCCGGATCCCTTCACAAACTTTCCGATACAAGATGGTAAGCAAGAATTGAGGCAGTGAAATCATTTGCAAATCATCTGAAAAACCTTAGAACATCATTAGAAGCCTTAAGTGATATTACTTTAACTGCAGAAGCTCGAAGAGATGTAAATGGCGTTTTAAAATATATGCACAAATTTGAATGCGTCCTGATGTCTTCGATTTGGTGCAAGGTTCTTAGCGCTATAAATAAAATAAATTTCCTTCTTCGAGCTAGAAACAGTACTATCGACGTTGAAATTCAAGAAGAAGAAAACCGAGGAGCCGGATAGCAAATTGAAACAGACGAAGAAATAAATTTCAAGAGAAACATCTTTTACGTCATAGTTGATTCAATTATATGTGGAATTTCTCGTCGGTTCGATACGATGAAAAATTGGAATGCTACATTTTTATTTTTATGACAGTTTTCAACAATGGACGAACGTGAGATTAAAAACTCCGCTACAAGGTTTATTCAAAAGTATAACTCGCATGTGTCCCAAGAGTTTAAAGAAGAAATAATTCATCTGAAACACATTTATGAAGCCAATTTTGAAGCAGAACTTCCGCCATTGAGTTTGCTCATTATTTATTTATCATCATCATTTATTCCCAGAACTTGAAGACGATTTTCCCCAACATTTGTGTTGCTCTCCGTGTGTGTTCCTCCATACCTGTAACCGTAGCTAGTGCCGAACGTTCATTTAGCGTCCTTGCCAGAACAAAGAATTTTCATCGTTCGTGCTCATCATAAGATCGTGTTTCTGGACTTGCTACACTATGCTTCGAAGCACCTTTGGCAAGGAAATTGAATTTCGATTGCAATTATAAGTTGTTTTGCTGCTCAGAAAGCTAGGAAAGCTCGTTTGCAAAAAGAAAATATTTCATTGAATGCAAACTAACTCTAATAAAACATTGTAATAATATTTTAATATAAAGAAAAACAATAAAGAGTATTTAATGTAAAACTTTTAAAATACTTAGTTTTTTTTTAAGACAAATTTCAAATACTTTTACTTCGCTCTATTTTATTTTCATAGTAGGTAATAGATCTTCATGCTATTTTTTTTAATAGTTAATCGACCGTATTATCAGTTACTAACATGTCGTTGACATATCGAATTGAATGTATGACTCTGTTCGGATTCTGGTCTAAGCGCATTTAGAATTATTTTCTATCCATCTTCCATTTCAACGAAACTGGACTATACCCGTGAGATTGATTTGATGATAAACACTTTTTTTCGGTTTACTTTGCAAATGAAAAATTATTATTTCCATTAATTCCAACCAATTTCATGCTATTCGCAATTGAAATTAGAACGTACCATTTATATGTAGGCATGAAATTTAAAAAAAATGGTAAATATGGGGGGCCCGAGATTTTTCAGTCCCGGGCCCAGAATTCCTCTCGACGGGCCTGGTCTTTTATCAGAGACAGAGCCAAATGCCTTTTCAATATTAAAGCTTAAGTTATTTTGCACATATTTGGTTGTTCTGCTAATTTGTTGAACTATGCATACTGTGAAAAGCTCTTAAACTATTCTGGAAGCAGTAGATTATTTTGATTTATATGTCGAAGGAAAATAACTAATTTTTAAACAAGTATTAAATCATTGCTTCAAAAGTCCTACTCCACTCTTTGGAAGTTTTTTTAAATGAAGAATGATTTTATTTCCAAAAAAGATATTCGTAATTTTTTGATGAATTCAAACGCAGGAAAATCTGTGGGATTTGAAGCATTCCTTTGTCCAATAATGCCATTGTCAATATACAGAAGACATTCATCATTAAAAGTTTCTAACTGAAGATAACCTATCGAGTTATTTAAGTTCGGGTGACTGGAGTAAATAGCATTGGCTAAAGCATTCGCTTTTTCTAAGTTCGATACTTTAATAGTATACTTTTGAGAGCAGGAATATTAGTTTGCTTTTTTTTAATGATTTTTGTAATATTCCAGAAAGGTTTACTTGCATATTGCAGACTTTGAAGTTTTTGGGTTCAAGAATTATTCTTTTTGGTGTTAATGGACTCTTTTATTAGTGAATTAAGTGCTTTGACCTTGGACAGCAAGCCAAAGCCTCTTACTCTCATTCATCTTGATCGTAAACTATTTCGTATTTTAATTAATCGAACTATTTCTAAAGCTTTCACAACGAAAAGTTACATTTAGTACAACATCATTGACACTTTCATGAATAGAGTTTGTGAAATAAGTAATACTTTCGTCAATGCCATTCTCATACTCATGATGTGTTATCATAGATTCCAATTGACGTTTTTGAAATCAAAAACAAAACGGTTACCCAAAAGCTCCATATTCAACTAGCAACTGATCTTATTTCTTTTAGAATTAAAGGTTGACTAAAAAGTCTGGGCATGTTAGTTAGATAAATAACAAATGTTGAAGGATTCGCACGATTATCTGTAGGGTGGTAAGCTGGTTCAGGTGGATATAAAATATCAAATGTCTTGTATTTAAGGCAAAAAGTAGATTACTCCACGTATTGCCTCCGAGACAATTCTATTCAAACTAATAAGTTTCCTAATATCTCAAAGAGTTTATTATTTAGTCTAATAACAAAATAACATTCCGAAGAGTAGCATTTATTTGAGGTCGATATCAGGTTTTAGTGATAAGCTCTTAAACAGTTTTCCTTGGAGATGTTTTTTTTAAATACTTAATGATAAATTTACATATAGCAATTTTTCTAGTTTTCAGTTTTCAATAAATAATAATATTGGTACACTGTTGCGTATACGCATTTATTTAAACATTTCAAATTTGTCGCAATTGCTCTTCTGTATTTCGTGCACGCAATGATTAATGTATCAAAAATCAAATGTGATTAAAATAAATTAAATCAGAGTAGCAGAAGATGCTGGTAATTCTTAAAATGCATTTGTTTTGTGTTCAATTTAAAAAAGGTTTCGAATCAAAATTAAAAAAAAATTATTAAAAGGAATAACATTTTTCGGTATCAATCTCATTGACATTAAAAACGTATACTTTTAGTAACCACAAATTATTTGTTTGCTGGAAATTCCTTGTATCTTTTTTGAGTATGTCCAAAAGTTCTGTAAGAACTCCGACACTATATTTTGTATCATCATATTTTAAAAATGGTAGCCTTCTCATAATGCAAAAGCTTAAAAATAAATACGGTCCTGGTCTCCTACTATCGTATAACTTTAACTCAACACACTGGCGACAACATTCACATTTGTGGCGACAAAGAATATAAACTGGATTACGATGACGACGACAACCGACGACAAAAACCAAAAAAGAAAAAATGACAATACGACGTGCGTTGTCTTAGACCTTGTCTTCGTCGTCATTGTCGTCTTGGTGGCGTTTCTCCCAAGTTTGTTCCTTTCTTCAACTTCTTAGACGTTTGCACGTATCCTTATTAAAAAAGAGATAAAGTGCTAATAGAACTATTGTTTGGCAATTCATCATCTTGATTCAGCAAATTATCTACAAATCTCTATATTCTGTCGTTTCTTAGTCTTGACAATAAAGGCTAAAGTTGGTTAGTTTAAAAAAGAGAGGAAGAAAAAATAGTAAAAAAGGATATTCTCGTGATGACTTATGTATGTATGCATGTATATAATTGTATGTGTATGGATGTACCTCGCTCCTTGAAGTTTTATTTTTCTTTTCGTTAACTGAAAGCTATATAGTAAAATGTCTCCAAAGGTAGGTTGGTTTATTATAAGAAAATGCTTAACGAAGTTCCTTATAATCTAAGGATACTTTTCTATCCTTTATCTTTGTGCTAAGGGAAAATGATAATTTTTCTTGTTAAAAATAAAACAAAAAACAAGTTTATTTTAAATTTTTTTGACGGTCATCCTTTAGGGTGGTGAATTCCCCATAAAACCTCCTCACCCGAGTTTATAGAAAAAAGTCTGGGATGTTAGTCTCTCGCTCTTACATCTTTATGCAATTGCAAAGAAACATCAACGATTGAAGCTGTAGAAGAAAGTTTTAGCCAAAAGTTTTCCTTTTTGAACGCGAAACATTAATCACCGACAAATAAATCGTCTGTCATCATATGAAAAAGTTTCTTGTTTTTGTTTCGCGCTCACGCTCGCCTTCGTCTGTATTCCGTTTGTCCTGCGTTTTCCCTTTTTCTATTCCAGAATCCAGAATCCCGAATCAGATCCGCTTCTCTTCGCCTTTTTTGTTTGTGTTCTTTTTCCAGGATTTTTATTTTTATTTTAAATGTCTACTGTTCTGACATGGATATAGACGTTCAAGGATATTGCTGGATGGTGTGGTGCGGTTGTGTAGGAGGCAGAATCAGTAGCAGTAGAGGATACAGGATCTCACATACCCCCACTCTTCTTTTCATCATCGCAACCATCCGCACCTTCTTCAATTTCCTACGATGGATTAGCAACTGGCGGAAAATTGTGAGTAATTACTTTGGAAGCTGACAATATTTTACCATTTGTCGCGTTTTTTCGCGGCTTTTGAGGGGATGATGACGATGATGGTTTGAGTATTTTGTATCTATCTTTATATATACATATATAGAAGTTGTATAGGTTTAGAATTACAGAGGAATTGAGTAAAAGAAGCACAGGGGGAAGGGGTGGCACGAGATTGTTATTTAAGGGGGATAACGCAGTTAAAACGGATAAAGTCAATGGACAGCGAAAAGGCAAAATCGACTTCCATTAAATGGTAATTTTCCGGTTGTCTGTCAGAAAGATAAATAAATGAAGAAAGTTTTCCATGTTTTTATTTTAAATTTAACAAAATAGATGAATCATTCAGTCCTTTATTTATGTGTTAACGAGTTGACGTTTAACGTCCAATTTAATTTAAATAAATAGAAGATACAAAAAATATATGTACTCTCTCAAAATCTATATGAATGACAAATTAAAAACAAAAATTTTATCATTTCCTCCAAAATTGATCATGAAATAAGAAGTAACAACAAAATTGAAAAGAAATGTAAAAAGTTGACAAGAAATTATAACTCGGTCCAGCCTTAGATATTATACATATTATAAAGGGTGATTTTTTAAATGCTATAGGAAAGTTTTTCAAAAAAAAAAAACACATACAATTCAGAAAAATGCATGAAATATTTATTTGAATCGATAGTACGGTCCATATAATTTAATGTTTGAAGATTATTTCATGTAAATGTTGCCCTTGACTGCACCTCAAATGGTCCATCCGCTTAGTCCAATTTTGACATACTCTTTCTATTTCGGCTGGTATCTTACAAATAAATGCTTCAATGTTGTCTTCCGGCAGCCAATTGACCGGTACCGAACGTGAAATAAAATGTTCACCGAACTCGCCTCTCAATAAGTCCATTGTTGCGCGTGCTGTGTGGCATGTGGTACCGTCTTGTTGAAACCACATGTCATGCAAGTCAAGGTCTTGCATTTTGGGCAAAAAAAAAGTTGGATATCATCTCACGGTAGCGCTCACCAATGCTTCTGGCTGATATTCACTCCAAAATCGACAATTCTGCTTATTTACGTACCCATTGAGCCAAAAATGATTCTCGTCGCTGAACACAAGAAGCGCGCGATGAACTTTCTTAACAGAGCACGCATTTTGATAATAAAATTCAATAAATTGCAAGCTTTGTTCGTTTGTAAGACGATTTATGGTTATATTATAGACCAAACTGAAGATATTTGACGAAACGTTTGTCAGCTGTTTAAACCAGTGTTGCCAAAAAGATAATAGCTAAAAAATCACCCTTTATAATAAAAGATGTTGCATGTCAACTTCAGCCACAATATGGTTTTTACTCTAACACAAACTTTTACTTCATGTGGTTAAAATTTACGGTAAATAAGCACATCATACACGCATGTTTTCTATATCGAAGTCCAAATCTTTACAGAAATTCAACTTTAACGACTCCAGCTAAAGAATTGTTGCCCATTATCCTCACACTGACATCGTCATTGCGGGCGATTTCAATGTACAATGTTCAAAATTCTTCTTGGCTTCACTTTTCTGGCCAGACAACACCCGAAGGAATGTATGTTGAAGTCTTTGGCTGACTTAAATCATTCAACTCAGCTTGTTGACGAGCCAACTCAAATCCCTGACGTTGCAGGTCAATCCACCAATACCGTCGACGGTGCAAGAAATTTGTCACCCCTTCTGATCTGGATATAATTTACAAAGTTTTAATTCGACCAAAATTTGAAAATAACTCGCATAAACAAGTTTCAGTATTTCGAACATGATCCAAAAAAAAATTGAAAATGATGGGTGATAGAACTATAACCGAAACAAATACGTCAACACCGCCGCAATGTTTCATGTCTTTCTTTATTCTACCGGTATTTTTATAAACAGTGCTCTGTCGAATTAGCCAGTTGCATTCCCCCCCTTAAACAATTCAACCGTAATACTCGTACTTCTAGGAATGCACATCAGTTTAACCTTGAGCTCAATTTCGGACGTACTGTCAAACAAAGGGATCCTTTTCTTAACCGCACAACGAGAATGTAGAATTTCACACCCACTTCTGTTTTTTGCTATATCATTTTGATATTCAAAACTTTAAGACCAATGTGCACCGGTAGGCTCGTTTCACACTACACCGTTTTGACCGTACGGCAAAAAACCGGACGGCATAAACCGGATCAATAGCTAATTACACATTAATACGGTTTTAACCGTACGGTAAGAGCCCGTTCACACGATCCCGAATCGGCGGTTTTGCCGTACCGGCGATTTTACCGTACAAGCCAGTGGCAATATAATTTAAATGAGTATATTCAGACGATACGGCATTTAACCGTATACGGTAAAATCACCGATTAGGTCGATTTTGTCATTCGGTTTTGTCTCTGCAAATCGTTTTCGGTCGTACGGTAAAAAAACCGAATCGGCGACATCTTGCTAGAGACCGTGACCGTGATAATATGAAAGCGTATATGCTCTTCTTCGCGCCTCTAACAAAATTGAATCAAAAGAAGTGAATCATTTAACAAAATCACTGACTCATCCATCACCATCACCTAATGTGCTCTCTAATATATCTTCTTCTCCTCTCGCAAAGGTTGATAAAAAGAAAAACAAAAAAAATCCCCTTCGCGGCCCCGTTTCTAATGCTACCCTCCCCATCTATGGTACAATGACAAACCCTGAGTGCAAACTTAATGTTATACCTAGTAATAAGTGGGTGCATTTATCAAGTTTTTCGAATGACACTGAACCTGATTCAATAATTGAATATGTAGCCAATGCCACAAATATTCCAGCTCATTTAATCAAATGTTTCAAATTAATTAAAAAAGATGCAGTATTGACTGAACTACCGTTTGTTAACTTTAAATTAAGTGTTCCTGAAAATAAATTGAGTGAAGTTTTGCTTCCCTCAATATGGCCTGCATTTGTTCGCGTAAAGTTATTTGTTCCTTCTCCAAAAAACCAAACTCACATAAAAGCAAAAACAACAACTTAAAATCAATAATTACAGCTGAAAACAATAACAATAATCTTATAAACACTCAAATTAACTCTGCCCATGCCCAACATACATACGAGTATCTACCTGTTTCTCCTCTTTCATCAAAAAACTCACAATTTTTAATATTCTACCACAATGTTGGTGGACTCAGCGTTACCTTTGGGACTCTTTAGAGTCATTTTGACTCTTTTTAAACGCTGGGACTCCGGGACTCCTCTTTTTGAAAATTATTGCAATTTGACTCCTTTTGAACATTTGGGACTCTTTTTTGTAATTGTATTCGCTGAATACTTTCAAAATGAAATCTGTCATCTGTCGTCTCGTGATTGAAGAATATAAAATATTAGAAATAAAAGCCCGAGATAAAGATTATAAAATGTACTTTGAAATCAATGACATTGAAAAGTTTTGGCTGAAAATAATAACACATTTTGTAGTATCCGCACTATTCCTTTGTTGTTGTTTGCAGTGTAAAATTTTGATGCGCTGCGTATACATTTACCAATAAAATACGGCTTATATGTATAGGTTAGGTATATGATCATAAAAGTAAATGTAGATAATAAGATTTAAGTAATACTATTGAAAAATAGACCCTTATTATTATTTTTGTTTCCAAGTTTATGTTGTTTTTTATATAAAATGAAGTTTATTTTTTGTTTTGTTTCAAAGAGAAGCTTTAATGTTTAATTTTAAGAAATGTTTTGAATTATAACTTAAAAAAAAAAAACATATATTGGAGTTTTACTACAATTTTATTGAGGACTCTTTTTTACCGCCCGGGACTCCTTTTTTTGACTCTTTTTTAAAATTCTCAGAGGTAACGCTGGGTGGACTACGTACGAAAATGAATGATATTCTTCTCTTCTCATCTTCTCAACAATTTGATGTAATTGCTCTAACTGAAACGTGGCTCTCTGAGAACCATTTCAGTTCGGAAATGTTTGACAACCAGCTGTTTAATGTTTATCGTAATGATCGCTGTTTGTTCACAACTGGACAGACTCGAGGGGGTGGTGTGTTAGTTGCAGTGCGTTCGTCTATCAAAAGTATGCAGTTAGAGTTGCCGTCTTCTTCATATTCTACATTCAATATTGATCAATTAATTATTCGTTTTTGTGTTAATAATAATCATGATGTTTTTCTTATTATTAGTTATATACCACCGAAGAGTTCTTTTGAAGTATATAAAACGCATATCGATAATTGTTCATTTATATTAAATAATTTAACAGATAATCAGCATATTATAATCTTAGGTGATTTTAATTTACCTGCTGTAAATTGGGTCTTTGATCCGGATGATAAATATTTAATACCATTTAATGTTAGTAGTGATTGCGAGAGTGTGGTTGTTGATACTCTAGCTGAATTTGGGCTCAAACAAATCAATTGCTTTCGTAATAAACTTAATCGTTATCTTGATTTAGTTTTCACTGATAATGAGTTTGGTGTGAGTATTGACAGCCCTACTCCACCTCCTTTACCTAACTCCGAAAATCATCTTGTACTTTGCATATCATTTGAATTTTTAGAATATATAAAGCAAACTTCTGAAACTACTTCTTTTCTTAATTATGATAAATGTAACTTTCTTAATGTCTCAAATTTTTTGAATGGGGTTGATTGGTTCTCTATGTTTGAAAATGTTGACGTGGAGGAATCGTTTACTCTTTTAACGAATCTGCTGGGTGAGGCAATTGATTTATATACTCCTAAATATTTGAAGAAATCTCAAACTAAGCCCTGCTGGTTCAATAAAAAGCTCATTAATTTGAATAATCGAAAAAATAAAGCTTTCAAACTTTATCGTGATTCTAGGGATGATAATAGTCTATACATGAACTATCTTCGATGTAATCGTGAATTCAATTTTCTCAATAAATTCTTATACAACCAATATATTTTAAGTATTGAATCTAAAGTAAAACGAAATAGTAAATGTTTCTTTAAGTTTATAAATGACAAAAAAAGTACCACCGGAATTCCGAATTCTATACGGTATAATGGTCAAACATCTAGTGATCCGTCTACAATCTGCAATTTTTTTTGCTGACTTTTTTCAATCCATCTTTAAACCTTCTTATAATCAAACGAGGCCTTGGTTGATGTCTTCATCTCAATTGATTAATATAAACCAATTATCAGTTGATAAAGAAGATATTATCTGTGAACTTTTAAAGTTACATGAAGATAAACACTCTGGGTATGATGGAATTGCTCCTATTGTTTTAAAAAAATGCTCTCTTTCCTTAGCAATCCCCCTTGAAATCATTTTCAACCGTTCTCTCCGTGAAGGTTGCTTTTTAAAACAATGGAAGAGTTCCTTTATTTATCCCGTTTTTAAATCAGGATCCAAAAATGATGTAACCAACTATCGTCCGATTTGCAAAATATCTGTGATCCCAAAGCTATTCGAAAAAATTATTTATAAAAAAATACTTTTTTCTGTGAAAGAAATAATCTCGCCTTTGCAGCATGGTTTTATCAGTGGAAGATCAACTACAACTAATCTTACAATTTTTAGTAATTATGTACTCAAAGCTCTAGAACAAGGATACCAATGTGACGTGGTGTATACCGATTTCGCGAAAGCGTTCGACAGAGTTGATCACTCAATATTGATTTCCAAATTGCATAACATCGGTTTTCATTCCAATTTATTGACATGGTTTAAATCTTACCTTACTGGCAGAATTCAATATGTTCGTATTAATAATGTTACTTCCAACCCTGTTTTTGTTACTTCCGGTGTCCCACAGGGAAGTCATTTGGGTCCTCTCCTCTTTCTCTTGTTTATCAATGATATTCCCAGTTGTCTAAAAAATTGTTCTTGTTTGATGTATGCTGACGACCTTAAATTATTCCTGCGCATTCATTCTATTTCCGATTGTATAAAGCTGCAGAATGATCTTAACAATCTTTCCGTTTGGTGTTCTAACAACGATCTTCATTTAAATGTTTCTAAATGTCATAGTATGTTATTCTGTCGCGGCACCTCTCCAATTATGTTTTCTTACAGTTTACTTGGGTCAACCTTAACACAAGTAACTGAGAAAAAAGATTTGGGTGTAATCTTTGATTTAAAATTCGTATTCGCTAATCACATTGACTATATTATTTCTAAGGCCAGTTCTATGCTTGGATTTATTTCCAGGAACGCTAAAGACTTCTCTGATCCATATACTCTTAGAGCCTTATATTTTTCTTATGTTCGCTCAATTTTAGAATACTGCTCATCTATCTGGAATCCTATGTATATAACATATTCGGCGAGAATTGAACGAATTCAGAAACGCTTTACTAGAATTGCAATTCGGATATTGCGTTGGAACACGGATATGCCTTCATATAACACCAGGTGTTTGTTGTTGGGTATTCAATCCCTAGAATCACGACGTATTTATTTCGATGTAATGCTTGTAAGAGACTTAATAAATTATAAAATCAATTGCCCTCACTTGCTTTCGTTGATTGGCTTTCATGTTCCTTGTCGTGAATTACGTAATAATCGTTTATTTTGTGTACCCTTTCATAGGGTCAATTATGGAATCAATGAACCCTTAACTCGCTGTTTAAGACAAGCTAATTCTGTTTGTAATGCCATTGATTTTAATTTATATTTAAGTAGGGACTGTTTTAAAAAAAAATTGTTATTAATAATAAACTTCGGTGGTTAATGTTAATTGTACATCCTATTTTTTGTTTTGTTTTATTTATTATTATTTATATAAACTTAATATTGTTCTAAGTAGTCTTTAAGAGCTGTGTCTCTGCTTGATGAATAAATAAATAAATAAATAAAATGTCGCCGTCCGGTTTTTTTGCCGTACGGTCAAAACCGTATAATGTGAAACACAGTATACGGCAGCCGTACGGCGCGATAAGCTTAGTGGCGTACGTGACGAAATGCATGTTTTCACATCATACGATTTTATTTGTGCGGCAGAGTTCGATCAGCCACTTACAAACCTGTGAAAAAGTATACTAAGCACAAGAACCCTGCATACATATATCGTGTTTTACCATACGGTTTAAACGAGCCATTTTCTCCTCTTTAATCCTTTAAACATGTTAAGGGTATTAATACAACCCTTGAGTGCCCGTCAATTATAAGCAAAAATCAAATTCCCAAGTTTGATAAATTGAATGCCTATTTTGACTGGACTATGTCGATGAAAAGTAGTAGTACCCGTGGCGTGATAGTTAGTGTGTAGAAGGCTACCATGCCAGAGACCATGGGTCCAATCCCTGCCTGTGCAGCATCTAAAGTTTTTTTTTCAAGGCTTCTGAGGCTTTGACCGTACGGCAAAAAAACCGGACAGCGACATTTTGTTAGAGGTGCGAAGAAGAGCATATACACTTTCATTTTATACGGTCACGGCCTCTAACAAAATGTAGCCGTCCGGTTTTTTGCCGTACGGTCAAAACCGTATAGTATGAAACAAGCCTGACTCTTGCGAAGAATTGAAAATTCTTGTCATAAAATGTGCCGTGAAATAGCTTGTGGTGATGAAATAGTTTGTATGCTTTGGGAATAATTCAAAAAGGATGCAACTGACGTTCCTTATGATTTTTCAGTCAAGCGCTGTTTTTTGACATCTGATCGAAAAACCAATATTTTTCACACTCGTATCGATATAGGTGATACAAATGGATTATAACAGAAACCCAGAGAAAAGAAATTCATGGAACTAATAGACCATGCTCCCAGGACATTGGCTCGGGTTGAATATTCACATGGTGAAGGTCACTGTATTTATGTTATAATCGACTAACGTTCGACTTTGGTTAATGCGATTAGGCTGACATAAAAATGGTCACAAAGTTAGTGCGAGTAGAGGCACTGATTAAACCAATTTTATAAAAAGACTCCTAAATGTAAATCCTTAGTTTGGGACAAGTTTTCTTGCTATCCCTTGCCCTACTGCTAAGTTGCTGAAAAACATACAATACAGAATGTCGAATACAATATATGTAAATTTTCCTATTGCAACTTTGGTAACCTTTCTATGTAATTTTCTTTTAATAATAATGTTGGGCATAAACAGTCTAAGCCTAACATTTAGCTTGTAAGCTCACAGCCACCGCAAAGCTCTCACAAAGACGACATGGGATTATCAGCACATCTCACGACACCAGACTACTTTATAGTACAGTAATCTTTAATATTGCTTTAAGATAACTCGTAAGGCATAATTGCCTACTTAACGAGTTTGACCTCCTAATTTTGTTTGTATTATTAACTTCCCTTAGGCAGGTAGTTATTGTAATGGGTCCGATTTGTCGAATTTAAAATTTTGACATTTCTCGTAGTTTCAAGGACCCCAAAATCGAAATAAAAGATTTTTAGAAAGATGTCTGTGCGTGCGTGTCTACGTACGTTCGTACGTCCGTATGTCTGTACATCCGTACGTTCGCGACGTTTTTTTCGTCGTCCATAGCTCAAGAACCAGTAGAGCTATCGACTTCAAATAAATTTTGTTAGGTAAACAAATAATAGTGCAGAAGGATGCAAAAAGGGCTCTCAAGATAATTGCGTGGGCGATTTTTTTACCATAGCAGTTTAAAAAGAAAGATGAAAATTTTGGTTAACCCTAAATATTTCACGAACCAATGACGCTACAGACTTGAACTAAATTTTATATTATATATTGTAACATGAATCCCAAACAAATACATTTTTGGAAAAAAATCCAATTAACGGTTTTTTTTTATAAATCAAAAAAACTGGAAAAAAAATTGTCACCTCGAAAATTTTACGAATATAAAATGATTTTATCTCCAAAACAATTTCGTGCAACGAAGAATAACGTTTTTGACATCTGGTAAAATTTTGAGAAAAATCTACTTGAAAGTTTTTTTTATAAAAAATAAAAACCTAAAATAAACATTACTCAAAGTTGGTAAAAATTGAATTTCGACTCAAATATCTTTTCAAAAATTTGAGGTAATGGCTTCCAATTTATTTTATCATATAAGAAATATTGCTTTCAACATTCTGTAAAATTTTGAGAAAAATCGAATTGACAGTTTTCTTGCAAAAAATAAAAACCTACAAAAAAAATTAACAAAAGTTGGTAAAAATTGATTTTCGACTTAAATATCTTCTCAAAAATTTGAGATATTGGCTTTCAAATAATTTTGTCTTATGAGAAATATTGTTTTCAACATTCGGTAAAATTTTGAGAAAAACCGAATGGACAGTTCTTTAACAAAAAATAAAAACCTAAAAAAGCATTACTAAAAGTTGGTAAAAATTGATTTTCGACACAAAAATCTTTTCAAAAATTTAAGACAGGCTTCAAATTGTTTTTTTTTTCTATAAAATATTGTTTTCAACATTCAGTAATTTTTATAAAAATCTTACACTCATTTTGTTCATAAAAAAATAGAATCTATAAAAAATAGTATACGCAAAATTGGTAAAAATTGATGTTCGGTTCTCGATATCTCGTGAGTAATAGAAAACACTAGCTTCAAATTAATTTCATTCATCCAATTTGTATTTGTTTATATTAGAAATAAAAACTTTTAAGAAATGCTATACTAATATTGGTAAAAATTGGTTTTCGAATAAAAATCTCGTTAACAAAAATAGATTTTGAAATCAAACTATTTCATCATATGCAAAATCTTGTTGGTAGTTTTCGAATTTTTTAGAATAATTAACTGATAACATTTTTCACAAAACACGAAAACCTACAAACCTTTTAAGCAAGAAAAATCGACCGACGGGATGGAAAGTTATCAGTGTGGGTCGCATCCCATCCTCTTTTTTTACTATATCGAATTTATCTGTTTTTATATCATGACAATAATGGCTTCTTGCACCAGTGATCTATAAATACTTCATGAGCCTTATAAAGAGGTATGGGAAACCATTTTGAACCTTTGCGTTCCCAAATATACTTTGGATAAACCTAGCGAACCTCAGAGTGCCTTTTTCCAATTATTTTTCAACTGTGAAAGTAACACTAATCACTGACTGTTTAATAAGGTCCAAAAACGTATTTTCCAAAAACCAGTACAACTAAACACTTTCTATTTTTACTAGATATGGATGCCGAAAAGCTTCCATATAGATTCTGTGCCAACAGATTCTTGCTTCTTCCAGTTGATAGTACGTAAAACTATCACTTCTTCATTCTTTACCAAAAATGGGAAAAAGTTGCAAGTAACGATGGCAATTCTTTGAATGAACTTCATTAAAAAATACAACAAGTCATGTGATTAACTTGAAACAAATTATTTTATGCTAATCAATTTTATTAGTATTTAAATTTTTGTAATAAATATAATCAGCCCTATCATGAATTCCATCGTAATCGGAAATTTTTACGAATTCCGAAAAACTGTATCATGAAATCCGTTCGTAGTGGAAAATCTCATACAATTTTGCATTACGAACGGATTTCATGGTACAGTTTTTCGGGATTCGTAAAAATTTCCGATTACGATGGAATTCATGATAGGGCTGAATAAAAAAATAAAATATTCGCCCATGTTCCGAATTTTGATCGAAAGTGAATTGAAATCACTTTTCAATTTCACGTGAATTGAAATCACTTTTCAATTTCACGTGAAATGAAATTGCATGTTCTTCAATTCGATCGATTTCGAAAACTTCGAAATTGCTTCGAACTGTCAGAACTAAAGGATCATCCATTTTTATTTTGTTTCTGAAGTAAAATTTTTGTTGTTTTGAAGATGCATGCAATATTATTGGCAATTTTAAGTGAAAAAAGGAAGCAGAATTCAAGAGAAACAATAAGAAGATGAATTTTGTGAGACAAATCAAATATATTGGTTTTACCTGAAACAATGTAAGTGTGTGAAAATTATGTAGAATTATTCAGATAAATAAAGTAAATTGTTGATTTCCTCTTTTAAGCTTTGATTGTAATTTTAGATTAAGCAAATACGCTTTTTTATATGTTCTAAGGGAAATAGAACCTTTTATAATACCTTCATCGATTCCTTCTATTCAAAAACTTCCTGCAACCCTCCGATTCCTTGCAGAAGGAAGCTACCAAAGATCAATTCACAGAAACAAAAAATGTGATTTGAGTACGTTCAAAAAATGGAACAAACCGAAATACAGAACATTCATTTGCATGTTCAAAAATCCAATTCACAATAACGAATTGTGGAACACCCAAATCCACTTTCGTGTATTCACCATAAGTGAAATGCAGAACAATTAGAATACAAATTTTCAAAATATTAGATGCTTTTTTTCCAAGTGTTCTAACAAAAATTCTGAATTCAAATATACCTACACTTAACATAATACATAAATGTATGTAGTGAGATTGAAAGGTTCAAATAAAAATTCCCTCTACCTGACTTTCCAGCACAGGAATTTAAAAAAAAAAAATCAAAATTTCATGGTCTTTCAAAGCTTCCAGCCGATTTTAGAATTCTGTGAGTTATTTATTATTATTTTATCTAAAAATATTCCAATAAGTATTAAACAGAAATGAATAATAAATATTTGCCTAACCCATATACCCATGGCTCTTGTTTTGAAATAAATAAATGTACATTCAAAATGTATAAATGAACAACTTCAAAACCTGCACGGTAGATAGGAATATTTGGTATTTTTTCATTTAACTATAATAACACCGACGAGTGGTAATGTAAGCTCAAATTACTGAAATTTATTTTCCAATAAAAATCGATATACATAACTGCAACTACCAGTATATACTACACTTCAGTCCAAAAGTATTTTTCCACTGCATAATCTGCCAAAACAAATTCAAATGCAAAGCTCTTTGACCCGAATATAATATTAAACCTCTTTTGTAAATGAGACCTAGCTTGGGCTTAGCATCCTTATTCCTGTTGGGCTCAGGACTACACTTTCCTCCTATCCTACACATAAAATGCTTTTCAAAAACTAAAATTTTCTAAATTCCTAAATAAAATTTTAGCCACATCCCGTGCGTCTGCGTCTTCTCGTCGTCGTCGTCGTCGGTCGTCGTGCGCTGCCATGCCTGCCGTCCCTATTTAAATACGAGTATAATCTAGCATCGCAAAGTCTATTGATAGCAAAATTAATTTTCATCTACTCCATGATAATCAATTTTGGACTTAATCCTCCATAACATTGAACTTCTATAATAATATAGAATCCTCCACCGCGTGGTATTCGGTCTGCATCAGCTGGCTGGTTACCTAGAATGGCATGCCATGCCATGGAGTTCCTATTTTACTAACGACTCATTAGTTCCGACATGGTTTTTGGAATGTACTGCAACTAGTTGGTACCTACCTTCATCGCCTCGGATATGCATAGGGCCAGGGACAGGGACAGGGACAGGGCTCAAAAGCCAAAAAGCTCTTCTCGTACATACGTAAACCCAGAACATTCACACTCCATTTAACCAGGGATAGGGTGTAATTTCTCACCGTACACACAGCGCTCCAGCCTTTAAAAAGGTCCCCACATGCATTATGCACTGCACTGCACTCATACCTAACGCTAACACCCCACCAAACCCTTTATTGATTCGAAACAAATTGTAATTTGAATTTTATTAATAACAATGTTGTTTATTCCAAAGCAAATTATAAAACACACACACATAAAATATAAATAATTAATTCAGACAGATTTAGGTCTGGTTTGGTTAAAGTTAGGTTTGGTTATATGACTTGGTCTGGGTGGTGTGTTTAATACAAGCGATCTAATCATTTGGACGGACTGATACTGACATCTAGGGCTTTGTAGAACATAACGACAACGAACGAACGAACAAACGACACAATGACCTAATTGGATAAGCGCAATGTTGTGTCCAGCATATAGGGACATCTCTCCTCCTTGAAGTTCCTCGGGTTTATTAATCCTCTCTGGCTACGTGAGCGAACTCTTAAGAATGCCAAGAAGTCATCGATGGTTTTCTGTGACACAGCTGATCCAATTCCGGGCATTGGTTTCACCGAACAATGGTATTGTTGTGGTGGCACGTAAGTTGTTGGTTTCGATGTTGAAGCGGTCACCTAAAAAGGTAGATGAAGGTATAGAAGTTCAAAATATAGAAATATATATAGATAGTGTTCTTAAACAAGTCGAAAGTTTGAAAGTGCAGATGAAAATTGCACCAGTGCTGCAGTATTGGGTTTGTTTAAAAAATATACATATTGAAATTCGAATAAGAATAAACTTCACCTAGTAGGGTTATGTTTAAATTTGTTGATTTGACTTAGATTTCAAGAAAATGAAGCATCTGCTTAAAACAAAACTTTTTAAAGAAAGTTTTTTTAGTTATAAAAACCTTTTTTGAAAACTTAGTATTGCTGAAGATATAAGTTTTTCGGTTTGTATTATGACTGTAAAATAAGTTAACATAGTTCTTTAAAAATAGAAAAACTTAATTTCAGATAATCCAAAAGCTTATATAGCATTTGCTTAAAATTCTTATTTTTGAGAAAGCGTTTGAATGTTATACAAATATTCTAAAATTTGGAAGAAGGTACTAAGTCTCAGCAAAATGTACTCAGATTTTTCTTTTTGAGCACTTACTCTAAGCATATGCTTCGAAAGAGCATGTTTTCGTTTGATTAAATATCCCAATACGGTTTTAAGTGTTCCATTTATACAAATTGTGCAGTTTTAAGACTATAGTAAAAATTTTAAGTTGAAACTTTCAAGAGTATTCGCTAATCCACTGTTTAGAACATTATAACTCTGAGCAAATACTTCGCTCTTTGTTTTAAATTCTAATTAAAGTGTCAAATGATCAAAACGTTTATTTAATAGAATTTTAATTTTGGCGGAGAAACTCTTAATTTATTTATTTAGATTCATTTAAAGGGCTTTTTAATTGGCGCGGGTAGATTTAAGCACCCCGTGGCGGCCATTTTGTTTTGGTGACATCTGTCAAATCTTTTGTTTAAATTACATTACATTACATTACATTACACACTACTCAGCACATAAATGTACAGAGTAGAGAACACAGCACCTTGAGCGACTATACTATATAAGGTGATAACAACACAAGACATTAATACAAGACAGAAGGACAGAAGAGAAAGAACAACAGAAAGAAAGAACACATGACAACAGCACGCGGCAGGTTTCGAGACGGTCCCCCATCTGACTACTAACCACGCTCACTGATGCTTAATTTCGGTGATCGATGGGAACCGATGCTTCATCAGTGACTAGGCCGTTGCCGATCTTTTGTTTATTATTCAGTTGTTTAATGTTTATGCGAAATCATCATGGCAAGTTACACGATTGAACAGCACGTTCAAATGATAAAACTTTATTATATCAAAATGAGTGTTCGTTAAAGAAAACGTTGCGCGTATTGCGCCCACTTTACGGTAGACGTGGTGGCCCTTCACAGTCAACTCGTCAACTTTTATTGGCCAAATTTGAGACGACTGGTTCAGTAAACCATCAGCCAACCCGTACGTTCAAGGTACTCAAGATGGGCTGAGAACATCGCCGCGGTCCGTGAAAGTGTACAGCAGAACCCGAGGTAGTCTATTCCTCGCCGTGCACAAGAACTCGGCCTTTCGCAGACTTTAATTTGGTAAATTTTACGTCGGGACTTGGGCCTACACCCGTACAAGATCCAACTGACCCAAGAGCTCAAAGTTCATGACCATAGAAAACGCCGTTTGTTCGCTGACTCGGCTTCGAATCGTATGGAACAGGACCCCAATTTTGCCCGAAAAATCATCTTTAGTGACGAGGCGCAATTTTGGATGAATGGCTATGTTAATAAGCAAAATTGCTGTATATGGGACGACACTAACTCACGCGAGGTTCAATAGGTGATAATGCATCCTCAAAAAGTTACCATTTGGTGTGGATTTTGGGCCGGGGTGGCGTAATTGGTCCGTACTTTTTTTAAAATGACTTTAGTGAGGCGGTCACCGTCAATAGCGGGTGCTACATAACAATGATAACATTGTCACCGTAGACCTACCAGTGACAAAGCCGTTTTGTTCTGCAGCCAAAAACTCAGAAGTAAGAAAATCTAGTTTCTTTTACATTAAGGTTTCAAATAACTTGGGAACTGCAGAGAGTTTAACAAAACCCCTATAATTTTCAATATTATTTTTAGCTCCCGATTTATGAATGGACTGGACACAAGGTACGAAATTTTTCATTCATTCAAGAAGTTACCCTCCGAAAGAGATTTATTAAAAAAAGTTAGTTACTAAGTTATCCAATGAACTACTGTTAAATGCAAACGAAGAGTAGACTGATTGGAAAGAGTCAGCAAACTATTCGACTGTGGCATTTATGTCCGAGATTCGATCACTCTAAGAGCCCCCGCAGACTGCAGACTTTTTATCGGCCAACAGCCGGCCGACTATTCTCGAACTAGTTTGTAACTGACTGTTGAATCAGTCGCACAGTGAAAATGAAATTACACGCACACGAGGCCAAATCACAGAGCGAACTGAACTATCGGCCGACTAAACAATCATCATGTATGCGCAGGCGTGTATATGCGGCCAATACTGATTAAACAGTCGGCCGATAGTTGGCCGACAGATTAGTTTGAATGTAATCGGGTAGCCCATCAAACTTTTTTATCGGCCGATACTAAATCGCTGTAGTGTGCGCATATGCATTCCTCTCCATACTGATTAAGAAGCCGACCAAACTATCGGCCGATAAAAAGTCTGTAGTCTGCGGGGGCTTTAAAGAACATATAGAATTAGGGGTTCCAATAGACTTTCTTTTCAATCTATTAAGCGACAAAAACGATTTGCAATTGGTGTTTATATTACTCTCGATATTTAAGATGTAAGCTCTGTATATACATTTACTGAGAATAACAAAATACGTACGAAGTTTACTAAAATTTAAGTAATCAGCTTTATCTTTGAACATGTATTTCTTATGGGCATGGCGTTTCAATTTTGTAAGATTACGGAGTTGTTTATTACTCCACGGAGTTTCAAATTACGTTTTTCTAAATACGATTAGAACAAACTTATCTAAACCAAATTATAAAATTTCAATGAAGCGATTATACATATTTTGCAAATCTAAAAACATTAATTCATTAGACAGTTTATAGGTATTAGACAGAAAATTATTTAGTTCTACAAAATTTGTTTTCAGAAAATTCTTATAATAAGTAAGTCAAAATCCATATTTCATATCAAGCACTTGCTCTGAATAAATTCTCTTTTTGTTTTGAAAGCATAATTGCTTAAAAGCCACTCTATTTAACAACAATTTGCTGAAATAACATAAATATTAGTTTAAGAATCTCGTATTTTTCAAAATTTTTGAAGTTAAGTTTTTGCTCAAAAATAAAGTTTCAAATATTGTAATGATTAATTTTTTTTAAATTCTTAGTGAAGAAATCAAGTAAAACGGATTAACTTCCCAAAATTCTAGTTCAAACAAGCTTCAGCTTCGGCTTCGCCTGACGTTTACTAGTTCAGCCATAAGAATTCAATGCATGCTATCACAATGAAGCTTTGACTTCACGTTTCGTTTGACAATCGTAAGAAAAAGAACGTAATGTGACTCTAAACGGAAGCTCTAGTTCAAATTTGCTTAACATTTGCTTTGTCTGACAGATCCACGTAACGCAGACGAAGCCGAAGCTGAAGCGTGTTTGTGTTTCAGCCATTAAGTACTTGAAAAAAGTTTGAAGAATCCGAACCTTGAGCATATGCTTAATTTTACTTATTTATTTTAATACTACCACAAAAACACTAAATGCCAAAGTAAATAAAATAAGTACATAACTTGCACTGGTGAAATTCATCAAAAATAAAGTCTTCTGCACTTTAAACTGAAATCAAAAAACTTACACAGCAATAGTAATCCATGTCAACAGGCAAAGCTTTTACTCCAGGGGATTCTTCTTGTGATTCGTCTTTTAATATATCTTCATCATCCTGACGATAGCCACTTTCACTTCCTGCTACATGAACACCACCATCCGAAAGAACTGATAACATATCTTGGTCTCGGTCTTCTTGTTCATCTTTTTCTAAAGGTTTTGCCATTGGGATCAATCCCAGAACCAATTCATCTTCATCTTTTGTTTCGAAACAGAACTTTGGCATCTTGGCTACTTGTTCCGCTGGTATTCCCACGGTATTTTCAAAGACTTTTGTAATTTCATCCTTTTCGACAGCTTTTGGATTTCCTTCGTCAAGTTTTTGCTTTGATTTTGATTCGGTTTCCTTGGGGACATCGATTGCAGGAGGTATTTTGACTTGTTTTGGTATTGTTTCTTTCCATTCTGATGGAATGGAAATTGATCCTTCGTCAGTGATGTTGTGTGGCTGGGATACATCATCAATTTGATGTGAAACTGGATGTTGTGTTTGAGTTGTTTTGATTGGAAAGTCGTCAGAACTTGTTGTTAACGATTTCTTGATGTGATCAATAAGTTCTCCAAGATTTGAGAACATGATTCCGTTTGCATCAGCCTTCTCCAAGATGCCTATGACTTCTGGCAAATTCAGTTTAGGATGAAAACGTTCTCCTTCAAATTGATTAATACTGTGCTCATCTGATTTAAGGAAGGAAATAACACTTGAAGCGCTATCTAGATCATATTTGTTTTCCTTAGCACCCGCCTCGAGAAGTGTTTTTAGGCTGTCCGTACTATTTTTTTCTTCTTCTACTTCTTCTGATTTATTTCTCTGGTTACATGACGAACTGGAAGAAATTACATCCACTTCCTTAGGCTCTTCTTTGACGAAATCAAAACTTTCTTCAGAAGTACCATCTGTTATAGTTGCAAGAGACTTGATGGATTCCTGATCAATGAAATTATAGCTAGTAGTATTTTGGGCCTTATCAGTGAATTGGTGTAACCATGTCCATGGAGGCCCAACTTCATGCAACATTTGTAGAGCTTCTTTTTGAATGTGGTCATTTGCATTGTGCGCCATACTTTCAGCTTGTTCTTGTCGCTTGGCATGAATTTTGTCTTCTTTTTTTCGAGCTTTCTCCAATTGTTCTTCGGATATATAATGTGGACCTTTAAAGTCATCTTCAGTAAGTGGTTTTTCTTGTGCCTTTGTAGAAAAATAAAATACATTTTTACAAAAGATTTTTTTAAATTGTATGAGACCAACTGCAAGTGAATGGGTATCAAACTTACATCTTGAAGGAGCAACATTATTGACTCGAAATCTTCACACTTGTCAAAAAGTTCTTTTGGATTGTCCAGATTGGAGTTTATCATGAAGTCAATGCTGGCAGTATCGTTAGTGGATGAAATTTCTGAAGGACAAGTGGTCTGAGAAATTGAAAAAATAAAGTAAATTTTCAAAATTAACTTAAATTGAGTGTCAAGTAAGCAAAGTAACATTTGGAAATCGAATTGAAGTAAAGAAGTTGTGGCAATTAGCATGCTTTTGTTTGATGTTTTCTAACTTTTGATTGACTAATCGAAGTGTTGCTTAAGTAAATGGCATATAAATCTCGTATCAAAAATGTTTCTTACGCGATCAACGATTCAATGATTTATATTTTCACGTTCTATGTTTTCTATGTTTTTTTGGTGTTTTTGTGAATTTTATTTCAAGAAGCAAACAACTTCTTCTAGAATGTAGGTAGCAGATCTCCTTTAATCCAGACGGCATCGGAAGCTCTTGATAACCGCTGTCTCTTTGTTCTAAGAAAGCAATTGAGTAGTAAAGCTCTCTCTCAAGACCTTCATCATCCCCGTCCTCCTACACGGTGTAGAAGCATGTAGGTACTATGACAAAAGTAGATGAAAGCACTTTGGGTCGTTTCGAGAGAAAAGTTCTTGGCGTGATCTACTGTCCCGTATGTATAGAATGTGAGTGGATGAAAAGTTGGAAAGACGAGCTCTACGGGCTATACAGTGACGTAGACTTAGCCAAAAGGATAAAAGTCCAACGACTGAGATGTGTGGGTCACGTAGATTGCATGGAAACCACTGCTCCGGCCCAGAAAGCCTTTCAAGCCACGCCCAAAGGACAGTGCAGTAAAGGAAGACCGCGGATCAGGTGGAGTGCACAAGAGAAAGTGACCTTACCCAACTTGGAGTGCTCCACTGAAGACATTTAGCTAGGGACTGAGCTAGATAGAAAAGTTTGTTGGGTGAGACCCTAGTTAACACAGGACTGCAGTGACAATAAGTAAGTAACTAAACAAAAGACAGAAATAAGGATTTCAATTATTTGCAATTGCATACAAAAAAATACAAACAACAACAGCTTTTTAAAATTTAATGGATGTCAGTAATAATTGAACCCTCAAAAAAAAACATAGAAAACATCGCACTTTAATTTAATTAACTCTACAATAGCAACGAATTAACTGATCTCGTTTCTTCGTGACTTAACATAAACTTCAATAAAAACATAGAAAACATCGCACTTTAATTTAATCACAAAAAGGATATTGGCTTTTTAATAAAATGTTACTTTTATGAGACAATCAATCTTTCTTGCTTCTGATAATAAAATTTAGAGAACAAAAAAAACGTTCTTGCTAAAAATTGTGTCTGTAACAACTTTAATTGACTTATTAACAAAAAGAATTTGTATGATAGGAAACACTGTAAAATCATACAAAAATCACTTATAATTTTAAACTAATGATAACTTTAAAATAATAGAAAAAACATAGAATTTTTCTATTTTCTTTCTTTGCTTGTGCGATTAAAAGATTAAGAACGGAAAAAAATTTAAAGAAAAAGAAAAAAAATATATATTCAAGCGTATAAAACATCGTTAACGAATTTAATCAATGTGCCATGTGCAAAATATAATTAATTTATCCTAATAGACATTCCAGGCGCGTTTAAGATCTAACTTCAAAGCTAACTTTAATAGATACTTAGTTCTGATGATGATGAGAGTATACCATATACCTACCCCTTTGTAATGTGACTTATCAAATTTCGCCTTGCAGGATGCGATTATAGTGTCCTTTAATAATGTTGCCGAAAGTACTCGTGGAAGCGATTCCATTGGTGTTTGCTCCTCTAAACCACCCCAAGGTCTGTAAAGATATTATCTAATTCTTGATGACAGTGAAACATTTAATTAGACCTTAACACTACTAGCCACAGAATATGCACATACACAAGCACATGCAACGCGCAAATAACCAGCATCCAGGGTTGCCAGATAATTTGTTTTTCTTTACGCAAAACTAAAAAACTTTAACTTTTCAAGTGATTCATGACGATAAAGCATTTCAAGCGGAAGCATTTTGAGGTCTGGACGGAGTTGATTCAATGAAACTTTTGGAAAAAAGAAGGAAAAAACGATACCAATTATCGGAATAAAATTAAAATATCTCAAAACACCGTAGGTTTTGAAATTTACCACGTAACCTGGCAAGCCTGCCACCATCTGCCACTTTGTATTTAAATCATTTTCCAAATGGCAACTTGATATACGACGATCTGTATGATGTGTACAAACTCGTATGACGATGAAACCGTTTTAATTACCTACCTGCATTGAAGACAATGCTGACAGATTGGCAGTGGCAGATATAGGCCTCCAGTTGATTCTAGGAGTTGCATCTGTGCTTATGCATATTGTGGGTGATATTATGTGTATATGAACATTCAACACCTAAAAGGTTCGTATATAGCTAGGTTGTTTATAAGTTAGGTTTTAGGGTGGGTAGGGTAGGTGCATATATGTATATACTTACAGTGCCAATTGACCATTAACGAAACACTGCTCCTGTGAACAATCTAGTTTAGCCACAAAGGTGTAACAGATCTTAAACATCCAATATGGTATCCTTGCTAAGCCACCATCCATGTCATCAGTCAATAGTTCGCACAGCATCACCATGGTATCGTTTGGCGTCTATGATGAAGCAAACAAATACGTAACGCATACAGTATTATATATATTACGCGTACATACATACAAATAATAAGGATCTCATCTTAAAGTTTAAGGATAAATATATATACGAAGCACGAACAAGATGCGAGCATAAATTCACGTTTATAGGGCATAAGCATATAGAGAGATAGAATATACAGTAGACCTAGGTATGTACATTGTACATATAGAACCAAAGTGTTTGCTTGGTTGAAATGTGGTGTTTGATGGTTCCTTGCACGGGCTTAAAGGAAAAGCTTAATTGCAAATTATTATAGCTGCATATGCCATTTGGTTGAGACTGTCTATATATCGTTTTGAAGAAGTTTGTGGTTTAGAAAATGTTTTGATGTCATCAGAGCTAACGGAGATAATGATACGAGTATGAAAATCAATCAATAAAGGCTTTAAGTTCTTGGGTGATGCTGAGGAAACATTTTGGGGCAAATATAAGCTTACATTTCATTTGCTGCGAGAAGAATAATAATTAATTTGAATTAATTTAAATAAGCAATTATTGTTTGATATTTGTTTATTTTTATTTGCACAACTATATACACAGATAAAAGATACTGCGTATCATTGTATCTTATAATAACAATAATTGTTTTTAATAACAATTAATTAGTTTAAAGTCATTATGTTTATTTTTACTTAAGATATTTGAGTCCAAAATAACTGTTTACCAATTTTTAGGAGTATTTTTTTTAAGATTTTATATTCTGTTAAAAAATTTTAATTTGATTTTTCTGAACATAACACCAAATGTCAAAAACGTTACAATTTGTACGTACATACATGGCAATCTTCAAAAACCATGGTTTTAGATTTTAGGGACCTTGAAACGTTTAAATTGTTATAATTTTCAATTATATTAATCGGACCGATTACTATAACTTCCAATGGGAAGTTTATAAGAAAATAAAATACTGTATTCATATTAACAAAGCATAGGTATAAGGATTTCAAGGATTCGAAAAATGTGATGTTCCAAAACTCACACGAAGCTTCAACTTCATTTTTCACTTTTAATTTACACAATTTAAAAATAAGTAAGTTATAAAATCTTCAAAATTGCAAAGTGCATGATGACAATCATCAACAAATCTCGCAAAATGTTTTTGTAAGAGTTTTCTACTACTTTCAAAATGTAGTACAATTAGTATTTTAAAAAGTGATTAAATTTTTTCCAACATCCCAGCTGATACAGAATAAATAGATAGATTAATACACAATTTTAAAAAATGTGACACAGTTTTAGAAATAGTTTACTAAATAAATAATTCAATAAGAATAAGCAATAATTTGTAAGCTTACAATACTTTAAGTTGCAAAGTTTACAATCAAGTTATTATCTGAGAGACTGCACGATACTTTATAATGGTTTTATAATTTTGTAATTCGAATTGCAACTTTTTCAATTCCTGCTCCTTGATGGAGCTCCTCCGTAAAATAGTGCCACGGTAGACTAAGCATAATTTTTAAAACTTTATTTTGCATAGTTTGTTTTGCTTTTAGCGCATGTTTCCCAGACAGGGGAACCATTTGGAATTATGCTTTGGAATACAACTTTTTATAATAGCAATTTGTTTTCAACTTACGATTTATAAATGGATAATGTGTTTTAAAAGCTAAGTTAAGCTTATAAAGTGTTTGTTGTATATGTAAACTAAAAGTCACTGCCACTTGATATTCATTCAGTTTAAACCCCATTCAACTGAAGTCTGTGGCTTTGGGAGGTAACAAGCTTTTCTTTTCCTAGTGAAAAAGAGAGTCCGCGTCTTGGAAGCATTTAACTTTATTTCCCAAACCTATTGGAAAGCGGTTTCACAGTTATTGGGGTTTGGAAAATCATGCGTGTATATTATAAATAGTAACCAATCAGGAACGGATCCTTGGGGTACACCTGCAACAATAGCCGCGTTTTATTATCACCGTGATCTGATCCGGATCAGCATTGGACCACCATATTTTTTATTATTTAATGTTTGGTAGCAGTGTCAAATTCGTTCTTCCAAAAGTGACATTTCGAAGCAAAAAAATACCCAAATTGGAAGCTGCTGTGGTCTCATCTGTAGTCCAGATTCGTTTTGCCTATTAATAAAATTGAACTTGATAAATGTGACACTATAATAATTTAATTTGGGGATTACTTACAATTTATTTGTATTTTATCCCATTTGCAAGTTTCTCGATTTTATTTATATTTTTTGACATTTAATGCAGTGTTGCCATAAGATCATTTTATCTCAATCATTTTTTTTTGTGTTCTTTTCTTTTGGGAAAAATGATACCCATATGTCAACTATACATTTTTTTGAACTTAATTATTTTAATTTCACCAATTTATATCTAGTTTTGTTAAAATAACTCATTTTTTCATGGATTAGGTATATACAAAATATATAAATATAAAGCTTCTCGCTTTCTGTTTGAAAAATATTTTATTTCAGTCAAATGGAAATGTTTACATGGCAATACAGGTTTCATTTAATTTTTGTGCAATGATACCAACATTTACATGTGAAATTACAATGATAAACCCCTCATTGTGTGAAAAAAAGAATTAAATTTTGGATCTCAAATTGAGACCCAAACACAAAGCAGGATCTTGTGTTGTTGTTGTAGTGCATGTAAATCCAAGATCCAGATCAGATAATGGTGATAATAAAACGCGGCTAATTTCAATTAGATCGGAATACCAACTATTGACAGAAACTTTACTACGTAAAGTGAAAAATTGAAAACAAGGAGTTTTTAAATAAGCCCTTCATGCCCTTCATGTCAAACGCTTTTTCAACAACGACGAAGACCATTCCCGTACTTTTACCAATAGCGAAATTATTAATTTCCCATCGGAATTTGCTTCCAATAGGAAGTTACTTCCCATAGGAAGTTATTGTAATCGGTCCGATTTGTCGAATTGAAAATTTTTACATTTCTCCACGTTTCAAGGTCCCTAGAATCGAAATAATAGATTTTTAGAGAGATGTCTGTGTGTGCGTTTTCGTACGTTCGGGAAGTTTCAAGAAGCTCAAGAAACAGTAGAGATATCGCCTTTAAATAAATTTTGTTATACAGATAATAATACAAAAAGATGCAGAAAGGACTCTTAATAAAATTGAAAATGTTGATTAACTAAAAATATCTCACGAACAAAAAACACCAGTGACTTGAACTAAATTTTATATTATATATTTAGTGGTACCAAACAATTACATTTTTGGAAAAAAATCCATTGAACGGTTTTTTTTATAAAACAAACTAATATTTGTCACCTCGAATATTTTTCGAACAAAAAATGATTTTATCTTTAAAATATATTTATGCAACGAAGAATAACGTTTTTAACATCTAGTAAAATTTGAAGAAAAATTGAATTGAAAGTTTTTTGTTATAAAAAATAAAAACCTAAGAAAAACATTACTAAAAGTTGGTAAAAATTTATTTTTGACTCAAATATCTTTTCAAAATTCTAAAATATTGGCTTCAAACTATTTTGATCTCACAGAAAATATTGTTTTCGACATTTAGTTAATTTTTTATAAAAATCTAACGGTCAGTTTTTTCCATACAAATTAAAATCTACAAAAAGTAGTACGCAAAATTGGTAAAAATTGATGTTCGGTTTTCGATAAAACAACAAAGAACAAAACACGAAAGCCTAGAAGCATTTTAAGCAAGACAAATTGACAGACGGGATGGGAGGGTTTACAGTGTGGGTCGCATCCCAGCGTCTTTTTTTTTTTAAATATCTTTCGTAATACTATCAACCTGGTGAACAGTACTATTATGTCTCCTAAAACCAAACTGTTCTTGTGGAAGAATATTGATCTCATCGACATGTTGCAACTTTATGATTTTTATAAATTTTTCTAAGCATTTACTTAAGAAAGTTCACAAGCTAATTGGTCTATGTATAACTAGAAGGCAGACAAACATTTTTGCCGCGCTTAGCAATTGGGATAACTTTAGCCGTGCTCCAAGAGCTTGGAAAATATTCTATTTTGAAACAGGTGTTGAAAAGCTTTGTTAAATATGTTACGCCTTTTCTTGTGAGATTAAAAAAAAAACAAAACAGAATTTTGAATCCATCAAATCCAGGTGATTTAGTATTTTCGAGACTTCTTAAAATTTCTTTTAAAGGTACGGAATATGTAAAAGCATTCACAGATTGGTCAATTTGAGCAGAATTTATAAGATTGTAAATAATAACCGGTATGTCTCTTAGTTTTTGTCGTACGTTTCTTTTGAATCTGTTCCAATTTGTGTTTTTAAAATCAAACAAGTCTCTACGGGAGTGGAATTAATTTCTATCAAAACTTGTTTAGTGGTTTGAACTTAGATCATTTTCAATGAGTAGGAATAAATCTAATGTTGAGAGGTTAGTTCGATTATTATAGGGAACATAGGTGGGGTGAGGGGCTATAAATGTACATAAATCCCACATTAAACAACCCCAATTTCAAGTTTGATCTATTGACCATTTATTTAACATTTGTCATATTTTTCTTTCAAAAAAAAGAAGAGATTATGATGTTCTTCTAAGGAATATTATAGGGCGACCATTTAATTTTCCAAAATCGAACTGAACTATCCATGACATGATTCCAATAAAATTGTAGTAACGATAAAATCCAATAAACAAAAGCTTGTATTTTTCTTAGGAACTAAGGGATAGTAAAATTTGTATGACGATAAACTAAACGGCTTTCTTTAAAAACAATCGTTCAACACTTAGCCTTATTATGCCGCACAGATTCAAATAATGTTTATTAAACCCTAAGCATTCATCTGTCAAGTTATATCGCATTAGTGTTGCCAAAAATCAACTAAACAAATGAGAAATTCAAATCACCCATTAATAAATCTGATACTCGTATATTCAATTTTTGTTTTCTTGAAATTAGAATACATAGCAGAAGATTTACAGGAAAACACTTTTCGCCAGATCTGGGCCTCATATAAACACTGGTAATTTCTTTTTAATAAGTTATATTTTTGGCAAGCTTGTCTTTTCCTTGTTTTTTTTTTGTTAATTATAATATGTACCTTCTATGGTTTTACTATAGACCCTTTCTAATTACGCTTCGAATGACGTATAATCTTTCTACGTTAGGTTAAAGTGGCTGTCCGTGATGGAGTAGGACATAATTACGCCAGTTTAATGGCCCATAGTGATACCACATGAATCTTGAGGTTTTCTTCTAAGTTCAATGAAAGCAGTTTGAGTCCCTTACGAAACGTGAAAGACTGGTTATGTTAATATGATTGAGATCACTTCGACCGTTATAGAAGAATTCTTCCAGGTAGTTTTTTTCATTTTTTAGCTAGAGCAGGGCATGTACAAATGTACAGAGGAGGTGAAGAACTGTTTCCTCCTCTTCCTTATCCATACACCTTCTGCAAGTCATTTGAGAAAACGCCTATGCACGTGGCGTGCTTTCCTATATGACACCGATTATCGAACTTATATGCGATCGGCTTAGAGATAGCAAGCACCTTGAGCAGCTTTAAATCTAGTGTAGGCCAGTTGTTTTTTTTTTGACCTGACACGTGGTGATATTATTCCACCTTATGATTGCCTTCTTCCATTAGCAATAGTTTACATGTAGCGATTGGTATGCCAGCATTAGCAAATCGATGGTAGAATGGGTTGTACTGTTCCATTTCTGACGAGTTCATCACTGCCTTACAATTTTCTGTTCGGAATGTCTCTATGGACCGGCACTCAGCAAAGGTGAATTTTAAGCTCTTGCTCAATCTCCATTAGAGATGATCAACAATTATGGACTGTTATAGAGTTTGTAGAGACAGAGTCCAGAGATTTGATAACGGCTTGACGATCTTAGAAAATACGGATATCAGATGTTGATATCACGTTTTCTTTAAGCCCTGACAAGATTTCTTTTATCGACAAAAGTTCCGCCTGGAACACGCTACTACACGCTATTTTTTAACACAATCAATAAAAACAAGTTCAAAGAATTGGTCAAACTCAAAGACTTAATTTCAGTCCATCAGATTACACACCTCCACCAACCCCTTAATTTATTTTTGATCCATCTGTGTAAAAGTGGATTGACTCGTCTTCCAAGAATTCCCTATCCTCCCAGAAAGATCAGGAGGGTATAGAAATCTGGAAGTTTCTGTTCAATTGCAGTTGGGGGATTGTGTAGTCTGTGTGCTTGGCCAGAATAAAGGTGTGGTCAATGTTGTTGTTAACCCACTGGGATAAAACTTTAATGCGAATAGCTGACCTTGCATAGCTATTTGTTTGCTAAGTATATCTAAGAGTTGTTAGGTAGATTAGGGTATCCCTACCCAGTGCCGCAGATGGGGTCGTGCAAAGCGATTCACTTATATATATATAAACAAGGAACATTGGAATTTATTTAGTTTGTCCCGGTTTATAGGTTTTTCTGTAGCAATCCACCATATTGCCACACTGTAAATTAAAATCGGTCTGACTACCGATGTGTATAGCCAATGCGTAGTTCGGGGTTGTAAGCCTCATTTATTACCAATAGCTTTTTTCCAACAAAAGAGAGCTACAGTAGCTTTTTTGACTCTTTCTTTTATATTACGCTTCCAATTTAGTTTTTTTTGTTATCTTAAATTAGACCCATATATACTTATCTTCGTCTGAAAACTTTATTTGGGCACCTCAAATATAGGAAAGGTTAACATTTGGCCACTATCACAATCACGTTCAGCCCAAAGTCTAAGGCATTTTGTAAATTCTATAATCTTATCAAATTTCTCTAAAAAAAGATATGAACTACAACCGCCTAAACATGACTTTCAACACCTTTCATTATAAAAGCCTCTGACCCTTGATTCTTTATTTCTTTTTAATTGATCCTAAAATTGCCAAAGAATTAGAAACATTATGTTCTTTTTTAAAGCTCAAATTTGTATTAGATATGCATAGAGTTGAAAATCATACTATGAAACCCTTCATTAAGTTTTGGTATGATTTGTCCCATATAAGTTTTGTAAGTAAACAAATTCAACTAAGGTCTAAATAATTTCATATTAAACCAAGAATAAAATACCTATTCCTTTATTTCTTAATGGAAATACTTTTCTAAGAAAGCTTTTCTTTTCGATTATTTATAAAGAGATTCTCAATAATAATTGCACCTATACATAACTTCCCTTAGGAATACTTCTAAAGAGTAAAAGAATATGAATTTGTTTCTCAAGGTAGCTATAGCAGGTAAGGTACTCAAGTTTATTTAGCTCGGTGTCTTAACTTTTGCTTTCACCTCTTCTACGAACAAGAAGTACATAGTATCTTATATAGGTATACCAATATACATAGGAGCAAAATAAAAACACTTTCAATAAGAGTCTCTCTAAATCCACTTACCTCGTTCAAGGATCCAATCATTACGGCAAGCACCTTCAGCCAGTGAACTTGAGGCCAATTCAACATCCGGCAAAGTGATAAGTACTTAAGCAGATCATCCTGTTGGAAAATATTGAAGTACAGCATTACTTTCATCTTCTTTGACGTTTTTTTTTTTTTCTTCTTCAAAAAACGAAACAAAATAAAAACAACATCACGAAAAACATGAAAAACAAAAATAGAAGGAGTAAAATTTTATCCTTACTCGCGCGTGTTGATGGAAATGATGGCGATGGCGATGGCGATGGCGATGGCAACAACAACAAAAATCGATAAAATTATATTAAACCAACAGAACTACGAGTACAGCTAGACCAAAAGACCAAAAAAGCAGCCAAGCAAAAGATTACAAGAAAAACGCGCGTAAGTAATTGCTCGAAACAATATTCCTTGAGAAACCCTATAAAGGACAACAAAAAGGTATACCTACCAACCTACCGCTACTCTTTGCCCTTATTCCTATCTAAGAGACGTCGTTGTACCAACTTGCCAGCTCGCAGGACCAAGGCCACCAACTTCCGGTTAGTACGAGCAAAAATTTTAAACGGATTTCATATAAAAGAACAAATTAAAAAGAAAAGAAAATAGAAACAAAGCCGAAAACACAAAAGGATTGAAGCTCGCAACCTACTCGTAGCTCGTAGGCCGAAGCGGAAAAACAAAATACACAGACATCATAACATTGTATACGCGGTTGTCCTCTCTTACCTCATCCAAACAGAGGGCCTTCCATCGCTCCTGCAGAAGGCAGCGGCTAATGAAGAATCCTTTTCCGACCTGATTTTTGTGTTCCCAGTATTTAGTTGGAACATGGCCAGGAGCACCCACCATCAAGAAGAAAGGAAGGATGTGAATGGCCAGATTTCGTAGGTTTGACGGTGTGTTTGATTGCCGGCATCATTCGTTGCGTTGGCGTTGGCACAGAGGAGTTGGAAGTTCAGATAGCAGAAATGGTAACAAAAAGGTTAGTCAGTTATGTAAAAGCTATCTCAACAACGTCAGAGCTTCAACTTTTTTTTTTGTTAAATACAAACCTGAGCGACGAGCACCTTTAAGTATCCCTTTGTTATGCTGCCTTGTCGACAGGCTCGTTCTAAACGGATTTTAGCCGGAGGTGGTGCGTTATTTGCCAAGCAACGAAAATAGTCCGCCGACCATCTGAGTAAGTCGTATGGCTGAGTGCGAATGGCAGCTGTGAAAATGAAAAGTGAAATTCTTGTTAAAAACAAACAAAAATCCTGCAAAAAAAAATACACAAAACTTTTTCTACCAAGAATCATCATCATCATCATCGTCATCGTCATCGTCGTGTACAACTATTTTTATTTTAAGGACACAGAGGAGAACAATACGAACTGAGAATTCAAAAGGATATAATAACTCAAATACCAGACGAATGAAAATTTTAATTAAATCGTAAAATGTTTTAGCTCTTACATTTGTGGTATTTTGATATTTAAAGTTAGGTGGGTTATTGAAGGTAGCCTTGCTTTGCTAGCTAGATATCTAGGCAGAGCCAGAGCCAGAGCCACGCCACGCCAAGCTACGCCACTATGCAGAGCAGAAATTGTTTAGCTTCAGCCCCTTTGGTGGTTTTGATTTATTCATACAAAAAAGTTTGGTGGTTTTTTCGTATCCTTTTTTTTTTTAATGGTGAAATATAGAATAAGGCTTGACTCCGAAGAGCAAAAGTAATATAATATAAATTCTGTATGTGAACTTCAGATACCTACATGGACCTGGAAAGATGTCAAGAATTCGTTGTAAAAAAAAAATACATGTAGATAGCCTAACAAGGTTTTAAGTGGACGAAAGGGCCGAGCGAATTTCTACTACGTGCAGTTAAATGGTTCCTCAGTGGCTTAGAACTTTTTAAATTTCATAGAAATGCAGAAGGGGTGGGATAAGTCGTGAGATTATCTATCTAATCGGGTCTTTTGACACATACAAAAAAAAGCACACACTTAAATGATAGCTTGAGACTAACATTGCTTTGGTCAGAATAATGTCACTTATTGTGTTACTATACCAAAGGTGGTATGACTTTCATTAGATTTTGAGTTTGAAGCCACCCCAAACATGAAAGACTTAAGGCGGATTCATTCAAATGACTGTGGCTTCCATGTCTGCATTGTCTTTGAGTGAAATAACCATCGTTATTGCCCTCAAGTGACTTGTATAGCTTGATCGTATGCCACTCGTGTTTAAATTCGTATATTGTAGTCAATGATGGTTAAACTGTTGTTTAACACTGGAGTACACGCCCCCTATTTGTGTACACCAATGCACGAGTGACGCGTGGCCTACTATGGTGGACCATTTAATAATGTTGATAATTTTGTATTTTAAAAACATATAATTGAAATAAATATTTGTACGTAATATTCAAATAGCCTTAAACATTTAATAACCATAATTTATGAATTTTAGCTTGAAGTGTAAAGTTAAAAAAATTATTTCAATTCTAATACTATTGAAAAACTGTTAAGTTATGATTTATGAAGAAAACTGTAACTGTGGTCTACTATAGTAGTCCACGCGTGCACTCCAGTGTTAAATTAAAGGCTCCAGATTTTTGTCAGTAAGATAGTTTGGAAAAATAAATAAGTCAGATTATGTCTTGAATTAAAGGTTTTAAGGCATAAAAATGTCTATTCCGTTTGAGACATAAATTGTAGAAAGTTATGAAAGCTTGAAATTTTAACTGATTTAATTTGTCCAACTTCAATAAAAGAGGGTTTTTTAGAGGGTTTATAGTTTTTTGACCATCTTACGTGCTAAGATCGGAGTCAAAAATCACATTTATTATACACTAGTCGTCAAAATATAGTTGCCACTCATCCCAAACATTATTTGACTTGAAGACTTGGTTGTCCTGAATTTGAATTTTGCATTATTAATTCTTCATCACATCAGGTTTTTGAAATGAGCCTCTTAAAAAATTACAAACACAAAAACAAAACAAGTGTTTTTACATTTTTCTTAACAACTAATTTTATGATGATTTTGCAAATTACAAATCTTCACATTTTATAGACAAAGTTTAATTATTGTTTGTATCATAAGAGTCTTCATTTAATCTCCACACCTATAAAATTGATTATGCCAACGATCTAATTGCGTACAGAACGGCCCGAAAGATTGAGGTTATTCGAATTCTCTTGCAGCGTGATTTCGACATTCGTTCAGCGATATTGCGACGCCTGAAAATAAACGTTCAGAAGTTGGAGACAATGCTTTGCCGGACTACGTTGGTCAAGGCCACGTCTAAGAATAGGCGCAAGATGGTCATCGTTGATCTTCACGGGCAGCGATTAACTAGCAAAAGTGTAGTGAAGTACCTTGGTATCTGCTTAGATCAGTATTTATATTGCGGTAGACATATAAATGCTGCTCTGACCAGGGACAGATGAGTCTTTGGTCTGACAAAACGGCTGTTTTACAGCAGTCGGTTTGACCCCAGAGTGAAGGTAATTTGCTACATGGCCCTCATACGTCCGGTGATCGTTTATGGTTGACCTGTGTGGTGGGGTTCAACGTTACCTCTTCCCAGATCGAGAAGTTTCGGGTATACGAGCAGCAGTGTTAACGACGCTGTACTGGCTTTAATCAAAAAGACAAATCTCAATATGTTTATTACTATTTCAACGAGGTACTACACAACGGGGTTCGAATCAACAGAATTGACAATTTCGTGATAAAACTTGTTCGAGGTCACATTGCAAGAGCTATGTCTTCGACCAAAAATTTAATTTTCGGGCCGTTCTATCCGAACGACGAGTATTTTGAAAGTGAACGCTTGGGCGGCTTCATTCCACCAGAAGCATTCCTCTTCTTAGATAGATGCGGTCTGATATAGGATAGATTGGCAGTTCCGCTAATTTACCACTTCAGACGTAGAACCGTGGATTGGCGACACCTTTACAATCGGGACGTCATGTAAAAAGGCAGAGCAGAGCTCCTTCGGTTCAATAGGGCTATGTCCGAACGGGACCGAATTGATAGGGTGAAGCAGGAAAACCAGTTTTGGTGGCTTCAATCGGCACTTGATAAAGCTATAAAACCCAGTAAGTTGGTGGGTTTTATAGCTTTAGCGTTTAGTTCTAAGTAGATTAGGAATGGTGGCACAAAAATAGAAATATACAAATCAGATTTGCTGCGGAGTTGTTTTAGTTAACTTCCCATAGGAACTTATTGTAATGGGTCCGATTTGTCAAATTGAAAATTTTGACATTTCTCGACGTTTCAAGGTCCCTAGAGTCGAAATTAAAGATTTTTAGAAAGATGTCTGTGCGCCCGTATGGCCGTACATAAAATAAATAAATTAGGTGGCGCAACAGTCCATGAAGAACCAGATCCTAGTGACTTACAACTCTCAACCATTCCTGTGTGCGAGTAATGTTGTCAGAGATGGAAGGGACCTACAGTTTATATGCCGAATCCGAACGGCTAATTTGAGAAAGCACTTTTCATGACAAGAATTACTCTTGGAGAATTTGTCAATTCCTCGCAAGAGGCAGTACCCGTGAAAAAAGTTAGCTGGCACAGGCAGGGATTGAACCCAAGACACCTTGCATGACAGTCCAACGCACTAACCATCACGCTACGGGCCGTACGTTCGCGACGTTTTTTTCGTCGTCCATAGCTCAAGAACCAGAAGAGATATCGACTTCAAATAAATTTTGTTATACAGATAATAAGGCAGGAAGATGCAGAAAGGGCTCTCGAGGAAATTGCGTGGGTGGTTTTTTTACCATAGCAGTTTAAAAAAAGGTGAACATTTTGCTTAACCCTAAATATCTCATGAACCAAAGACGCTAGAGACTTGAATTAATATTTAAATTATATATTGTAATGTAATACAAAGCAAGTATATTTTTGAAAAAAAAATCCAATTAACGGTTTTTTTATAAATCAAAAAAACTGAAAAAAAAAATTTTTCACCTCGAAAATTTTACGACCAAAATATGATTTCATCTCCAAAACAATTTTGTGCAACGAAGAATAATATTTTTGACATCTGATAAAATTTTGAGAAAAATCGAATTGACAGTTTTTTTATAAAAAATAAAAACCTAAAAAAAAATTTATAAAAGTTGGTAAAAATTGATTTTCAACTCAAATATCTTTTCAAAACATTGAGATATTGGCTTAAACTGCTTTTATCTTTTAAAAAATATTGTTGTCAACATTGAGTAAAATTTTGAAAAAAATCGAATTGACAGTTTTTTAACAAAAAAATAAAAATCGACTAAAATATCTTTTCAAAAATTTGAGATAATGTCTTCTTAATACTTTTAACTTATAAGAAATATTGTTATGAACATTCTGAAAAATGTTGAGAAAAATCGAATTGACAGTGTTTTTACAAAAAATAAAATCCCAAAAAAAAATGTATAAAAGTTGGTAAAAATTGTTTTTTGACGAAAATATCTTTTCAAAAATTTGAGACATTGGCTTCAAACTAATTTTATCTTATAAGAAATATTATTTTCAACATTCGATGTAATTTTGAGAGAAATCGAATTGACAGTTTTTTTTACAAAAAATAAAAACCTAAAAAAAACAATACTAAAACTTGGTGAAAATTTACCAACAGTCCGTTTTTTCATAAAAAAATAAAATCTACAAAAAATAGTACCCAAATTTGGTAAAAATTGATACATATAGACAAACTTTAAAGCAAGACAAATCGATAGACGACATGGGAAGTTATCAGTGTGGGTCGCATCCCAGCTTCTTTTTTTATTTTAAAACTAAACTGAGGTTCAATAATACATAGCTCTAAGGTCTAAGATCCACCTTTCCTATACACAAATTATTAAATTTTCTTCTTGAAACTTTAATAATTTGCTCATTTTAAACATCAAGTTTTCGAACTTTAATTAAATTACAAAAGCTAATTTGACTGTCTAGCTATGATAAATAATGTTATCAAAATCTAATTTTAAATAGTCCTCATTTATAATTTCATAAAAAAGAACAAACCTAAAGTTTCTAATTAAAGGAGAAAAGGTTTATAATTACTAATTTACCTAAATATCAACATATTTATATTAGACTGATTCAAATTAAATAAAATGTCTTCAATTTGCAATGCAACTTGCTTCTTCATTTGAGCTTATACTGATTTTTTAGATGTTAGATAGAAATTGTCCTTTTTTGCTTTTTCGTTGTAAAGAATGTTTTTTAGACGTCTTGTTTTCAATCCGTCATTAGTATTTTTATCGTATTTATTTTGGATGAACTTTGTTATGCTATAAAAAGTATCCTTTCTATCAAATTTCTTTCCATTTTTATTTTATGTTGAAAACCCACTTGAAAAAGCTTAAACTGCGTCTGGCAAGCTGAAGGCTAAAAGTAACACGTCTTGGAATCAACGAAATTGACGTTGTTATTTCTAATTTAAATTCAACTATAACATCAGCAGTTGAAGCTAACTCAGAAATGTGGGTGTCTGGGAATAACAAATATAAGGATTAAATCATTACCTTTTTACCATCTAGGCCATCATATAACGTAGCCACTCCACCGTTTACAATAACCCAACAAATCCTCAGGAATTGAAGGAATATATAACTTTATCCTGTGAAAAAGCTTCCATTTACTTGATGAAATACTGTCATCTCTATTTAATCATTGCATTAAATATTGCTACTTTCCTTCAGCTTGAGTAAAATTGTTTCCAATAGCCAAAACTAGATCTGCAACAGAATTGAAAGATTTTCGAAAAAATAATAGTTGAACCAGTCAATATTCTCTGTGAGGATAAAAACATTATTCCTCAAAGCCAATTTGGGTTAAGAAAAGAACATTCAACTGAACATGCCACCCTCCTCCCTTGCAATATAATATTTTGCTCGTCCAATATTTAACAATTCAAAACCTGAGATCTTGAAAAATGCACGATTTCATTAAACATAGACATTAAAAAGGCATTTGATCATCCTTGCTGCAAAGGCATGATTTATAAATTATTAACACTTAATTTTCCAACATGGCTAGTGCGAATTATTCAAAGTTTTCTTTAAAACCGATTCTCATGAATATTTGTCAAAACTGAACAGTCGGATCCTTTCCAAATACTTTCAGGAATTCCGCAGGGATCAATATTGGGTCCCATTTTGTTTAACATATATTTATATGATTTCCATTTTGTTACTTGAATGATGAACCTAATGGAATACTATTTGTCAACGATACCGTCATAGTAGCCAGTGACGTGCGATCATATAAAGCTCTATTTAAAATAGAACAAAAGGTACCCTTACTTCAAGGCTATCACCAAAAGTGGGTTTAAATATAAATACGGATAAATGTAGCAACATGCTTTCGAAACGCTAGTTGAAAAGATCATCGTTTTGCAGTTGTAGAAAGTAAAACTCTCCCTTGAAATAAATGTTTGACCTATTTGATTACGAACCGAAATGAAACACTTAGGTACTTACTTCCATAATATGCCCGAAAGACATTATGTAAGGCCAAATGTGTTACTGTGAGATAAAAGCCAGTACTGCACTGCAAAAGGAATGCTCAAAAATAAAAAACATTGATTCGGCTTACGGATTTCGCTTCTGGTTTACTAATTCACTAGTACCCATCGCGTGATGTTTAGTGCGTAGGACTGTCTTGTCAGAGATCTTGGGTTCAATCCCTGCTTGTGCCATCTAAAGTTTTTTCACGAGTACCTACTGCTTCTTGCAAGGAATTGACAAATCCTCCTAAAGTAATTCTTGTCATGAGAAGTGCTTTCTGAAATTAGCCGTTTGGATTAGGCTCAAAACTATAGGTCCTATTTCACAAAAAGGATCTTGAACGGTTTGAGAAAATAATTTTGAGATTTTATTGTGGACTAGAAGAACGAATACAAAATATTTCACAAATAAGATAATTTATGAAGATTGCAAAACGATTCCGCTGGTCCAATATTTAACAAACCTTGCAAAAAATAAATTAAAACACTGCACTGATGTACGCCGCCGGAAGCAAGCGTACTCCAGAACTTGCTCACTTTCCCCTTAACATTTTTAAAACACAATGGCAAACTCTTATTTCTTTAAAATTAAGCAGCATTAAATTTGAGTTTTATTTTAACTTAAAAACCACATGTCTAAAAAAACGCCCTTTATGTTGATAATTTTGTATGGAAGAAAAAAAACAGCTAAAATCTCCCATACAATTTATAGTATTTTAGTTTTTTGAATCAGACTAATGTATACATAAATTGGCAACATTTTCGTAACTATTTTGTAACTACATACATACATATGTATGTTTTGTTAATCTGCGTACATAATGTTCCTACATTATGTACATATGTATGTACATGCATACATATGTACATACATATTTATGCGGCTACATGAAGCTATGTAAATACATATGTATATATACATATTGTAGCATATTCATAATGCCAATATGATCTAATACACAGTTAATAGAATTCTATTTATAAATCATTACGAACTCGTGTTCAAATAATAGCTTACCTTTTGCGTAGGTTTTGAGAATATTTGGAAAAGTCTCTGGAATTGCAATTTGCTCTGAGCAATATAACTGAACCATGGCACACTTCTGAGTTTGACTTGGAGGCAACATTTTATGTATATGAATTTTATATTTAGACACGAAAAAAGAAAACTTAAAATATCAATTTATTTTGCTGAATTCACACTTTTTACATTTATAGTGTCACTTCTCTAACGTTCTTCTCGCAGACAGAATTTTGATAGTTTCCTATCTTTGCATAAACTAAAAGTAGTTTTCTTTTGAAATTTCGGTGTAAGGTTAGAATTTTGTATTCTGTTTGTCCAAATACTATCACCAAGGATACTTATGTGTTCACCAACCCTTACCGGCAGCTGTCGGTAGCACAGCCCAACATAGTGCTAGACTATATCAACTTAAACATTTTGTGGGGATATTTGATAGTGCTTGAGTTTCATTGTTTGTTTTCCGAATTCTTGTTGCTTTAGGAATAATATAATTTGCAAATCCTAATAAAATATTCAAATATATGTAAAGTGTATAAATATTTAGAAGTATATGGAGCATATATTGTAAAAATAGAAAAGATTTTTATAAAGAAAATATGGTATTCGTATACCATACCTATACTCCTTTCTCTTAGAAAGTATCTTATAGATTCTTTCTGGTCGGGTGAAGTTTATGATTTCAGATTAGAAACATAAATGGAGTTAAGGAACAAAATAAATACATATTGCCACACAAAATATCGAAGAAGCTTAATTTTAAGGCAATTGATGAATTATTTTGCTTAGTAAATTTAATTTTGCATTTTTTATAAATTAGAAAACTTAATTAAAAGACCAAAAAATTGACATTTTATTGACACCAAAAAGTTTTGAAATCTCCAAGGAGAAACCATCGTGTCAAAAATTTCATAGTCCAAATCTCCGAAATATCGCGATTTATTTGCATGATATACTCGTATTTAGTTATGAAATGATGAGCTTGATAAATTGAAGCCTTTTGCACTTCATCTAAAAAGGTCAAGAGAAAAATAATTTGAAGTCAATATCTTTTTTTGTTGTCCTAATACTTGAGTCGTAAACAATTTTTTATCAGTTTTATGTTGTTTTCGTAGGTTTTCGTTTTTTGTTAAGAAAGTTGTCAGTTGAATTTTTTTTTGAAATTAACTAAAAATTACTACCAATATTGTGTGAATGATGAAATAGTTTGATTTCAAAATTTTTAGTGGAAAACTAATTTTTACTAATTTTAGTAGCATTTCATAAAAGCTTCTATTTCTTATACAAACAAATACAGATTGGATTTTTAACTTCCCATAGGAAGTTATTGTAATGGGTCCGATTTGTCGAATTGAAAATTTTGACTTTTCTCGACGTCTCAAGGTCCCTAGAGTCGAAATAAAAGATTTTTGAAAGAAGTCTGTGAGTGCATGTGTACGTACGTTCGCGACGTTTTTTTCGTCGTCCATAGCTCAAGAACCAGAAGAGATATCGACCTCAAATAAATGTTGTTATATGGATAATAAGGCAGACAGATGCAGAAAGGGCTCTCAAGAAAATTGCGTGGGTGGTTTTTTTACCATAGCAAAAAAAGGTGAACATTTTGGTTAACCCTAAATATCTCATGAACTAATGACGCTAGAGACTTGAATTAAATTTTGTATTATATATTGTAATGTGATACCAAACAAGAATATTTTTGGAAAAAAATTCAATTAACGGTTTTTTTTATAAATCAAAAAAACTGAACAAAAATTTGTCGCCTCGAAAATTTTACGACCAAAATATGATTTCATCTCCAAAACAATTTTGTGCAACGAAGAATAATGTTTTTAACATCTGGTAAAATCTTGAGAAAAATCGAATTGACAGTTTTTATTATAAGAAATAAAAACCTATAAAAAACATTACTCAATAAGTTGGTAAAAATTGAATTTAGACTCAAATATTTTTTCGAAACCTTGAAATTATGGCTTCAAACTTATTTTATCTCATAAGAAATATGATTTTCTACATTCTGTAAAATTTAAAAAAAAATCGAATTGACAGTTTTTTTACAAAAAATAAAAACCTAAAAAAAATATTAATAAAAGTTAGTAAAAATTTATTTTCGACTCAAATATCTTTTCAAAACTTTGAGATATTGACCTTAAACTAATTTGTTATTTTAAAAAATATTGTTGTGAATATTCAGTAAAATTTTGAGAAAAAAAGAATTGACAGTTTCTTACCCAAAAATAAAAACCTAAGAAAAAAACATTACTAAAAGTTGGTAAAAGTTGACTTTCAACTCAAATATCTTTTCAAGTCTTTAAGATATGGACTTTAGAATAATTTTTTGTTATAAACAATATTGTTTTCAATATTTGGTAAAATTTTGAGAAAAAATCAAATTGCGAGTTTTTTACAAAAAATAAAAACCTAAAAAAACAAGACTGAAACTTAGTAAAAATTTACTTTCGACTCAAATATCTTTTCAAAAATTAAAAATATTGGCTTCAAACTTATTTTATCTCACAGAAAATATTGTTTTCAACGTTCAGTACATTTTTTATAAAAATCCAACAGTCCGTTTTTTCATAAAAAATTAAAATCTACAAAAAATAGTACGCAAAATTGGTAAAAATTGATGTTCGGTTATCGATATCTCGTGAACAATAGAAGATATTAACTTCAAATTAATTTCATTCATCCAATTTGTATTTGTTTATACCTATAAGAAATATTTTTTTTTTAAGAAATGCTACTAAAATTGGTTAAAATTTGTTTTCGACTAAAAATATCGTTAACAAAAATAGATTTTGAAATCAAACTATTTCATTATATGCAAAATATTATTGGTTGTTTTTAAAATTTTAAGAATAATTCAACTGAGAACTTTTTTAACAAAACACGAAAACCTACAAACTTTTAAGCAAGACAAATCGACAGATAGGATGGGAAGTTATCAGTGTGGGTAGCATCCCAGCCTCTTTTTTTAATATTTATAAAAACTGTAAAAATATCGGTCAAACAACTAAAAACATGAAATATTATGGCAGTGTTTGAAGATTGTATAAGTTTTAGTTGTTTTCAAAGCTCTTTTTCGGATTCTTTCCAAAAGATTACATTACATTACATTACACACTTGACACTACTCAGCACATAAATGTACAGAGTAGAGAACACAGCACCTTGAGCGACTAGACTATATAAGGTGATAACAATACAAGACATTAATACAAGACAGAAGGACAGAAGAGAAAGAACAACGGAAAGAAAAAACACATGACAGCAGCACGCGGTAGGTTTCGAGACGGTCCTCCATCTGACTACTAACCACGCTCACTGATGCTTGATTTCGGTGATTTCCAAAAGATTCAAACTTGTTTTAGGGGCACCTGCTCAAACATGCGGGTTATATTCATGTTTTGGACGAAGTAAGCTTTCGTAAATTATAGCCAAATCTGAAGGGGAGCAAAATTTGTTACACCTTATGCTGAAATCCTAAGCACTAATCAGCATTTTTGGTAATGTCGAATATATGATAATTCCATAAGAGATGATCTGTGACAAACATTCCGTGTACTAAAAGTAGATTACTCATGTATAGTAGCAACATGGGTAGGTTATGCTTTAATGGCAAGAGACAGTATTGAGTTGTTGATGCGTAAAATTCTTCACGGTTTCGAAATCCCTCATTGTCTAACTCCGAGGGACAAGGATGAGTATCCGAAAACGAGTATAAAAGTACTGTAGTCATCAAAACAGTAGAAAGGATAGTTTTTGTATTTCCGAAACTATGAGCCAAAGCAACTCAACTTTCTAAATATCACTCAAAATTAATTTACAGGGTTTATGAAATTGTATCAGAATGATGTAGGCAGGTATTGTTTTTCAATCTCTTACGTATTGTATGTCAACACACATAAATTTAATGGTAAAGTCTATTTTTTTCCTGTTTTCAAAAGGATACATACATTCATCCACTTTTTGTAAAAAAAGAAACGTATTTCAACAAATAATTTAAACATTAAATTTGCAGAAAACATTTTTACATAATTAATTGTTAGTTTATTTGATAGCCTTATATCATATATCATATATCATATATCATATATCATATATCATATATCATATATCATATATCATATATGATATATCATATATCATATATCATATATCATATATCATATATCATATATCATATATCATATATCATATATCATATATCATATATCATATATCATATATCATATATCATATATCATATATCATATATCATATATCATATATCATATATCATATATCATATATCATATATCATATATCATATATCATATATCATATATCATATATCATAAGTTTGTAGTTAAAGACGAAAATTCATTTTTGGCTATCTTATGCAACCAATTGTCTGATGTACATATTACGAAATTGCTAGATTTTTTAGATAAAGTATTTTAACTGTTGTAAAGTATTGTAAAAACAATAATTTTGCTTTCCATATTTCATGTTAAGAAAAATTGGCATATATCATATATCATATGCTCTGACACCAATATCTTACTTCTAGGTGACTTTAATTTACCACACATTGATTGCGTTCCATCGGAAGACGAATCTTGCCTTGAAGCCTCTCTCTCTTCTTCACAATTGGAACTATCTTTTCTCGATAAAATCCTTTTTACTGACTTACAGCAAACAAGCTGTATTAAAAACTCAAAAAATCAAATTCTCGATTTAGTCTTTTCTTCTGACGCTATTAGTACTCTTGTTCTAGAATCTAGATCAGGAATTACTAATATTGATAAATATCACCCCCCCTTGGACATTTTTCTTGACTTAAGTAATCACCTTACTGAAAACAGTAATTCCTTTGATTGCTTATATAATTTTGACTTCAGAAAATCTAATTTCCAGTTGTTGTCTGAAGATTTAACCATTTCTGGAATTGCTGATAATTTAGCATTTTCTAATATTGACGAAGCAGTTTCAAATTTCTATATGATCTTTAATAATTGTTTAGAAAAAAATGTACCTTTAAAGAAATCAAGAAATACAAACTTTAGCCACCCTTGGTACACGAAAGAATTGCGTTTACTGCGTAACAAAAGAAATAAAGCATGTAAAGCTTATCTCAAGACTCTGTCTCCAATCAATTTCTCTTTTTATGTTGAACTATTTAACGAATTTAAATCTCTTTCAAATTTTTTATATGATATTTATGTTTCTGATATGGGCACCTCTTTGAAAGAGAATCCTAAAAAATTTTGGAAACTTGTAAACTTAAAGAAAAAATCAGATGGCTTTCCAGTTAACTTCACTTACAAGAATCTTTCTTTAAATAAAACTGTTGATATCTGTAACGCTTTCGCAACAAATTTCCGTGAATCTTTTGTTATTAGCCCTCAAGAAATTGATGAAGTATATTTTCATAATCTTCACTCCTTTTCGCAAACTAGCTGTAGTCACATCCCTGTGCTACAGAGTACGGTCCTTGATCTTTTATCCGCGTTGAATGATGACTGCTCAGCCGGTCCCGATGGTATTCCCGCGATAATTTTAAAAAAGTGTAGTAATGCTTTAGTTGAACCCCTTACGTTCTTATTCAAACTTTCTCTAAAAACAGGTAAATTTCCCAGTATATGGAAGAAGTCATTTCTTAAACCAATTTTCAAGAAAGGTAACAAGGCAGATATAACAAACTACAGGCCCATTGCAAAGCTTTCTTGCATACCTAAATTGTTTGAACAAGTTGTTTGTGAAAGTGTAGCATTTTTTAGTAAAAATCTCATTTGCGAACAGCAACATGGTTTTGTGAAAAAAAGATCAACCGTTACTAATCTCCTCACATTCTCAAACATATGTTCAAACGCTTTAGAACAAGGGTATGAAGTTGACTATGTATATACACTGACTTTTCCAAAGCTTTTGACCAACTTAGCCACGGAATTATTGTATTTAAACTTAAAGCTCTTGGTTTTCCACCATTTTTCTTAGCTTGGATCAAATCATACCTTGAAAACAGATCCTATGAGGTAAAATTTAGAAATTGTCATTCTGAACCTTTTGTTGCTCAATCTGGTGTTCCCCAGGGAAGCCATCTTGGCCCTTTTCTATTCAACCTGTCTATAAACGACGTATCGTCTTGTCTACGCTCAAGTGATGTTCTTATTTTTGCTGATGACATGAAAATTTTTAAAATAATAAAGTCCACCCAAGATCGCATCCTTTTACAAGCAGACATTGATAGTTTCACATTTTGGTGTGCCAAAAATAGCCTTACCCTCAACCCTTTTAAATGCCAGACGATAACTTTTACTAAAAAACGAATCAGTAGTGTATTTGATTATTTTATATCAAAGCAAAAACTCGGTCGCGTCTCCACAATTAAAGATTTAGGTGTTCATTTCTGTTCCAACTTAGAATTTACACATCACATTAATTTTATTGTTAATAAAGCAAGTTCTATGCTTGGTTTTATAAAACGCTGGGCAAAGGAGTTCAATGATCCCTATGTTACTCTTTCTTTATACAATTGTCATGTTCGTCCTCATCTTGAATATGCTTCGCAGGTATGGACTCCCTATTACGAAATTCATAATAAACGTATTGAATCAATTCAACATAATTTCATTCGCTTTGCCCTAAAGGGTCTTCCTTGGGATGATCCTTATGATCTGCCTCCCTATGAACATCGTATTCAGCTTCTTCAATTGCAAACTCTCCATCAAAGGCGTGTTAATAATGATTTAATATTTTTTCATCAACTTATTAATGGTGAAATTGATGCACCTTATTTGCTGTCTTGTATACATTTAAATTACCGAGGCGGAACTCATCACTTGCGTGCTTTTGACTTTATACATATTGACTTCCATAGAACTAACTATGGAAAGAATGAAGCTTTAAGTCGAATGAGCATTTTATATAACTTAAACTGTTCATCGATAGATTTAAATTTAAATAAGGTGGGATTAAAATCATTGTTTAGAACCAGTGCTCCACTATCGTAATCGTCTTCATTTTTATTTTTTGTTGTTCTGTAATAATTCATGTTAAATGTTAATTATGTTTTGTATTTTGTGCGTGTGTTAGGCTTTAATTGTATTATTATCTTACTAACAACTAACACATGCACTAATGATGAGCCTCTGATCGTGGTGTGACGCTTGCTGTAAGCTAACTACTTTCTGAAAATTCTGAAGTGTAAAAAAAAAAAAAAAAAAAAAAAAAATATATCATATATCATATATCATATGTCATATATCATATATCATATATCATATATCATATATCATATATCATATATCATATATCATATATCATATATCATATATCATATATCATATATCATATATCATATATCATATATCATATATCATATATCATATATCATATATCATATATCATATATCATATATCATATATCATATATCATATATCATATATCATATATCATATATCATATATCATATATCATATATCATATATCATATATCATATATCATATATCATATATCATATATCATATATCATATATCATATATCATATATCATATATCATATATCATATATCATATATCATATATCATATATCATATATCATAAGTTTGTAGTTAAAGACGAAAATTCATTTTTGGCTATCTTATGCAACCAATTGTCTGATGTACATATTACGAAATTACTAGATTTTTTAGATAAAGTATTTTAACTGTTGTAAAGTATTGTAAAAACAATAATTTTGCTTTCCATATTTCATGTTAAGAAAAATTGGCATAGTTCTACTCTGCATTGTAAAGAAAAGGAATTAAAAATAAAAAATTCTAACAATTTTTTTTTAACCGTACATACAGAATGTGGATTGCTTTACCCAGCTCTGTTTTTCCCTATCATTTTGATATTCAAAACTTTAAGACCAATGTGCATCGGTATCTACTCTTTAATCCTTCCCTATTTTCCTAAAACTCGCATAAACATGTTAAGGGTATTAATAACCCCTTGTGAGCCATCACGGCTGGTTAAAGCTCCATATCCTTTTCATAAAATTTTCTATGACCAATACCTACAGCTTTTAACAAATTTCATCAGTAGGGTCTTGCAACGATTGTTAGGCATTAGCAATTACCTTATGTTTCACATTGCCCCAAAGATCAAAAACCTTAAGGTATTGAATCGCAAAATCTCGCTGACCAATTGTGTTAATTTCTTTGAGAAATAGCATAACCAGTCAAGTTTTCTGGCAATTTACAGTGCCGTAAGTTTAATTGACAAATGGCAAAAGATGACAGATTCCAAAGCGAAAGCTACCTAAAGAGCGGACTATTCAAAATAATACATGTATTTTTGGAAAACCCAAAGAGAGACCCTTATTTTCTTACAGAACAAATTGCTATTTTCAAACTAAAGCTGATTTTTTTTTCCAAATTTAAGAGGTAACCACTTTTTCAGGTTTTATTATTCAACATTTTATAGAGATATTGGAACAAAAGTATTCAATTTTGATGACTAACAAAACAGACACAATATTGTATGGTTTTGTGTTGTGTGTTCCTTTTTGCATAAAAAGTAAAAGACCTCACAATACACACCCTCGACACTTTTGAAGTCCCAAACAAAACTCCAGGCCTCGAAACAAACTACAACTACAACCATGACTATAAGACATATCAACTTTGCATTTATGGTATATATGAATTTTTGTGTGAATAACTATAGATATAGGTATTCCTTCCTACCTGCTTTTGAATGTTAGGCCATTAACAGAATATTTGCATACAGCAACTGTCATCCTGTAGTTTAAATAGCTCACCCATTTCCATTAGCACAAAAAGCAAAATAATATAAAAATAAAAAAGTAAAAATATATCAAAAAAGAAAAATAACTGAAACAAGATAAAACATCCTCGCAAATAAACAGAAAGAGGAAAACAATTTACCAAAAGCAAAAAAGGGCACAAAACGTCCAGAGTGTCAGCTTCAAGCATCCAACATCAACTCCACAGCATTCATTCCTATTTCTACAAAGCAACAACACTCTGAATGTATAGAGAAAGTGTCATTGTACGGAACACACCAAACCATTATGACATTCATCATAAACCAGTTCGAAATCAAAGCCTCATCCGATCCTTATCAATTTCTACCCTCAATCCTTATGATGCGATGGCTGCTGCTGATGTAGCCTAGCCAGCCTCTGTGCCTCCTGCTTTTCAGTTATTTTTCTGTTGCTTTTGCTTTTGCGTCCAATTTAATGGAACACAAATACTCACATTTGTAAGTTATATATTTTCTATTTTTCGTTTTTATGCGATGCTTTCTTTATTCCTTTTCCTATCCTTTCAAAGGATTTTTATCACATCAACTGTTCCAATTCCTAACCATCATCATCGTCGTCATTATCATTCTCTTCATTTTCATTGACTCGAAAAGAATCCTCTTGCTTCTTGGTCCCTGATGTTAAAAATATATAGTCTTCGTAGGTATTCTGGGTATATTCAAGGACTTCACATAATTTAGATCCTATTTGGTGCGCTCTATGGAACACTGAACAGATGGAAATGGAATGAGCGCAAACCAAATACAAAATATCAAGCTTCAAGCCTCATCTAACAACTAACAACCTCTTCTCTGCGCGAATATCTCATTACCGCGTGTATGGTTTCCAAACACAAAAACTATAAACTCAAGGGTGTTGTTTAGTATAAAATGCGATGAATGATGAATGCAGGTCGTGCTCGCGACACGCTAAGGGCTACAAGACAGTTTTCAAAAAAAAAAAAAAAAATATATATATACATAAATATGATGGTTGTCTACATTGGAATACCCGCGCATTTGTATGCAAATGTGCCCCCAAAACCTATTCCCAAAGATTCGACTTGACAAATCCTTGGGGGCAGAATTTATTATTTCAACAAGCTGCGATGTGATGGTGTGGATGGATCGTTTGTCTGTGATATATATTATATAAGAGCTATCCTAATAAAGCTTGACCATCTATCTATTCAACATCATCAGTCCTTATAATATGTATGTTAAGCACTTGTGTGAAGAAGGTATAATTTAGGTTTAACATAATGGACGATCTTAAAGGCTAATGGAAGCCATCATTACAAGGAGATAAAACGATATCTTAGAACAAATTAATTTATTTGAGGTCCACCATTCCTTTTTTGGGACATGTTGTGAGGGTATAGTGACAGTTAGAAGCAGTTATTTATCACCATGGACAATCTTGGAGGGTTTTTAAATTCGTAGCATAAGGTGGTGTATGCACGTGAAAAATCGCTGTGTAAAGACTCATAACTATCAAATCGTGGGCATTTGTGCTATAGAGCTTCTTAAAATATAGTTTAAATTATAGACAGTCTCTCAAGTCAATGGAAAGGTGTGGGAAAAAAGTTATCTTATTAGTTTTTTTGTTGTTTTTGTAGGTTTTCATGCTTTGTAAAAAAAGGTGTAAGTCTGTATTTTCCTCGAGATTTTTAGTCGAAAAACAATTTTTACCAATTTTTCCATAATATGTCAAAAACGTTATTTTTCGTTCCATAAAATAATGTCGGAGGTAATATCATTTTTTGTTCTTAAAATGTTTAAGTTCAAGAATATTGTTTTTTCTGTTTATTTAATTTATACAAAAACCGTTAGTAGATTTTTTTAAAAATTATACTAATTTGGTCTTGTGTAAAATTATATAATTTAAAATTTAATTGAAGTTGCTAGAATCATTAGTTCGTGAGAAATTGGGGTTCAAAGATATCGCTCTAAAAATCTTTGATTTATAGATTCTAGTTATCTAGAATCTTTTAATTAGAAAAATCGGACTGCTTACAATAACTGGGGAAGTTGGGAAGTTATAAGGACACGAACATAAAATTAAAAGCCTTCCCTATCACTGTTCCACAACTTATCATGTGCATTGGGTTTCATTGCATTTGCAAGGTTTGAAATAGCTGTGCCCTTAACAACGGATAACATAAAATTATTGTTTGTTTCGGTTTACGTGTCGTCACTGCTAAGACATAACACTTTCAATATTCGTGAGCTAAGTTTCTTCCAGCATGCCTGTTTCTAGCAAGCCAGCTATTTTGGCATTAAGTAAAACTGAGAAGAGGCTATCAAATTACTACGGTCCTAATTTTCTATAATCATGTTTTGTCTGTCCGTTTCCATCAGTTGTTTGTTCATATCCTTAATTAAAATCGTTACTATGGGCCATTTGAACTAACACAATTATTCTTCTTAGCTTCTTTGATAAGCTCAGACAACACTCTAAGGAGTGATTGCTGAGATTTTTGATGATTTTGACCATCTTATTCAGCTGGTGAACGAGCCCACTCGAATATCAGACGTTGTTGTCGAGCAGAAAGTACTCATGACTTTTTTCTTATATCTGACCCTGATAATAATCCTTCTATTCAAGGCATAACTCACCATTTTCTCGTATCCACTGATATGTCACCGAAATGCTCACCAGGTAAGGAAAAAACACATAGAAGACCCAAGAAAACCGAAAAAGTTCAAACAAGCGATTAAGACTTACAACACCCATATTCGAAGTACTAAATTTTTACATGACCAATAGTTACGGAAAAAAATACTGCATTTTCGAAAGGCAGTACAAATCTCTAGAGGAAACTAATCTTTATGCTGGGCAGTTCACCGCCAGCTCATCGCTGCAAAGCTAACTCAGCATTTACTTTTAAACTTAATTTAGCTAGAGCCCTAAAAGATATTGACATACACAAATCTGCTTGCCCAGTTGGTAGCCTCACCTTTATTCCCTAGAAGTCTTCTTTAATACTTGGATATCTTCACCATTGACTGCGGTTCCACTATGATGTTTCCACTTTCGTCTTTGAAGCCTTCTGTTCGAGGTTTATGAATTTGTGAATTTCGTTTTACCTGCTCATAAAACTTTTGAACTTCATTTCTGCTTTTGAACCTCTCAACATCTTTGACAGCACGCTTCTCATTCTCTCTCTTTTTTCTTCTGAGAAGTAGGTGTTCCTCTTTTCTTTTCTGCTTATAGAGCTCGTGATTAAACTTGAACCGGGTTTCAAGGCATCTCCATCTTTCATTGTATCTTGTTATCGAAGTGGCACCCTGAAATTTCGCAATAATTTCAAATATGTAAAAAAGACTTTTTTTTAATTCAGTATTGTTTATTAACATTTAATATTATTAATTAATGTACAAAATAAACAAATGGAAGAACTTTTAAATAAAAATAATAAAATGGGTGGCGCAACAGTCCAATGAGAACTAGGGCGTAGTGACTTACAACTCTCAACCATTCCTGTGTGCGAGTACTGTTGTCTGGGATGGAGGGGACCTACAGTTTTAAGCCGAATCCGAACGGCAAATTTGAGAAAGCACTTTTTATGACAAGAATTACTCTTGGAGAATTTGTCAATTCCTCGCAAGAGGCAGTACCCGTGAAAAAACTTAAGACGGCATAGGCAGGGATCGAACCCAAGACCTTTGGCATGACAATCCAACGCACTAACCATCATTCCACGGGTACTACAAGAACTTTTAAATAAAACACAAAATAAATGAGTTTTTGTTCACTGAGTAGTGCGTATTGCCTCCCCTTACTTCTATCAAAGCTTTAATCATCATCGGCATACCTTGAACAAGGTTTTTTACGATTGCGTCGTCCGAATTATCCCACTCCTCAATCTGCCCAGATTTCTGCCGACGCGACGTAGTGTCCCGGGAAGAGCAGGGCGCTTCCTTATCATTTATTTCAGCAGATCCCAAATATGTTCGATGGAATTCATGTCCGGGATCATGGCAGGCCAAGCCATCACAACGACTTCTACTTCTTCCAAGTAGTCCGCAATGCACTTGTCAACGTGAGGTCTTGCATCGTCTTGCATCAGCAAGAAATTTTCACCAATAAATGGTGCGAAAAGAATCCAATATTGTTCCAAAATTTTGGTGATTCAATAATTGTAGTTCACCGATCGTTCCACTTTGCACAACCCAGTTATTCCGTGCATGGAAATTCCTGCGCACACCATGACGTTACCTCCCCAGAAATTTTCCCGCTGGGCAACTGTTGTCGAATGGTATCTGCCACCTGATCTTCTCCACACTCTTTTACGCCCTTCTGATGAGCGTAGACAAAACCTGGACTTATCAGTGAAGAAAACTATATTCTAGTCGGTCTCGGTTCAATCTGGGTGAAAGCGAGCAAATTCTATTAGTTCTTGCTGTATCGTGATTTGTGAGTCTTGGTTTAAGACCAGAATACTCTCCATTAAACCCCACGCCCGCCCCACCGTTTAAGCAAACAGTGGTCCCTCTCACTGATTAAAGTCTGTGAGACACTTCAAACGCTGTTTGGTGACGATCTCTAAGGCTTTGAAGCACCAAATATCTCGGCAAAATAAAGCGGTATATTATCAAAATAATAACAACAAATCATAAAGTATGACTGTGCCACTTTTTTTTGTAACTCAGTCTATTAAAAAGAACAAAAATTTAATAACCAAAACAAATACTGAGCATAACATAAACGAAAATATACAAATTGTATAAAACAATAATAAAACCGCCAAATTTTAACGAAGAAATTCTATTTCAAATAAAATATAAATCTATACTATTATATAAAAGCGAAACCATTTTAAAGTTTGTAACGCATGATCTCAGAAAGTAGTCAACCGATTTATTTGAAATATATTTTATTATTTTCTATATTGTTATTAGAGTGTTTATGGCTTTAATTTTTTTTCATTAATTATTTGTCAAACTTAAATATTATTAATTTTACATTTTTTGTCCATTTTTTTTTTTCATTAATTGACTTATACAACCACTCATATCATAGAACCTATACAATAATCGACAAAGATTAGCATTGCTTCATAAAGTCAATTTTGTTGCGCAAATTTTAAGCCTAAAATCACTTCTAAGTTAAACATACAACCTGAGAAATAAATAAAAACAAATTATAAAATTATAAACTTTTTGAATTTATTTCATCCAGGAAATTAGATTCAATCACAATCGCGAGGTCGCTGCTTTGTTTCATTTCATTATCATTCCAACATTTTTAATTTTCTTTTCTTCCCATGCTCTTTCTCTCTTAATATTGGTTCCATTTAATAGTTACGTTTTTTCTCTTACCTATCTACCTACAATCCTACATATTCAATTTTTCTGTATTGTTTTATACATAGTTCATTAAGTAACCTACACACACAAATTATTTTTTTGTTTCTTTAATTCTATCGTCACATCGCTGAGCAGTGTGGGCTCTTTTTTTAAGTTACTATGGACATTTAATTAACTATAGTGCCGTGCACATGAAATGCCGATTTATCTAAAGAAAAATTAGATCTTTTTAACTTCCCATAGGAAGTTATTGTTATAGGTCCGATTTGTCAAATTGAAAATTTTGACATTCCTCGACGTTTCAAGGTCCCTAGAGTCGAAATAAAAGATTTTTAGAAAGATGTCTGCGCGTGCGTGTGTACGTACGTCCGTACGTCCGTACGTCCGTACGTTCGCGACGTTTTTTTCGTCGTCCATAGCTCAAGAAAGAGAAGAGATATCGACTTCAAATAAATTTTGTTATACAGATAATAAGGCAGAAAGATGCAGAAAGGGCTCTCAAAAAAATTGCGTGGGTGGTTTTTTACCAAAACATTCTAAAAAAAAGGTGAACATTTTGGTGAACCCTAAATATCTCATGAACCAGTGACGCTAGAGACTTGAATTAAATTTTATATTATACATTGTAACGTGATACAAAACAAGTACATTTTAGGGAAAAAATCCAAATAACTGTTTTTTTATAAATCAAAAATACTGAAAAAACATTCCAAAACAATTTTGTGCAGCGAAGAATGATGTTTTTGTCATCTGATAAAATTTTGAGAAACCCTAAAAAAAAAATTAATAAAACTTGGTAAAAATTGAATTTCGACACAAATATCTTTTCATAACTTTGAGATATTGGCTTTAAACTTCTTTTATCTTTCAAAATATATTGTTTTCAACATTCAGTAAAATTTTGAAAAAAATTGAATTGATAGTTTTTTTTCTAAAAAAATTAAAAACCTAAAAAAAACAACAATTCTAAAACTTGGTAAAAATTTACTTTCGACTCAAATAGCTTTTCAAAAATTAAAAATATTGGCTTCAAACTTATTTTATTCCACAGAAAATATTATTTTCGATATTCAATAAAATACAATCTACAAAAAATAGTACGCAAATTTGGTAAAAATTGATACATATACACAAACTTTTAAGCAAGACAAATCGACAGACGGGATGGGAAGTTATCAGTGTGGGTCGCATCCCAGCCTCTTTTTTATTTTTTTGGTTCGAGGAAGTGAATATATTATAATTCTTCCAATTTAAAAATAAAAAAAGTTCTATTATAATAGCTTGAATTATCAATTTTGTATCACTTCCTCGAACAATAAAACTGAAATTAAGTTAAAATTTTCTTTACAAATAACTCGAAGAAGGTATGTACTTACAATGACGTCGATAAAAAGAGCACACAAATGTGGGTAGGTTAAGTCAGTTGCACTGCACTGAACATGAGCAGATGAATAAAAAAATGTGTCTATGGATATTTACACACGCATACCTATAGATGTATGAGAACATTAAAAAAACAAATTTGTTTTTTTTTTACCGCAAATCTATACTATTATATAAAAGCGAAACCATATAATACATATAAACTAAAAGTAATATTTATTATTGTAGAAAATATGCTCAGTCCCATTGAGAAATTTTTTCATATGCTAATACTATAATATTCAAAAAATGTTCGTGGTTACAATTTGCGAAGCAACGCAAGCACGGGTAGGCTAGTATTAAATAAAATTAACACACAAAAAATATGGGTAGCAAAATTATGGTAAAACTAAATTTAATATAAACAAATAATTGTATTTTATTCATGTAAATCAAAAATATTTTACCATAGTATTGAGAGAAAGGAAATTATGGTATATTTAAAAGACAATAACTGTTTTGTTTTTCTCAAACATCTTAAAGTCAGTCTAAGTCGGACTTTCAGACGTGTAAGACGCGTAAACTCTATCGTGTGTGAGTATTTAATAATAATCAATCATTACCATGGGCGCTAGATCACCCAAACCCGAGGACAAGCAATTGTCCTTGGATAAAAAACTTTGTGGCAACATGGATCATTTATCTAATAAAAATACTCCAAATTGGAAAGATTCCAAATATTGGAATCCCCTGCAGTGTCAACCCGATAATGATCTTGAAGTAGAAGTAATGGACGATGTTGTGTCGCCAACTACTCAAAAAAAAAGCTATGTTCCACCAATTAAACTTCTTAAAAAACCAATTGAATTTGTGCATAACTTAATGAAATCATTAAATATCGCAGAATATTCATTAAAAAGATTATCTATTGGTATAAAAATAGTGTGTGAATCCATTGAAAATTATAATTCTGTCCTAGCTAAACTCAATGAAGAAAATTGTCAATTTTTTTCGCATGATCTGATTAGTGCAAGACATTTCAAAGTGGTGCTTTATGGCTTAGATGATGTTGAAGTAAATTCACTAAAAACAGAACTAATTAAACTCGGTTTGAAGTGCATAGATGTTAAAAAAATATCTAAAAAATATGATCATTATATTGACACTATCTATATCATTTCATTAGAAAATGGTTCAATCAAATTAAATGATTTAAAAAAAAAACTTTCGTTCAATTTTGCATACGCAAGTCAACTGGAACATACAACGTAAACTTAAAGGTAAATTAACACAATGTCACAATTGTCAGATGTTCGGTCACGGCGAACGTAATTGCCATATTAAAACATATTGTGCTATCTGCGCTGGTTCTCATCAGACTGTCGATTGCACAAATATGACAAATATTAAATGTGCCAACTGCAACGGTGATCATAGAGCGACTGACCCTACATGTATAAGTCGAACAAAATATTTGCAAATCAAAGAACGTTCATCATCAACAAAATCATTTTCGTCATCACAACGCTTGGCTGCAGCAACAACAACAACACAATGTGCTTTCACTCCTAGTCACCATCAACAACCGGTTTTATTAGAGTCAATGACCGATTTTCCTCCAATTCGTCAACGAAGACAAGCCCCCTTGGCCCTTAGATAAAATCAATGTACCCAGCAACTCAAATACACACCTTCAATCTCCAACAAATATTGCATGGTCAAATGGATCACATGTTGGTGTCACTGCAAGCCCTGTACCTATTAGCAACAACAATATATGCAACAACTAACTTTTTTCAATGGAAGAACTTAATTCTCTATGCATGGAGATGATATCAAGTTTAGCTAATTGTAAAACTAGAGTAGACCAATTTAATGCCATCGCACATTTAGCGACTAAATTTTTGTATGTAAATAATGATAAGTAACATGATGTTAAACGAATATATAAATATTATTACATGGAATGCTAGAGGTATTCGCAGCAAATACTTAGAATTTATAAATTTTTTAAATTGTAATATTGTTGATATTGCGTTGGTGACCGAAACTTGGCTTTCATCTGAAGTTAGGTTACCTTCTTCAAATTTTAATTGCTACCGCGTTGATAGAACAGACCAAAAGGGTGGTGGCGTTGCAATTCTAGTAAGAAAATCAATTCAACACTCACTTTTGCCAACTTTCGCTACTAAATGTATAGAAAACATTGGTATAGAAATTAAGGTAGGTAATGGAAAAAATATAAAGGTATTTTGCGCTTATTTCCCCGGCGGGTCATCATCTGAATATAAGAAAAAATTGCTTAAAAGAGATTTTTCTAAGTTTTTTTCACTTAAAAACGATTATTTGATTGGTGGGGATCTTAATTGTCGCCATAGAGATTGGGGTTGTCTACGAGCAAATGCTTGGGGCAATATATTGTCAAACCTTCTCCTCACATTTCCTGTCTCTGTTCTATTTCCGTCCAGTCCAACTTATTTTCCTTCATCGTCCCGTGGAAGTCCATCCGTGCTTGATCTGTTTGTTACTAATGTTCAAACTAAAATTTCACCACCTTTTACTGTGAATTCGTTAAGTTCAGATCACGTACCAGTTTTTTGTCATCTTCTTTGGTCAGGGGTTGAGAACGTTAAATGTTACTTAAACCTTAAAAATACTAATTGGTCATCTTTTCGTTCAAAAATTAAAAAGAAACTGCAAACAAATTCCTTAAATTTAGAAAATATTTCTAGTAATGCCGATGTTGATGGTATTGTAGAGACCTTTACTGAAACTATTTTAGGTTGTGTTGATGATTGCGTTCCAAAACAAAAGGTTAAAAATCGCTCAAAAATACTTCCAAAAGATGTTTTAGAACTGATTAAAATAAGAAATATTCATAGAAGGAACTGGCAGAGGTACCACCATCCCTTCTCTTAAAGTATGGTGTCGTACTTCAACAAACGTATTACTTCTGCAATTGAAAATTTACGAAATGAAGAATGGAACACAAAATTAAAATTCCTAGAACCTGGTGCAAAACCTTTTTGGAACATAGTAAAAATAATTAAAAACAAAAATAGAAATATGCCGTTCTTGAAAACACAGTCTGAAACAATATATACTGACTTTGAAAAAGCTGAAGAACTTGGCGCAGTTTTTTTAACAAAACATAGAGTCTCTCAACACTTAGGAGAAAACACAACAAACGCACTAGTTGAAGAAGCTTTAGAAAATTTTAACAACTCAGAAATTATAACTCCATCTCATTACTTTGTGAAAGACAATGACAATAAAAATATTATTAAAACATTAAAAGTAAGGAAAGTAGGTGGTATTGATAATATTAAAAACATTTATCTTAAAAATTTACCTCCGATAGGTTATGCATATCTTACATTCATAATTAATGCTTGCCTGAAACAGCAATACTTTCCAAATTCTTGGAAAGAAGCTAAAGTTATACCTATCATCAAAGCAGGTAAACCTTTAGAAAGTCCCCAAAGTTACAGGCCAATTAGCCTTTTAAGTAGTGTAAGTAAAATCCTAGAAAAAGTCCTTAAACAAAAAATAGGAAAGTTTATCTGTGATAAAGAAATTTTACCAGACCAGCAATTTGGATTTAGACAATTTCACAGCACCTCTCATCAAGTTAAGAGAATCTGCGAAATTGTCAAAAGAAATCGATCTCTAGATAGATCTAGTGGAATGATCATCTTAGACATTGAAAAAGCGTTTGATTCGGTCTGGCACCATGGCTTAGTTTACAAATTGTTACGTTATAATTTTCCACCTCACTTGAGTAAAATTGTTCAAAGTTTTCTGTCTAAACGTCGTTTTAAAGTGCATGTAAATTGTGGTGTTTCTAGTTTGTTTGAATTTAATTTTTGTGTTCCCCAGGGTTCTTTACCTGGGCCAATCTTATACAACATTTATACTTCAGATTTCCCGCATCTTGAAGATAGTGAATCAGCAATGTTTGCTGATGATACAGCAGTACTATCATCGCATAAGTTCAGTCTCAATATTGAGACGAATCTCAAAAATGCAATTGAATTATTGGAACGTTATTATAACAAATGGAAAATTAAGCTTAACTTGGAAAAAATGCAAGCGATCTTTTTTTCAAGAAAAAGAAAAGCTTGCTATCTTCCAAATAATCAGCTGCAAATCAGTGGTATAAATGTTGATTGGGAAAAATCAGTTAGATATCATGGTGTATACCTTGATTCTAAGTTAACGTTTCAGGAACATATAAACAAAACACTGAAAAAAATAAGTGTAGCCATAAAAATGCTTTACCCATTTATTCATAGAAAGTCTCTGTTATCAAATAAAAATAAAATAATACTGCACAAAGTAATTTTTCAATCTATCTTTCTGTATGGATGTCCCGTTTGGGGAGATTGTGCAAAATGCCACATACAAAAGCTACAAATCTCGCAAAACAAGATTTTAAAAATGATGTTGAACCTACCATGGCATTATTCAACACAAGAACTTCATAATAGAGCAGGTGTTGAATTGATTTACGAAAGAATTCAAAGATTAAATGAGCGATTTATGTTAAAATGTAGTTTTGCTGAAAATAGTCTCATTAGTGAATATTGTTTATAAAATAATTTTTTTTTTCTTTTCTTAATTTGTACATATTTGTATCATTTAATGTTATATATTACTTCTAATTATATCTCTTTTTATTTTACTTGCATGGAATTATTTATTTATTTAATTTATTGTTTATTTATTTATTTATTAATTTATTTGTTTATTTTCTTACGTGTTTATTTATTTATGTATATATTTTTGTAATTATTAATTGTTTATTTATTTATTCAATATTTTTGTTCATTTGCTTGTTTATTTATTTATTCACCTATTTATTTATTTATTCATCTATTTATTTATTTATTTATTTTTCTATTTATTAATTTATTTATTTTTCTATTTATTTATTTATTTATTTTTAATACAAATGTTTAATCATCTAGTCATTTTAGTTCTAAGTTTTCTCTTTTTATAGATAAAAAAATAAATAATAACCAAAAACAAATCATAAAAGAAAAAAAATGTATATAGAAATATATAAAATATAAAAAAAAATGTTAAAATATAATTTGCTTAATGAATTATATTACTATTATTGTTATTTATATATATAGATGTATATGTACATATATATATATTTTTTTTTTTTTTTTTTTTTATTTAAACGAAGGTTTTTTCTTTCGTGTTTTCCTTCAAACTCACTGTTATTATGTAAATAAATATTGTAAGAAAAAATAATGTTTCAGTAGAAAGATATAATGTATCAAATATTTGTATGTAAAATGTGCGGTGGCAATCCTTGAAAAAAATTATAACGAAATAAAGAAATCTATCTATCTTACATCTTAAAGAATGCTTTGCTCCTAATTTAAACGAATAATTTAACTTATATTACATTTTATTCACGTAATAGTTGATATGAAAAAAAATTACCTTATTTATTATTATAGCCACTTATTTATTAATTTTCCAAATAATTCAGTTTAATTGGAAAAACTAGAATTCTTTTCACATATTATTTATAAATATCCCAAAAAGTAAGTAGCTCAATAAATAAGTTGTGACGTCATGCATTCCACACTCAGTCTGTTCCCAAAAAAAGCTTCGTATACATACATACATACATACAAAAATTCTTTTCGATTAAAATTAGAAATCTTGCTTGGAGGTGGTAAGGCCACAAATATTTAATTTAAAGGTCCATATTATGAAAATACATACAATATAATAAAATAACACCGCATAACTTAAGTCTCTGTAATTAAAATTATTTTGATACGTTTTTCCGAGAACCGACATTAAAATTTTGATGTACACATAAACCAACAAAGTATTTTGATTTTTATTTTACTACTCGAGAGACAATTTTCTCACGTATCCTCGTAAAATGGTCTCGATTATTACATACAGTACAGCTTGTCCCAAAATCAATGGAATTATTCCTTTCGAACACGAAAATCCCATAATCAATACTCCACAATTGTTTGATTTCCTTAAACGTTCAAAACAGCACAACAACAACAACAATACAAAAGAAATGTATGTGCTCTACATACCTAAATAAATATAAATCCTTATATTTGCAAAGGTAATCTAGGAGAAATAATTTTATTTTCAATTCGTTTATCTGGAATTTTATATTAAAAAGTTTGTATTTTTATTTTCGTTGTTGTATAAAAATATTTCATTCAAACAAATGACACAGACAACTGAGTATAAGTGTGTTTTTCTTTTCTTGATAATTCAATTGCAGAGCTTCCACATGCCCCGCCAACACTTTGGACGGAAAGAGAACGATACGATCCTGGTGACATATTGCGGGCCAATTGTTCAACTCCTCCATCAAAACCAGGAGCGGGTATTGCGTTTTTCCTCAACAACATACCGGTAAGTCGTCTCATGTATAATATTGCTTACGTTATGTCTTGTCTCCTTTTCCTTTCTGTTATATTAAAACTTTTGCAGCGAAATGTCCTGTTTATTTTGAAGACTGAAGAAGATATCATTTAACAAAAAGGACCAAAACACGAAACAAGAAAAACCTAATAAATTTATAACACAAAACACAACTGTTTGAAAGTTTAGTTTTGAAAATCCTCGAAGAAAAATAAAACATGTGTTTGGCAATCATCTGAAAAGTTCTTATCCAAATACACACACATCGCAATCGACATTTGACACAGCGACGATTTTGACATTTTTATTTTGTATTTTCGAAAAAATACCAAAAATGTTACAACACCCAAGTTTTTTTTTTGAATTTGTGTGCTTAAAAAAGGAAGCTCGTTTTATTGTTGTTTTTGGTCGGTTGCTCCTGCCATAAAGGAAGTGCGAGGAATTTCGCAGCAAATCGATTTTGGTTAAAATAACAAAATGTATTTAATATTGTTTATCTATGTGTGGTGCAAATCCAGAGTGTGAGGTGGAAGGTCCTTGAAGCTTTTGTTTACATTTTTTTTTTGTTGTGAATAGATAAGGTTTGCTGTCGATGCTGATGTTGGGGGTACAAGAGGTACTTAATACCTACGAACCTATACATATATAAAAATTGAGGTTTGGTTCAATTGGTATATTTTTTCAAGGACGTGTAAATATTTGAAAGTGGGTGCGAAAATTTTGATGAAGTTATACCTTAGTATGTACTTACCACGTACCTAGCTGAGGATGGTGGTGTTTTATTGATTTTGGCTATTTTGAAATTGTGTTCAGGCAATAAAGATGTAGGTACTACCTATTATTTGTTTTACAACTTAATGATTTCTAAATAAAAACAGGTTTTTAAATAATTTGTATTGTTCTGATATTCGGTTTGTTTTATAGTTCACAGAAATGCACGAATTTTTATTTTTCATTATTTTTCTAAGAACAATATGACATTGAAACAAAAGTTTTGGATTTTTAAGGTTAATTTAGTTAACAATTAAATTAAAAAAGACTGATATGGACTTAATGTTTCTAGAACCGCCAGACGATATTTTATTGATCAATCAGTCAGTTCGTGAGATATTTGGGGTAAACTAATTTATTAACTTCCCATAGGAAGTTATTGTAATGGGTCCGATTTGTCAAATTGAAAATTTTGACATTTCTCGACGTTTCAAGGTCCCTAGAGTCGAAATAAAAGATTTTTAGAAAGATGTCTGTGCGTGCGTGTGTACGTACGTCCGTACGTTCGCGACGTTTTTTTCGTCGTCCATAGCTCAAGAACCAATAGAGATATCGACTTCAAATAAATTTTGTTATACAGATAATAAGGCAAAAAGATGCAGAAAGGGCTCTCAAGAAAATTAAATGGGTGTTTTTTTTACAATAGCAGTTTAAAAAAAAGGTGAAAGTTTTGGTTTAACCTAAATATCTCATGAACCAATGACGCTAGAGACTTGAATTAAATTTTATATCATAAATGTAACGTGATACAAAACAAGTATGTTTTTGGAAAAAAAATCCAATTAACGGTTTTTTTATAAATCAAAAAAACTGAAAAAAAAAATTTGTCACCTCGAAAATTGTACGACTAAAATATGATTTCATCTCCAAAACAATTTTGTGCAACGAAGAATAATGTTTTTGAGATCTGATAAAATTTTGAGAAAAATCTAATCGACAGTTTTTTTTATAAAAAAAAAAACATTACTCAAAGTTGGTAAAAATTGAATTGCAACTCAAATATCTTTTCAAAAACTTGAGATTAAGGCTTCAAACTTATTTTATCTTATAAGAAATATTGTTTTCAACATTCTGAAAAATGTTGAGAAAAATCGAATTGACAGTTTTTTTACAAAAAATAAAAACCCAAAAAAAAAATTAATAAAAGTTGGAAAAAATTGATTTTCGACTTAAATATCTTTTCAAAACTTTGAGATATTGGCTTTTAACTACTTTTATCTTTCAAAAAATATTATTGTCAACATTCAGTAAAATTTTGAAAAAAATCGAATTGACAGTTTTTTTTACAAAAATTAAAAACCTAAAAAACATTTAACAAAAGTTGTTAAAAATTGATTTTCGACGTAAATATCTTTTCTAAAATTTGATATTTTGGCTTAAAACTAATTTTTTCTTTTAAGAAATATTGTTTTCAACATTCGGTAGAATTTTGAGAAAAATCAGATCAACAGTTTTTTTTACAAAAAATAAAAACCTAAAAAAAAACAATACTAAAACTTGTAAAAATTTACTTTCGACTCAAATAGCTTTTCAAAAATTAAAAATATTGGCTTCAAACTTATTTAATTTCACAGAAAATATTGTTTTCGATATTCAGTAATTTTTTTATAAAAATCCAACAGTTCGTTTTTTCGTAAAAAATAAAATCTACAAAAAATAGTACGCAAATTTGGTAAAAATTGATACATATAGACAAACTTTTAAGCAAGACAAATCGACAGACGGGATGGGAAGTTATCAGTGTGGGTCGCATCCCAGCCACTTTTTTTATTTTTAAATTACTAAAAAAGCACAAATTGGATGTTTTTGAAAGTCTCTAAAACTAAAATAAAAAGAAGTGAATTCAAAGCCATCTGAAGAACGTGTTTTCGAAAATTTGACGAGTGGTTTTCAAAATGAAATAAAACGCATGTAATTTAAATGTATGACTTTATTATAAAAACAAGGATTTTAAATTGTGATTTAAAACGATTTCGTGTAATTTGAATAAATTCCAGTCCGCGAGAGGCCCAATTTTCGAGTACTTTTTGGCAATTGGGGCCGAATTTCAACAATAAGGTAGACAAGTGACTTGTAACCCCACACAAAATAGCGCATCAGTGTTAAATATCACGATCTTGCTGAAGGCCACTCCACAGGTCAATGACACAAAATAATGCGTGCACCAAAAATTTCCTTCAGTAAATTGATTGCTTCGTTGGCTGTATGGCATATAGTGCCGGGCGGCGCGCGCCGCGCCGCTGTGCGTCGATTGTATGGATAGAGTTGACAAAAATTAATTTTTCGAAAGTAACGTAGCTGTGTACAAAAACTGTTTCATAAATAAAATACATTGCAGATTTCACTTAATTGAAGACATTTTACGCCTCCTGCAACACCCACTTTTGATAAAAAGTCAGTTGTATGAAAACTTCTCTTGAGATTTTACATTTTTATTATATGATTTTTATGTTAGGTATACAAACGTTTAAATATATTTAAGATATAAATAATAAAAGAAACAATAGAAACTAAAAATAAAATATGAAGGATAAACTTTAACGAAGCAAGATCTCTATCATGAGTCTTCATCTAAAGTATTTGATGTAGGTAATAAATTTGTACAATTTTCTTCCATATAGATATATGTATGCACTGATATAACTCTGGTCCGCTTTTGAAAGCCTTGAATCCTTTTTTCTTAGAAACGAAATTAAAGGATAAGACTTTAAAAGTAATGTTGTCAAGAGTTCTGTATTTGTATTCATTCGGGATGATTTTCTTGTATGCAAAAGGCGATTTCTTTGGAACTCTTTGTGACTTGCCTCTAGTGTTTCTTCAAAAAGCTGCCCTGTTGGTATTTCAAAAGATGAAATTATATCTGGACCTCGTATCAGAAGATTATGGCCACTATTTGTCTTTAACTTCAGATAGCAATTCACAAAACTTATGTACATCAATAGAGAATCCTGAAGCTAAGGCTCTTAATATGATAGAAAATGTGTAAACGAGTTGTTTATCAAGTAATGTTATTTCTGACGTAATAATAGAATTATAGATTTTGAACAAAGGAGACCCTCTAAACTGCACCAACTATAGAGGCTTCAGTCTACTTAACATCGCTTATAAAATCTTCTCTGACGTAATATGTGAACGTCTAATTCTAAAGCCCATCGTCAACAACCTTATAGGTCCTTATTGGTATGGTTTTAGACCAGGAAAGTCCACAGTAGATCAAATATTCACATTACGGCAGATCCTGGAAAAAACCCAAGAACTCCAAATCGACACACACCATCTTTTCATCGATTTCAAGGCCGCATATGACAGCATCTACAGGGACGAGCTGTTTAGAGCCATGTCTAGTTTTGGCATCCCTGCAAACTCGTCCGTTTGTGCAGGATGACCATGGAGAATTCACGCTGCTCCATAAAGGTTGGAAACAACGTAACAGAACATTCCAATGTCAAAAAAGGTTTAAGACAAGGTGATGCGCTGTCATGCGATTTTTTTTAACATCGTACTTAAAGGAATAGTGCAGAGGTCCCATGTCAACACTAGAGGCACTATCATTCAAAAGTCTTTCCAATAACTCGCATTTGCTGCTGACATTGACATAGTCGAAAGAACTCAGCGTGATGTCAGTGGGGCAGTGAGTATTAAAGCAACACCGACGTCTCGGTCAAAATGACCTCACCCAACTTGGGCTTGTCAACAATAAGACCCAATCTACTTTTGAACAATGTTTGAATGTGACGTTTTCTTTCGCCATGATTTGAAAGGCATTCTATTAGAAATATGTAATAGACATTCAAAACATCGTATTCATGAGTGCAGCGTAGAGAGTCCGAGCTGAGCATGATTTCGTGTACACTGTACACGCTGTCCACCTACGTTCCAAATTTTTGTTGTACGACTTTTGTTTTTTATTTTCAATTCATTTAATAAAAATTGAATAACACATTCAATTTTAAAGTTTTTATTGAAAAAAATCCATTTTTCGAAAAATTTTTCCTACCAGTACTGAACATATCGATGTTCGATATTTAAATATAAAAATTTTCCATAGAAAGCTCAAATTGTTACGAGAGATGGCGGATATAGACTCATTTGCGTCTCCTTCGATACTCTACTCCACAGAAGGAATAGAGTCTTCGGTGCTCGTTATACATTGTCCCCGAAAATGAGCATTATCTACTAGATTAAACGTAGTGTGAAACTAATACATTGTTTCTAGTATTATAAACTCTGCTCGATTGTGACGGCAGAATATTGGAACGAACCAATATTTTCGTAGTAATGATTTGGTAACGTTGTTCAGAAGTTAGTCTATTTATTGTGAAATGAGCCCAATTCAAAATCAGGTGACAGCTGTAAAAAAAAGCCAACTCCAAAAAAAGTATCGCCAGATTGAAACCATTCACACGTTAACAAAAAAAAACACCTTACTTGCTTATTATGTCATAAGTTACGAAGACCTTGGACAGTCGGAAAGCTGTCTATTTGAAAAACCTTCAAAGAATGTCGAGCTTTTAAACATCATTAAAAGTGAGCTTGCAGCTTCCAAATTTGATGCGGAAATTTCTTTGTATGAAGATCTTCTCACAATAAGTTCCTTGCCATAAAAGCTTGGCCAAGATTGAATCAGCATTTCATTTTTTTGGATCGTCCTTATTTTGTTAACTGTTCGAAATTTTCTCAATTTGAGGATCTTTAAAAATTGCAAAATATGCATCATAGGTCCGTTAAAGAACTGTAAATAAAATAGCTCTAGAACTTTTAAAAGAATACTTTTTTTCATAATAAAATATCTTTTGGTGATAGTTCCATAAAATTGGCATATTTTTACTTTTTATGAATGTCATTTTTTAAAGAAACAGGCCTTAGTACAAGAAAACCGTCCGAAGTTCATTATCCTTCCAAAAGTGTCTAATGTCTACAATGTGTTCCAATGGAGTCGAATGGAACTTATTTTCTTAGTGATGCTGATATTTTGTGGTTTCCTTCAGTTCTGGTTGGTTATGTGCTTGTTGCTGGATTTGATAGTAATGTTTTTTCCTTGAAACTTATTTCACCCCTTGCCGCACACATGTCAATATTAAGGGATCTTTGAGATATGAGGGCCTTAAAGACATCTTATCTACAGATATTGAATAAACTGACTTAAATTCTATAAATAGCTTTGTTCTACAATTGTTCATAAAGTATTCGAATGTATAAGTAACATTTCCTGCTCCTACACAGTTTTCTTTTTGTTCAAAATCAAAACGTTCAAAATCATTTACCACTGTCTGATGGATGTGGATTTGTTTTAGCATTTGTCTTAACATAGTCACTACCAATTTATTTTGATGGAACATTACAACAACCAGAGCTTTTACCACTGTTCTGTATTGTTCATTTTAAAACCTCTAAATTTCTTCCGAAACGAGTTATCGCACTGACTTTTATTCTATGAATCAGCAACCAACAGCGCCACCTACATTACTCTTAATATCCAAATCCAAAGTACAAAAACTGAATTCGCTTAGCTATCTGTCACATTGGTTTCTCTCATTTATAGTCAGAAGACGAAATAATATTAAGAAGTGACGTGACAGCTTTAAAAAAGGGTTTCCCTCCTTCTTTCCCACTCTTCTATCTCTATCTCTGTCTCTTTTTCTCCTCGTTCTGATGACTCATCGTTAACGTCAAGTACTTTCTTTTTTAGCTTTTATTACTTTCGTTTTATCTTTTTTCTTACGAAAACGAACGAAAATAACTCAGAATTATTGTTGAACCAGTGCAGCATCCACAGCATGTAAATAGATGTCGCTTCGTCAAAATCCAATGATATCTGAATCTGAATCAATTCAGTTCAAAATTCCGCCCCATAGATATCCCATTCACGGAATCGGAAGGCTCTTGAGATTGATGATGGAGTTTCGATTCTTTCCCACTCTCCTTTCGAAAAATGTTATCATAAAAAAAGGAGCTAGAAGAAAAATCGCACTTCTACTAAGAGTCACATTACAGCTCTCATTATTCGATTGGCAAAAATGATCCCATTTCAAATATTTTCGACAGTTTGTGAGAGTTGGAGTTGGAATACTTACGACTTACGAACTACGACCAACACGACGACACGCGACGCGACGAGGAGGGAGAATATTCATTGTTCCGACTTCGACGTGATGGCGGGCGTTACGATGGAAATGGGTTGGGTAGTTGATGGTACATACCAGTACAGGTTCCAGTGTACCATCCCTATAGGGTCACAGAGATAGAATTAAATTAAGTCTTGTCGAAATCGAAAGGCTTGCCAGATTATTCGATTTGCATATTGAAATATAGTTTTATACTCTTATAGAAATCATTATTTATTCAATTTTGAATAAATTCGTTACAGATTTAATTCAAAAGACAAAATAATGATTGAATAATACAAAATTGGAGAACAGTGAGAAAGGAGTTGATTTAGAATCATATTATGGAAAATATTTTATAAAACAAATATTGATTTAGTTTTTATAGTAACTACCTACATTTTATGGCAAGCCTTTAAGATTTTCCTTAAGTATGTCATCTGTTTACTTGTTGCAATTTCATTAATTCACATAAGCGTTGAATTGGCAATAGACGTCATCACTGATTCGACCTCATCAAAATAGGGTTAGAAAACTGCGGGAAACGCTAAACTAACTGAATATTTTTGCAGACTTGCGTTGCTCTGATGAGAGCCTTATCATAATGATTTTTCATTCATCGGGATGAGACCCAGACTGATGCTTCCAAAAGCCTTCCAAGCTTGTACATGATGCTTTTTTGTTTTAAATACACTCAATCGACATTTCAATAAGTATCAATCAATAAATTGAAGTTCAAGATCTCTTATGTCGTCAATATGTCAATTTAGTAGTTCAAGGCTTCTTATGGCAGATTTATGTTTTTAAATACGATTATTTCAAAAAGTGATAATAATCGGTGAGGGAAGGAGTGGTGTCATTGGAATCAGTGATCGTGTGAATTTCTCAGTCATAATGTCGCACTGGTCAAGTGAGCATCGTGCGTTCACCATCGAGGAATTTTTCAAGAGTAAAGGTTCGTAAGTAACTGCGCGTCGACAGTTTTGTTCACACTTCGATATACGACAAATAAGTGATGGGTCGTTCGTAGGTGCAGAGGTTCCAGACAACTGATTCGGCAATGAACACATCACGGCCAGGGCCCAGTTGATCTTTAAGAACTCCCGAAAACATTTGAAGTTGTTGAAAAGAGTTTACGTGAAAATCCACGACTTTCTGAGACTTCCAAAAGCGATTATTCATGAAATTTTAAAACAGGATTTAAATTGTCATCCATTTTAAATTCAAATCTTTCAAAAACTCAAAGAAAGTGATTTTGTTTCACGCACAAACTTTTGTGAGACGATGTTGGAGCGATGAGGCTCATTTTCATTTAAACAGACAAGTTAATAAACAAAACTGCAGTTACTGGGCTCCAAGAACACATAACCCTCTCCTGAAATACCAAAAGCCATTTATTGCCCCAGGGTAACTGTTTGGTGCGCCTTATCTTCGCATGGGATAATTATAGACAAAGAATGTTCGGGGCCAGGCGACAAATGTCAATAGTGACAATTACCGACGCATGATAACGGATTTCTTTTTGCCGAACCTGCAAGCGCATCCATCATCATTTCATCGCACACGGCTAGAGATTCGATGAATTTGCTTCGGGAAGCTTTCCCTCAAAAACTTATGGTCGATTTGGAGACATTCCGTGGCCACCGTGTCATTTGTTGCTTCTTCACTGTGAACCAATATTCTCCACTAAGCAACATCGGTTCTTGAATCTTGAGAGGAGGTTACGACCCAAAATTTAATTACTAACCTGAGTGAGTTAGTTTCAAAGAAGTTGTTAGCTTTAGAAACAGTGTTGATACTTACCTACAACCGATTATGGATTATACCTACACGGTTTTTGATTTCCCATTTGGCAAAGCTGAAATCAGAATTTAACGAGCTTATCATACGCTGCCGTTGGCGTTGGTAGCCCACAGTTGGGAGGACAAGGTTGAGAATTTAGAAACGAATATATAAATTTGAGGTACAGACAAAAGATCATTTATAAGAATAAGAAAGAGCTCCGGAGACAAAACGGAGCCCTGGGGCACCCCAGCGTTTATTTTATGAATGTCTGATTTTAACCCGTCCAATACTACTTAAATTGAACGGTCCGAAATGTAATTTAATGTCTAACCCAACGAAAAGAAGAGATTCTTAAATACCCAAACTCTATGAAATTCCTTTGAAATATCAATTGCAAACATCTTACTTTATCCAAAACGATGTAAGGGTTTGTTTCGCTGTTCGGTGAGATAAACCATGAGATCATAAGTGGACATATTGCTACGAAAGCCATACTGCCGCTTAATAAGAATCTTTGGTTCTACAACATATTTCTTAAGCTGAAAATTAATCAGCGTTTACATGGCCGTGGGAAGAAGGGACGTAAGTGCAATTTGACGTAAGTTAAAGGGGTAAGAGGAGTGCTATTCGGCCCATCTAATTTGTGAATGTCGAATTGAATGAGTGTGAAAACAATTCGTCCCATAGAATCGTTTACGCTTACAAGTAGGCCCTAGTTCTCAACGGACTGTTGCGCAAACTAATTTATTTATTTATTTGTGTCTAACAAAACAACTATTGCTAACACAGTCGCCTCCCTAATCATTGTAGCGTCTTTCAAGCGGAAATTTTAGCGATCAAAGAGGTTCTCTCCTGACTAAGAGAAAACGTGATATCAACTTCTGATATCCGCATCTTCTCTGACATTCAGGCTACTATCAAATCTCTTGATGGTGTCTCAACCAAATCTCTAACGGCCCTCGATTGTCGATCGTCTCTTATGGAGATGGCGCAGCAATTTAACATTCACCTATGTTGGGTGCCGGGCCACAGAGACATCACGGGAAATTGTAGAGCCCATGAACTCGCTAAAAATGGAACCGTCATGCCTATTTCACCTGAAAGGAAGAAGATAGGTATACCGATAGCTACATGTAAACTCATGCTAAAAGAAACAGCTTTTGCGATAGCAAACTCTAGGTGGCACAATTTACCAACATGCGCAGCCACAAAACTCATATGACCTTCACTGGACCTAAAACGCTCTAAAGACTTGTTATCTCAAAACAGACTTCATATTAGCTCCCTAATAGGTGTCCTTACGGGACACTGTCTCATAGGCAAACAAGCAATACGACTTGGCGTAGCCTCAAATGACTTCTGCAGGAGCTGTATGGACGAAGAACAAGAGGAAACAATCTCTCACCTTCTCTGCACTTGCCCTGCTCTTTCACTAAGACGCAAACTTCATCTGGGAGACTACTCTTTTGATAATCCCAGGGAACTAGCTAAAAAGGATATCAAATATCTTCTTCGGTTTATAAAAAGCTCAAAATGGTTCGACTAGATGGAAGTAATTCTCTAGATTCATGTGGTATCACAATGGGCCTTTTCTCTTGGCCTAAGTGTGTGGATTCTAAAACCGCAGCCACGTTAACCTAACCTAACCTAACGCAGTCATTTTCTCAATTAAGCTTATCCTTTTGTTAATTGTCGATAGTATGAACCTTTGACTTGTTTTAACAGCGGCTCCTTAATCACTGTCAATGTTAGTTATGAGAACATTATAGGAACTAATACAACAACCTATACCTAATTGCTGGTACAGTATTTTACTCCTGAACTTTGTATGCTTGCTGTTTCAATAAGTCGTAACATTTAAAGTAGTGATGACTAAATCTTTAATTTTATTACATCTCTCAAAGCTCTCAAGTTTTAAAAATCTTTCGATATGAACTATTCCAATTTCCTGGTACGTCTTGGACTAGTCTGGTTTTAGGGCTCGCTGATATTCAGAATTAATTGATTGCTTCAGAACTTTGTTTAAAAGAGTTAACCAATATTTTGAAGCTCCAAAAGTCGCAGAACAGGGGTTTTATTTCTTAAACATAAACATATTTCCAGTAAATGTCGATACTACTGCAGTTTTAGTATTAGTGTTTAAAATGCCCTTATTAATGTACGTGCCTTTAACCAAGTTGCTGAACACCTTATTAAAAAAAATTGAAGTTGAAAACTTAAGTCTTAAAAATGTAGAAGTATTCAATGCATAAGATATTTGGAACATTGATTTATCCAATAAATTTATTTAGATTTAAATAAATCTTCGAGTACCTTAAATATTATTCTCAAATTAATTTTCAACAAATTCAACTCTAGTATACTTGCCTCAAGATTCAATTCAATGAGTCCTTCAAGTTCTCTCTTTCAATACAGATTGTTCCAATGTATCTTCTATATATACAAACGAGTATCTTATCAAATGAAGGAATCAAGAACACGTTTCCAATTTACAAATCGATATAACAATAACGAGACACTAAAATTGAAGAAGGCGGGAAAAGTATAGTATAGAATAGCACCTATCGACAGCTCTCTGAAGCCATTAGACACGCATCACTGGTGTCAATTTAATATAGTGTCATCTTCATTTTGTACTCCCATAATTGTTTGAATATATCCACATACTTTTAAGGATCTAGACCTTCATATCTGTAGATGACCTCATGCTCCTCTTCTATATATGAGATTTGTCAAATGATCAGCATTAAACATTCAGCCACTTATGTAAAACATTCGGAGAATTTAATTTTATAGAGGTTCCTATTGCTATACATACATATATCCGTGCAGTAGAATATATTATAATCTTCTGCTCCTTCATATAAGGACTATTATTTAAGTTCAAGTGAATTGCCATTCGTATATAAATGTATACTATATTGTTTGGTTATACCTTCGAATGGTCTTATAAGAGTGATATCTTGGAAAGCGTATAATGGATCTTCCCTTATACTCGTGATTGGGTGTAGAGTTTATTTTCTCAAAAGGTACAAGGACGCACTATACCCTGTTGTAGCTACACAACACAACACAACACAACACAACACAACACAACACAACACAACACATACAATGGTCAATTGAATTTAATCCAGGTATACGATATTGGATAAACATCAATAAAACAAAACCATGGCAATTGTAATCTTGATGAGGATGGTGATTTGAGAACAACTACGTATATAGTGCCTATAAATCGAATCGAATGGGGGATAAAAGAAGAACAAATATTAGATTTAAGATAAAAAGGAGAATTTCAACAAATTCTAGGTACACTTTTACTTTTTTTGAAGAACTTTTTCACCATAAGATAAAATTTATTGAGCTTCAAATTTGTAACAAATTAAGAACAAATTAAAAATGTATTCTCATAAATTTGTCATCTCTTGCAAACAGCAGACATCTAGGACCTTACATTTTTAATCTCATATCTTATATCTTATATCTTATATCTTATATCTTATATCTTATATCTTATATCCTATATCTTATATATTATATATTATATCTTATATCTTATATCTTATATCTTATATCTTATATCTTATATCTTATATCTTATATCTTATATCTTATATCTTATATCTTATATCTTATATCTTATATCTTATATCTTATATCTTATATCTTATATCTTATATCTTATATCTTATATCTTATATCTTATATCTTATATCTTATATCTTATATCTTATATCTTATATCTTATATCTTATATCTTATATCTTATATCTTATATCTTATATCTTATATCTTATATCTTATATCTTATATCTTATATCTTATATCTTATATCTTATATCTTATATCTTATATCTTATATCTTATATCTTATATCTTATATCTTATATCTTATATCTTATATCTTATATCTTATATCTTATATCTTATATCTTATATCTTATATCTTATATCTTATATCTTATATCTCATATCTTATATCTTATATCTTATATCTTATATCTTATATCTTATATCTTATATCTTATATCTTATATCTTATATCTTATATCTTATATCTTTTTTCTTATATCTTTTACCATATATCTGCAATTGTATATCTAAATGTGTATTTTGATGTTTTTTTAATTCAGTTATTTAATAAGTGACCTGTTGATAAACCAGTTTAAGAAAATGATAAGCATAATGAAACTAATTTCAAAAATTGTAATTAAACTCAAACTTCATTCTTGCCAAACACCTACAGATTATGATTTTTCTAAGAAGTTACTTAACACATAATTATGCAAGTATAAACCCCTGCTCAAATTACTGAGAAGTTTCCATGGAACCAAGAGTGTTGGGGATTTTCTCTTAGCCTGGATTTTCTTCTAAGCAACGGAGTGTAAGAATTGTATACTTCCTTAACAATCATAATCCTGGCGTAATTTTCCACCTAAATCCTGATAAATACAAAACACATGAAACCGGATAGACATCGCTTATTTTGCAATGTAGAACGACAATAATTCGTTCGAATTTTGATTACCTACCAAGAAATTTGCTTAGTTAATGAGTACAACAATATATTGAATATTGGTAACTGATTCAAGGGGTAATTAGATACATTTATAGAACCGAATGTGTCTTTGATATGGAAATATTTCCTTCTAGTTTATAGTTGTGGGCTTATATATATGTGGTAGAAATGTCAGCAATGCTCATGGATGTTATTGCTTTTCCATATATAGACATACGACATACGTGTCAATATATACATGAACATTAGACTGATTCAAAACTACTTAAATTTATTGGAGAGAAATTAATTGTCAGTTGTTTAGATTGATATTTAGAAGTCGCTCATCGGTTCTTTCTATTTCCATACAAATTGTGTAAGAGCTTTTGCTTTTTAATCATATAAGTGAGATGTTTTCTTAAAGGAATTTGAATGACCCTTAAAAAGTCATTGACACATTTTCTAATTAGTGCACTCATTTTAATAGTTTTTAGTCAAATTAAAATTCATGGCTAGTTCCACTGTTTCTTAAATCATCTTGTCCAATATTTATCAAAATATAATTCTTACTTTTTTCACCGATTTTTATTAAAAAAAAAACTGTTACCATCGAAATAATTGGCAGGATAAACTGAAAATAATAAGACCAATATGTCACTTTTTTACTTCGACGATAATTTCAACAGGTGATCCAAAAAATAGTTGAATTAACCATGAATTTTAATTGAAGCTTTTATGATTTTGAAACTTGTACACTAATAAGAATCTTAGAAGCTAAAAATTGGAGAGGAGTATGATTTCATCAAGCTCTAACCATAATTATTCTAGTTGGATTGAAATTTCAGTATATTTCAGTTTATACTTTTGAATCAGTCTAATGAACATGTGAACAGGACATAGAATGGCAAACTAATAGTGATTATGATTATTGTTTTGCACTCGAACAAACTAGTCGTAAAATTAGGACAGAATTTCGAGACAAATATCAATCATATCTATTTGAAGTAATTCTCTTATACAAATAGAATAATAATAATAATAATAATAATATAATATCGAGAAATTCAGAAATTCACATCGCCAGTCTCCTACGGAGGCGTCGTCGCACCTCCCGAGGAAGATTTGGAGATGGAATCAATGGAAGCAGGAAAATATTATTTAGTTTTGCTAATTGGATCGATCTTAACGCAGGTATAAGGTAAACAAACTTTAAATTTTCTAATCAGGATAATAAATAATGGTGAATGTGTAATAATATTTCTACATTGGAGAGTGTTTATTTAGGAATACATTAATGTAGACTTTGTAAAATACATAAATTCATGCAACTGTGCAAAATCTGGATAAACCTATAGTTAATTTAAACCTCCTACTAAACAAATACATATCAACGATTTTAAGGGAAACTTAAATCTAAATTTAAAATAAAGGGTGTTTTTTTAAGACTCTTGGTTTTCAAGGAAGAGTAAAAAGCAAATAGTTTAATGCATAAAAACTATAAGCCCTCCTGTCCAGAAATTTCACGCACACAGAAATGGTTGCGAGTTGTAAGTCACTCGGCCTTAGTTCTCTACGGACTGTTCAATAATTTATTTTTAGGTTGAAAACCACACGTTTTAAGAAAAAAAAATCGTTGGGAGTCTGTTCGTTATCCTTATCAACAGACTAGGAATTGAAAGTTGGACCAATGACGCGATACCTTAGGATTAGCGGATTTTCCGGAATAAACGTCGTGGAATTACTTTCGGACCTGAAAATTGAGAGCTGCACTCGAAGTACATACATTCTATTCTCGGGTATGATTCCTTTAATGTGTTGTTCGATTACTGTAAGCGATTCATTATTGTAAATGGTAAACATTCATCATAAACTATATGACATTTCAAAGGACAACTAAGTTTGACAGATTTCAAATTCAAGCGCCATTGCCAACCACCTGAAATGAATGGTTAATTAGGACATTGTTGGATAAAAACCAAGTGGCAATAAAACATGACTACGCTATTTAATTTGGAAGTGATGTATCATACTCAGAGTCATGAAGAACAAATTTGACGAATCGGTGATTTCAAACATTGAAAACATGTTTTTCATTCTCAAAATATAGATTGAATGCCTATTAAAAAAAAACAGTAAGTTGACGTTTTTCGAAAGATTTTTTTTACAATAAAAATTCAAAAAATATAAATTTTAAAAATAATGTTTCCAATGTAATGTAATCTGAATCAATTGAGTAGTTTATTCTAAAGGAAAGAAAAACAAAGATTAAAAAATTACAAATACTTAAAAACATACTTTTCTATTGGAATTTGCCAATTCACAAGGAAAATCTTATACAAATCTTAACTTTTCAATACCCTTACCTCTTCCCACCCCCAGTAAAACATTGTATGAATCAAATTTTTAATTTCCAATGCATCAGAAATCAAATTATACAAGTATTATTGTTTCTCAGAATTTTGATGTTTGAATTCATCAACATGGGCTTTGGAAATTCTTAGAACATAAACTTATTACAAACTTGAAGAATTATAATCCATCTAGAATAATGTATATATAGGTAAATATAATAATAAATTATTGACAATCCACGTCATAATGATATCGAAAGTGGAACTATGTTGACACAACACGTGATGATAATGATAATGATGAAATTTGAGTGACACAGAGAGTGATAGGTGTTGTTGTGCTGAATGAAAATTAAATCAATATTTTATAGGAAAATGGAATGCTCTATAAAATTTATCAATTATTTATTCGTACTTTCCTTTGCTAAGGACATAAACTTTATAATATAATCACCCATCCATATGTTCTTCTATTTTTATAGTTATATTTAAATAATGTTTTCGTAGAGACTGAAAAAATAAGAACAATTCATTTGGTTGTGATTTTTCTTGTGTCGTTATATACATAATTCGGGACTTTAAGCTACAATACAAATTCCTCTACTGACTTTTTATTCATACACATTTAAAGAGGCTAAGTTTTGAGATTCAAATTATGATCATAATGCAATATTTTCTTCAATTCAGAATAATCATTATAATCATTATAAATCATTATTTGGAAACAGACTTCAACAAAATGAAAGAATTTGATATTTGTGGATCAATTTCAAATCTGTTGGTGGTGGTGATCTGAATGCAAGAATAAGTGCAACAGAAGGAGTAGAAAATGAGAGAAGAGGCTTAGCAAGGCAGTCCAAGGATACAGTAAGGAATGGAAAAGGAAACAAAATACTTGAGTTATGCAACTCCGTTGGACTCCGAATCCTTAATGGTACCAGTGATGAAGATAAATGTGGAATGTGGAATTCCGTGATCACTGATTTTTAGGTGGAGCATGTACCGTTTTCAGATCAAATGACAATTGTCATCTATTTTAACACTGGAACATCTAAAAATGAGGAAAGTGTGAACCTACAATTGATGCCCAAACTGAAGTGGAAAGATTCAAAGGCAACTGCCTACAGAAATCAATTGGATATATGTCTAAGGACGCAAGAAAGCAGTGATCTTACAACCGTCAATGATTGTATAAGGAAAGTGGCTCCGGTACTTAAGAAGCACAGTCGAAGTCGTGAGTTTAAAGAGTACTGGTTTGAATCAGAGTGCATATTAGCAAGGAAGCAATCCTACGCGGCGTTTGAAAAAAGGAATTACCTCCCACTGAACCGGAAATTTAAAATATTGTGTAAGGAGAAAAAATTATCTCACTATGAAAATTAAGCTAAAAGCCTTGTTAGACCACGATTGAGTTCTGGAAGAAAGCGCAAAAAATAAATGGCAAAGTTTATGTTATCAATAGAAATCTCAATTGTGAGACTCTAAAAATGCATTATTTCGGACTACTCAATCACTTGTCTACGAGCAGTGATACGATTCAATTTGCACAACCAGTTTTTAACGAGGAACTTTTAGACGGAACAATTCAGAGGGATGAGGTAAATGCATCCATTAAAGGGTTCAAGGATGGTAAAGCTGCTGGTTCCGATAGAATACCTTCGGAATTCTACAAGTATGGGTCGGACGAGCCTATCAACAAGATAACGGACATATTTAACAACATCATGGATCACGGAATGATACCACAGGAATTTAAGGAAGCTCTAATTTTTCCCATCCACAAAAATGGTAGTACAATGGACCCTGCAAACTATAGAGGAATTTCTTTCTTGAATGCATCATACAAAATATTTACTGCGGTTTTGCACAGTCGACTTAGAACGTGGATTGACACATACAAGCTATTGAAGGAATTTCAAGCTGGATTTAGACAAGGATATTCCACATTAGACAACATTTTTCTTCTACGTAGTATCGCTGATTTCTTTTTGGACCGAAATAAGAAACTTTATGTTTTTTTCGTTGATTTTAAGGCAGCGTTCGACACAATAGACCGAAATGCTTTGTTGTATAGAATGGGAATGACATATAAGTTTGGACGCGTATTGCAAAACATCTATATGGATACCAAAGTAGCTGTATGGGATGGAGAAAACGTTTCCGATTGGTTTAAAACAATAACAGGTGTGAGGCAAGGTTGTATGTTAAGTCCAAGCTTATTTGCACTTTTTATCGACGATATCACCGATTGTTTGCCGGGAGGAGTGGAATATGCTGGAACTATCATCAAGGCCCTTCTTTTTGCGGATGACATAGTGTTGTTTACGTACTCACCACAATCGCTGTAACTAATGATTAATAAACTTAGTGAGTATTGCAGAACGTGGAAATTAGTCCTCAGTCTAGAGAAGTCGAAGATTATGGTTTTCGGAAGGGTGGAGGAAGAGTAGGTGGGCAAGAGCGGTGGACATTTAACAATGAGAGAAATAAAGTCGTTAACGAATACAAATATTTAAGGATCATTATCACAAAAAATAACAATATGGAAAGACATATCACCGAAAAACTGCAAAAAGCCAAAAATACAATTAATATTGCTTGATGGAGAAACATCTTTAACAATAAACACATAGCTCACAGCAGTAAATACAAAGTATATGAATCGGTAGCTGAGTCAACATTGATGTATGAAGCCCAAGTGTGGGGTAGTAAAAAATATGATACCGCAGAAAAACTTCTCCGATTTTATATCAAAAGAATATTTCGACTACCACCTAATGCTCCGAACTACATGCTTATGCTTGAAACCGGTATACCGCCACTATTTATTAAAACCCTTAAATTTCAAGTTGACTACATACGTAAATGTCCATAAAATGTCTGATGAGCGACTCCCTAAAAAAGCAGCACTTCAGGCGATAAATAGTAAATCAAGTTGGTTTAGAGATTGGATAGAGCTAGCGGAAGAAACTAATATAGATCTTGCACCTGATGATCACTTAATGTATCAGCTAATCACCCCCTCTGTCTATTATAGATGATCGATTAAGATGTGAGTTCGCAGCTGAAGCAGAAGAATCCATCTACAGAAACACATATAGCAAGCTAAATTACAATCTAAACCACAAAAACTACTTCCGTGATGACTACACGACAGATCAAATATCAATGATATTTAGATTAAGAAGTGAACTCCTTAATCTTAACTTCATTCCGCATCGGGAAGAGTTGCCTTTGCTGTGCGAATTGTGTAATATGGACGAAAGAGAGAACATTTTTCATTTTATGGGTAGACTAGCGGCCCGTCCCGGCTTCGCACGGGTAGACATAAATAGGTACAGATATTTAAGTTATAAGCATGCTAATTAAAACGATCATGAATCACTAAATTAGAAAACATTTTTTTGTCCTATCAATAATACTCTTCGCAGCGTATGCGATGAAAGACATTGTATGGCTAATTTTTTACACCTTCGGTTGGTTTTAATAGGAATTTCTAAGGATTTCTATAGTAATCTAGTTCTAAATATAGCCTATGTTACTCAGTTATAATGGAGCTTTCTAATGAAAAAAGAATTATCAAAATCGGTCCAGTACTTTTTGAGTTTATTCGTTACATACAAAAATACAAATCTTTCCTCTTTATAATATTAGTGTAGATGTCCTGTTCTTCGAGAAACAAGAAGAAATATCTTTGGATGTGATTATCTATCAGAGGAGGTTATGATTCATCATCTTAATGAAATTGATGTTCCTATATACTTTACAATTATTGTAAAATAGCATTAGCTTATAGAAACAGAATTATAAAAGAAAGTTTTTAAAAATAAAGAATAATATAATTATATAAATTAAATGAAAGTTGTCGATCAGGCAGACGGCAAATAGCCATGCTTTATTATTGTAAAATATGTTCATACTTATGTTATATTATAATGTAAAGAAATAAAATCTAAATCTTATCTAATCATTATTTTTGGTGTAGTTTTTGAATTTACATCTAATAAAATAAAAATTAGAACAGTAGGAACATTGTAAGAAATTTTTTCGATTTAATGATGGATGAATGATAATGAAATACCTTTCAAACAATTTTAATTTAACAAAACATCTTCATCCCATTGATTTTGAGAAAGCCTTTGACCGTCAAAGGTTGTCTGGAACAAATTAATGAAATGAAAAATCAGGCCAAAGATATTTAATTTTGTGAAATCCTTCTTAACAAATCGTAAGTTCAGAGTTTAAGTTAATAATACCTTTTAAGATATCTACATCCTGAATAACAGTACACGGTATACCCCAAGGTTCGCCACTATCAGTTGAAATCTTTATTATAGCCCACAACAGTATAAGCGAATTTATTCTGCAATCTAAAAATATTGACCATATTCTTTACTCAAACGATCTTAACATTTTTCAAAATTCAAAGATAACTGACTTGACGTTGTGCGATTTTTTAGTTTGGGGTTATCTGAAGTCAAGTGTTTACAACATATGCTCGATATACTTTTCAAAACTTAAAATGGTTCTTATTTGTATATGATCAAATATTAACAAAAAAAGAGGCTGGGATGCGACCCACACTGATAACTTCCCATCCCGTCTTTCTTTGTCTTGCTTAAAAGTTTGTATTGTTTATATTGTATCAATTTTTACCAAATTTGCGTATACTATTTTTTGTAGATTTTATTTATTTATGAAAAAACGGACTGTTGGATTTTTATAAAAAAATTACTTAATATCGAAAACAATATTTTCTGTGAAATAAAATAAGTTTGAAGCCAATATTTTTAATTTTTGAAAAGCTGCTCGAGTTGAAAGTAAATTTTTACGAAGTTTTAGTATTGTTTTTTTTTTCAGGTTTTTATTTTTTGTAAAACAATTTTTCTTACAAGTTAAAATTAGTTATAAGCCATTATCTCAAATCTTTGAAAAAATATTTGAGTCGAAAATCAATTTTTACCAACTTTTGTTAAATTTTTGTTCGGTTTTTAATTTTTTGTATAAAACTGTCAATTCTATTTTTTCAAAATTCGAATGAATGTTGACAACAATATTTTTTAAAAGATAAAAGTAGTCTAAAGCCAATATCTCAAAGTTTTGAAAAGATATTTGAGTTTAAAATCAATTTTTACCCACTTTTATTATTTTTTTTTATGTTTTTATTTTTTATAAAAAAACTGTCAATTCGATTTTTCTCAACATTTTTCAGAATGTTGAAAACAATATTTTTTATAAGATAAAATAAGTTTGAAGCCTTAATCTGAAGTTTTTCAAGAGATATTTGAGTCCAAATTCAATTTTTACCAACTTTGAGTAAAGTTTTTTTTAGGTTTTTATTTTTTATAAAAAAACTGTCAATTAGATTTTTCTCAAAATTTTATCAGATATCAAAAACATTATTCTTTGTTGCACGAAATTATTTCGGAGATGAAATCATATTTTAGTCGTAAAAATTTCGGGGTAACAATTTTTTTTTCAGTTTTTTTGATTTATAAAAAAAAAACCGTTAATTGGATTTTTTTCCAAAAATATACTTGTTTGGTATCACGTTAAAATATATTATGTATAATTTAATTCAAGTCTCTAGCGTTATTGGTTCATGAGATATTTAGGGTTAACCTAATTTTCACCTTTTTTTTAAACTGCTATGGTAAAAAAACCACCCACACAATTTTCTTGAGAGCCCTTTCTGCATCTTTCTGCCTTATTATCTGTATAACAAAATTTATTTGAAGTCGATATCTCTTCTGGTTCTTGAGCTATGGACGACGAAAAAACGTCACGAACGTACGGACGTACGGATGTACGGACATACGGACGTACAGGGCCGTCGAGAGGAATTCCGGGCCCGGGACGGAAAAATCTCGGGCCCCCCATATTTACCATTTTTTTAAAATTTCATGCCTACTGATATGGTACGTTCTAATTTCAATTACGAATAGCGAAATTGGTTGGAATTAACGGAAATAATCATTTTTTGTTTGCAAAGTGAACCGAAAAAAGTGTTAATCATCAAATCAATCTTACGGGTATCGTCCAGTTTAGTTGAAATGGAGGATGGATAGAAAATTCTTCTACATGCGAGTAGATCAGATTCCGAGCAGTTCTGCTTCCAAATTGTTTTTTCAGATGAATTATTCTTTCAACTCTTGACACACATGCGAGTTATACTTTTGGATGAACCTTGTAGCGGAGTTTTTAATCTCAATTTTGTCTATTGTTGAAAACTGACATAAAAATGAAAATGTAGCATTCAAATTTTTCATCGTATCGAACCGACGAGAAATTCCAGATATAATTGAATCAACTATGACGTAAAAGGTGTTTTTCTTGAAATTTATTTCTTCGTCTGTTTCAATTTGCTCTCCGGCTCCTCGATTTTCTCCAAAATGTCTCTTTAATTGCTCTTTTTGGTTCGATGGGAACGATTCTGGAAAATCCCCCAATCCAGTAGCAACTCCTTTGCATTCAGATAAATTTGATCCCATCCTTTTCGAATAAAGTTCAAATCGGAGATCAAGTTGTCAAGATTTCGAATTTCAACGTCAATAGTCGTGTTTCTGGCTTGAAGAATGATACTTCTTTCATTTATAGCGCTAAGAACCCTGCACCAAATCAAAAACCTCAGGGCGCATTCAAATTTGTGCATATATTTTAAAACCTCATTTACATCTCTTCGAGCTTCAGCAGTTAAATTAATATCACTTAAGGCTTCTAATGATGTTCTTAGGTTTTTCAGATGATTTGCAAATGGTTTCACTGCCTCAATTCTATAGCTGACCATCTTGTATCGGAAAGTTTGTGAAAGGATCCAGGCACATTTTTCTTAAGATTTTCCCAACGTTGTGCACTGCTGCTAAACAAGTTGAAACACTTTTGAACAACATTAAAAAAATGTGATTGCGGCAGTACAACATTTCGCTGAATCGACTCCACACAAGTTAAGGCTGTGAGCTGCACATGGTGAATACACGGCATTCGGATTTTTGTTTAAAATATGACTTTGTGCACCATTATACTGTCCTTTCAAATTGCTTTCATTGTCATAGCCTTGTGCACAACAGTCTTCTAAAGGGATTTCGTCCTCTTCCAATGTTTCGCAGATCAAATCAGCTATTGCGGTGCCAGTTTTTTTTGTTGCAATGAAAAAATTCCAAAAACCGTTCTTGGATGGTGAACACATTTTCTTCCAAGCGCAGATATCGCAAAATAAATGTGTTTTGTTAAACATGACTTGAATCGGGTGTTGCATCGACAATTATAGCAAAGTATTTGGCGTTTTCAATCTCCTTTAAAATAGCTGAATTCACATGTTGGGCACAAATTTTAATGAACTCATTTTGAATCTCAACGGAAAGGTAGTGGACTTGCAAACGTTTGTGTTCTTGTTGTGAAACTCTTACTTTTTTTAAGTGCTCTTGAAGTAATGACTAATTAATCCAAAAAATTACCATTATTTGGTTCTCCAATAAGATTGCCATCGCCTCGTATTCCTCGTCTCCTGGTGGGATTTTCCGGTCCCCCGAAACCGAATCAAAAATTTCGTTTACAACAGAAACAAAAATAGAAGAAAAGAAATTTTATAAAAACAGAAATCGAAATAAATATTTGTGTTTTGTCTTAATTTGCCGGGGCCCTTATTTTGACTTTAAAATTTTTCAAAATAAAATAAATTTGAAATTTACGTTAAATTAAATAAGAAAAGCGAAACAATTTATTATAACTTTCTTTCAATAGTTCAGAGTGTCCCAATTTTTAACAAAAATGCACGCCAATAATAATCAGGGGCCCAGATCGACAAGCTTGTGACTGATAGATTGGCAGATAACATGCAAACAGGGGCCCGATTGCGAAAGCATGAATGATTTTAAATTTTCGGGCCCCTAAAAATAAGTGGGAATAGGTATGTTGATGATGAATATAGAGTATATTAAAAAAAAATACACTCTCTTCATTGCTTTCAATTTTACGGGCCCCTAGAAAATCCCGGGCCCGGGGGGTTCGGATTCGAGTGTACGTGGTTTGTTTATGAATACTCGTGCTTTGAGAAAACTGCATAAAAAGTAATAACATGCTGACAAATCGGGTGATTGACGGAGCCATTCCACAGCTCCTTACTATGAAATCAGACTTCATGGGAATATTCTTGTTGAAACTATATAATTTTTGGACAACCATTATCTTGAATTGATAAAAATACTTACTTACTTACTTAAGGTGGCGCTACAGTCCTGCGTGAACTAGGGCCTTACCCAACAAACTTCTCCATCTAGCTCGGTCCCTATCTAGATGTCTCCAGTTTCGCGCTCCAAGTTGGGTGAGGTCACTTTCCACTTGTGCGCGCCACCTGATCCGCGGTCTTCCTCTACTGCGCTGCCCTGTGGGTGTGGATTCGATGACTTTCCGGGCCGGAGCATTGGTTTCCATGCGCTCTACGTGACCCAGCCATCTTAGTCGTTGGACTTTTACCCTTTTGGCTAAGTCTACGTCGCTGTACAGCCCGTACAGCTCGTCGTTCCATCTTCTACTCCACTCCACTTTTATGCATACGGGACCGTAGATCACACGAAGAACCTTTCTCTCGAAACGACCCAAATATTGATAAAAATACAGAGTGCGAATTTCGCCTGACATCCGTAGAGCCCGAGTGTTACATACAGCGGATCGACGAGGTCTTCCAATATTTTCTGGAGTCTTTACTGTTCTCTTCCAATATTTTCTGGAGTCCTTACCCTTCGATCACCTCCTCGTTCAGTTCCAGGTCTCAAAGAAACATTTATGTGAAAGCTCTGCACCCACTTTATAATCGTACCAAACTTTGGAACACGACGCACGGTTCGCGGCTAATATTAAAATAGTTTGTCACTGTTTTTCAATGACCGAAAGGCCCGTTTCAATGAACGTATTTTAAACAAACCCTCGATGCACAATCGACCGCGGTTTACAACTCAAATCATAGATATGTAAATTTTTATAACCTATGTTTATGAACGCTAAGAATACTGATACCAAAACAGCATAAAATCAATAAATTTCAAAATTTAAAATAAATGAAAAAGTTTCTTTGGAATTTATCCAACTTCCTTTTGGAAATGAAATGACAAGTGAAATAAACTAATTTTCAAATTTAACTTCCAAAGTCAAACCAATCAATGTTCATTCAACTAAGATCCTACTTAGTAATGGCAACTTGTTTCCTTCACTTGATTCTATTTTCAATCATTGCTTTTTTTCTTGTGCTTTCTTTCTTTCTTCTTCTCGATGACTGACTGCAATTGTGTGTATAAAAAAAGAAATAAAATGAAAAAAAAAGAAAGTGTTTTTATTTAAAACTTTTGTTTTTGAAGGACAAAAAGTTAAAATATTTCTACCGAAAATCATTTACCTACTTTAAGACTCACACAAAACGTTGTCACGGAGTACATACGTTGTCTTACAACAAAAGGAAGAAAGTTCTAATCCTTTCTTGAAACCCTTTTCCAAGTACGTTTTGTTTGTTCGATTTGTGCAGGGTGGTTCAAAAGTGACTTCCTAATCAAAATTTGTATAACTTAAATATTTTGGAATCACAAATCATAATTTATGGAGATAGAGATGGACTCTTTGCATAACATTACTTACAACGCTTCGTAGGACATCTGGGCTCAGCGCCCTTATTTTAACATTAAAGTTCTTCATTCAGCTCTGGTAAAGCGGTGAGTCTTAGTTACGTACACTTAACCCTTTAAATAATCCCAAAGATAAAAGTCTGGTGCAGTCAAATCCCACCTTTTTGGAAATTATTCGGTCGCCGAAACTGTCCCTTAGTAGCGGCATTGTGGCACGAACAGTGCTTGTAAGAATGCGTTCAACATTTGCAGTGTAATATCCAATTAACAGGTGTTTTTGTCCAACATGTTATTTTTAATCTACCAATACTTTTTTCGGAATTGATCTTTTTGACAGCTTGGACTTGATTTATTCTCACTCCTGAACAACGTTTGATAATAGTACAAACTTATCACAGCATTGTTAAACATCGAAAGCTTAATGCAATGCCAAAAGCGTTACCCTTCCTCAATGCCACTATCCACGGGTGAGACTTGCATCTAGGAGACTAAACAGCTTTCAGTTCTAAGTATGTGCATCACAAACTATCTGTTGTAGAGGGATCAAATATTTGACATCACCAAAAGTACTGCTTAGTGGTAAGGTTTTCTCCGAACACGCAATACAAGAAGTTACCCTCTCTGACATGGATATAATTTATAAGTCTTTTATTAGTCCGAAACTCGAGTATAAAGCTCATATTTGGGCTGGTGTCCCAATAATATACTTGGATCTTTTGGATAGAATTGAAAACAGAGATCTAAAAATGATAGGCGACCGTTATCATATTGAGTAATTTGCTACTTTAGAACACCGCCGCAAGGTTTCATGCTTATCGTTGTTTCATCATTATTTTTAAAAACAAGGCTTTTGTGAAATAGCCAGTTGCATTCCCCCCTCAAACAGTTCAACCGTAATACCCTCGCCTCGTACATCCATCAATTTACCCCTGAGCTCAATTTTGGACGTACTGGTTAGTACAGGGATTCTTTCTTTACCCGCACTACATGAATACGGAACGATTTAATAGGCTCAATATTTCGCACCCATTACAATGTGCAGACATTCAAAACCCATGTGCATTGGTATCTATTTTCTAATTATATCCTCTTGCGCTAATTGCGCGCCCAGTGTCGAATCATAAAAAGGGTATTCCTAATTTCATAACCCCTTAAGTACACGTAATACAATTGAATGAAGGAAACTTTTGCTGAGCTCATTATCTCCCGTACTGAGCCTGTAGCGATGGAGGCGCTGGAATATTTGTCGTGGGGTTATGTGAAATCGCTTGTCTACGCAGATAAGCCCGAGACGATGTACCCCCTGGAAGAGAATAGTCTGTGAGTTATTCCTGACATATGGCCCCAATTGCTGAAAAAATCGGTCGACAATAAGGCCATTCTGTTCGAATTTATTAAACCCAGCCGTAGTAGCCATTTAACCGAAATCATATTGAAAATATAATGGAAAACCTTTGCATCTGCAATAAAGCAAAATTCTTGGCCATAACAATGAATTATTCGCGTTTTATTCCTTTTTGAAAACCACAACTTTAAAAATAACACCACTTACAACTCCATTCCAATTCAATTAGTTTGATCCCCTTTAAAGCCTTGTTAATCTCTCAAGTCTGTTGTATAAGTACCTTAAAACAAGAACAGAAAACTAAATCAGAAACTGAAAAGTTATGATTTTTTCAAATTAGGAAACGTTATTTAACTCACCCTGTATTTGTATTTGTTTTCAATTTGCCATTTTAATTCGGTGAAGGTATTTGTGAGTCTTAGTCTAAATTTGATCGTTGATTATCTAGGTATTTGATTAGGACCTCAAATACTTAAAAGAAATAATGTTTATTGTTTCCTGTTCCTCTGGGTTAAGTAGATGTATATAAATACATTTAAACTCTTTTTTATACAACACACACAAACACACATTTAAATCAGCATAACTTCTCAAGACGTTTATCTTATTTTGGGATTTCTAATCCAAATAAGGGTATATATTTCAGACTTCTAAGTTCTGACTTTGTGACCTTTTAACATACGTGACTTCGATTTAGCGTGATACCTAAAAGAAAAAAACCATGTATAGGTATTCAAACTTATATATAAAGTCAGGACCTACAATGGAAATGGGATTTCAAATGAGTTACTATAGCACGACTGAACACTTGGAGAAATGAAGTGCCTCCGTGATGGTATGAAACTAGTTACGACTAACTGACATTTATCATCACCTACGGGCAGAGTCAAGCTGCCTTTTCCTTGCGATAAGAGCCAAGAATGACAGACGAAGAATTTCAAATAGTATACATGGAGAACCCTTTTTTTTTCTTCTTCTTCTTCTTTTTCTTGATCCTGTATAGTATATATACATAAGTATGTATATAGTTGAAGTTATTTTTTCGTTCGTCTATTCTGCAGTATGTATATTAAGTTTAATTCAGTTCAACCCTCGAATACAATATTTGGAAAGCTATGGGAAATGTTGGGTCTTATAGAAGGGTGCAAAGGTTTTATTCAAAAATTAATAGAAGTTTCTTGATAATGTATGAAAACTCCAAGATTTTGGAATTGTAACCCAAGTATATTGTTAAGACTTTTCCAATAAGAGGTTTCATTTTGAATAGCCAGCTATTACTTTTTTAACTGCTATCATTTGACGAGCAGAAACAACGTTACGGAAATTTAAATAAAGACATAAATCTGAACATTTTTGGATCATCTTGTGAAGAACCTTCTCTTTCTTATTATTTTAAAAATCTTCAAGTCATTAGCAAATATGAGAACTTCACTTGAGCGCAGACATGACGATACGTCGTTAATAGACAGGATGAACAGAAAAGGGCCAAGATGGCTTCCCTGGGGAACACCAGATTCATGGAACAAAAGATTCATGTTACCCTTTCTTAAACAACTTGTTCAAACAATTTAGGAATGCAAGAAAGCTTTGCATGGGCCCTTAGTTTGTAATATCCGCCATGTTACTTATCTTGAAAATTGGTGTTAGAAATGACTTCTTCCATATACTGGGAAATTTGCCTGTTTTTAGAGAAAGTTTGAATATGAGCGTAAGGGATTCAACTTAAGCATTACTACACTTTTTTAATACTATCGGGGGAATACCATCGAGACCATCTGAGCAATCATCATTCAACACTGATAAAAGATCAAGGACCGTACTCGGTAGCACAGGGATGTGCCTACAGCTAGTTTTCGAAAAGAAGTGAAGATTTTGAAAATATACTTCATCAATTATTTCAGGGCTATTAACAAATGACTCACGGAAATTGAGAAAGCGTTACAGACATCACATCAACAGTTTTATCTAATGAAAGTATTCTCTTACAAAGAGTAACATAACTAGCGTATACAAAATTATAAAGAAGAGACTTAAATTCATTAAAGAGTTCAACATAAAAAGAGAAGTTGATTGGAGACAGAGTTTTAAGGTAAGTTTAAGCAATTCTTTCGTATGCCAAGGGTGGCTAAAGTTGGTATTTCTTGATTTTTTTAAAGTTAGATTTGTTTTTCAAACAATTATTAAGGATCTTATACAAATTGGAAGCTGCTTCGTCAATATTAGAAAATGTTAAAGTGTCAGCAATTTCAGAAATGGTAAAATCTTCAGACAACAGCTGGAAATTATCTCTTCTGAAATCAAAACTATATAAGCAATCAAAGGAATTACTGTGTTCAGTAAGGTGATTACTAAAGTCAAGAAAAATGTCCAAAGAGGGTTGATATTTATCAATATCAGTTATATCTGATCTAGAATCTGGAACAAGAGTCAGAAGTAAATACTAAATCGAGAATTCGATTTGTTGAGTTCTTACTACAGCTTGTTTGCTGTAAGTCAGTAAGAAGGATTTTATCAAAAAAAGAAAGTTCCAATTGTGAAGAAGAGAGAGAAAGACTTCAAGGCAGGATTTGTCTTCAGATGGAATCCAGTCAATGTGTTATAAATTAAAATCATCTAGAAGTAAAATATTGGTGTCAGAACAGGAAAAATTTATAAGAAAGTCTTATGCGAAGGAGAGTTCGCTATAAACAGACTCTAAACGTTTTGGAGGAAAATAAACGTTTGAAATGAAAATGGTACAGACTAAAATATCTTATCATAGACCAGTTCAATTGATAGTTCAAATGGAAAAGATACAGAAGAAGAGAAATGTGTATTTTTTATCGCTAAGAAACACCTCCACCTAAATCCTTTGAATTACCAATATGACGGTCATTTCTGTAAACTTCGAACTCTTGACTGAAAAATTCTTTGTCGGAAAAGTTTGAATTAAGCCAGGTTTCTGTCAAAATGAATACATCATGTGGGAATGATTGGGAGTTAAGACAAATTTCAGCAGTTTTACTACGAAGTCCCCTTACGTTTTCTTAGAAGAGAGCAAGCCTGTTAAATTTTTTGACTTGGTTTTCAAATAAATACCTTGTTTTTGACTTAGTGTACATTTTTTGACCAAAGTCTCTGCGGGCCATATATTTGAATTGCAAATAGAATCGAAGAACGTGGGATTCGTTACCAATTTGAAAGAGGAAACAAAACTATTTGGTTTACTGATCTGAGTAAACCTAATGGATGAGCTACAAGGTATGTTCTTGGTAGATATAAGAGAGATCTTGTTATTCAACACCTAAAGACTTTTTCTTTGGGACCACGTAAAAGATAAGTTTGATGACATTTCTTCATAATATCTTAGAGATTGAATTCGTGCAGCTATCGGAGACATACAAACGAATTTGTCATGGAAAATTAACAATGAGATGCACATCCGCTGATCTCTTTTACCTTAATGATATCAAAAAAAAAACCTCTGCTAGGTCACTTTTGGCACTTTTGTAGATGCACTCTCAAGACTATATCTTCAGAATCATGTATTAAACAAAATTGAAGTTTTCATGCTAAGACAGCAAAACAATACTTGCACAGCACTTTAAATTCTTTACAATGTTAAGAAAGTAAGGTTCATGCAAGATATTGTGAGTTGCCTCAAGACTTTATCTTTATCAAAAATGTTGAAGCATTGAAGAAGATGAAACGTTTTGTTGCAGTTTAGTGTTTTTTTTTTTTTTTTTTGTATGTGGTTAGGTCACTACTTTTTAAAGCAATTTAATTTGTGTGTAAGTGTATGTAATGGACACTCTAGGAATTAAGTTATATTATTTAGAAACTTTTTTCTTAAATGAAGATTTACAAAACATGCGCTTTTGTAGTTTAAGTGTCCTGCAAGTAAAATATAGTACCTGTCAGCATTAAAGAAACGACAAAATGTCACAGTCCCTCTAAAGTGTTCTTTTAAATTAGGATTTATTCTGTTTTACAATATAATATAATTTTGATAAAAAATTTATTTTATATAAATATAAAACCATATTGATATTTTTTAATTTAATAAAAGTTTTTCTTTATTATAAGTACAATATTCATGGAAGAAATGCAGATGAACTTTTTACTGAGAAAATTCACAAATATTACACAGGAAAAAATAACAAGCAAAAATGGTCACTCAGGCGTATAACTGTTTTTTTTTTTGTTAATTCTTATACTGTCAAATAATTAATTAATGTTTAAAAGGATCAAAATATAAAGTTAACCTAACTTGTGTTTTGGCTTACGCATCCTTGGATATGTGCATTAATTTATCAATAGTCCTTAAATAACCCAAAACGATAAGAGGCCGATATAGAGAACATTCATTTTTGTGTCTGGTCTAGAAAGAGGAGGCGGGGTGCTGCTTGCTGTGGGCTTTTTGTATGCCTGTACCGAATTATCATTGCCAATATCAAATAATTTATCTTTTGACATTGATCAAATTATTATCAAGGTATCATTAAATTGTAAAAAAGATATTTTTTTAATAAAAAGTTAAATTCCGCCAAAGAGCCTTATAGATTCGTATAAAGAACATAAAAATAACTGTATTTATTATATTTCTAAGCTTAATAGTAATCAGCATGTCATTTTAGTAGGTGGTTTTAATTTGCCGAATTGAAATTGGGTATTTGATTCTGATGAAGGTCTTCTTGTTTCTTTTAATGTAAATAATTAGTGTGATTCTTTATTTATTGATTCGTAACTGTTAATTTGGTTCAAATGAACAATTGTACAAATATTTTAGATAGAACACACGATTTATTGTTTGCAGATAAAAACTTCCTTTTTTTCGTAAATAATTCTATTTTTCCAATATTTCCAAACACTTAACATCACATTGCTTTGATTTTTTAATTTAAAATACTGACCTTTTTCAAACCAAAAATGCCTTTTAATTATAGATATAATTTCTCCAAAGCTCATTTCATTAACATTGCGAGTTATATCAATAATAATTTAGCACTGCCTTCAACTTTTATTCAATCTTGGGAATTATCAAGTTTTTACAACAATTTTCTTAGTTCTCTTAAGACGGCTATCGATCTATTTGTTCCTAAAACTAAATTGAAAAATGATTTTTAGCCTTCTTGATATAACAATCGATTAATTAATTTAAATATTAAAAAGAGGCTGGGATGCGACCCACACTGATAACTTCCCATCCCGTTTGTCAATTTGTCTTGCTTAAAAGTTTGTAGGTTTGCGTGTTTTGTTAAAAAAGTTGTCAGTTGAATTATTCTTAAAAATTTAAAAATCACCAACAATATTTTGCATAAAATGAAATAGTTTGATTTCAAAATCTATTTTAGTTAACGGTTTTTTTAGCATTTTAGTAGCATTTCTTAAAAGTTCTTATTTTCTATATAAACAAATACAAATTGGATGAAGGAAATTAATTTGAGAGATATCGAGAACCAAACATTTTTTATGAAAAATGGATTTTTTGGATTTTTATAAAAAAAATTACTGAATGTCAAAAACAATATTTTCTGTAAGATAAAATAAGTTTGAAGATACTTATTTTAATTTTTTAAAAGATATTTGAGTCGGAAGTAAATGTTTACCAAGTTTTAGTATTGTTTTTTTTTATTTTTTTTTTATTTTTTTTTTATTTTTTAGAAGAAAACTTTCAATTCGATTTTCTTCAAAATTTTACCGAATGTTGAAAATAATAATTTTTGTAAAATAAAATTAGTTTGAAGCCATAAACTCAAATCTTTGAAAAGATATTTGAGTCGAAATCAATTTTTGCCAACTTTTAGTAATTTTTTTTAACTTCTTTATTTTTTGTAAGAAAACTTTCAATTCGATTTTTCTCAACATTTTATCAAATATTGAAAATAATATTTTTTTATAAAATAAAATTAACTTGTAGCCAATATCTCAATTTTTTGAAAAGATATTTGGGTCGAAAATCAATGTTTACGAAATTTTAGTAATTTTTTTTAGCTTTTTTATTTTTTTGATTTGATTTTTTTGATTTTTTTCAAAATTTTACAGAATTTTGAAAACAATATTTCTTATAAGATAAAGTTAGTTTAGAGCCATAATCTCAAATTTTTGAAAAGATATTTAAGTCGAAAATCAATTTTTACCAACTTTTAGAAATGTTTTTTAGGTTTTTATTTTTTGTAAAAAAAAATGTTTATTCGATTTTTCTCAAAATTTCACCGAATGTTGTAAACAATATTTTGCATAAGATAAAATTAGTTTGAAGCCAACATCTCAAATTTTTGAAAAGATATTTGAGTTTGAAGTCAATTTTTTAACAACTTTTAGTAATTTTTTTTTTATCTTTTTTATTTTTCGTAAAAGAACTGTCAATTCGATTTTTCTCAAAATTTTACCAGATGTCAAAAATGTTATTTTCGTTGCATAAAATAATTTTGGAGATAAAATCTTTTTTCTTCGTAAAATATTCGAGGTGACAAACATTTTGTTTTTTTTTTATTTATAAAAAACCGTTAGTTGACATCTCTCTAAAAGTCTTTTATTTCGACTCTAGTGACCTTGAAACGTCGAGAAATGTCAAAATTTTCAATTCGAAAAATCGGACCCATTACAATAACTTCCTATGGGAAGTTAAAGAGCATAAAGCATGCAAAACTTGGTAAAAATTGAATTTCGACTCAAATATCTTTTCAAAATTTAAAAATATTGGCTCCAAACTATTTTTATTTCATAGAAAATATTGTTTTTGACATTCAGTAAATTTTTAATGAAAATCCAACAGACAGTTTTTTCATAAAAAATTAAAATCTACAAAATATAGTACGCAAAATTGTTAAAAATTGATGCTCGGTTTTCTATATCCCGTGAAAAATAGAAGACATTGACTTCAAATTAATTTCATTAATATGTATTTGTTTATATAAGAAATAAAAATTTTTAAGAAAAGCTACTAAAATTGATAAAAATTGGTTTTCGACTAAAAATCTCATTAACAAAAATAAATTTCGAAATAAAACTATTTCATTATATGCAAAATATTGTTGGTAATTTTGAACTTTTAATAATAATTCAGCTGACAACTTTTTTAACAAAACACGAAAACCTACAAACTTGTAAGCAAGACAAATCGACATACGGGATGGGAAGTTATCAGTGTGGGTCGCATCCCAGCCTCTTTTTTGTTATTTACTTCCACCTCGCCGCCGGCCGCCGCCGCACCGGAAGATTACCATTTCTTATTTGCAAAATAAGTACAAAATGTAAAAGAGCGAATTTTATTTCGTATTTTATTTTTTCAAGTAAACAAAATATAATGAACTTCATTTGTTTTCTTAATTATATTTGTTCAGCAAAAGATTTTTGCATTTTGTTGCAATGTAGTTAAGTAAAGGTATAAGTAAATTTTCTATGATAATACTTTCAGAAATTCCTCGCAACAAGCCTCTTGTAACAAATTAATTAAATTAACAAATTTATTTTCAGCAAACATGAATATTTTTAAAAAATTTCATGAAAAATTAATTTACCTTATATTTCCACAAATAAAATATCATAATTTTACACGAAATTTTGTATAAGTAGTACATACGAAGAATTTAAAACTTTAAATCAAAACTCAATTATACAATTTACAACCCCTAAATTTGTTTGCTTTGGTTTGCAAAATAAACTAAATTATTAAATTTATTTCTAAGCAAAGTCACTTACCTCCTGCTGGATAGTCGAATCATAACCACAATTTTATTAAACAAGAAATAAAAAGAAACCTGACACCCGTTTCTTGGAATTCCGAACATTTAAAAAAGGACTCCCGTCACAAAATTACCCTGCGACTCTTAACATCACAAAGCAAAAACCGAAAAACACTCACTTTGTCTGCTAAGGACATGAATCGCTCTAAAAACAATAACAACAACAACAACAAGTTGACTTCGATACGATAAAAAAAGAAGAAAACAAAACAGAAGCAGGAGGCTTGGAGGTCGGAGTTCGGAGTTTGGAGGTGTATATAAGTACCTATGTATGCAAAATTTGAAAAAAGACCAATTTGCTAAAGGAAATACAAATGCTACAAATTTCAACCCCCTCCGCATGTCACGAGTATTTTTAAAGTTTATTTCTTTTTCTTGTATAAGAAACACAAACTGACACAAATATTTTTCTGCCATAAATCGAAAGGAATACGCTGGAGAAAGGTTTCTCAAAAGAAAAAGTCCCTGTGACTTACACTTTGTGCCATTCATAAGAACTTTGGAGAATTTTTGGGTTTCTCTTGAAACATACACACTAAACATATACCTACCATAACATGCAAGGGGTCCATGTTCCGTCTGCTATAAGCAGAAGAAAACATGCGGGGATTCTGGAATGGATGGCAGGCGACAACTGAAAACGCCCACTGTATACACTCCCCATGACCTCGATGACGACGATCTGTTGTATGTTCTCTCGAGTCAAGCGGTCGTTGTCGTCGTACGTCGTTTCTGTTGCTGTTGCCGTTGTCGTTGTCGTTTTCGTCCTTTTGGACTGACGATGACGAAGAAGGAGAAATGAAGAAACTTTTGAAGCAATGAAATTTGAATTTGAATAACTCAAACATTTTCATTCAAAAGTTCGGTTAAAGTTAAATTTACCAAACGTAATGACATTACATTTGTATACATGTTCCAAAAGGAAAGGACGACACTTCAATTCACCACCACCATCACCGTCTTCCCACTAGCGCACACTGTATATACCGCGTACCGTTCGTCGTTACAGCCGATATGCCGGGGTCGTACACTTATGAGAGCGTTTGCCCGAATACACCCACTAGGGTCCATTTTCATCGCCTTCGTTTCAAATCGTTTCGTCGTGTATGCAAACACAACCCAAAATACAGGATCCTGGATGGAGGGAATGGGAGGTGGTTGGTGTGGAAGAACGAAAGGATATTCCTTCTGCAGCTTCCTTAACGTTTCGATGCTATATTGCTAGCATAGAGCGGAGCTGGGAGAAGTATCTCTCTCGGTATCCGTATCTGAATGTGATGTAGGTATAATAAATTTGAAAGAACCTCATCGTATCCCAATCACTTCTTCTGCTGATACCATCGTATAACTACGCGATTACGGCAACTACTGTGCGATGCGATGACAAGGACACCGAAGAAGGAGTAACCAAGCGGTAAGCAGCCACCGTATACAACACCGCACCGAACCGCACCACACACAAACCGCCCACACCGCACACGTCACACCGTCTTACAGCCCCTCTTGTCAGCCCCCGCCACCAAAACGCCCTACACAGTTAAGGGAGCCTCTCAAGGACCCCTTCACTCGTTTACGACTCGAACTAGAGCCTGACTTAACTCGCACTCGCATTCGCACTCGTCCTCGAGGAGCATCTCGAATGTGATGATAAAATTTCATTCTGTTTTGTATATCTGAAGTGTTTGTTGGCAGATTGAAATTTTCGGATCTGTCGTTTCAGCAGGCGAGTTTTTGACTTTTGTCTAGATACAAAAACGCGTGTACTAGTATACACATCTAAATACTCATCATGTTGGTATAAATACGATAAAGTGTCCTTGTTCTGTTGTGGAACTAACACATAAATAGTGAGCAACATTTGGAAAGAAAAAACATATGTATATATGAATACCTGCATGTGTAGGTATGGTGTGGAGCGGCGGCAGCGGCGGTAGCGGGCGTTCGTTTATGTGTTTAGTTAAGTTCACTTCGGTTGAAAAACCGATTTCTCTTCGCGATGTTATAACATATTGAATGAAGAATGATGCCTTTGTTTCCCCTTCCATTCCAGCTGAGATATAAATCCTTAAGCATCGCAGGCACGTAACGATATGGTGACACGGTAAGAAAGACTCAAAGGGCTATATACGCTGTCATTGCCAAATGAAATTTTGTAACATTACCATATATAAGTTTAAATTTCTAACTAAGATTTAAAAGACACGTTAACAATATTTAAATTTATTGCAATTTAATTCAAAATGGTGGAAATTTATGATTTTTCAAGTATTACGAATAAATGGTGACTCAATGTGAACATGGGAAAAAGAACTATCAAAAGCGTTCAATTTTGAAAGATTTCAAAAATTTTAAAATAAATTGTTTGAGTTTGGACACCTATCAATTTTAAAACGGTAATCTTTTCCCACAAGTAAAACCACACCATTACTAAAAATAGTAGTACCCGTGGCATGATGGTCAATGCGTTGGACTGTCATGCCAGAGGTCTTGGGTTCGATCCCTGCCTGTGCCACCTTAAGTCTTTTACACGGTTAATGCCTCTTGCGAGGAATCGACAAATTCTCCAAGAGTAATTCTTGTCATGAAAAGTGCTTTCTCAAATTAGCCGTTCGGATTCGGCATATAAACTGTAGGTCTCCTCCATCCCTACAATTACTCGCACACCTTAATGGTTGAGAGTTGTAAGTCACTAGGCCCTGGTTTTCTACGGACTGTTACGCCACCTAATTTTTTTTTATAATACAGGAACTCAAGCCAGTCGTTCAATCAAAACGTCCCTCGTGTTGTATCTTAGCTGATAGACCAGTGATGAGTGATGAGGTACCGTTAATAACTGAAATTGTTGCATTTCGGTATTTGAAATTAAAAAAGAGGCTGGGATGCGACCCCCACTAATAACTTCCCATCCCGTCTGTCCATTTGTCTTGTTAAAAGTTTGTAGGTTTTCGTTTTGTTTCTTAAAAATTTAAAAATTTCCAACAATATTTTGCATATAATGAAATAGTTTGCTTTCAAAATCAGTTTTTGTTAACGAGATTTTTAGTCGAAAACCAATTTTTACCAATTTTATTAGTATTATTTTTACGATATTTCTTAAAAGATAAAATTAGTTTAAAGCTAATATTTTTAATTTTAAAAAAGATAATTGAGTCGAAAATCTATTTTTACCAACTTTTATTAATTTTTTTTAGGTTTTTATTTTTTGTAAGAAAATTATCAATTCGATTTTTGTCAAAATCTTACTGAATGTTGACAACAATATTTCTTATAAGATACAATTAGTTTAAAGCCAATATCTCAAAGTTTTGAAAAGAAATTTGAGTCGAAAATCAATTTTTACCAACTTTTATTCATTTTTTGTTTTAGGTTTTTATTTTTTGTAAAAAACTGTAAACTCGATTTTTCTCAAAATTTTACTGAATGTTGACAAGAATATTTTTTAAAAAATAAAATTAGTTTAAGGCCAATGTCTCAAATTTCTGAAAAGTTATTTGAGTCGAAAATCAATTTTTACTAACTTTTATTCATTTTTTGTTTTATGTTTTTATTTTTTTGTAAAAAAAACTGTAAATTCGATTTTTCTCAAAATTTTATTAAATGTTGACAACAATATTTTTTAAAAAAGAGGCTGGGATGCGACCCACACTGATAACTTCCCATCCCATCTATCGATTTGTCTTGCTTAAAAGTTTGTCTAAATGTATCAATTCTTACCAAATTTGCGTTCTATTTTTTTTATGAAAAAACGGACTGTTGTATTTTTATAAAAATTACTGAATATTAAAAACAATATTTTCTGTGAAATAAAATAAGTTTGAAGCCAATATTTTTAATTTTTGAAAAGCTATTTGAGTCGAAAGTAAATTTTTAGCAAGTTTTAGTATTGTTTTTTTTTAGGTTTTTATTTAAAAAAAAAAAAACTGTCAATCCAACATTTATCAAAATTTTACCGAATGTTGAAAACAATATTATTTATAAGATAAAATTAATTTGAAGTCATTATCTCAAAGTTTTGAAAAGATATTTGAGCCGAAAATCAATTTTTACCAACTTTTATTCATTTTTTTGTTTAGGTTTTTATTTTTTGTAAAAAAACTGTCAATTCGATTTTTTTCAAAATTTTTCTTAATGTTGAAAACAATATTTCTTATAAGTAAAAATTAGTTGGAAGCCATAATCTCAAATTTTTGAAAAGATATTTGAGTCGAAAATCAATTTTTACCAACTTTTGTTAAATTTTTTTTTCGGTTTTTAATTTTTTGTAAAAAAAACTGTCAATTCGATTTTTTTCAAAATTTTACTGAATGTTGAAGACAATATTTTTTGCAAGATAAAAGTAGTTTAAAGCCAATATCTCAAAGTTTTGAAAAGATATTTGAGTCAAAATTCAATTTTTACCAACTTTTATTAAGTTTTTTTTAGGTTTTTATTTTTTGTAAAAAAACTGTCAATTCGATTTTTCTCAAAATTTTATCAGATGTCAAAAACATTATTCTTCGTTGTACAAAATTGTTTTTGAGATGAAATCATATTTTAGTCGTAAAATTTTCGAAGTGACAAATTTTTTTTTTCAGTTTTTTTGATTTATAAAAAAAACCGTTAGTTGGATTTTTTTCCAAAAATATACTTGTTTTGTATCGCGTTGCAATATATAATATAAAATTTAATTCAAGTCTCTAGCGTCATTGGTTCATGAGATATTTAGGGTTAACCAAAATTTTCACCTTTTTTTTAAACTGCTATGGTAAAAAAACCACCCACGCAATTTTCTTGAGAGCCCTTTCTGCATCTTTCTGCCTTATTATCTGTATAACAAAATTTATTTGAAGTCGATATCTCTCCTGGTTCTTGAGCTATGGACGACGAAAAAAACGTCGCGAACGTACGGACGTACGGACGTACGTACACACGCACGCACAGACATCTTTCTAAAAATCTTTTATTTCGACTCTAGGGACCTTGAAACGTCGAGAAATGTCAAAATTTTCAATTTGACAAATCGGACCCATTACAATAACTTCCTATGGGAAGTTAAAAATAAAATTAGTTTAAGGATAATGTCTCAAATTTCTGAAAAGTTATTTGAGTCGAAAATCAATTTTTACTAACTTTTATTCATTTTTTGTTTTATGTTTTTATTTTTTGTAAAAAAAACTGTAGATTCGATTTTTTTCAAAATTTTACTAAATGTTGACAACAATATTTTCTAAAAAATAAAATTAGTTTAAGGCCAATGTCTCAAATTTTGGAAAAGTTATTTGAGTCGAAAATCAATTTTTACTAATTTTTATTCATTTTTTGTTTTATGTTTTTATTTTTTGTAAAAAAAACTGTAAATTCGATTTTTCTCAAAATTTTACTAAATGTTGACAACATTATTTTTTAAAAAATAAAATTAGTTTAAGGCCAATGTCTCAAATTTTGGAAAAGTTATTTGAGTCGAAAATCAATTTTTACTAATTTTTATTCATTTTTTGTTTGATGTTTTTATTTTTTGTAAAAAAAACTGTAAATTCAATTTTTCTCAAAATTTTGCCAGATGATGAAAATGTTATTCTTCGTTGCACAAAATTATTTTGGAGATAGAATCATTTTTTATTCGTAAAATTTTTGAGGTGACAAATATTTTTTTTCAGTTTGTTTTGATTTATAATAAAAACCGTTAATTGGATTTTTTTTCCAAAAAATATACTTCTTTGGTATCACGTTACAATATATAATATAAAATTTAATTAAAGTCTCTAGCATTATTGGTTCGTGAGATATTTAGCCCTTCGTAGCGCAATGACTCAGTTTTTGTTAAAATTTTCACAAAAGACGTACAAAATAGTTATAATACGAGGAAAAATAATTTAAAAAAAAAAAACTTTAATTTTTTTATGTTTATTAACAAAATTCAAATGTTGCAGATATGCAACATTGGACTTTCAATTCCCCTTTTTAACAAATTACTTGCAATGGAAATCTTTGAAACAATTATTCGTTTTATTGTTGCATAAGCCTACTCCACATTTTTCGCATAATGTTTGTGTAAATCCAGTACAATTTGGCATTTTACAGCGTATTCTTTTTTCTCCCCATATTGGCCAATGACTTGTTTGATCAAGTCGAACCTCTTTCGGCGGTGCGTGTTGAGCAGGGCCTTTCTTTTTTTTAGCTTGAAGACCTTGTTCAACATCAGATGTCCTTTTACTCGCCCTTTGTTTCATGCCCACCTTACACAGTGATTCAGCTACTTCCATTCCAAAGTCGGCGGCGCTCAAATTTTCAGACCGGCCAGCTTGTTTGTTGACACGGCGATAAAGTAGCCAAGCATTTGCCATAACCATGTCCAGAAGGTGGTAAAACAGACGCATATACCAAAATTTACTTCTTAGTAATATCTTGTGCCTTGCAATAATACTGTCCATCAGATCCACCCCGCCCATGTGGCGGTTGTACTCGGCTACAACAAATGGTCGTTCAACTGATATATGTACTTTATTCACTCTGTCATATCGCTGGACATTAGATGTAGGGTTCTTACCTGCGAAATTTGACGCAAGGGAAACGATTTTATTGTCTTTCCAAGCGGTTGTTGAAATCTGAATCCCATTGTGGTCGCCAACAAACTCCACTGAAGTACCCCTTGGTTGTTTTCTAAAAAAAGACTCATCCGGTAGCTTACAATTGGGGATTCTATTTTTTCTCACTGTACCAAGACTGTGAATACCTCTTCTCGCCAAATGTTCGATAAGAGGTAAGGAGGTATAATAGTTGTCGAAATACAGCCTGTAATTGCTATTATTTGGTATTTTCCTCGCTAAACGCATTACTATATTTGAGGAAGCACCCAATTGCGGCTCGCCTTCTTCTAAAATATTTTCTTGGCCACTGTAAATTTCAAAGTTGTAGCCAAAACCACTAACGCCACACAAAATAAACAACTTGAAGCCCCATTTATGAGGCTTGGCTGGCATATATTGCTTCAAAATGCTCCTGGCCTTAGTTGAGCACATCTGCTCATCAACAGCCAAGTACCTCTCTAGTACCACCGTCGAAAAGCGCTTATTGAGCTTTTCAATAAGCGGTCTAACTTTATAAAGCCTATCACTTCCTGGCTGGGTATAAGGCAACATCTTAGAGTTGTCATTGAAATGGAAAGTTTGCCGCAAACGTTCAAATTTTTTCAATGGCATAGTTTCTTTTATTATAGTTATGCCCATTTTATCGGACCAGTAATTTCTTACGTTCAATATACGTACAACTGACGTGTACAAAACAACGCCAACAAATTGCCGAACGTCTATGGCTTCGATGTTTATGGGCTTATTTGGATCTTTTTGCACGCTATAAATATTTGTTTGATCGCGAATATGATCTACAATTTCATCAGTAAAGAAATACGAAAAAAACTGATATGGCGTTTCTAATTGTAGAAAGTCATTTGGAAGATCATCGTCCCCAAGAAAACTAAGCTGCTCTTGAATGAGCTCAAGGTGTTTTTTTTTCCATATGACATTTACTTTTGCTGGCTTGGCTTCCGAACTATTTGTTATTCCACGAGAAGTTGATGGTTGAGGTGGCGGTGGAGGAGAATGATGGACAGTATGTTTTGGCTGTATCAAATGCTCTGGCGGTAGATTGTCAGAATCGTTTTCTGATGAGCTGTCCACCGGAGGGGCAAATGTTGGATCCTGCTCACATTCATCGGCAGAAAAATCAAGTTCATCTTCACTTTCATACCATGAACTGGCTAACCGCTCAAGCTGTTGGTCATTTAGATGGTTATTTCGCCGTGGACGCATTCTACAAGTCGTAAACAATTTGAGGTTATGTCTTTTACATTGTATTACACATATATGGATTTTGGGTAACTGGACGAGCAATGTTGCAGATATGCAACAACACGGCTTTTACTCACTACAATCTATTTATGTTGTAAAACAAACTAAAATCACAAAAATTCAGAAGAATGTAAACTCACCTTGAAAACAAAATAACTTTTTTAGCAAAAAACTATTTTTTTGATAATTTTTTACAATAAATGAAATCAGATCAAACACAAACTTCGACTTTAGACAAAAAATAAACTTTGACAGATGAGAGTAAAGAGCACATGTTATGTAGAGGGCTCGAATAAAGATCGTGCTTGGAAGAGGAATGTTTCAGATCAGCAACATTGCTCGGATTTAGAAAAAAACTATTCCTAAATTTTTTATACAGTGAAATGGGGAATGTTGCAGATCTGCAACTCAGTGCAACGAAGGGTTAGGGTTAACCAACATTTTCACCTTTTTTTTAAACTGCTATGGTAAAAAAACCACTTATGCAATTTTCTTGAGAGCCCTTTCTGCATCTTTCTGCATTATTATCTGTATAAACAAATTTATTTGAAGTCGATATCTCTTCTGGTTCTTGAGCTATGGACGACGAAAAAAACGTCGCGAACGTACGGCCATACGGGCGCACAGACATCTTTCTAAAAATCTTTTATTTCGACTCTAGTGACCTTGAAACGTCGACAAATGTCAAAATTTTCAATTTTACAAATCGGACCCATTACAATAACTTCCTATGGGAAGTTAATTAATGTTGTTAAAAAGCCTTTCCACCCTCATGGTGTTACTATTTGGTTCGGTTTTGGGCTGGCAGACGGTACGGTCCTTACTTATTCGAAATAGAGCTTCATACAACTGTAACGGTTAGTGCGGTACCGAGGTTTATTTATTTAGCTCATTCCCCAGCTAGATGTTTTCAGTTACTTAGCCCGAAAGGCAGTAGTTATAAGATAATGGATTAACTTAGAGCACCCGTATAGGACCAGTAGGATATTTCTTAAGTTTTTGAAATGTACGCTAGTTTTTTTAAGAATTTTTTCTAGCTTTAAAGTAGTTTTAAGATTTTGATAAAATAAAAAAAATAGAAATAAATGTTTTCAGTTACGTACTCCAAGTTGGGTGAAGTCTCTTTCCACTTGTGCGTACCAACTGATCCGCTGACTTGAGCTGTCTTATGGATTCTAAGACTTATCGGGCCCGAGCATTGGTTTCCATGCTCGATGGACTTTTACTATTCTGGCTAAGTTAATGTCACTGTGCAGCCCGTACAGCTCGTCGTTCCATCTTCTCCTTAACTCACCTTCTATGCATATGCGAAGAACTTTTCTTTCGAAACGACATTAGGTGATTTTATCCACTTTTGTCATAGTCCATGCTTCTGCACTGTAAAACAGAACGGGGATGATGAGGGTCTTATATAGCGACTATTTGGTCACTCTTGCAGTTGGTTGGCAAGAGTAATTATTTGTTTCATCTCAGCGCTGGTGTTTTTTTCTTCATTAATAGCGGAGTCAAGGTAGATAAAGTCCTTACCTACCTCAAAGTTGTGTCGGTGTTGTAAGTCCCATCTTCATGACAGTATGTACTTTGTTTTACCCTCATTAACCGCTAAACTCATTTTTGCTGCCTCTGCTTCAATACTCACAAAAGCCCCATTTATATCACTATGAGTTCTTCCCATTATGTCAATGTCATCAGCTTATGCAAACAATTGGACAGACTTTTGAAAAATAGTGTTGATGTGGGACCTCCGTAATATTCTTTCATTTACAATGTTAAAGAAATCGCATGACAGAGCATTATTTTGTCTAAATGCTTTTTTAACTCGGCATTCAAGCCATTTGCTACACCGGCTTTGTTAGACTTCAGCTTATATATGGCAATCTTTACTTCGTCTAATTCGGGAAGACGGGATTGTTGGCTTTCGTCATCTATATTGAATGGATAAACCTGCCTGACAGCGGAATTCGGTTCGTTTTCCCCGTTTTACAGTCTGTATAAGTGTCTTAATAACGATGTTTCCACTTTCGTCGTTGCAGCCTTCGGTTCGAGGTTTATGTATGTACTTGTGAATTTCATTTCACCTGCTCATAAGACGTTCGAAATTCATTTCTGCTTTTGAACCTCTCAACATCTTCGACCGCACGCTTCTCATGCTCTCTCTTTTTCCTTCTGAGAAGTCGATATTCCTCTCGCCTCTTCTGCTCATAGAGTTCGTAAGCAGCTCTCAGCGGTACCGAGGTATGATTAATTATCTTGAATGGCCGGAATTAGAAGATATTGATTTGGATGAAGTGTATTTTTAACAAGACGGTGCAGCGCTATCTACTCCAGAAGAAACGAAACATTTTGTTTATTATATGACTACCGCCTTACCGAGATCTTGAAAATGTAACATCTTTATACTTTGGAGCCACGTAAAAGAAAAGGGGTATGTCCAGTCTACGTTCCGAAACAGGTTGAAGATCTTAAAGAAGAAGTTCGTGAAGTTATCATTGGTTGCTTGTAAAAAATATCAGTGTTTTTTAATATCAAAATTAAACCACTAATTGGAAAATCCTCCATTTAGTACCCAAATTTTAATTTTCTTTCTTCAGAAGTGAAGAGTGTTAGCAAAAAATTTAATAGTTAAAGGGTTTAAAAAATACTGACAACTCTAACGTTTTGTTTAATATAAGACAATTGAGGGTTAGCAGAAGAACGCACCGTTGTTAAAAAATTAAGAAGAAATGATTCGTTCAGCAAATGTTTGGTTTTAATGTTTGGTTTTTGCTCACCGAAACGGATTTTTCTTTAGCTTCTCTTACTTTACTTTAAAATTTTGAACCATGATGTTTGGAATATTCTTCTCAAACTTCGTTTATTGGAAAAATGTGTATATTGAAAAATCTAAGAGGATGAATAAAATGATGATGCTCAACCGTAATGTTCGTTAAAAACTCAATCTGCCCAAATTTCAAAAATAAAAGGTACAGAGAATTTAGGCAAATGTCATACTCTAACCAAATTTTCAATATTTTTTTCAATAACGTATTATTATTTTACATTTATGCAATAAGTACGGTACTTTAACTTATTTCCAACTTTTAATAACAACTTTCTTAGGGTTGCAAACAAATTTTACATCAAGTGGAAGGCAATTTCAGGGAAGACGAAATGTTTCAAAATTTTAAATACATACTTTTGAATTTTGCTCAACTCGTTATTATAAATATTATTAATATTCTATTTTACAAATCCTTAAAATGAAAACATTTATTAAGGTTTTCAACATATTTTAAGGCTTAAATGGCGGCAAATTCATGTGTTGCGTCAACTCAAGGACATTCTTTGATTCATTAAATTCATGAATTTGTTTCTAATAAATTGATCTTTTTTCCAACATTAAACAATTAGAGTATAGGCATCAGCTTGGATTCCATGTAAGTATTAAAAGAATTTGCCCTTATTTGTCGTCCTGTCTGTGCCCTAAGTTTAAAATTGTAGACTCGTTTAACATTATAAATATACAAACAAGAGACGAAGAAAATAAAAAAACAGAAATCCTTGAATTTTAATTGATAAAATTCCTTGTTTTGGGTAAAGCAGATATATGTATGTATATCTACTTAGATAAGATATGCCTTGACTATACGTATCCTTACAAAAACGGGATGATATTGTTTTGTTTTTTGATTTTCCTAAAATATACAAAGGTTTGTCTTATACGTGTAATGTTTGTAGGGTAAGTGTGTACCTTATACATAAATAAAACTGGGATACAGAATATATTCAAAACGGGTAATTTAAGATGACGTTTTTGTTATTTTGGTCCTTTTTGGTTGTTGTTGTTGTTAATGTTTTTTTCCCTCTATGAAGAAGATTATGAACCTCATGTTTCACAATTGTTGTTGGTGTAGCTACATATATGTAATAATAAATACATACTCGTATAAATCCAGGACTTAAACACTTAAGATCTTATCTTAACGTCATAAACAAATTTTGTAAATTAAAACGTATGTATAATGTAGCTAACGTGTGATGATTAATTTTTCCAGTGAAATTTTTGTTCAAGGAGCAATTCAATTTCAATTACATATTACATAGATACGTAAACATCTCAATTTATCAAAAGATATTTACTTTTTTTTAAGATGAAGAAGAAGATTCAGCAATTGAAATCTTTTAAAAGGAGATGTCTGTTTTACATTTATGTATTATTTCGTTTGAATAAGTGGGGAAGGATATACGTACATTCTTAAATCAATGAAGTTAAAAAATAAGTGAGGACATTATTTGATTCTGAAGAAATGATACCGCAGCTTTAATTTTATTTTTGTATACATTAATTTTATATTGATTTCTAGATTATACAAATTTATTGAAAACACATAATCCATAACACTATCCAAAATACATTGACTTAATTGGAAGCGAGGAGATCTTAATTTTCTGCGAAAAAAAGTTTATTTTTAAATTCAAAAATTAAGTTATTGTAATCAGTTCAATTTGTCGAATTAAAAATGTTAGCATTTACTGACGTTTCAAGGTTTCAAGATATCTAAATCAAAGATGCATGTGTAAGTACGTTGGTACCTTCAGGATAACATTTTTCTTCGTCCATATTTCAAGGACCAATAGACCTACATATCTACTGGTCGAACATAATTTTTTGTTCGTAAAATATTCGAGATTAGTAATAAAAATTAAATATTATATAATTATAATATATATAAAATTTAATTGGAATCGGTAGCGTTATAGGCAATGGGATATTTTGGGTGACTCCACCTGAACTCGAGCACATAAGTGATTCAATGAGACCAATGTTTTTTTGCACTCGTACTGTTACAAGTGTCCTAAGAGATCTTAACACACACAAATCCGCTATTACGGATGGTATCCCCGCTGTTGTTCTGAAGAGGTGTTCTTCAACGTTGGCAAAACCACTGCGTAAGCTTTTTCATCTGTCCTCCTCCTCAGGTCTCGTTCCGAGAGGATGGAAATCTACATTTGTCCAGCCCACCCCCAAAAAAAAAAACAAATCTTCCTCACCCTCTAATTATCAACCGATTGGCGTTTTCGTCCCTTCTTTCCAAGGACATGGAAACGCTGATTAATTATCAGCTCAAGAAATAACTCGAAGATCGAAAGCTTTTTAATGACCGATAGTACGACTTTCTTACAAATAGGTCCACTGGTGATCTCTTGGTTCATCTCACAGTGAAGCAAATCTTAACATCGTTTTATAGAAAGTAAGACTATTGATATTTCAGAAGCATTTAATAGGGTTTGGCATCAGGCTCTCTTACCGAAAATGCGTACTTTCGGTTTTCATGAATCCTTCCTTCATTGGATTAGGAAATACCTTTTGGATCGTTCAATACAAGTAGTATTGGATGAGTTCAAGTCTTAAAATCACAACATAAATGCTGGTGTGCCCCAGGGCTCTGTTCTATCTCCAACACTCTTTCTCATTTTTATTAATGACCCCCTGTCTGCAACTTCTAAACCAACAAATTGTTTTGCTGACGATAGCACTCTTAGCTTTTCATATTCGTTCTCAGCTTCACATCCCGCTTCTTCGGATGTGGAACTGTAACGACAAATTATGATAAGCTCATGAAATACCCACCTTAACAAAATTGGGGACTCAATGCTGTCTTGTGCAGTTAAAGCTAAGTATATATACCCCCCTTGCCATTATCCATGGCACTTCCATCAATAAGACTGAACATTTCGATATTCTCGGTATACATATGTGTCAACAATCACTTCTTGTGGAACGAGCACATACTCGATGGCGTTAAAAATGCCGCAAGATGTTTGGGTTTCCTGAGACGATGCAAGAAATGTTTCTCCTCTTCTGATCTGTCTGTTATTTACAAGACTTCAATACGTCCAAAGCTTGAATATAACTCCCATCTCTGGACTGGTGCTAATGAAACATACTTATGCCTCTTCGACAGAAATGAACGTAGAGCATTTAAATTGATTGGAGATAATATCATTGTTAGTTCCTTTACGTCGCTTGAACATCGTTGTTACATTTCATGTCTCAAATTTTATTACCGTTATTTTAACAGTTTATGCTCTAGAGAAATATCCAGTTGCACTCCTTCCCTTAAATAGTCGCACTTCTAGGAAAGTTCATCAATATACCCTCGAGCCCAACTTTGGTCGAACTGTAAAGTGCAGAGTTTTGTTCTTTATCCGTACTACAAGAATGTGGAATGCCTTAACACGCTCTGTTTTCCCCAATCATTGCAATATTCAGGAACTCAAAACTAATGTACATCGACGCCTCTTTTCAAACCCTCTCCCTTTTCTAATGTTTACACTGTGTCACTGCAAAATAAAAATAATAAAAAGAAGCTGGGATGCGAACCACACTGATAACTTCTAAAAGATTAAATAAAAACTACCAACAACCTATTTGTTTTTAACGAGATTTTTAGGCGAAAACCAAATTTTACCAATTTTAGTACCGTTTCTTGAAAGTTTTTAATTCTTATATTTTCGATATATATTCGATTTTTCTAAGAACAATATTTTACTTTAACAGCAATATTAAGCACAGAATGAAATCATTTGAAGTCCATATATCCATTTATTCACGAGATATCGAGAATCGAACATCAATTTTTACCAATTTTGCGTAATTTTATGAAAAAACTGACTGTTTTATTTTTATTAAAATTTTACTGCATGTCGAAAACTATATGTAAAACTAGTGGAAAATAAATTTTTACCAACTTTTATTAATGTTTTTTTATAAGGTTTTTATTGTTTGTAAAAAAATACTGTCAATTCGATTTTTATCAAAATTTTACCAGATGTTGAAAACGTTATTCTCGTTGCATATAATTATTATGGAGGTGAAAGCCTTTTTTGTTCGTAAATTATTGGAGTTGACAATTATTTGTTTTTTAGTTTTTTTTTACGTTAAGCTTCAATGTGATGTTATCATGAGAAAGTTGGTCAAAAACTTTTGGAATAATCAGTGTAAATACAGTCGAGATATTGACCAAGTGCAAAATGCAAGTAGATTTTTTGCATTAAACCATGTTGGTCTGCACTTACTAATGTCAAACTGTTAGTCTTGTTACCCTACTTAATTTATTTGATCTAAGAGATGGTGTAAATATACGAAGAAGGGGAAATGCTACTACTGACTTACATTTTTTAAGACAAATTGTAGAATTGTAGTAGTGGAAGTAGTAGTAGTATACATTTATTTAGTATGTTTTTTTTACTATTTACAATTACATAATAACTTAGTTTTAAGAATAAATAATTTAAATATATTGCCTATTTACATACATAAATACATGTAAAAGTTACAGTTCTTCGAATGTTTTTAATTAATTAATTTTTGTATCTTTTTAAATTCGTTTCAATTTTGATGTTACTTGGAAGTTCATTAAACATTTATAAAATATCATATTTTGTGTTCTTGGGTCTCTATACATTTTAAATCTAAAGTTACAATTATTTCTCAAAGAATAAGGCTGGGCAGTGGGCATCTTGTACATATTGTAAGTTAGATGTAAGATACTTTGGCATCATATTATATATCATTTTGAAAACAAGCATCAGAACATTCAGTATAATGCACTGCTTCACAGATAGTCATTTTACGCAGGACAGCATCCGAAATGTAGAGTGTAAGTGTTGGAAAACTGCTTCTTGTAATACATAGTTCTCATCGCTTTATTTTGCAGAATCTGAAGACGTTTGATTTCATCATTGGTTCCTAGGAATAAAATAGTTGAACAGAAGTCAAAATGAGGTTTAACTATCGTATTATAAATATTTACAGCGCATATTGTTGTTATATTTTTCCTAATTCTTTTAAGAAAACCAATTTTTTTGATATTTTACCTATCGTGCATTGAATATATGTAACTTTTAAAGTTTAATTTATTGTCCAATATAATACCCAAGTATTTTATATCATCAACTTGTTCAAATTCGGAGCTATCAATTTCAAGGTTAATTCGATAATCACTGTAAATGACCATACACTTAGTTTTGGTCACATTAGTCTTTAACTTGTTAGCACTTAACCATTCGAATAGATTACCCAAATCACTCTTTATCATTTCTTCGTTTGAATCGATATAATTTACCACTCACATACATTAGGGCATCATCAACAAAAAGTTAAATGTTACAAAAATTTAATGAGTTGGGGATATCATTTATATATGTATATAAGAAATAATAAAGGACCCACAATTGTTCCTTCTGGTACACCAAAGTTTGTAAATTTTGCACTGAATAGTTCACCATTAACACAAGTTTTCTGGGATCTATTTGTTAAATATGGTTTGAACCACTCAAGTGTAATACCATGTACACCATATTTCTCCAATTTTTCAACTAATATCATTCTGTCGATTGTTTCGAACGCTCTTTGAAAATCTAAAAATAACGCAACTATGTTATCTCCAACATGAACAAGCTGTTTAAAAGTCATACTCAGCCAGTTTAATGATGCTTCACATGAATGTCCCGGACGAAAGCTGGATTGGTATTCTATAAGCAGATTGTGTCTCTCAACGAACGACGAAAGCTGGATTGGTATTCTATAAGCAGACTGTTTCTCTCAAAAAAATTTATAAAATTGATCATACGCACACTTTTCCACAATTTTTTCCAGTATCGACATCATATTGATAGGCCTAAATTTCGGAATCATTATTGATTCTTTGAGATCCTTCGGAAATTTACCACGAATGAAATATTCATTAATTATATGAACTAAAATTGGTCCTACAATGTCGAATTCCATCTAGACCAAAGGAATAATCATCTTTAAGTAATGCCAAGTAATGGAAGATTAATCGGATTTTTTTTAAGAAAATTATTTTATTTTAACAAACTTCATTAACATTCTTGAGATACACGAATTGAAAATAAGTTTTATGTTTGATTAAATTTAATGATTATTGATTACGCAATAAAACTATGCCGTATTTAATTCACATATTTTACACAAATTAATGATATATGTATAGTTAAATATGCTTAACTTTTATTTTATTGATTGGCAAATCCTGCTATTCATAAGAAAATCTGTGGTGGTTCTTAACCACTGGTTCGCCCCCATTTTATTACTACTTAAAGGGAGATTGAAGCATACTAACTAATTAAAGTTCCAAATCAAACGTCTCGCTCTATGAACAAAACTATTATGACGAACTGTTGATTTTATCTTAAGATATCGAATTAATAGGTTCAACATCAATTTTCTGATAGATTTTCTCCAATACTTCTCAGTCGTCATCAACCAAGTTTTTTTTTTCATATTAGAATCAATACTCTCGCTTATATATTCATCGATGTTGGCCTTAATTTTACTAGCAGTATCCTTGAGATACACAAAGATTCTGTCTATAAATTTTGCTTCACTAACAGCAATCCCCGAAGTTGACGCCATTCATTCTAAATTATTGTACAAACTCCATGTATATGATAAAAACAACTTTTATAGACTTTTTATCGTCTCATGTAAATTGTCGAAATCGAAAGTATGTTCAGTAAAACAGTAATCATTCAATTCAGCTCATACTCTAAAAATCTACCCTATACTCTCTCATCACTGAAAGTCATTGAAACTTTTATACATCAAAATAAATATCCTTAAAGAATGAAGTCATTCGCTTCTTCTTAGATTCCCACAAAAATCTCAGACGCTTATTTTATATTCATTTACAAAACAATCCATTCCCGTCAATTTTCCAGTTTTTCCTTCCCTTTTCTTATGAACTTAATACATCGTCAAGTCATCGACTAAAGCACGAATGAAAAAGTAAAAACAAAATAAAATCCTCACAAACTTTTCCAACAACTAAAAGTTACTTTTCCCACAAAAACCGAAAACTTTAAGTTTTTCTAAATTGAAATAATTTTTCTTGTTTCAAGGCGTCCATTTGTTCCTTTTGCCACCAAGAAAATGAAAAAGATGAAAAAGGAAAATTAGGTATATAATTGAAAGTTAAAACACATTTTCTTTTTCTCTTTAAAATTTCGTTCGTTTCTTTTATTTACACTGCAAAAACAAAAATAACCACTATCGCAAGGATTCGCTGAAAATACAGGATCCAAACTCAACTGGAAAACTATTCAACATTTAACAATAAACAATAAACAAAACAAAAAGGAAATAACAAATAACAAATTTTAAATATATATAAAATTAACATTAACAACAAATTTAAAAATTATAGTTCTAACAGCAAATGGCATTTTTGTTTAATTTTTGTTTTCGGTTTCGCTTAATTTTAAGGATCATATTTTTGTGTTTAACTTTAATTTTTTCGACGTTTGCATGCGTAGTTTTTATGTCCTTTTAGGTATGAGATGTGAGATGTGGGAAAAGCGATGATGACGGGCGTTGGGGGTGGTGTATATTTTAGAACTTTTCTGGTGGACCATATTCTTCTGCTGGCTTCGATGGCGGTGGACCATATTCGAGGGCTGGTTTTGCGGCATTCTTGTACTTGATAAAGTAAACCTCTGGCTTGCTTGGTTCGGTTGGTGCTGGTGTTGGCAGGATGAGCGGTGCTGGAGGTTCGGGTTTCTTGACAAGAACGTAAACCAAAGTTTTGTGTTCGTCCTGCGGTGGTGGAGGAAGAACTTGTGCGGCTGGTGAGGGAGGATTTGGTGCTTTGATGAAAATGATTTTATAGTGCTTCTTGGGTTGTGAAATTTGAATTGGGGCACTAGCTGGATACTCCTCGGGTTCCTCTGGTGGTACGTGAACATAAACGTTCTTGGTGATTATATTTTCAGCTGCTGGTGGTCCATAGAATGGAGCTGGTGGTCCGTAAAGAGGAAGCGGTTGTGGTTTAGGTGGGCCATATTGTTGGGCCGGTGCCGATGGTGGTGGTGGACCGTAGTCCTTTTGGGGGGCCGGTGGTGGTCCGTATTTTTGTTGTGGTGCCGCTGGAGGTCCATAACGTCCACTGGGTGGCTCTGGCCTAGCCACAGCAACTGCCAATGTACACGCAATCATCTATAAATGATATAAACAAGAAGAACGACAAGTCAGAATAAATCACTTTAAGGGTTATAATATATATACATTTAGTTTTCAAACAAAAAGTTAAGTGAAGTGAACTTATAAATGGGTTTAAAGCTTTTCTATTTAAACAAAAGTATGAACTCAATTAACCGTGAAGAACTTTTAAATTGTTCAACAAAATAATTGTTTATAATTTAAAATAATAATCACAATTTAAACGGCCTGGCTTTGTGTTGCTTGGTGATGGTGTTTCCATATTTAAAGAGTCAATTGGTTGTAAAGTTTATTTTCAATCTATATAGATTTACCATATATGTTCATATATATAACAATATAGGTATCTACTGTATTAATAATAAAGATAAATTTAAAGTTCATTTAAGCTGCCATTCTCATATATATGCAACAACAACAAAATCAGCTCAAAAAAGTCCTTCCGTCGGTCGTCGCTCGTCGCCATTGAAGCAAAACCAAATGCATTTTGCGTAAAACACATGAATGAACACAATGTTTACACAATTGAAAACGGGATGTACTACATTACCAACAGCGGCCGGCGGCAGCGGGCTTCCTTTTCCCATCAATTGCTCTCAATCCATAATAATTTATTGTTTGAATTTTTATAAAATATCGTTAAATGATATTTTATTTTATTTTTTCCACTATTTTTAATGTGTATACATAGCTTCACATTTGTTTCTGTCTTTTTTTTTTAAGTAAGCGATAATGAACATACGTACAATACTATATAAACAAATTTAACATTTTAACTATCAATCCTCATTATCCAGCTTACCAATTGGCAAGCTAAGGGCAAATATTTGTCGCAAGAATCTACTTTTGAGGTTAAAATGTTTGTTTTTACTTTAATACCTTTCAAATTGCCTTCGAGATATTAAGGGTTATTGGCATGAAATATTTGTACTTCATTGGAAGAAAGTATCAATGGTTGTATTGTAAGAACTAAATAACGAGTTTTTCAACAAAAAATTCTTCTAACTTTATTATGGATTAAAATCTAATACAACTTGTCATTCCATCAACGTCTTTTATAGTGCTTATAAGTATTTACTTCTCTCCAAAAAGATAAACAAGTTCAGTTTTATATATTATTATAGTGTAGATATTTTAACCTACGAGATATTTCAGAAAAAAAAGATATAACATTGAAAAGGTACTCCTTAAAACATAAATGAGAGATAAAATCTATTTTATTGAATAAAATAAGTAAAAAAACCAAATAGAATTATTTCATTCATGGGTTAAAGGTCGAGATATTTTTTAAAAATATTTTTGTAGTAGTGTTTTGAGTCAAAAAATGATTTTTACAATTAAACGAGGACAGCAAAGAGGTATTTTATTAACACATTGGCTTACGAGGTATATACTAGTACTCCGAGGTATTTGACATGGTGCTTAGTTATGGACCAGGAATTACTTAATATATATTCAGTTGATGAGATATGTTTATGAATTTTCCGTTATACGCCGTAAATATAACATAATTTAAAATACAAATATTAATTTTTTTCTAATACTGGAGGTATTTTAATTTACCAGCTTACCAAATATTTGTCTGAATTCTATTATATCAGCTTACAAGGTATTTAGCTGAATTCTAAGTCTTTTTTTAGTTTCTATTTAATAAAAGGGTGGATATTTTGTTTACGAAAAAATTGTTGGTCATATTTCGACGGAAAAATTTAGAAAGAGAGATATTAAGCATTTTTAGCTCAATATCGGAGAGAAATGTGATTAAATTTTCAAACTAAAAGCTCTGAGTTATAGAAGGCTCAGATGATGGTTTGAAATACATCGCAAGATGTTGGATATTGATAAGATGTATATGCATATCGGTTTTATAAAGTACTAACACGTCCTTGCCAGCGTGGTTAAAAAAATCAAAATATCACAAAGAGATGTTCCGCAAGTATACATGAGTTATAGTTGCAGAGCTTTCCAAAATCAAATGAAACCATAAGTCTGTTCAGTGACGCTGTGCTGGACTGTTCTAGACAGAAAAGTACAGCTTTTTGCTGTTCATTGAGGTTTTTTCTGTGCTGAACTGTTCTACTTTCCTGTCCATTGACAAACCTAGAACAGTTTAGAACAGGATTTTCTGTTCTTGCTTTTGAGTCAGATCAGGTTAGAACAGATTCGTGAGAAATGTCAAAATCGAAGTTGTCATTTTTTTTGTTTACGTTTTGATTTGGTTGTACTTTGTGTTTTTTTTCTCGTGATTTAAAAAAATTAAAATAAAGTTATTTTGCCAATTTGTTTAATTTGTTTAATAAAATAATTATAAAATACATTTTTTTACATTTTACATAAATAAATCTTTTACATTTCATCAAAGAAAAGGTAATACCATTCGTCACACTTTCATTCCAATCATCTAAAGAGGAATCCGACGAAAAATCACTATCGGTGTCTGAACAGCTAACATTTTCATTTAGTATTATCTTAGCAATCACTTGATTTTCCATTTCAATAATTTTTAATAATATTTTTCACAGTAAAAACACAAAAAATGAAAAAAATAAGCGAGAAACGAAAAATTCACACAATTTGCAATTTGTTTTGTTTTTTTTTTTGACAACTGACGTTTAACTGACTGTTCTAACTTGATCTGACGTTTCTCACGAAACTGTGCTGTCCTGTTCTGTTCTGATCTAGAAAAATTCTCGCTGAACACAACTCATGTCTATTGTTAAAGTGATGAAGCACGGCTTTTCTAGGTTCAGTCCTGGTACTTTTAGGGTTAACCCTTGCGAATTACTAATGGTCATGGTGAAACTAATTTAAATGGAGAATTAAAACCTTTTAAATTGAAATAGTAAATTGAAAGAAATATTAGGATTCGAGTGCTCTGTTCTGAGTCCATGACTCTGTCTTTTGATAAATACTCCCTAATATCTCCTGCTACTTTATCCAATATCTTTAAATTTATTTTTAAAACAACATCGTTTTTTTTATGCTAGAATAGCTAATTAACAGAGAATTTGATCGTCATGTATGTTATTTTGTAAATCAGGGTAAGCACTTGCAATAAGTTCAGAATTACTCTATTTTAAATTACAACATCGACATCGGTTTTAAACACCCATCTCCTATTTTGAATAGTGTTTCAGCATAGTTTCGTGCCTAAATGTCATTATAAGAAACGTCTAATGATAGGCAATGATAATAGGTCCAAAAATAGGCAGCACCTAATGATATGCTACTATTTACTGTTCTAACAAACAGAATATATTGAATATCTAATTATGTATAGGTATGTGTTACTGGTGAATCTCCTAGAATGAGACCGGAATAAGTTATTTAACCGTGGTAAAAAGTACCTTACAACACTTTCCAGACTCGTACCTACATCCACACACAAATTTGTGTCATAATATGGCTTCGTTGTGACGTAAAGCACGGACAAACAAACAAACAAACTTACTTTCCCATTTATAATACTAAGGTATGTAATTTCTAGATATTAAAAGAAATGACTCCCGCCTAAGTCAGTGCTGAATAAGAAAATGTACAAATGTGACTGCTTTTATCATAATTTACAACATATTATTGAAAAAGAGTATTGCCAAGTCTGTTATGCTAATTTTTGTATACATATTTCATCGAGAGAAAATGCACAAATTTAAAGTTGGAGTTATTAAATTTTGAGTTGATACTTGAAACTCAGATCTGTTTATAATGTGAATTGAAACTTCAACTGAAACCTTTTATTTACCCAGTTCAATAGTTTATTATAGAAAAATTTCACACAGTCAATAAATTTATTCGGGTTTTCATAAGAATTTCAAAATTAAAAAAACGCTTATACAAAACCAATATTTACCCTCGAAAACGAGGAACAAAGTAAAAAGCCATAACATTATCCATGTTTCACTATAACTGACAATACTTGACAATAACACCAACATTAACACAAAACTAAAAACTTTGGCAACACTGCTGACTGTTGAACGTCCAACATTTGACATTTAAATTAAACGCATGTTTTTTCTCTGTCTCTTTGAATTAAACATAATAATAATTTTAAAAAATAAGTATCGTATTATGTTAAAAAAAAAGAAGAATTAAATCCATATTTACTGAATAATAAAACAAAACGAACAATTAAATGCAGAGTTAAAAGACCTCATTCCCTTCTCTCACTTTGAAAATGTGTGGCACTCAACTCGTGGTGTAATGTTATAATATGAGGACAAAAACGGCTTCATTTTAATATTATGAAAAAGGATAATGAATGATGAAAATGAGTTTGGGCAACTACCTACTCGTGCTTGATTCGTTATAAAAGGTTTTAAAGACAAAAGCAATTTATGCATCCAATAATTGTCATTGTTTAATAAAATCCCGGAAGATATGACCACGGAAATAAATAAACGCACAAAGTATGAATGAATTATTATTTTGTATGAAATGAAGAAATAAAAATCAACTCTCGAGTGTTTTTAACTTATTTTTTTGTTTTTTTTTTTGTTGTCTACTTGTTTCTCGTTATTGTTGATTATTATTATTATATTATTATTTTATATATTGTTTCAAATAATGTGAAGAATTTATGTTGTTTTATTTTTTTTTTTAATTTTTGGTAAATTTTCAGAACAATGAGTTTTTAATTTGACTTTAACCATATAATAATTTTATTTCTAATGAGTGTGTGGTTTTTTGGTGGTTTGGTTGAACAATTAAAAAAGTAAAAAGTTGAGTATTGTGTAAAAATGTGTAAAATTATTTATAAAAAGAATGATTAATTGAAATCCAACATCATGATGATTGCGGTTTCAATTCTTAAAATTATTTAAAAAAATAATATTTATTTTTAAAGCATATTTTAATTTAATGAACGAATTGCTGCAAACCAATATTTATATAAGAGTACATAAGTTGTCTTTAAATAATTATCAAACATTTATTATTTAATTAATGGAGAAGTTGAATTTTTCAAATTAAATTTTGTATGAATCGAACAAATTTTTCAACAGAAAATTTATTTTTATTTTATTCGAAATTTTGCGAAAGATTATTGCAATTTTTTGTTAAAATGGAATACTCTTTTAACACATGAAGACTCCGACAGAATATAACTTAATTTAGAAAGAGGTTTCCTCCTTAAAGACTCATAATAATTGGCTTAAACTTCTAAATGATACGGAAGAGTCTTAAACTTAAATATTTTTGTTATTATTTTTATTGTACTATTCGTACTAGAATGTCAGCTTGTTAGACTTGACCATTCCTTTTAATTTCATTGAATATTTTTGAACAACAACAACAACTTAAAGGTGCTACCACTCATTGTTTTTGGCTGGAGATATAGCTATTTCGTGCTTTGCCACTTTTGCACTCATCAGTCTCCTTTTTTTTTTTTTTTTTTTTTTTTTTTTGTGTGGTGCTGAGTAAAAAGTTTTTCAAATAAAATTGGATTAAAGCTCAGCACCACACAAAAAACAAAAAAAAAAAAAACAAAAAAAAAATAAAACTGATGAGTGCAAAAGTGGCAAAGCATGAAATAGCTATATCTCCAGCCAAAAACAATGAGTGGTAGCACCTTTAAGTTGTTGTTGTTGTTCAAAAATATTAAATATTTTTGTTTAATAAAAGACAAGATGAACAATTTTACCAGATCCGGATTTTAACGAACACAAATTAGCTTCTCTAAAAGAGGTCCGTTTTTAGCTCAGCACATACATAGATAAAGGGTGGTTAAATTTTAAAGGGCCAATGTCAAATGTGAACCACACCTAAACGTCAAGTTTTTTTTTTGCTATTTCATTTGATGTTTCTCAATTTCAGACTAATTAAATTTGAACCATGTAAAGATCGATCACAATCGAGCAACGCGTTAAAGTTATTTAGGCTTATTATGAAAATAATCTTTCGAATCAAAATGCCTATCGTGCATTTCATGATTTTTTTCGATCAATTAAATCGTCCAAATGTGCGTACAATCGGAAAAATCGTGCCAAAAGTGGATCAAACCGGGTCTGTTGGAGATGTGAAAACATCAGCTTGAACTGCAGAAAATATTGTTGCTGTTCGCAATAGTGTGGCTGAAGAGCTGTCAACCTCAACTTGTCGTTGTGGCCAAAATTGCACCTCTAACGCTCGTCATTGATGAACATTATGCATAAAGACTTGCATTTACACGCTTACAAGGTGCAATTGACTCAAGAACTAAAGCCTCTTGACCATTTCAAGCATCATCGTCAATGGTCAAAATGGTGGCAAGAAATTGCAACAGTGGATGATCTATTTTCGAAGAAAATCAGCTTCAGTGTTGAGGCACATTTTTACTTCAGTTAATTTGTCAGAATCAGATTTGCGAATGATAATCCAAGAATGAGTGTCAAAAAACCAATGTACCCACAAAGAGTGACTGTTTGGTGCGGTTTATGGACGAGCGGTATCATCGGGCCATATTTGTTCCAAAATGAGGTTACTGTGAATGGTGTTCGCTATATCGTGAGATGAAAACAAACTTTTTATGTCCCGAATTGGAAGACATGGATGTGGACAAGATGTGCAGTTTCAACAGGACGGTGTCAATTGCCACACAGCTAACGAAACAATGGCTCTTTTGCGCGACAAGTTTAATGGCTGTGTTATCTCAAGTGATGCCGATTTCAATTGGCCGCCAATATCATGTGATTGGACACCGTTCGACTTCTTTCTTCTTTGGGGTTATTTGAAAGAAAAGATGTACGTTAAAAAGCCATCAAAAATTCAAGAGCTAAATGATGAGATAATTCGATATTTTAATGGCATTGAACCTCAATTATGCCTCAGCGTCATCGAAGATTTGGTCCATCGGATATAGATGAGCCGCCAAGGTCGAGGAGGCAATTTGGCGGATATTTTGTTTTATACATAATTGCTTTATACCAATATTATCATAATAAAAATAAATGACAATAATTTCTTAAATAATTTGTGTTTTATTCAAAATCAAAATCGGCCCTTAAAGCTTAACCACCCAACCCATTCGGTCAACGATCTCTATAGTTAAATCTCATCAGTTTTCTATATTAAGGATTAAAATACAAACTATGGCGTTAATTCTTCATAAGGCAAAAATTAAATTGTGGAGGAGGTACACGTCATCAGTCAGCGACGAACGCTAAGGCCCCTTTCACACCAAACGAATCCGAATCAATCAGAATCACTCCGAATCAAGTTGAATCTGATTCGTCATCTCCACTCTTTCACACCAGCTGAATCAACCCGAATCTATAAAAATCCTTTCATCTTCTTTTTGTTTTCCTTCTTTTAGTTGCTCTCTCTCTCGTATGGTTGTTGATTCAAGACTGACCGGACGAGGAATCTGACAGGTTGAATCAAGTGCGACCTCGAATCAAACCAAATTGAACCAGATTCGTCCGGTCTGAAGGCGGGAAAAGAATCCCTTCACATTTAAACGGAGCGCTCGAAGCCGAATCTTGGTCAATCAGATTCAACTTGATTCGGAGTGATTCTGATTGATTCGGATTCGTTTGGTGTGAAAGGGGCCTAAGAAACCAACTTCGTTAACGTCAAGTTATGAGATGTTTTTGTTCAAACAACCCAACAATCTAAAGTGACTATCATTTAGTCAAAAAAAAAGAAAAAAACTCGCTAATTTCTGGAAACGTTTTTTGAAAGAAAATGAGTTTAATTCTTTAACCTAAACAAAATTATATCGTTTTTATTTAATGACATTTGACGCCATTTAAAAAAAAAAACTTAGCCACAAACGGACAAAGGTTGTTGTTTTGTTGGCAATACTTTTTACATTTTTCATTGTTATTTCTATATTAACTTCTCATTCTCATTTGTCAAATTGAAAATTTTTACATTCACAACGTTTCAAAGTCCCAAATGAACTAACCCAAATGGAGTAGAATTATTTTATTCCTAATTTTTAAAAAAATATATTTAATAGTTTTATACGAAGAATAAAATTTTTAAAAAACTGATCTTTGAAAAACTGGTTTTGAATGTCTGCACATTATTATGAGTAAAAACTATTGAGCCAGCATGTTAAGCATTTCACATTCGTCTAGTACGACTAAAGAAAGAATCAATGTACTTAAAAGATAAACTGATAAATCGTTTGAGTGTAGGAATGCAACGGGGTTTTTGAAAATAGCGATAAAATAATAATAGGCTTAATACCTTTCGGCGGCGGTCTTCAAGATTCACTTTATCGCCTATCATTGTTATTCCTCTTATCTTAATTAAATCGAAAATACATCAGTACGTTATTGAGCCACAGCCCAAATGTACCCAAGTTTCGGACGAATCACTTTGGAAGACCGCAAGACCCATTTTTGAGACGTTTTTGCTTCATCTTCTATTGACAGCTTAAATCAATTAATGAATTCGAATCGATATTGAATTGGCTATCATTTTCACAGAAAATATAAACTTAATAAAACGTATAGTTTAAGAAATGTTCCTTTAAAAATTAAAAATGATTTTTTCAAGAGCCAAAGAAATTATATCAAGTTGATGAAATGACATTTGACGCCAGTTCTTACAGTGGCCACCCATTTTAATGAGTAAATTTTCCTTTAAAAATTAAATTTTAAAGATGGTCGATAGAATAATATCTTCCTAAACCTATACTCTTTTAAAGATTCAACATACAGCAATTTCGAAATAAAATAAATAATAATTATTATTTTTTTTAATGAAACATCTTAAATCAACATTTCAATAAGACGGACGCCTCCTTTGAAATCAAAACAAAATTTCATGCCACTTCCAAAAAATCAACTTCCTCCGCCCGCGTCCCCACCATCACTCTAAATCACATGGATGAGTAATTTCGATTAGAATTTCACAAAATATCTTTACTGCCAATAGAAGTTAATATACATATACATATAGATAGATAGATAGATAGGTATAATATAAATTCATAAATGAACAGTTATACCACACACAAATTTTATCCGCACATTTATCAAAGTACCTAAAAATATATAAGATATCAGTATTTAAGAATATAATGACTTCCGTTTTGATTATTTTCGTTTTATAAGAGCTTATAAGGTACTTTCTGTTATAAGAGCTGTCAGAAGTCTTCGGCATCGTTTTCGTTTTCGTTTTTGTTTTCATTTTCGTTTTTCGTCCTCGTTTGTCGTTGTCGATTCTTAACAATTCATTAACTTTGAACAATGATTAGGTGCCTATGCCTACACTTTATGTACATTCATAGCTTTTTGTAGATACTCGTGAAGTTTTTTTTTTTTTGATAAAAGAAAATTTTTGTTCTTTTTTTTTTTTTTTTTTTTTATTTTTCTGTACCGGAAATGTCATTCAATTTTGGGTTTTGGTTTTGGTTTTTTTTTTGAGAAAATAAACACAAACAGATCAAACCGCTTTCTAAACACAGGCAAACAGTCAAATATAATCGTTATATCCCCTTTCTGCCCTTCGCCCAAAACAGAAACTATACTTACTTCACATGTCTACTAGTACCGGGTGGTTCAAAATCTTTGACTTTATTTGAAGAAAATAATAACTACAGAGTTTTAGACAAGACCAAAGTATTTGAATTTTATTTTGAAAATGACCACTTCATTATTTTAACTTAAGGAACTTATATGCGTCATTGATGTGCGAAATTCAACCAAGGTGCACACTTCGTCAACAAGAAACTGTAGTTCATATTCCTAGAGCGGGAAGACTTCACAAGAAGACTTCGAAGTGAATGAAATATTTAACGCATAACGTTTTCTTCATCATGGTGAAGTACACTAACGAGCAATGTCTGCAAACTACCGCAACTTTAGGAGCGTTAACTCCACTTTTCGGTCGTAATTCTCGCCCTAATAGGTAGACATTAACTCGTTAAGCTCTGTGCAATAATTTGAGTCCAAATTTTCGTTGTGTGATGTTGCCGTATCAATGAGATAACAGTTGATCGGTCGTTCAGGCGTCCATAGCATGCCATCCAAATAAGTCAATTCCACGGCATTCTCAAGAATTGGCCATCGCTCAGGCAACACTATGACGTACCTACTTTGCGCAAAGATCTTGGTTAACACTCAAACAAGATCAGGCTGACTCAAGAACTGATTCCAATTGACCATTTGAAGTGTTGTACATTTTCCGATTAGGCTCTGGAGAAGACGCGGCAAGATGACGAATTTCATGGTAAAATCATCTTCAGTGAGCAAGCTCATTTTTTGGACCAATGGGTTCGTCAATAAGGAAAAAACCACATTTGCTTTACGAATCACAACTTCATCCGCAAAAAATAACTGTTTAAGTTTTAAGACAAATTTTTTTTCTTCGACGATAGGGATCGTCACTTTACTGTGGATGGCAAGCGTTATATCGCCATGATTAACCATTATTTTTAGCCCGAATTGGAAGATTTGGACTTGGATCTCATGTGGTTTCAAGAAGATGGCGCCAAAACACACACAGCACACCTAAAATTAATTTATTGAAGAGTAAATTTGATGACTGTGTTATCTCAAGAAATGGGCTAGTCCATTGAAAGCCTCGTTTGAGCGATTTAATTTATTTGGGGCTACGTTTTTACGTCATTGGTTTATGCCAACAAGCTGACGAAGATGACGTTGGAAGAGCTCTGAGCCAACATTGAATGCGAAATAGCTGAAGTTTCGACCAAAATGTGTAGCCGAGTCATCGAAAATTGTGTTAAAGCGGCCCATAGACACCATACTTGTGTTCACAATTGTGTCGGTGTGCAGAAATTAAAGCTGTGTGTGGGCTGGAGCAGATACCGATTTTTTCGCGAGTAAAATCAAAAGTTTTTCATTTTTCTGTGTCGATCTCCTGATCGGTGTGAAGTGTATGCACGCGCACATTTACTATTCAGTTAAATCTGAACCGTTGTTGATTGCGGTTCTTGGCAAGTTGTTTCAATAAAATTTTTAATGTCACTCATTCTGATCTTTCCTCTTTGACATATCTTTCACATCAAATGTGTATACTATTTGGTGTATAGTGTGTGGCGGAATGCCACAATGGGTGTCAGTACACGGTGTGCACACAAGTCTGGTTTCTATGCGTTGCTTTATGAACAAAGTTAAGTTCCATTCATAAATGTCTTGATTGCATTTTGATTGCAAAATATCTCAAAACTCATGTGTTTTAATTAAAAAAAAAATTGTAAAGTCCTTATTGGAAAACCCTTTACAAGCGTTGAGATGTCTAACAAACTGTTATAAAAAAACGCTCTGTCAAGAGTCCGTCTCTGTGATTATGTAAGTTTGTGATTCTTAAACAACTTATTAATACAAAATTAAATCTATAAAAGTTATAATCACTTTAAATTAGGTAAACTCGCTTTTGACCCACCCTGCATGTGGTGTAACTAAAACTATCTCGAGTATATTGTGCTATGAAAATATAGTCCTTTTCGCTATATTGTTTCTCAAAGGGATTCCGGACTTGAGGTTTGTGTAAGTGTGTGTATGTGTGTGTGGACTCATCGATAAATCCTGATTCAAAGTTTTTTGGGAATGGGAGTGAATTCGCGAAGTAGGTAGAGGTACAAAAACCTCCTACTCAGTTTGAACGCTGGAATTGGCAGTGGTCTATTTTAGAGAATGTCTAGTTATGTATGTAGGTATACCTACGACAAACAAATATAGAATCCACACATGACTAGAGGAAACTAACGAAGTAGGTTTGAAAAGAAAAAAAAAGAAAAACGGTTCGCCACCCAACTGGAAATAAGAGCCAAACAATGAAGAGAAAAAATACGTTTTCACAAAAGGGATAAAATGTGAAACTACTATAGCAAAGACCAAGGCCGAGTCGAGAGTCCTTTTATGTTTTTTTTTTTTTTCATTTTTATCTTCACTAAACTCCCCTCCCATCCCCCAATCACCCCACTTGGCTTGATGATGGCTGAGAGAATCTCATTTAATTTCATTTGATCTGTTTTTATTTTCGTTAGATACACATATCAAAATCGGATTTGGGGTGATTATCCTTATTCCCAGTTAAGTCTCATTTCGTTTGTATATTCTCGTTTTTTCTTCCTTCTTCTTTTTTTAATTCCACCATCACAATTTCGATAGTTAAACAAACAAACAAACACACAAACAAACAAACAAACATACTCAAGCAAAAGCATCAGACACAAATTCAAATTGTAACAAAATATATACGATAAGATAGATATGTAGATATGGTTTTCCTTGATAAAAAAGTCCTTCTTCCCACAGGACCCAACGTATTTTGTGTTTTCCTTGAGCAAAGAAGTGAAATGAACTCGTTCCATTCAAGCCAGTCGCCTTTTTTCTTTGCGAAGATGGGAAGCTTGAAGCATTCCTATTGGATTTTTTGTACGTTTTCTTCTTTTTCTATTCCTATAACATCCACAATCTACTCGTATAGGTAGGTACCCTACCCTACCCTACCCTACATACAAATATTTTGAAAAAGGACCAAAATGTCATTCGCTTAATCCTGTGCTCATTTTATTTCGATCGAAGTAAGATTGATTGGAGAAAAGAGGAAAAATGTTTGTGCAGAATGTAACAGAATAATAGTTTTGTGGTGAAAAGTCGGAGTGTTTATATAGCAGAGAATATACAGCTATGGCCAAAATAATAGGAACAAAACCAAAAATTTAATTTTATTAGTAAAAACTTTATTAATATTCCTTAATTTGTGAATTTCAGGAAAATTTATATTGCTGCAGAAGATGAGTTCATGATGTTTTTTAGTGCAGTGTTCCTCTGAACCAATTCCTTTGTGGCATATTTTCAGCTAAAAATTGGACATAACTCAGATCAAAAATCCAACCAAAAGACTATTGTACAGCTTAATAGTAATTCTCATTAATATAATATAGAAACAGAAAAACGGCTTTTAAGCTCAAAATTAAATATAAGTGTTCCTATTATTTAAGCCATAGATGTAGCTATGCGAACGAAATGATCCTTTTTCTATTCTTTGAATGAGACATATGGGATTTTGTGATGTCAATGCCCTCTTGCACTTTTACAATGATAAAGCTGAGGGCTATGATGGCTGATAGCTGTGAAGCTTGAAGCTCGAAGCTCAAGCTCAATCTAAAGGATATTATGTATAGAGGTTTCACTCTTGCCACTCGCATATCGCATGTAATAGTGAATGATTGTGTGCGTTAAATTGATATTGCTGGCTGATTTTCTTTTGAAGTTCTGTGTGACGATGACAATGGGTAACGTTATAGTCAATCTCAATCTTCATTCAAGACGCATCGCATATATGTAGGTTGGTACCTACGTATGTTTTAGGTATATATGTACATATTTGTAGAAATGAAATCAATGAGAGAAAATGTTGAAAAATGAGCTTAAGCTCAGAAGTGGGGATTTCATTTCGAATGCTAAAGTAAAGTCTTTTGTTAAAGGATATTTTTTGTGTGTACCTTCTGCATGTATCAAACCATCCGAGTGTTAGAACGTGCTTGCTGCAGGGGTTCATGTCAACAAATAAATGAAACTAAGAGAAATATTTAAGTCTTTAATTCTTTATAAGTTATTATATTTTGTCATAGCTATCTTAAATTAAAATGTTTAACTAGATTCTTTATGTTTCCTCTTACAGGTAAGTGACTATCTTCAATACCTAAAACAAAATTGGTAAGAACAATTTTTTATTTAGTGAAAATTTCTTCATTTAAGTATCGAAACATTCTTCTTCAATTTGAAAACGAAAATAGATGATTTTACACATCTCGAATGTATGTAGCTATTACTTTAAAATAAAACATGAATTGAAATTAAATACATTGAAGAAGTAGTATCGGTCAAAATTATTGAATAAATACAAATTTTATTTCGGCTTCACGAGTTTTAACCGACTTGTTTGTGATATCAATTGAGAACACATTTGTGTTGAAAAAGAAATATAGTATGTTTAGAAAGGGATCGAAACTAAGTTTCTACTTATTTTAAGCTTAAGAGATATGAATAAAAGAGTTTGACCTAGGTAGCAAGTGCTGAAGAAATCCAGGGCATTATCTCCAACTTCAAAAAGGATTCATCTCACCGAAAGAATAGAAGGACTTACTTTGAAAAAAGGGCTCTACGGCTTCAGGAGCAACGGAAGAAATTTAAACAAGGTAACCAGAAGATCAAAGAGCTGCCACATGTTTTATGACAACCATGAATACTTCACCAAAAACTATTTTAAAGAGATTGAAAATCTAGTTCAACAATATACCAAATGTTTTGAAGCAGCAATAATGTCTTTAGATAAACAACGTAAATTGAATAAAGAAGAGCCATCTATTCCACCAGCAGAAAGCATAGAAGGACTAGAACCATCAAAAATTATGAGTGTTATTGGAAGGAATACTAGGAACAGTCATGAGTTATCTTGAAAGATTGCTGGATGGTATAACAATAGACAATAACGAGCCATCACAAAACCACGAAGTTAAGTTTTGATCCATTGGGCAACTTTGGCACCAAATTGATTCCGTCAACTAAACTATTTGGGAATTAAGTCATGACCCAACAGTAGAAGGTTACAACCATACAGAATTTATTAATACGGAACTAAGGGTTCTACAAACCCTTGTAACGTTATCCATGAAAGTACAGCATCAAGTCAGTAATAATCATGAAGTGATTGTCATTAAAAACAATTCAAAACATTTTTCTTAAATTTGATGGTGATACTATGAAATGGAAGAAGCTGATAATTTGATTCATTATCTATATTTGACTGAAGATAATTAAAAAACAATATGGACCAGTCTTCAAAATCGTTACAACAACATAAGAGTTCTCACTTCAACTATATATTAACGAATAAATACCTTTATAAGGACCATATTTATCGCACCGAATTTGATCTAAAGAGAAATAGCAAGCGCTTTTAGTGCTTTATCAAAAGTTAAAAAAAGCTCAAATAGGATTCCCAACTGTATGCACTACTCAGGGGCTAATTCCAGTGACCCTAGTTAAATTAGTAATCCTTACTTACTTAAGGTGGCGCTACAGTCCTGAGTGAACTAGGGCCTCACCCAACAAACTTCTCCATCTAGCTCAGTCTCTAGCTAGATGATTAGTAAGATGTTTTAAAATTTTTGTCAGTCTGGTCTTTGCTGCTCTTTCAGAACATTTTACGTGGCTTTTAAATAAATACCTGAGAACGAGCCATCCATTTTTAGACGATTGGAAGTTTTCTTATATAATACCCATTCCAAAATCGGGACCCAAGCAAGATGTCACTAATTATCGTCCTATAAGTAAGCTCTCAACGATTCCAAAGTTATTTGAGAAAATCCTTTAAAATAAATTAACTTTTATAATCAAAGATCTCATTTTGCCGTTTTAACATGGTTTTGTCTCTGGAACATCGACAGTAGCTAATCTGAATATTTCTATGCAATGAGATCACAAGTAACCTTGAAGATGGTTTTCAATCTAATGTTATTTATACTAATTTGTCTAAAGCTTTCAATAAAGTCAATCAAGACATTGTAAAAGATAAACTAACGCAACTTTAGGTTTCCATTCGAGCTTTTTTGTTATGGTTGAAATCTCATTTGGCTGATCGAACCCAATATGTCACCATAAATTCGTCTTTATCACTTTTAATATCTGTGACCTCTGGAGTTCCCCAAGGAAGCCACCTTAGACCTTTACTTTTTCTTCATTTTTTCTTCTCTCTATTTATCTCTATGCTAACAACATAAAATTGCTAAAATGTATTAAATTGGCATCTGATCGAGTTCTTCTTCCAAACGATTTAGATAGTGTAGTTAGCTTCTTTCGTCGTAACTTTGAATTATCAAACTTTACTTATTCAATATATTATGTCAATCTTCAAATGGTCTCAAAAAAAAAATAAGGATCTTGGAGTCATCTTTGATACTTGCTTTTATATCTCGTAATTCCAAAGAATTTTCTGACCCTCAAGGCGTCATATTACTGCTATGTCATCCCAGTACTTGAGTATTGTTGTGTATTATTATAGAACCCGTACTATTCTCTGCATTCTTATCGACTTGAAACCATTCGATTTACTAGAATAGCAGTATGTAGATTAAAATAAAATATTCAAATGCCTTCATACGGTACAAGATGTAATCTTCTTGGCCTTCAACAATTAAAAACTCGAAGACGATACTTTGAGATATTTTTTAATCGTGATATTCTTGCTTATCAAATTGATTGCTTCTTTCTTCGAAAGGAGACTGATGAGTGCAAAAGTGGCAAATCACGAAATAGCTATATCTTCAGCCAAAAACAATGAGTGGTAGCACCTTTAAGTTGTTGTTGTTGTTCAAAAACATTCAATGACATTAAAAAGGAATGGTCAATTCTAACAAGCTGACATTCTAGTACGAATAGTACAATAAAAATAATAACAATGCTCCTTTCTTCTTTCTTCTTCTTCAGAGTAAACTACGGCCTCAATGAGCCGATAACATGGTGCCAGAAACAGGCGAATCTTTTTTGGAAAATCAATTTCAATCACTATTCATCTATTTCATCAAACCCTAAGGGAACTTGAAAAGTGTGTCAGTCTGGAAATCATCCTGTATTTTCTTGCAAGCAATTACTGTTTCTAAAAATCATACAGAAATACTGTAGCCACGAAAAAAAGTACTTAAGTTTCTAAAAAAAACAATTACAGAAATAATCCTTTCAGTAATTCGAGAAAGGCGACATTACATGCAAATACTCTTAGTTTGGTTAGTGCTTAAACTACAATGAGAAGCTTGAAGTACCAAACGTCCAAACCAAAATATTGACGCTCAAAATATTGACGCTTCATCGTATTTCAAAATCATCAGATCTTCTACCATATTTTATTTAAACAGAAATAAAAACATAAATTAGATATACCTTATGGTTGTCACTCATAAAACATTAAATTCTATCAAAAATCGCTAATCTATAAAATCTTTATGTTGCGCGAAGTCCATAAAATAAAAAAAAAATACAACAAAGATCAATCTTATTCAAAATAAAAACAGTTTAATAAAAGAAAATAAAAATATTTTAATGTTCTTTATGTAAGAGATGGACCTTTCAAAATTCCAACACAATTTACGATTCAAAGGAAACACAGAAAATCATATTATTATACCTGACGTGTTGTTGTTTCTTTTTATAGATGCTCCTGCCTAGATAAACACACCTACCACCTTACCTACACCTGTGATTCTTCTCTTTTAATATTAAAAATCCATCGGTAGGTATGTAGGTATGTAGATACAAAAATGTGAAACGTTCAGGAGTTGTATTTTATATTCCAACCAAACAAAATAATAACAACAATACATAGATAGATACATTATACAATATTCCAACCACAAGGAATCTTTCAATAACCCCTGCGTTCACCAACCAATGAGTTCCTTTGACCCGGTTTTTATGCGGACATAAATCTGAATAATTGAAAACACGATGGTAATAAAAAAACAAAAACTCATCCCGGTCGGTGGCACAAAATTACATGTTACAGTTACGTCAATGGCGGAATTAACCATAATAATAATCATCATCGCAGTCGGGCGGCTACAGCTAGGCTATAGGTATAGAGCCGATACAGTCACAGTCAAAGTCTATATTATACACACAGCGGCACGGTGCGGGCGCAGCGCAGCGCTGAATAGCTTTTCGAATAAGGCTGTAAATAATGTCACAGTGTCCTGTTCTCTACATAACACAAAACAGACATCCTAGGAATGGGTGATGGAGGATCCTGATACTTCTGTACGTATGTATAAAATATACAGTGGAAAATATTAACCCCCTCGATATCCGACTACAACAGAAACAAACACCCCATCATCATCATCATCATCCAGAAAGGGAGGGAGGTAGAGAGCGGGAGTAAGAGAAACAGAAACAGAAACAGAAGCAGAGCACTTAAAAAAGAAAGAGATCCTGGCAGCCAAAATGTCATTTAACGTAAAAAGGATATCAATTTTATCTCAATTCGAAATTTTGCAACGGCAATAAAGTATCGATTTTCACCACCAACATTGGGGTTAAATCAGTAATGCAAATATATGATGGTTTTTCCCTATACAACTCTCTCATACCTCTATACCACTCCATTTGTTTCTTCTACCAACCCGAACCGAACCGAACCGATTCAGGACGAGGTCCTCCTTCCTGATGGTATATAAATGTTGTCCCCAATATTTATGTCCGTCTGCTGGATTTGGCCTCATTTCATTTCTGTATTTTATTATGGTTCAGATACATTGAGCTATAACAGCATCAAGCACCAGCAGGAGGCGAACACGAAGTCGAAGGCAGCATGAAAGTTAGAATGGAGGAGGTTACTATACTATGTCCTTACACAGTACTAAGTAGATATCAAAAATGTCCTATACTGTGTTGTAAAAGTGTTTACAAATTGCATTTCTATAAACACACTTACACACTCTTGGAGACCAGATAAGATTCTTTTTTGATGCTTTTTGATTCTTTCTTTTTGGTTTATATTGCGAATGATTTTATAAATTTTCAATTGATGTTATTGGTGTTATATGGAGTTAGAACATCAACAGATTGATGGCCTTATAGGATTGAATTTTGAAATTGTTTTGATATCAAAACGAATGCTTAACAGTTTCATTTCCATCTTAAAGATACAAGATACAAGCTAAAAGCTAAAAGCTACAAGCTACAAGCTCCAAGCTACAAATAAAACCTTTATACCTTAAGGTTTGTCGTTATCGTCAGTCGGTTGTCTCGTAGGTCGGTCGGTCGGTCGGTCGATTTTGAAAAAGCAAAAAGGAAGACCAAATAAAAATAAAGGCAATAACAATTTTTAGTATAGTCAATTTGAGACAATGGGATTGGACTATAAAAAGAATAAAAGGGTGTGTGTGGTGTGTTTAAAAATGCTGTTTTTGTGTTGGTGCTTTTCTTTAGAATCTACAAAGGAATTCAAATAAGAGTTAATAAAGGTTTAGAGACTTCTTTGAATTAAGTTGGGTTTTGGGATTTAATAAATTCCAAAGTTTTCAAGGGCGTATACAAGAATTTTCTTCTCAACGGAAAGGGGAATGCAAAAACTTATTTATCTCTTTGAAATAAATTTTTCAGAAAGAGGGTGCCCTTTAAATTGATAAGTTTTCGCAATAAGCCAAATTGTTATCAAAGGGAACATAACAAACGTCGAAAAAAAACAAATATTAAATTACAAAAAAAATTAATGCGCTTTAGTTTATTTTTAAGAATATTCTTACTCAAATGGATTTGAGTTCATATTTATTCATTCATGCCATAATTACTGCAATGTTGAGAATCATACATTAATTAGGTATTGTGGTTAAACTTAAAAGTTGATGAATAAATACAATATCATTATTAACCCCCCTTTGCAATAGAGGCTGTATTGAAAGAACCTTTATCCGATGTTCATAAGGAGGGAGCTTATAAGGATTAGACCATGGTAGCCCTCTTAAGGCGAAACGTATGAACTTGCATTGAACAGATTTTATCCTATTCTTGCGAATCTCGTAAAAAGGAGTCCATGCCAAAAATGCGTACTCAAGATGGGGGCGGTACAAATCCTGAAATTCTTTAGGCCAATGTTTAACAAATCCTTAAATAGAGTTGGCTTTAATAACGAAAAAAGAACTATAAGATCTTTAAAATTAAGAACGCAATGTTCAGAGTGCTGCTTTATTTTATAACCTTTTTAAGAGAAAGTCATGCTTTTTACACTAAATAATAAAACTGTTATTAACCTCTTTTAGTTTTTATCTGTCGTTTATAGATTTTATGCTTTTGAAGATTTTCATATCATCCGCATAGATTATAATGTTATTCTATCGTACAGAAAGGGATACATCCTTGATAGCTAAGATAAAAAGTAGAGGTCCTAAATGACTACCCTGGGGAACTCCTCATTTTGCAATGAAAGGTGAAGAGAAAGAACTTCTGAATTTAGCTCGATATCACCTATTTTGAAGATAAGATGAGTTCCATCTGATAAACTGAAAGTTGGTCAAATTTCTAAGAGCTCTTTGATATTTCAGCAATTATGCAAAAATGCAACTAGATTAGTAATTGTCGAACGTTTTTGCATAAAACCATGTTGTTCATTTCATTTAATATTCATGCAGTTAAAATTTAAACTATGGCAAACAACTTGTTCAAAAAGTTTATTAATATGTTACAGTTTAGAGATGGGTCTGTAATTACTAATTCAGACTTGTTAAATCTTTTTAAAAACTGGTGTAATAAATGCCTTCTTCTATATGGTTGGGAATTTACCTGAACATTGAGATGGTGAAAATATGCGAAGAAGAGGAAATTCCACTACTGACTTAATTTTTTTAAGACAATTGGAGGAATTCCATCTGGACCAGAGGAATAATCATCTTTAATGTTATGCCAAGCAGGGTTCAAACCTCACTTCGATCGAAGCAAATCTACTCCAGTTTTGAAAGAGAAAACAAATCTACTTCGCCACTCCGCTATTTTCAGATCTGCTCCTTTTTTCCACACTAAAAAATTGTTCAGCCAAACCAAATGAAATTAAATGACAGCACTGTGTATTCTCCAAACAACTCTGCTCTGACTCTCTTTCTCTGAACGGAATCATAATTTTTCTTACTTAATACAAGCAACATAGATCAGCAAGATTTAGTTAGCTTTTGGTACTCATTAAAAACACCACTAATAAAATGGAAGAACTTATGTTCCAAAACTTATCTGACTATATGTTAACTCTAGCCGTTTTACCACACAGCAGCGCCGCAGCTGAGAGAAAGTTTTCCGAAATGAATTTGTTTAAAACTAAAATAAGAAATCATTTGCATGTCAATACAGTTGAAAAATTAATGTTTTCACGGTCATTAATAGTAGATCGAAAACAAATTTTTGAATCACCGCTTGAATTGAATAAATTTATAATAGAATTTAAATTTGTCCAAGGCAAATACATTCTAAAATAAAATCAATAAAAACCAAAAATATTTATAGTATGTATTATGAATAGTTTTTAGTTTCTGAAGTCTAAGACCGTTTGTGGTTCATTTTTTGTTTAAAAAAATATTATTTTTGTTAAAAATATAGTTTTTGAAAACTATAGTTTTTTGTTTTCAACTCTAATTTCTTATTTAATTCAGTGTATAAGATATTAAGTTTAAGGTATTCAAGCCTGAATGAATTTATGTGATTTTTTTGTTAAAATACCTACCTATTTATTTCCGTTAAATGAATTTTTGTTAAAAACACAGTTTTTGAAAACTTGAGTTTTTCTTTCATTTTCAAATCTACTTCGGAAATTTTTGATTAACTTCACTTTTGCTGCAAATCTGCTTCGAAATTTTGTTACTGAGGTTCGAAATTGCCAAGTAATGCAAGATTTTGTCTAACGCCATTTGAACATTATTAAAGGTAGTCTGTCTGGGGACAGTCTAGCAAGTATAAAAAGAAATGCTCATTTACTTTTACAGGAGTGTCAATGTAAGATTGCTTAAAGTTGTTAGCAAACGCGTTATACATTTCTGAGCTACTAGCTAAGTTATCTTCATTATTAGTAAAATTTATTGGGTAGCCATCAGATTTCGGCTTTATATTAACAAATTTCCAAAAACTTTTGGAGTCAAGCTAAAGAGAACTTTCCATATCTATAAAATTTTCGGCATATAAATAATTGGAGAGACATTTAAACTCTTCAAAGAGGGTAACATATACATATTTCATAATCTTCAGCAGAAATGCTTTTTATAAGGTTTTTCTAAGACTTGTTAACTTCCCATAGGAAGTTATTGTAATGGGTCCGATTTGTCAAATTGAAAATTTTCACATTTCTCGACGTTTCAAGGTCCCTAGAGTCGAAATAAAAGATTTTTAGAAAGATGTCTGTGCGTGCGTGTGTACGTACGTTCGTACGTCCGTACGCCTGTACGTTCGCGACGTTTTTTTTCGTCGTCCATAGCTCAAAAACCAGAAGAGATATCGACTTCAAATAAATTTTGTTATACAGATAATAAGGCAGAAAGATGCAGAAAGGGCTCTCAAGAAAATTGCGTGGGTGTTTTTTTTACCATGGCAGTTTAAAAAAAGGTGAACATTTTGCTTAACCCTAAATATCTCATGAACCAATGACGCTAGAGACTTGAATTCATTTTTTTATAAATCAAAAAAAATTGAAAAAAAAAATTTGTCACCTCGAAAATTTTACGACCAAAATATGATTTCATCTCCAAAACAATTTTGTGCAACAAAGAATAATGTTTTTGACATCTGATAAAATTTTGAGAAAAACCTAATTGACAGTTTTTTTTATACAAAATAAAATCCTAAAAAAAACATTACTCAAAGTTGGGAAAAATTGAATTTCGACTCAAATATCTTTTCAAAAACTTGATACTAAGGCTTTAAACTTATTTTATCTTATAAGAAATATTGTTTTCAACATTCAGTAAAATTTTGAAAAAAATCTAATTGAAAGTTCTTTTACAAAAAATTAAAAACCTAAAAAAAAATTAACAAAAAATTAACAAAGTTTGTAAAAATTGATTTTCGTCTCAAATATCTTTTAAAAAATTTGAGATAATGGCTTTTAACAAATTTTAACTTATAAGAAATATTGTTTTCAACATGAGGAAAAATTTTGAGAAAAATCAAATTGACAGTTTTTGTACAAAAAATTAAAAACCTAAAAAAAAAATACTAAAACTTGGTAATTTACTTTCGACTCAAAAAGCTTTTCAAAAATTAAAAATATTGGCTTCAAACTTATTTTATTTCACAGAAAATATTGTTTTCAATATTCAGTAATTTTTTTTATAAAAATCCAACAGTCCGTTTTTTTCATAAAAAAAATAAAATCTACAAAAAATAGTACGCAAATTTGGTAAAAATTGATACATATAGACAAACTTTTAAGCAAGACAAATCGACAAAAAGGATGGGAAGTTATCAGTGTGAGTCGCATCCCAGCCTCTTTTTTCTCTTGTTACGAAGCATTTTAAGCTATTTCGTATACCATGGATGATAGAAAACTGGAATATTAGGATGTCTTAAGAGGAACGATATTGTTTATACAGGATTTCAATACATTGTAAAAGTATGAAACTGCAGCACAGTCAACATCATTTAAAATTGGTATATTCTCAATACCACAAGTAGATAGATGATCAAAACCTTGCTGAAAATTAGCTTTCCGAAAGTCAATATAAACAGGCATGCGAATAAGTATTTTTTTAGTAAATGACCTTGCAAGTAAAGAAAAACGTCAAGTTGGGGTTAGTATTCGTCTATATTCGATAAGCAGAGTTTAAATGAACTACTACCGAACTTATAACTTCAGATTCCAAGAATTTCTAATTAAGCTAACTTGCTGTTAGTCCGTGGAGATAATATCGTCTTGTAATAAAAGCTCCTGTTGAGACGAACTCAATGATGCTTCTAAGCAAGACTCACCTTTTGTTTTGACTTAGTTAATGTATCTAAGATTAAAGTAACCTAAAAGAAGAATATTGCTATCCAAACGAGCGATGTCCATGATATAATCAAAACAGTTCAACAAAAGCTGAGGATGGGCTTTTTGGGGGAATGTAGACATTTAAACCAAATAAATATTTTGACTGCAGCGATATTTGAAGGCAAATAATTTCAATTATCAGGTTAAAAGGGAATGTTATGGAAGTCGTAAAAAAATTATTTCTAATAGCTATTAAGACTCCACCACTTACTGAATTTGCTTTATTCACGTGACGATCTTTCCTGAAAATTAAAAACTTTTGATCAAAAAGTTTCAACGTCTAAGATAGTGGTGTTTAACCATATTTCTGTGAAAACGAAAAGATCGTATATAAAAGCCTGAGAATTATTAAAAATATTACTTGTTTTGCTACGGTTGATAAGATAAAATAAGTTTGAAGTCAAGATCTTTATCCATTTTTTAGATAATCGATTCGAAAAACAAACTTAAGGTTTTGGATAAACTAACTACTGATTTCTTTTAAAAGCGATTTTGGTGTAATTAGATATTATTATCTGTAAGACTAAGTTTATTATGTGACGTTAAAATCTCTGAGGGTTCTTAAGATATGGAAAAACCTTACCCAAATATACAGTAAACATAGTACCTATATCAATTTTTGTACTTAATATAATTTTTAAGTTCCAAGATTTATAGTATTATAGTTATACACAGAAAGTATCGTATATTAATATTCCTACATATACTTTTGCATAAATCAATCAATTTACTATTTCCAAAACTCATTAAAATTACCTAACAAAAATCTATATTTTCTAATTAGTTTTGTGAGATTGTTTGTAAACATACAAACAAAAATCTAAAACCTTTGTAAAACTCATCAAATGAGATATAATGCCTCAAGCAAATATGCCTACATTTTCATTATGGATAATAATAGTAATAATTAAACTATGAATAAATATCGATTAAACTTGAATCAAATGAATAGCTTTAAGAGCATATAAAGATAATTATTATCAACTTCTCTTTTATTTCATAGTGCATTTCATAATAATTGTGAATTCAATAATTCAATTTCATTATTTAATAATTTACTTTCATATATTTATCTACATAGTTTTAAATATAAACAACATATAAATATAGCTTTATAGTGTGTTGTTTATTTCGTTGTTTTATATTTTGTATTCAAGTTCGCTTGTATTTTAACCTTAAACCCTGCATTAAATTCATATCAAAGAATTCAATATATTATGATAGAATTTATAAAACTTCAAAATCATTTCAGTCTTATTGTTATTCAAATAGTTAACTTGGAATCAGGCCATATATTTCAAAATGCCCATAACAAAAAATTATACTATATTATTGATTGAACCTTTTTAATGTATGCCTGTGGATGATGGCTATTTTAAAATAAACGTTAATAGAATTTTAATCAATTTTTATTTTCTATATTATACTTTGAAATATTGTTTTTTCATTTAAAAAATTGTTTTGAAAATTTGGAAATATTTAATAATGTTTTTTGATAATTTAACACAACTATTTATATTAAAAACAATGTTTTTCTTAATTTTATGAATTTGTAGTGAAGTCAATATGGAGCTACATAATATGTTACATTGTACAATTTAGTTTACTTTTAATTAATCGTCATAAAACTAGGACATAGGTACATACAATTAAACATATGTAAGTGCATATATGTATATATCCTAATGAAAACTCTTTTTGTATACCATTTGTATATTAATTCTATTTTGGTTCCCTCAGGCGTATACGTACTTTTTTATTTTATGAAATTTTTGAATATTTCTTTTTTTATTTATGGTTAATTTGGAATTCTTGTTTATTTTATTAAAAGGTATAAATTTACTTGAACCCTTTTATTTTAAGTCTAACACAACTTAAGGTCAATCAAAAATATATCTTTTAACAGTAAATCGACGTTACTAAACTATAAAAATTGCTTACGTACGTAATTTTTTGATTTGCAAACGTTAAGTGTTAACTTGTAAGACTTCTGTTAGGTCAGCTAATAAAATAAATTACATTACTATAAAGGTTTTTTTTTAAGGAATGTAGTAGTTAAAAATAATCAATCGTATATTTATATGAAACAAATTTAACCGTCGTTTACATTACGGCAAAAATCGGTACAATCGTTGCATGGGTTCCATTTGAATGTTTTCGATACATTTATTTTCAGAGAAATGCAATTTTGTTCAGTTTTAATTTTTCTTACTTATTAATTTCACATAGGAAGTTATTGTAATGGGTCCGATTTGTCAAATTGAAAATTTTGACATTTCTCAACGTTTCAAGATTCCTAGAGTCGAAATAAAAGCTTTTAGAAAGATGTCTTTGCGTGCGTGTGTACGTACGTTCGTACGTTCGCGACGTTTTTTCGTCATCCATAGCTCAAGAACCAGAAGAGATATTGACTTCAAATAAATTTTGTTATAGAGATAATAAGACAGAAAGATGCAGAAAGGGCTCTCAAGAAAATTGCGTGGGTGGTTTTTTTTACCATAGTAGTTTAAAAAAAAGGTGAACATTTTGGTTAAACCTAAATATCTCATGAACCAATCACGCTAGAGAATTAAATTAATTTTGTAATATATATTGTAATATGATACAAAACAATTATATTTTTGGAAAAAAATCCAATTAACGGTTTTTTTATAAATCAAAAAAAAACTGAAAAAAATTTGTCACCTCAAAAATTTTACGACTATTATTTGATTTCATCTCCAAAACAATTTTGTGCAACGAAGAGAAAAATCTAACTAACAGTTTTTTTATAAGAAATAAAAACCTAAACAAAACATTACTCAAAGTTGGTAAAAATTGAATTTCAACTCAAATATCTTTTCAAGAACTTAAGATTAAAGCTTCAAACTTATTTTATGTTATAAGAAATATTGTTTTCAACATTTTAAAAAATGTTGAGAAAAATCGAATTGACAGTTTTTTTACAAAAAGTAAAAACCTAAAAAAAAATTAATCAAAGTTGGTAAAAATTGATTTTCGATTCAAATATCTTTTCAAAACTTTCAGATATTGGCTTCAAACTACTTTTATCTTTTAAAACATGTTGTTGTCAACATTCAATAAAATTTTGAAAAAAATCGAATTGACATTTTTTTACAAAAAAATTAAAAACCGAAAAAAAAAATTAACAAAAGTTGGTAAAAATTGATTTTCGACTCAAATATCTTTTCAAAAACTTAAGATTAAGGCTTCAAACTTATTTTATCTTATAAGAAATATTGTTTGTAACATTCTAAAAAATGTTGAGAAAAATCGAATAGACAGTTTTTTTACAAAAAGTAAAAACATAAAAAAAAATTAATAAAAGTTGGTAAAAATTGATTTTCAATTCAAATATCTTTTTAAAACTTTGAGATATTGGCTTCAAACTACTTTTATCTTTTAAAACATATTGTTTTCAACATTCAATAAAATTTTGAAAAAAATCGAATGGACAGTTTTTTGCAAAAAATTAAAAACCGAAAAAAAAAATTAACAAAAGTTGGTAAAAATTGATTTTCGACTCAAATATCTTTTCAAAAACTTAAGATTAAGGCTTCAAACTTATTTTATCTTATAAGAAATATTGTTTTAAACATTTTGAAAAATGTTGAGAAAAATCGAATCGACAGTTTTTTTACAAAAAATAAAAACCTAAAAAAAAATTAATAAAAGTTGGTAAAAATTGATTTTCGATTCAAATATCTTTTCAAAACTTTGAGATATTGGCTTCAAACTACTTTTATCTTTTAAAACATGTTGTTGTCAACATTCAATAAAATTTTGAAAAAAATCGAATTGACATTTTTTTACAAAAAATTAAAAACCGAAAAAAAAAATTAACAAAAGTTGGTAAAAATTGATTTTCGACTCAAATATCTTTTCAAAAACTTAAGATTAAGGCTTCAAACTTATTTTATCTTATAAGAAATATTGTTTGTAACATTCTAAAAAATGTTGAGAAAAATCGAATAGACAGTTTTTTTACAAAAAGTAAAAACATAAAAAAAAATTAATAAAAGTTGGTAAAAATTGATTTTCAATTCAAATATCTTTTTAAAACTTTCAGATATTGGCTTCAAACTACTTTTATCTTTTAAAACATGTTGTTGTCAACATTCAATAAAATTTTGAAAAAAATCGAATTGACAGTTTTTTGCAAAAAATTAAAAACCGAAAAAAAAAATTAACAAAAGTTGGTAAAAATTGATTTTCGACTCAAATATCTTTTAAAAAATTTGAGATAATGGCTTCTAACTAATTTTAACTTATAAGAAATATTGTTTTTCAGTTAAATTTTGAGAAAAATCTAATTGACAGGTTTTTTACAAAAAATAAAACCAAAAAAGAAAAACAATACTAAAACTTGGTAAAAATTTACTTTCAACTCAAATATCTTTTCAAAAATTAAAAATATTGGCTTCAAACTTATTTTATTTCACAGAAAATATTGTTTTCGATATTCAGTAATTTTTTTATAAAAATGCAACAGTCCGTTTTTTCATAAAAAATAATATCTAAAAAAAATAGTACGGACATTTTTTTTAAAAATTGATACATATAGACAAAATTTTAAGCAAGACAAATCGACAGACAGGATGGGAAGTTATCAGTGTGGGTCGCATCCCAGCCTCTTTTTTATGAATGGTTTTCAAACATTTATCAGATAATAAGTGAAGTTGAAATTTCAATAGAAAGGTCATTTGAAAATTATTCATAGCTTTGTTCGATTTCAAAACTGGCAGGAAATGCCATAAGTTTAAAATCTCTCTCCGGTTTGCCCTAATTAGTAACCTTCGCATATGATGTAGTTGGTGATGTCATTGATACCATCAAATTTCAACACCGGGCGCAATCTTACAATGGATAACTTCTTCACACCGATGGACTTAGCCTTGAAGTTGCTCGATACAAAAATGCATAATTTTCAAAACAATTTTTTAAATGAAAAACAATATTTCAAAGTGTAATGGAGAAAATAAAAATGGATTAAAATTCTATTAACCTGGGAAAAATCTGCGAAAACAAAAGATACGTGCCAAGACGCTTTGTAGTAAAAAATGTATTGATGACAGGAAACGGTATCGGCCGGTCCATCTTTGGATTTTTTGAAAGATTGGCGTTGGTAACTTATCTTCCAAACCCAAACAAACAAGTTGTTTTGTTATCGTTCATCGACGTAACATAAACGTGAGAAGTCACTTCCGGTACTCAAAATAAGCTTATGATGAAACTGGGCTACAACAAAACCAAAGGTGGATCAGTGATTTCTATCAAATAGTTGCTAACAATTACAACGCTAGCAGATGGTTGTATTTTACAACTTACTAGACGTAGGAGTGTTAGCGACTGTCATAGGTTTTCGACATTTCAACCCGATGAAGGAAAAACAAAGATGTATTTAGAAACGATAAGCTCATCGAAATGGCGAAGGAGCTAATGGAGTGGGATATGAATGACCTTTTACAGCCTGCACAAAATGAATAGAAAACTGAATTTCGTTCACTGCCTATTAGATCCGATAGAAATACAATTTAAAATAGTAAAGTTATCAGTGTTCAAACATGCTAAGGGGTACATTTAGACCCCTTGACGAAAAGGAGGGTTAACTTTAAAAAATGCTAACCATGACCTCTTGAATTCTTGAGGTTAACACAATTATCATGGAAGTTTTGAATTGTTATCCTTTATATTCAAAACTGACTGCCCTATAGGTATATATTATCCATCTAATACGTTCAGTTGCTAAAAATAAATCAAAAACTGATCGAATCTCGTGAAAGCCTACAAACCATCATCGAGCTTTTTGTACTTAAAATTCACTCTTTTAAGATTGATATTATTATTCAAAGGATTTCATCTCATCACACCATAAGTAGATTTTTGTTTTCTTATTCTTTTTTAACTTAACGCCAAACAGGATATTTATTTCTCATTTCTATTGTACTTTTATAATATATTTATATCGAACTCAAGGACGTAGAGGTATTACACTAAATCCTATTCTTTAGGGGGTTTTCCCTAAGTCACCACACGGTACAATGTATATGGGTACATTCATATACTAGGCAGACAATATAGGCGAACAGAACATTGCTCATTTTTATAAGTCACATGAAGCATTATGAGGATATGAGGATATATAATGTAACGAAAATTCTTTTGAGACTTGACTTTATCTCTAAAAGTATCTATAATCTATAGGCGCACCGCACACATATTTTTATTTATATCTTTTTTTTTAAATGTCCATGATGCACAGTTTATTTATTTATTTATTTTTTGGAAAGATATCATTTTCTCACATCAATGGAGGGATTTATTAAATTGGATTGCTTTCACTTAATATAAATAAATATTTTCAGCTTATGTATCTTTTTGGTTTATTGTTGTTGTTGTTTCTTTTGCTTGAATTCACCAAAGTCACAATACATAATATTTCACTTTCAATATAAAGCCGCTTGGTTGTTTTTAATCCTTTATGGCATTGAAAATCCCATAAGGATCTTCCACAAATCCACATCCTGTCAAGTTCACTTTCACATGCACACACATTCACACTGCAAAGGATACACCATCGCACTTACCAATATGACTTTCATTGTGATTTGCGAATAATTTATTTGTTTTCTTTGAGATTAAAATCAAAACACGAATACGATGAATTCGGATTAACTACGAAACTACGATTGATACTCCTTCATCGATTGCATATCACTTTTATATCAATTCAATTGGATTCGAGTTAAAATTAAATTTTTGTTTCGTTGTTTATTTTTGCATAACAATAAAACTAAGTCACGTAGATGCCACCATGACATACAGATATAGAAGTGGCATAATAGTTGGCCCAAAAAGAAGTAGCCACATACCAAGTTTTTTTTTCGAAGAGGGGGGCACACGACGCACGTTTCAAAATAATGAAAACGACAATGATAACGAAGACAATGAAGACGGACGACGGACGACGGACAACGATGACGAGTGACGCGACTTTTTGTGGTGGGTTTTGGTGTCTGTATACGCAATGTGGGCAGATGTCGCATACACATTATACACAAATTGTTTTGATGGACTTTTGATTGCCACCGAGCGACGAAGACCGACCGACCGACCCCTTAAGGCCAATATGCAGTTATTGTTTTGTTATTGTTCGTTGCCAAAAAAAAAACACAGATACGAATAATACTTTCGCTTTGTCTTTAAGTTTAAAATCTGCTGGCTGGGAAAATTCGGGAAGTGCTGGCTCAATTCACTGAATGTCTGGTCGGGGTTGCCAAATTGGGCTTTTATTTTAAAACTGTACCATATGCTGAATATAAGCACGCTAGTTAACCTGTGCTATAATCCTTTTGTTTTTTGAAATGTTTAATTGTTCATGCTGAAAAATATCAATTCACAAACTACATTGCAAAGTTTTACTAATAGACCATACAAAGTACAAAATCTGACTGTAGAGCCACCTTTAGCACTTCGAAAAGATCAAATAGACATAAAGTTAAATACGCACTAGAAGGTATTCTTTAATCATTCAAAAATCAAATTTCTAAAATAATATCGGGTAAAAATTTTGTCCATCCAGCTTGCTCTTCTGAATAAACTGTTCGTCCTTTATGGAATATTTTTGTTTTGATTTTAAAAGATTTAGTATGACCTTAGTAGTAGTGTAATAGTTAGTGCGTAGGGCTGACATGCCAGTTAATTATTGACTTATCACCGGTATGAGCTCTTGCGAGACATTGACAAATTCTCCAAGAGTAATTCTGATCAATAAAAGTGCTTTCTTAAATTAGCCATAAGGATTTGGCTGCCGTGGAATAATGCCAAGTAAAATAAGGTCAGGTTGACAAGGTTATCTCCAATGGGTTTCGTTGGCAAATCCAACATCAAAATATTACTTTTTGAAATTCGAAAAATACACATACTCGTATATAAGAATTTTTGAAACTATTCAAATAATGAAGTAGCTTTTTTTCAATACAATCCTTTTCTTCAATATTCAGTTGGAATATTTAAATTATTAAATAATAATATTCGAAAAAAACTTCAAAAACTGTTAGATTTCACCTGTCTCATAAAAATTTATAAGCAACTCTAATCATTCATGCTAAAACGGTTTGAAAGTACGTTTTGTTCTTGTAACGAATCTATTGTTGAAACAATTCTATTATATCAAGTTTTTGGAATATATTACAAAAATATAAAAAGCGGCTGGGATGCGACCTACACTGATAACTTCCCATCCCGTCTGTCGATTTGTCTTGCATAAAAGTTTGTGTATATGTATAAATTTTTACCAAATTTACGTACTATTTTTTGTAGATTTTATTTTATTGAATAACGAAAATAATATTTTCTGTGAAATAAAATAAGTTTGAAACCAATATTTTGAATTTTTGAAAAGCTATTTGAGTCAAAAGTAAATTTTTACCAAGTTTTAGAATTTTTTTTTAAGTTTTTATTTTTTTGTAAAAAACACTGTCAATTCGATTTTTTTCAAAATTTTATCGAATGTTGAAAGCATATTTCTTATAAGATAAAATTAGTAAGAGGCCATTATCTCAAAGTTTTGAAAAGACATTTAAGTCGAAAATCAATTTTTGGGTCTATGAAATAACTCCCACGAAATAAGTCCCACTTTTAAAAACGAAATAAGTCCCACCAAAAATTGCTTAAAAAAATGAAATAACTCCCACGAAATAAGCCCCACTTTTGAAAACGAAATAAGTCCCACCAAAATGAAATGATTTAAAAATTTTCTTGAAATGAAATAACTCCCACTCAAAATGAGATAACTCCCCCTTAATTTCTTAAATGAATTAAGTCCCACTTTCATAAACGAAATAAGTCCCACTAGTAACAACGTTTGGATTCGTAAAGGTGACGTGAAATAACGCCAAATGAAATAAAGCCAAATTCAAAAAATTTGGCATTATTCGTTTTTGAAAACGAAATAAGGCCCAATTTTCAATTTGGGTTTACTATTTCACTTTAGAAAACGAAATAAAAGCAATTTGGCATTGTTTCGATTTAAAATTTTGCAGAATTAGGAAAAAACATAAAGTAAAATTATCTTTTGTTTTCTCTCTATGCTAAAACAAGTTTTTTTGAATTGATAGCACGGCGGCGCGCGTACTAACAGCTAGGTATGTAGGGGGGCATGCTGCCCCCCTGCAACCCCCGTGCTTGGGATCACTATAGGATTTGGGGTGGGTGCGAGTTTGGGTATATGCAAAGAACTTTTGCATTTGAGCACTAAAATCAAAGAAATTCCTAACAAAAAAAAAGGCAAGAATGGCTCACAGTTATGAAAGAATCACAACGCATTCGTGTTCTTTGCATATACCCAAACTCGCACCCACCGCAAATCCTATAGTGATCCCAAGCAGGGGGGTTGCAGGGGGGCAGCATGCCCCCCCTTACATACCTAGCTGTTAGTACGCCGTGCTATCAATTCAAAAAAACTTTAGAAAAGTAGCTATTCTAGACAATAAATCAACCATTTTTGCGTGTTCTTTTTAAAAAGCAACAAAAAGAACATTATGAAATTCAATGAGAAACAACGTGAAGAGCAACAAATAACGGCAAAAATTATGAAGCATTCACTTAAAATGCAAAATTATGAAAATGAAATAAGTCCCACTTAAAACGAAATAAATCCCACCAAAATATAAATTTAGGGGTATGAAATAACTCCCACTTTACAAAACGAATTTATTCCCACTCAAAACGAAATAAGTCCCACTTAAAATAAAAACGCGTAACGAAATAAGTCCCACCAATTGACGAAATAAGTCCCACTTTTAAAAACGAAATAACTCTCACTTTCAAAATAGCAATTTTTGGTGGGACTTATTTCGTTTTTAAAAGTGGACTTATTTCGTGGGAGTTATTTCATATACCCCAATTTTTACCAACTTTTGTTAATTTTTTCTTAGGTTTTTAATTGTTTGTAAAAAAACTATCAGTTCGATTTTTCTCAAAATGTGACTGAATGTTGACCACAATATTTTTTGAAAGATAAAAGTAGTTTAAGGCCAATATCTCAAAGTTTTGAAAAGATATTTGTGTCGAAAGTCAATTTTTACAAAGTTTTATTATTTTTTTTTAGGTTTTTGTTTTTCGTAAGAAAAACTGTTCGATTTTTCTCAAAATTTTATCAGATGACAAAAACATCATTCTTCGTTGCAAAAATTGTTTTGGAGATGAAATCAAATTTTAGTCATAACATTTTCGAGGTGACACTTTTTTTTTCTCAGTTTTTTTCATTTTTTAAAAAACCGTTGATTGGATTTTTTTTAAAAAAATATAATTGTTTTGTATCATGTTACAATATATATCTAATATAAAATGAATTTAATTCTCTTGCGTTATTGGTTCATGAGATATTTAGGTTAAACCAAAATTTTCACCTTTTTTTTAAACTTCTATGGTAAAAAAAACGACCCACGCAATTTTTTTGAGAGCCCTTTCTGCATCTTTCTGCCTTATTATCTGTATAACAAAATTTATTTGAAGTCTCTTCTGGTTCTTGAGCTATGGGAGACGAAAAAAACTTCGCGAACATACTGACGTACGGACGTACGGACGCACGAACGTATGTACGTACACACGCACACACAGACATCTTTCCAAAAAAATTTTATTTCGACTCTAGGGACCTTGAAACGTCGAGAAATGTCAAAATTTTCAATTTGACAAATCGGACCCATTACAATAACTTCCTATGGGAAGTTAATAATGTTGAAAAGTGTTTTTTTTAAACGTGAGCAAATAGTTAAAAATAAAGTTTGGTTTCGAAATAAGCGTTAAAATTTATTTCCAAAACGTATTTTTCGAAACTATGAAAGTATTAAATTCATGGTTTGCTCAAAACTTTTTATAAATCTACTGAGACTTTCCAAAAACTAAGTTAGATACAAAAACTTAGCAAAATCATCATACAATTTATTGTTAATAGATATTTTGAGTTTAAACTTAGCCTTAAGAACCCTGTTTAATTGTTTTTAGCATTTTGTAAGCGGCATATTCTAAAAACCCGATGTGATAGAAAAAAAGTTATCAAAATTGTCCTTATTTCACTTTTGGAAAGTGTAATAGGACCAATTTTCAGCAGTTGCGGTCTTATTACAATTTGAGATCAAACCAAATCATATAATGTGATGAAGTAAGAGCAATGAAGGGGAATTTATACTTACCGTTAAAATAAGTTGGTCTTATTTATCAAAATAATTTGGCCTTATTTCACTTCGATTATGCGTAATAAGACCAACTGCTGAAAATTGACCTTATTTCACTTTTGTAAGGCCAATTTCTGTGAGATGGTCTCATTAGCTCCACATCGAAAGTTGACCTGGTGAAGCAGGAAACTTTGTAAAATTGATTTTCGACTTCAAAATCTCTTCAACAATAATTAACGATATTGGCTTCAAACTAATTTCATCTAATTAAACACATTATTACTTGCGACATATAGGAACTATATGGCAAGTTTTGCATTCGTGCAAAATTTCGAACTCGAGATTTTAATCAAACATGATATTACGATGGTAGAGAAGTCGAAAAAAGTGGGTCCCGCGATTCCGTCCGGTCAATTTTGTCTGTCTGTCCACGCTCATACAGCCTAAACCATTGGGTCGATTGAGTTCAAACTTAGAAGTTAAGGTTTTGAGCAGATTTGCGTTAGGCGTTTTTTTCATTTTGTTTTTAAGATCAAAACTAACAGTTGCCCCCATACAATTTTTTTGGTCAAAAAATGATAATTCGAATTTTCTCAAAAACAAACGGATAGATTTTTTTTAAATTTTCTCTAAAATTTTATTTTTTAACTTGGCTTCTTTAAATAAGAAAAACATATTTTTGTATTGCTCAGGAAAGGTACCGCTCACAGAACCGTTTTTTTGTTTTTTAGTTTTCTCAGCAACTTTTGAACCGATTTCAATAATTTTTTTTCTGAACGAGCTCTTATATTGCCTTAACAATATTTGATTATCAAAAGTGCAATTTTTTATTGTTTGGATTTAAAAAAAAAATATTGAATTTTTTTTTTTTTCAAAATTCTATATCTCAAAAACGGGTGAACATTTTTTTACGAAATTGAAATATAGAGCGTATATTTACAATCACTAAACAACTGCATACCAAAAATATTTTTAGAACAAAATTGAAAAATTTTATATATAAAAAATTAATTTAAAAAAAAACCGCTTTAACGATTTTCAAAAAAAAAATTTGAAAAATCAAGGGTTTTTTTGATTTATAAAATGGCATTTACATTTTTGAAGACAAACTTATTTTTCAGGTAAAATTTTGAATCTTAAATTAGTTTTTTTTTAAATTATTTTAACTGTATTAAATGTAACCCCCTCCCAAAAAATTGAAAAATGGAGGTTTTTTCGACAAATCAAATGGCATATATATCTTTGAAGACAAACTTATTTTACAGGTATATTTTTAAATATTATATAGATACTTTTTTAAACAGACTCTTTGCATACAGGAGCAAGTTCGTGCGACCCTGTCGTGCACTTTATTTTTTACATCCGGTAATATTTTTAGGAAAGAAAACGTTGTTTACAGTTTAAAAACAATAAACAAATAATTTTACACAAAATTTGTCTGAATTGAGTTTTTACTGAAATATTTCAAGGAGGACTCACACACACTTTTCAAAAAGACGAGTTTTTGAAAAATTCTTAAAAATGTTCTTTAATCTTCTGTAAAGGAGGCTGACGAAATTTAAACGACATAATGTGTATCCTATAGCGTTATACATATTTCAAGGGTTAAAGTGACAACTTTATTTATTAGATTATTTAAGATCCTAAATGCGAAGGCATTCCAAGATTCTAACAGTTTTCTAAAAATTAAATAAAAATAAATTAAGGTAAACAAAAAAGTTGGGAAGTTGGAATTTGTGGCACTCACAAATTAGGCTTTGCATTTTCCCTGCAATTCTCGAGAGATTCAAAGCTTTTAAGGAGGTTTTTGTATGAAATTTTACAGTCGCAGCTAAGGCAGCTGCTTGCCGAATTTACAATTGAAAATTTAGAATGAAACAACAACAACTTGTGTGTACTACCACCAAGTTCATAGGCTGGAGTTATAGCTATGGTGCTTAATCGCTTTTATGTTCAATTTAATTTTTTTGAAGAACTTTTGCCCGAGCTGGGCTTGAACAAGCGACCTAGCGTGTGAGGAGCTAGTGCACTACGCACTACGCCACCGCACCCACATGAAAGTTGTAAGCCAATTACAGGTTTTTTCGTTCTATCGAACTATACTGAACCGATTAGCATTTTTCTAAGCACACACAAGTAATTGTTGTTGTTTTATTCTTTTATATTTTATATTCAATTAAAATATATGAAACGTTTATTATGCTTTTCAATTAGCCATTAGTTTAACGAAAGTGTCACTTTTGCTGTTTTTGGACAATTATAATCCTGAAATTTGTGTAGAAAAACAATTTTGAAATAAAAAAACGCTTTAAAAAGCCTTACACTATTTACGTGCGTACAAAAAAAAATTAAATTGAAAACGAGTTTCAGGAATTTAAAGGCAACTTAATATCAAACTGGCGATGTCTTATTCAAGGTTCTTTCTTAAGAAACTGAATATTTGATCTTTCTCTCATAAAAGTTCTTATGAAAATAATTTAAAGCATTACTAAAGTCTTTTTTAATTCTAAATTGTGTGAAAATAAATATTTTAGATGTTTTTGACAGCAAACCGCTTTTTGGTGAATATCGTTAAATTACTAGCACATCTTTAGATGAAATCTTAGCTTATACAATTTAATTGCATAAGCTTTATGGCTCATATGAACCCCACCCTTCCTGGATCGTTAATTGGTCAAAAGTTGATGAATTTATGCTGAGCGATTAGAATAGTACTGGATTCTCGATTCACATTATGTTGTTGGTCCAGTTCTCAGTTAAAAGTAGTATTTTTAGCAACAAAGTTTAAAGCAGTAAAATAAAAATTTAATTTTCATTTATCAAAAATTAATTATCTACACTAATATTATAAATAGGAAAGATTTGTATTTTTGTATGTAACGAATAAACTCAAAAAGTACTGGACCGATTTTAATAATTCTTTTTCCATTAGAAAGCTACTTTATCACTGAGTAACATAGGGTATATTTAGTACTAGATTACTATAGAAATCTTTAGAAATTCCTATTAAAACCAACCGAAGGTGTACAAAAATTAGCCATAAAATGTCTTTCTATGCGATGAAGAGTATTAATGATAGGACAAACAAATGTTTTCTAATTTAGGGATTCATGGGTGTTCCCATGCCAGCATGCTTATAACTTAAATACCTGTTCCTATTTATGTCTACTCGTGCGAAGCCGGGACGGGCCTCTAGTTAATAATGTAAAGGGAATTCTTACAAAAAATAAAAAAAATATCTCACAGGGGTGGTCATGACCCCTACTAGCCTCCTCCCTGGTTCCACCATTGCTTGTTTTATTATGCAAAACATTGTTTTTACTTTAAGGTAATTTTGTTTGTAAAATCCAATTTCCAGCTTTTCTTACAAAATTACGAAGATCTACAAAAGAACTAAAACAAAGTTTTCTACTCAATTGCCCTGAGAACAAAGTAAAATATTTAGGTACTTCAAAATGTTGGTGTTAATATTTTGCAAGACTTTTATAAATTCGATTGACACGAATGGGTAGTTATCAGTGTTCTTTGCATCCCAGCTTCTTTTTTCAATTGGCTTTATTTAACGGCCCCTTCCACCCCTGACATTACTCGCACGCAAGCATATCAAACCTAGATACAAAGTTAACTTGACTATTTTCAATTTACCATAAAAGCAAATAAAACCAGGTTAATTAAGATCATAGTGTATGCAAATTAATAAATAGGACATTAGAGTGGTATAAGTAAAAATTACAAAACAAAAATGCTTTCAAAATCAAGACCCAAACCTAATTTTTATTTTTAAATGGATATAAATTCAATGTCCTTATGTCTATGGATTATTTAAAACTGAAAACACATCAAAATTATCCACATTACGTCCTGAAGCTAAGTTGGTAACCTTTTTCACACGACCTTTTCCAAATGACAAAATTTCATCTTTTTAATACTTGAAGCATATAAACGTTTCCTCAGATACAAACTGACATATAATGTAAAATAGATTATAACCCCGAGGATTTAAGCCATCTGCATGAAGTGCCACATAAAAATAAGACCATATCAACATTTAAACGAATACACCCATATAGATTGTCAGTAATTAATTTTTTTTTAAATATATTTTTCGAATCGACCAAATATAAGGACGAAGTTAAAGTTTGTTAACTGTGCATCAGCGAGTCCAGTCCTCATCTCATCAGAGTCTCGTGATGGCTATAGCGAGCGTGTTGTCAAAGTACTTAACGGACAACATTATTTATGCTCACTGTACATATAAGCTTTACCGCTATAGATCTTCTCTTCATATTATTAAATACAAATAAGGACCTGGAGCTGGAGCTGGAACTGGAGAGCTGAAATCGTCCTTGTTCGCTGGATTTCTACTTGTCTGCTGAAATAAATATGACTGAAACTGGATATAAGTATGGTTAGCCATTCGTGGAAGTTTGCTCACTTTTCAATCCTCGTCTCGCGTATGTCTAAAGGGTTGAGGTTTAAAACTTACCTACACTTCTTTTTATTTAAACTGACAGCTGCAATTCGCTTGCTACATTAAGTCGACTTCCCTTATGGGTGGCAGTGGCACTATGGGCTGGCATTGGTCCTATGGCCGTTTTTGTTGTAGCATTCGTTCGTTGGCCACTTTGTCGTCATTGTGTCCTTTTTTGGTCTTTTCCTGTTTTTGTGTTTGTTTTCGTTTCTTTTTTTCTGATTAAATTTATTACGGAAATTAATTACCTCATGAAAATTACGTTGATGATGATGAGGACGAAAGTTGTCATCACATAAGTGGGTCGAACTATTAGTTTAATGTTGTGTCATTTAATTGAAGAAGATCCGCTCTTTGTCCGGATGGGATAGTAGTTCACTGAGGCTGATGCCGGCCGAGGCCAACCAGAGCACAGTTAAATGAGAAATTTAATTAAAAACTTTTGGCCTGAAGTTGAAGGACAATTAAGCCTAAAGGCAGCTGCCGGTCGTATAATAATCAACAACTATAGCTGAGCCGGTCTTGCGTCTCATCGTCGTAATATAAATGGCGATTCAAGACGATGCGGAGAGGACGGACGGAGCGCGGGTGTATTTGGGTGAAAAGGATGAACATCACAGTTTTCTGCTTCGATTGTTTGTGCATGCGTAATGTAAATTTTATTCAAATGGAAATAAACATTCTAAATAGCGTGTGGTATAAGTAACACGACGAAAATCAAGGCATTTAAGTGGTTTCAAAAGAAAAATCCAATAATTTTGAAACATTTTAAATGATTAAGGTTTCCACTTATACCTTAAGGAAACACATTAATAGTGTGCGTTAATGGTAGGTATAACAATCAAAGAAACAAAAATTGTTTAATGAAAATGTAAGACTCAGCTTTAATTCGAATTAAAACAATTAATTAGTGGAAGATTAGTAAAACTTAAAAAAGAATAGGTACTTATCAATTAACATAATCTAATTCATTGTACACTTTTCAAAATTTAAGGGATAGGAAAGAAAATTCAAAATTTATAGGTTATTTTTAACAAGCTGTAACTTTGAAGAAAATTTTCGCAATTTACAAAAAAGTCCAAGTTTTTTTATCTGAACCTTAAAAGGCTCAATCATGTACAGTTTTGTAGTAATTCGCAGAATTTTTTCAAAATGTCTACGGGTTAATTTTTTGGTTAAATTCAACGAAAGGTCTTCTAGGAAATGTGAATGTTCATCAAAGGAAAAAAAGTCCTTTGAAACTTTAAAAAACAACAACTCCAGAAATAACATTCGCACCAAGAAAAAGAAACCTTTTTTTCAAAACAATAATTTTGATTGAAAATCCAATAAGAATTCAGATATTTAAGGATATTTGAATAACTTAGGATATATGTATCTCTAGTATAAACGGAATTTCATGAGCAAGTCTTGAATTTGTATAGCTTCTCTTTCTTCTACTGATGTAATATTTTGTCTGTGTTAAAGATTTTAAAAATAAAAATATGATCATTATGAACTCAATTAGTAAGAATATTTGAGCTTAAAGACTTTAATGTTAAATTGACTCATAAATATTTGAAAATTGATATGACATAGTAGAGCTGTCGTTTTGTAATCAAAACGATAACTACACTATGATATGTATATACAGATTACATGCGTTTATTAAAGGTCTATTTATTGATAAGTTCGGTAAAATTCTTTGTTAAAGTAAATCATAGAATTTAATTATTATTGGTGATATATGTATATGTATTAATATTGATATTCTTGATACTATTGAGTAAGAAACTGAAAATTATCTGCTTCAAATGGTTTAAAGTCAATTATAAATGAACCAACTCGGGTAACTGAATCTTCAAGTAATTGCAGTGCCCATATTTTTTCCCGCTTTAGCAAAAAGAATAAATTTGATTGTATGGGTCATGTTCTTGATTTAATTACAGGGTGGTTCACGGGAATCTTAACAAAACACAAATAGATATAACTTATGATGTTTTAGACGCACAATTATTAACTTCCCATAAGAAGTTATTGTAATCGGTCCGATTTGTCAAATTAAAAATTTTGACATTTCTCGACGTTTCAAGGACCCTAGAGTGGAAATAAAGGATTTTTAGAGATATGTACGTTCGTACGTCTGTACGTTCGCGAAGCTTTTTTTGTCGTCCATAGCTCAAGAACCAGTAGAGATATCGACTTCAAATAAATTTTGTTATACAGATAATAATGCAGAAAGATGCAGAAATATGCCAAAAGGACTCTCAAACAAATTGAATAGATGTTCTTTTTTACCACAGCAATTTTGAAAAAAGGTAAATACTTTGGTTAACCCAAAATATTTCAAGAACCAATAACGCTAGAGACTTAAATTAAATTTTATATTATACTAGCTGCTTCGCACGGGTAGACATAAATAGGTACAGATAATGTAGCTTTCTAATGAAAAAAGAATTATTAAAATCGGTCCAGTACTTTTTGAGTTTATTCGTTACATACAAAAATACAAATCTTTCCTCTTTATAATATTAGTGTAGATATTGTAACGTGATTCCAAACAAATATATTTTTGGAAACGGTTTTTTTTATAAATCAAAAAAAAATGAAAAAAAAACATTTGTCACATCGAAAATTTTACGAACAACAAATGATGTTCTCTCCAATAAATTTTGTGCACCAAAACATAACGTTTTTTACATCTGGTAAAATTTTGAGAAATATCAAATGGACGTTTTGTTTAGTAAAAAATAAAAACCTAAAAAAAAAGTTGGTAAAAATTGATTTTCGACTCAATTATCTTTTCGAATATTTGAGATTATGGCTTCCAACTAATTTTGCCTTATGCGAAATATTGTTTTCAACATTCGGTAAAATTTTTAGAAAATCGAATTGACAGTTTTTTTACAAAAATAAAAACCTAAAAAAACAATACTAAAACTTGGTAAAAATTTACTTTCGACTCGAATATCTTTTCGAAATTTAAAAAGAGGCTGGGATGCGACCCACACTGATAACTTTCCATCACGTCTGTCGATTTGTCTTGCTTAAAAGTTTGTCTATATGTATCAATTTTTACCAAATTTGCGTACTATTTTTTGTAGATTTTATTTTTTTATGAAAAACGGACTGTTGGATTTTTATAAAAAAAATTACTGAATATCGAAAACAATATTTTCTGTGAAAAAAAATAAGTTTGAAGCAAATATTTTTAATTTTTGAAAAGCTATTTGAGTCGAAAGTGAATTTTTACCAAGTTTTAGTATTTTTTTTCAGGTTTTTATTTTTTGTAAAAAAACCTGTCAATTCGATTTTTCTCAAAATTTTATCGAATGTTGAAAACAATATTTCTTATAAGTTAAAATTAGTTAGAAGCGATTATCTCAAATTTTTGAAAAGATATTTGAGTCGAAAATCAATTTTTACCAACTTTTGTTAATTTTTTTTTAGGTTTTTAATTTTTTGTACAAAAACTGTCAATTCGTTTTTTTTTCAAAATTTTACTGAATGCTGATAACAATCATTTTTGAAAGATTAAAGTAGTTTAAAACCAATATCTCAAAGTTTTGAAAAGATATTTGAGTCGAAAATCAATTCTTACCAACTTTTATAATTTTTATTTTTTAGGTTTTTATTTTTTGTTAAAAAACTGTCAATTCGATTTTTCCCAAAATCTTACCAAATGTTAAAAACAACATTTCTTATAAGTTAAAATCAGTAAGAGGCCATTATCTCAAAGTTTTGAAAAGATATTTGAGTCGAAAATCAATTTTTACCAACTTTTGTTAAATTTCTTTAGGTTTTTAATTTTTTGTACAAAAACTGTCCATTCGATTTTTTCAAAATTTTACTGAATGTTAACAACAATATTTTTTTAAAGGTTAAAGTAGTTTAAAGCTAATATCTCAAAACTTTTTCAAAGATATTTGAATCGAAAATCAATTTTTACCAACTTTTTTAATTTTTATTTTTTAGGTTTTTATTTTTTGTTAAAAAACTGTCACTTCGATTTTTCCCAAAATCTTACCAAATGTTGAAAACAATATTTCTTATAAGTTAAAATTAGTAAGAGGCAATTATCTCAAATTTTTGAAAAGATATTTGCGTCGAAAATCAATTTTTACCAACTTTTGTTAATTTTTTTTTTGGTTTTTAATTTTTTGTACAAAAACTGTCCATTCGATTTTTTTCAAAATTTTACTGAATGTTAAAAACAATAAGAAAATAAGATTAAATAAGTTTGAAGCCTTAGTCTCAAGTTTTTGAAAAGATATTTGAGTCGAAATTCAATTTTCCCAACTTTGAGTAATGTTTTTTTTAGGTTTTTATTTTGTATAAAAAAAAATGTCAATTAGATTTTTCTCAAAATTTAATCAGATGTCAAAAACATTATTCTTCGTTGCACAAAATTGTTTTGGAGATGAAATCATATTTCCAAAAATATACTTGTTTTGTATTACATTACAATATATAATATAAAATTTAATTCAAGTCTCTAACGTCATTGGTTCATGAGATATTTAGGTTTAACCAAAATGTTCACCTTTTTTTTAAACTGCTATGATAAAAAAAACTACCCACGCAATTTTCTTGAGAGCCCTTTCTGCATCTTTCTGCCTCATTATCTGTATAACAAAATTTATTTGAAGTCAATATCTCTTCTGGTTCTTGAGCTATGGAAGACGAAAAAAACGTCGCGAACGTACAGACGTACGGACGTACGGACGTACACACGCACGCACAGACATCTTTCTAAAAATCTTTTATTTCGACTCTAGGGACCTTGACACGTCGAGAAATGTCAAAATTTTCAATTTGACAAATCGGACCCATTACAATAACATCCTATGGGAAGTTAAAAATATTGGTTTAAAACTATTTTTATCTCACAGAAAATATTGGTTTCGACATTCAGTAAATTTTTAATGAAAATCCAGCAGTCAGTTTTTTCATAAAAAAATAAAATCTAGAAAATATAGTACGCAGAATTGTAAAAAATTGATGTTCTGTTCTCGATATCTCGTGAAAAATAGAAGACATTGACTTCAATTTAATTTCATTCACCCAATTTGTACTTATTTATATAATAAATAAAAAATTTTTGGAAATGCTACTAAAATTGGTAAAAATTGGTTTTCGACTAAAAATCTCGTTAACTAAAATAGATTTTGAAATCAAACTTTTTCAATATATGCAAAATAATAACAATAATAATAAATTTAAAAATAATTTTTAAATATTTATCTAAGAATAATTCATCTGACAACTTTTTTCACAAAACACGAAAACCTACAAACTTTTAATTAAGACAAATCGACAGACGGGAAGGGAAGTTATCAGTGTGGGTCGCATCCCAGCCTCTTTTATAAAATTTAATTCAAGTCTCTAGCGTTATTGGTTTGTGAGATATTCAGGGTTAACCAAAATGTTCACCTTTTTTCAAATTGCTATGGTAAAAAAACCACAGACTCAATTTTCTTGAGAGCCCTTTCTGCATCTTTCTGCATTATTATTTGTATAACAACATTTATTTGAAGTCGATATTTTTACTGGTTCTTGAGCTATGGACGACGAAAAAAGCTTCGCGAACGTACGAACGCACGTACACACGCTCGCACAAACATTTCTCTAAAAATCTTTAATTTCGACTCTAGGGACCTTGAAACCTAGAGAAATGTCATAATTTTCAATTCGACAAATCGAACCAATTACAATAACTTCCAATGGAAAATTAATAAAGGCCATGTATGACAATATCTATAGGGACGAACTTTATAGAGCCACGTCCAGTTTTGGCATCCCTGCTCGTCAGTTTGTGCAGGATAACTATGGAGAATTCGCGCTACTGCATAAAAGTTGGAAACAGCTTTACAGAACCTTTCGATGTCAAAAAGGCTTAAGACAAGGCGATGTACTGTCATGCGATTTCTTCAACATAGTCCTTGAAAGAATAGTGCAGAGTTCCCACATCAACACTAGAGGCACTATCTTTCAAAAGTCTGTCTAATTACTAGCATATGCTGATGACATTGACATAATCGGGAGAACTCAGTGTGATTTCAATGGATCCTTAGTGAGTATTGAGTCAGGGGCATATTGTCATCAAGAAAGTAACCTACAACACCCACACTTCTGGGTCGAAACGTCACCATTGACAGACGTAAATTTGAGGTAGTAACCGCTGTTTCTTTGTGCTAAGAAAGCAGTTGAGTAGTAAAGCCCCCTCTCGAGTAAACAATGTGTCGCTTCATAAAACCCTTATCTTACTCGTTCTTCTAAAAGGTGCAGAAACTTGGACTATGTTAACAGCGTATAAAAGCTCCTTGGGTCGTTTCGAGATAAAAATTCTTCGTGTGATCTACTATCGCGTATAAATGAACGGTGAGTGGATGAAAAGATGGAACGACGAGCCATACGGGCTCTATAGAGACTCAAACTTAGCCCAAATGATAAAAGCCCCGGGCCGGAAAGTCTTTAAATCCACACCCAGAGGACAGCGCAGTAGAGGAAGGCTGAAGAAATTTAAAATTTAAAACACAAAACCCCGAAACTATATTTAAAAAAAGAGCTTTGAACTGAACAACACTGTTGTTTCTATTGATAACCCTTCGAATGCCTGCAAATTGTTAAAAAAAATGAACACGTGTTCAGAATTTTTTAGTTGCTTTGCGATTAACAAAAACTTAAAACAGATCAACTTGAAAACTAACACAATATTTCAAATTTCTTTGAATTAAAATTTTTGTTTACAATTATTATTTTGTTTGCAACAATTCCTCGTAATTGTATATAGTTACGCCTCAATCTCATAAAATTCGTAATTCCCCTGTGCTGATGGTTGGACACAGTTTCCATTGAAAATCTGTCTGTATAATTAAAAGTACTTTGTATGGATGATAGCGCGTTGCCCATAAAATTGCATCGAGCTGAAACACAAAAATCAACATCCCCATCAAACATATACCTACACAATATGTACACAAAAGCTTCGCTTGCCTTCCGTTGCGATTTTCACTCTGTTCATCACTACCTATACAGATACACACTGTATCCAGTCTTGTCGGTTATATCCTCAAAAACAGGACATTTTTAAACATAAGCTGCAAATTAAAGCATTTAAACGCATAAGCAACACTGATGGTATAGGTAACCTGTACCATATACGACAGTACGTACAATATAAAGCCTGACAAATTTGAAGAACTTTATAAATTGTAGACATAGCCATCAACAACGCCACCCCCATCCCCATCGCCATCTCCAATAATTCTCTCCACTATACCCAACCCTATCCTACTATATATTGTTCAATCTGTGTTCTATTAAGCCTTTATGATAATGATGCTGAGCCTTGATGTGGATGTTTGGGAGTGCACAGCACATTTGCAAAGTGTAGGTATACCTTTCTCCGAAAAAGGGACATAGTTCAACGTTTTTCGAGATACAGAAACAGATAGACACATCAACAAGCTTTGACCATCATGATGATGTCCTGATGCGTATCCTGATGAACGCTACGACTACGACTACGACTACGAGCATGTTTTCAAACAATGTTTAGTCGTTTGTTTGGGCCATGGTTACAAAGTACATGATAGGAATACTATCCTGCACGTTGTGATACTAAATGGACATTCCAAAAAAGTAAATACATATATTCAGGATTGACAGTGATTTGTTGAAAAGTTTTGTTAACTAACTTCGTGTATATCGTAAACGAGTATGACTAGGAGCTTGTAGGTATGTTGACGTATAGAAGATGAAAGGTTTTTGAGGAGGATGGATTGAATATTGCTATACCTAGGGATTTTGTTAATTCATAGTTGTAACGGAACATAGGGTTTTCCAGGGAGGTTTGGTCGTTGTTAACGAAATGTTCAAACGGTACATTGAAATTTCATGCAAATTCTATATGAGGAATGCACTAAAGAGCGTGGTTTTGGATAATATATTATTTTTTTGTTGTTGTAGTTGTAGAGAAAGACTTAACCTTAAGCAATTATGTACCTAAACTATATACAGGGAAAAAGTTGTGAAGCTACAACTAAATTGCTTTGAAATTGTTGGTTTTGTAAGGTAAAAATTGTTTTGATTTACTCTTTACATACTGGAAGGTGATAAATTTTTGTTCAAATATGTACACATTCATTACAAGATGCAACTTAATTGCCTCCTTATACCAACGATACAAAAATGAGGTTTTGACTCCCCTTAAAGTTACCAGGCAAAGTAATTTTATGTTTTGAAAGTGTGGTATTTAATCTGGTAGTAGTTTTTTCGGAGTTGGTCTTTTGACAGCTGTCACTTGACTTATTTCACTTTGGTTTGACATTTCATAACGAATAAGACTTATTTTTTTAGCACGTTTGAAAATAATGATTTAGCTCAAGCTGCCTCTCTATCCTGTATCAGCCCTTGATTTTCTAAATAGAGGAAAGCATGGAGCGGCATTGAGCCGATTAAACACGCATTTTCTTAGTACTCGTTATTGGGGTAGTAAGCCTCAAAAATTAAGATGTTGGTCGATGACTATGCTTTCGTAGCGTGCCCCCGATCAAGCTTCAGCAACAAATTATGTATCGGGTGATTTTTTTGAGGTTAGGATTTTCATGCATTAGTATTTGACAGATCACGCGGGATTTCAGACATGGTGTCAAAGAGAAAGATGCTCAGTATGCTTTGAAATTTCATCATGAATAGACTTACTAACGAGCAACGCTTGCAAATCATTGAATTTTATTACCAAAATCAGTGTTCGGTTCGAAATGTGTTTCGCGCTTTACGTCCGATTTATGGTGAGGCTCATTTCTGGTTGAATGGCTACGTAAATAAGCAAAATTGCCGCATTTGGAGTGAAGAGCAACCAGAAGCCGTTCAAGAACTGCCCATGCATCCCGAAAAATGCACTGTTTGGTGTGGTTTGTACGCTGGTGGAATCATTGGACCGTATTTTTTCAAAGATGCTGTTGGACGCAACGTTACGGTGAATGGCGATCGCTATCGTTCAATGCTAACAAACTTTTTGTTGCCAAAAATGGAAGAACTGAACTTGGTTGACATGTGGTTTCAACAAGATGGCGCTACATGCTACACAGCTCGCGATTCTATGGCCATTTTGAGGGAAAACTTCGGAGAACAATTCATCTCAAGGAATGGACCGGTAAGTTGGCCACCAAGATCATGCGATTTGACGCCTTTAGACTATTTTTTGTGGGGCTACGTTAAGTCTAAAGTCTACACAAATAAGCCAGCAACTATTCCAGCTTTGGAAGACAACATTTCCGAAGAAATTCGGGCTATTCCGGCCGAAATGCTAGAAAAAGTTACCCAAAATTGGACTTTCCGAATGGACCACCTAAGACGCAGCCGCGGTCAACATTTAAATGAAGTTATCTTTAAAAAGCAAATGTCATGGACCAATCTAACGTTTAAAATAGAGAATCGATGAGATTTTGCAAATTTTATGCGTTTTTTTTTAAAAAAAAGTTCTCAAGCTCTTAAAAAATCACCCGATAGTATGTTTATGGCTGGATGGAGCCATGTAGTAAATCACCTGCATCTTGCTGTCAAGACGGCTGCTAAAAACAATCGTTTAGTCAGGACCAAAGCTCCCATAGATTTGACCAGAACAGCACTCACATGTCTGTCGAAATACACGAAATACATGAGATGCCAAGATACTTTACTACACTTTTATTCGCCAGTGGATGTCGATTTGGTCCCACGATCGCTAGATTTTTAAAGTTCTTTCTCGTACACCCTGAGGCTCTATACAACGGAGTCCTGAACAGAATAATTTGGCATTTTTGAAAGTTAATTTTCAATTTTCAGTCATCGCAATATTTCTGAATCTTGTGTCGCGATAACCTACAATTTTTGGGACTGTTCTGTACGCTTTTAAGTCGTCGGCGGCGTACGCAATTGCCTGAGTAAGGTCACCTATCTGATCGCTGCTAACTTTCTCGAACACCTTTCTTATACTTGGGAAAAGACTTATCGACCGGAGTTTCACCAGATTGGAGTTGTACTTTCCCTTTTTTGGGAGAGGATATACCACAGCTATTTTCCAACTCACCGGATAATATGCATTATTCAGCGCGTTATTAAACAGAATGGCATACATGAATACAGCTTCCTGAGGTAAATGTTGTAATACAATGTTGGATATATCATCGACACTGCTGATTTCTTTTTCTTAAGTGAATCGAAGATGAGTTAGAGGTCTACACCAAAGGGAAATTAGTCCCGTTTTGATCGGCGATGGTGACATTAGCCAAGTTATCGTCATTGAACCTGGTGAAACCAAGATTCTCGGATTGCTATTGCGTTATGTCTTTACGCAGGTAGAAGTGGTGCAGCCGGGCACTATTCTCCAGGTTGTGATTGGCGAAAATGCTAGCATTCACCTTGTACACTTGCTGGAAAGCAGCTCCCACCGCCTTCGCCTTCTCCGGCGAATCTTCTACAACAAAGAAGTCATCGTCTTAGACGGGGTGTCTTTTGGATCTATTGCAGCTGTCAGAAGTACGTCTCTGGAAGGTCGTCCTGATAATTCCTCCTAAAGATTTAATTAATTTGCTGAAACGTACTCGGGTCGCTAAAATTAACGGTCCGAATTTTCTTGTCTAAGTATGAATTAATGTTTAATCTATAGTTATCTCTGATCAATTTGTTTGCGTTTTTGATAGACTTCAATTTTCTAATCTCCAGATCGTATGGGTCAGTAAACTTTTGATACGAGAATTTAAGCCTTGTCAGTAGTCTACTTTTTTGTCTGTGCAGTTCATCTATTTTCGTGTTACGATACATGTTCGAAATGTCTCGTTCCTTGTATTTCCGTAACGTTCTTTCCATTGTCGTTGGATTGTCTTGTTAATTTCTGGAAAATACCGTCGATTTCGGTATTTGTCAAATTCATGTCGATTGGTTGGGATATGTTTCCAGACCGAAATTCTATCACTATGGCATTGTTGAAGTGCGGCCAGTGCGTCTTACTATAGTTGTAAGAATGCAGCGGCACGTACCCCTTCAACTCCACAAGCTCGTTTGGAAGCCGCATTTCGGCGGCGAGTCCGCAGTGATCACTATCGTACTCGATTGTCCGGAAACAGTTCCTTGGTCTTTAACCCACATGGTCAGTTATTGTCAGTCTTGAGTACATTAACAAAAGATCCAGATAGGCACAGCTTCTTGGGAACGATGGTACATCAGTAGCCAACAGATCGTGCTGGAAAATCCAGTTAAATAACTGGCTACCAAAAGGAGGGGAATTGATAGGAAGTGCTTGATGGTAAACTCTGTCGAACGCTTTTCGAAATGTAAAGTAAAATATCATTCGAACAATTATTGTAAACTGTGTTCCATAAGGTTTGTTCAACATCACTTAACTATAGTGGAAGTTTTACTACTCGCTAAAACATTTACCAATTATTGAAAATATCCGTTTTAGCTGTCATCTACGTTTTTCATCTAATCAAACTGAAGGTACTTACTCTTATATACACCTTGACCATTATTTCTGCAGTTAAAGGTTAGTGCCTTAAAATCTCTCAGAATTTTTAGAAAAATTATCAACAAAGATAATTGAAAAACATACAACCAAAACTATGTAATATTTAATGCGTTTCAAGAATAGAGATTTTTATTTTGTCACACACCAAGAATGTGAAATGTTCCGTTCTCTGTGTGTTTCCTTCCAATTTTGTCATTCAAAACTACAAAACGATTGTTCTCTTTCAGAATTCTTCCCAACACTCGAATATTTTACAATGCTGAGCCATTGAATATTGAAATAAATGACTTAACAGAAAGATGTTGCGCCTAATAAACCGCTTCTTTTCAGTCACGGAAGCCCGTATAAAGTTTTTTACAATTCAATTCAGCCTGAATTTAGAACGTAGATCTCATAATCGTTAAAAGCTTTTAGGTAATCTTCTCTCTAGCAAATCGGTCAAAAAAGTTGTTATTTTATTGAACACCTATTTGCCTAACCTCCATAAAATGCCCCAACAATTTTTCTGTTGTTTACCTACCGGACGAG